>OZ012738.1:266948515-267549117 GCA_963859935.3 Lathyrus sativus
TAGTCTAATCATCTGCATAGCATAGCATAGCAAGTCATCCAACAAGGGACCAAGAACTATTCTCATCTCTATGAGCCTATCAAGAGGTTATTATTCAAATTCAATCTTAGTCAAGTCATCAGAAAGAAATTGAAAGCTAAGAAGTCAGTGGATCAAGCAGTGCATCTCTCTCCTATCTTGAGTGTATTTAAAGATCATCAAAGAAGGTGTGAGCTGTGAATTGAGCATGGAGGGTATATATACATCATAGAGGACCTAGAAAGTCATTTGGAGAAGGAGGCAAGTCATTGATATGATCACAAGAGTTGCAGTTGAAGACAGTCAACTAAGGTTTCATCTGGGTCAACCCTGGGTCAACCCTAGGTCAAATGATTGGTTGAAAGGCATCCAGGTCTATTTGAGAGATGTGGGGTTCATCATTTGACATGTAGATAAGGATATGGTGATGTGCCAAGAAAAAATCAAGAGAAATCAAGAAGAAGAGGAGTTTCTAAATTAGGGTTTCTGTGTAAAATCCCCTGATTTAGGTCAAACTTCCAAACAAGATAAGTCAAAATGCAAGCTTCAAATGGATCCTTGGCCAACATAAAACTTGTAGAGGATCTCAAGACCTTTAATTTGAGTGGTGGAAGACATCAAGGATACTTATGGAACTCAAGTTATGGTCCCTGCAAGTTACAGGTCATCTGAGGTATCTGAAATTTTGTCTGTGAAAGTTACTTGTCTTCCAAGAAACTTTTACCCCTCAAGGAGATTTTAAATGAATTTCTGGTCAACATAAGAGAATTGTTCCTCATTGTCTTAGCTTTCTAGAAAGGTATGGTATACCTTCATCTGATTTATGGAACTCTACTTATGGTCTTGGCAAGCAAAGGGTATTTTGGTCATTTGAGAATTACAGGTCATTTCAAGCCTATGCCCAAAACTCATACAAGGAAGCTTCAAATGAAAAACTTCACAACATCAAACTTGCTCCAAATGACATTTTGAGTCTATAAAGGTGATCATGAAAGATTTGAAATGCTCATAGCTCAAGGTTTCAAATTTGGTCATTTAAAAAGGGAATTTAATGAATAAAAGTGACCTAGAATTGAGATTTTTCATAATTTGGCCAAATGGGATGAAATTATAGGTCATTTTGATTGGAAAAAATGTTTTAAGAACATTGGCAAAAGTAGATTTTTGAGTTTGGTTCAAAGTTTGGAAGTTATGCAAGTTGGCTTACAAAGGAAGTAACATAATCAAAATCCAAGGGAATTGTGCACAAGAAGTTTCTACAAAGTTCTAGAGCTTTATAATTTCATCTATATATTGGATTGAGTAGCTTAATGCAATGGTTGGTGATTCTTTTTGTTCATAACACCTAGTTATACCTCATTCTTCCATTTTGCAAATTCATCTCAAACTTCATCAAACCTTCATCATTTTCCAAACTTCTTGATCCTATCATCATCTAAATCCATCATAGATCACATTTCCATCAATAGCTGGTTGAATTGAGGAAGGAATCGTGTGCTACCAACTTCATCATCCAAGGTGGAAGAAGATTGTGATTGCAAGATTCAAAAGGTTTGAACAAGATCTATTGCATACAGAACCAAGGATCAAGCCTGTTGATCAAGTCCCAAGCATTGCAAGCCTTGGATCTAAAGAATTCTACCTCTGTTTTCATCATCAAACCAGGTTGGTGTTTCCCTTCGAATTGGCTAGATTAGTTAGCATGTTAGAGAATTATTAGGTTAGAATGGTTAGGATTAGTTAGATGATCATTTCTGTTGAATTTGAGGACAATTCATGGAGGTTGCCATTGGTGCACCAAAGCTGTTAGGGCTTAGAACTCCTAGGTTAGGGCTTGATAATATTGGTTAGATAGCTTAAAATGATCAGTATAGCGTGTAGATCGTGTTAGGGTAAGAATTATAAGGAATCCTCATGGTTGATATCAGTGCATAATGGTGGAACCTATGGCTTCTACCTATCGGGTTTGAATTTTGATTGAGTTTCAGAGGAATCCAAGATCATGGCTGTGTAGAGGGGAAGAAGTAGAGCAATTTTTCTCTTTACGAATTTGATTTTCATGGAGGAACGAAGGCGTACGAGTGTGTTGAATTATGGTGCATGCGAGCTTGTTCAGGTCTCATTAATGGTGGAAACCCTAGCTTTGGGGACGATGCATGATGACCATTGGATGGAGTCTTGCTTGTTGACTGAGTAACTGATCTAATGGCCACGATTCAAAACAAAACTTGGAGGGAAGACTGGCTGTGAATGGATGCGTTTCACTTAAAACTCAACCCTGGGCTCAGCAAACGTTACTAATCCCACCCCCTAGTTGCCAGGCCCAATGAGAATGAACTGAGTTTCTTGCTAATTGCACCGTTTACAATCTCTTTTCTTTTTTGTTGTGTTTTCTGATCAACTGGGCCCAGACGCGCTTTGCTATGCGCGCCCCCCAGTCTGGGCCCATCCTCATGTTTTAACTGAATTAATATGCTCACTGCACCCCCTAACCCAATTAATTCATTTTAATTTCACTTAATTCTTTTAATTCTTCAAAAATTCATAACAAATAGAAAATTGCATATTTTTTAATGGTTTTTTTTGCATCCTTTTCATAATTCTGTTAAGAAAATTATCATATAAAAAAATTAGCATTTAATTTTATTTTTTTATTTTTAGTATATTTTTCTTTTAAATAGGTTGTAAATAATGTTTAGTTTGATACATGATATTGTTGATTTTAGTTTAGTTAGATACTTTAATGTTTTTGACCCATTCTTTTTAGGTTGATTGACTTAGAACTTTAGCTTACTCATAGGATTTAATTCATATTTTAGGATTAATTTTTAGATGATTTGTTTAGGTGTGATTAGGAGAACCAAAAATAGGGTTTAGAAATAACATAGGTGTGATAAATCCTTTCTTCTAGGAGTTGTGGTTTGAATCTTTGGGGTATGGGAATATAGGGGTTATGGGTAGATAATAGATCCCTTAGAAATTACTAGGTTTCCCCTATTCTACTATTACTATTAGTATACTGCTTATATTGGTTTGATTGTGTGGTGTGCCCTCTCTAGGGTTATTATTTGTCTGTGTGGGGTATTGGGCTTGTTTGGGGCTTGGGGTTTGAGTTAAAGACTTTGATGATGAAGCCCATTGAAGATTAAGAGAATGAAGACCAACTTCCAGAGTTGATGAGGAGTATCCCTTGCTGGCAGCTGTTGAAGAGTCTAGGATTTAGGAGCTAGGCAGAGCTCTAGAGTAGAGAAATTGATTCACAAACATGGAAGGCCTTGTCTGCCTCCATTCTTTCTCTATGATTCAAAGTCTCTTTTAAATATTCACCTCCTTCCTTTGGAAGGATTAGTGAATGTATTTAAAAGATAGAACTTTCGAGAGAAAATTGTCTGTATCATGTTAACAGTCAGTGAGCCACCCTTGGTAGGCAATTGACTGCTTAACATCCAATTCATCTTGTTGACTGACATTCATCTTGGAGATTGAGACTTGAAGAAAAGTCATTGCAGATATGAAGACAAAGACCTTGCTTGAAGGCTTGAAGAGGAAGACTGATGCTTGCTTGAAGCTTGTAGATGTTTGGAGAGGACTTGAAGACAGATGTTGATGAAGATTGCTTTTGCTGTTTATTTTTGCTGTTTATGATTCTTGATGTATTGATTGGATTTCCCGGACTGTATTGTTTGTTGTTTAACCTGTTGGGTTGAAAGTGAATTCTGTTCACTTTTGCCTATTGTTTTCTAGGTTCTAGGTTGAGTGGGACTCCCTTGCCTCGCTTGTATTGCTGCATCCATGCATTTTACTGCTTTATTATATATGCTATTATTTCTGTTTCCGTTTATCCCTTAGGATCTCTGTTTCTCTCTGGGCAAGAGAGGAGCATGATAGACATTAGGTCTTAACCCATGCATGATAACATTAGGTTAGTGTGATTCCCTTTTCAACCGTAGGTTAGAGTTCTGTCTCTTCTTTCTCAAAACAAACAGAAAAACACAATAAATATTTCAAACACAATAAAAGACACTTCTTCCGTAAAAGAATGTGAACTCATCAAAACGTCATTTTTGTCCGCTTGGACCAGTAATCAGAAAACCTTTTTCAGAAGGAATAAAACCAATCAAGACAGACTAGTGTCGTACGTGGCCCGAACTACGTTTGCTCTGATCTTTCATGCCGTATGAAAGTACGTAGGCATAGGATGCGACGTCTTAGCGAGCAACCTTCCCCTCCTTTCCCGTAGGTAGGCGAACTACGTTGACTCTGATTTCTCGTTCCAGACGGGAATACGTAGGCATAAAGTGCGATACTTTGCCGAGTCATTTTATTTTCTTTTTTAAACCCCAGACCTGTAGAGTAGATAGAATAACAATCCGTACCAGAAAACAAGCGTGGATCCCGTCGAGTACGACGGACGTGAGGGGTGCTAATACCTTCCCCTTGCGTAACCGACTCCCGAATCCAGGATTTGGTTGCGACGACCATTCCTTTCCCCGTTTTGTGGTAGGTTTACCTCGAGCGTTTCCTTTCCCCTCCGTTGGGATAAATAACGCACGGTGGTGAATCTTCTGTTCAGCCGGCGCCGATTTTCGCAGTAGCGACAGGGGTCTATCATCTAATTGATATCAGATTGTGCGATAGTGTTTATCCTATCATCCTTTTTGTGGTAGTGGTCGGTGTGAGTTTCGCTCCGTCATCCTTTTGGTGGGGGGTCTTTCATCGTAATTGATGTCAGATTGTGCGATAGTGTTTATCCTATCATCCTTTTGGTGGTAGTGGTCTGTCTGTGTTTCGCTCCGTCATCCTTTTGGTGGGGTGTCTGTCATCTTAATTCATGTCAGATTGTGCGATAGTGTTTGGCCTATCATCCTTTTGGTGGTGGTGGCCGGTGTGAGTTTCGCTCCTTCATCCTTTTGAAGGGTGGTCTGTCATCTAATTGATGTAAGATTATGCGATAGTGTTTGTCCTATCATCCTTTTGGTAGTAGTGGTGGGTGTAAGATTCGCTTCGTCATCCTTTTGGTGGGGGATCTGTCATCGTAATTGATGTCAGATTGTGCGATAGTGTTTGCCCTATCATCTTTTTGGTGGTAGTGGCCGATGTGAGTTTTCCTCCGTCATCCTTTTGGTGGGGGGTCCGTCATCTTAATTGATGTCAGATTGTGCGATAGTGTTTGGCCTATCATCCTTTTGGTTGTAGTGGCCGGTGTGAGTTTCTCTCCGTCATCCTTTTGGGGGGGGGGGTCTTTCATCTAATTGATGTGAGATTGTGCGATAGTATTTTTCCTATCATCCTTTTGGTGGTAGTGGCCGGTATGAGTTTCGCTCCGCCATCCTTTTGGTGGGGGGTCTGTCATCTAATTGATGTCAGATTGTGCGATAGTGTTTGTCCTATCATCCTTTTGGTGGTAGTGACCGGTGTAAGTTTCGCTCCGTCATCCTTTTGGTGGGGGGTCCGTCATCTTAATTGATATCAGATTGTGCGATAGTGTTTGCCCTATCATCCTTTTGGTTGTAGTGACCGGTGTGAGTTTCTCTCCGTCATCCTTTTGGGGGGGGGGGGGTTTCATCTAATTGATGTCATATTGTGCGATAATGTTTTTCCTATCATCCTTTTGGTGGTAGTCGCCGGTGTGATTTTTGCTCTGTCATCCTTTTGGTGGGGGGTTTGTCATCTAATTGATTTCAGATTGTGTGATAGTGTTTGCCCTATCATCCTTTTGGTTGTAGTGGCTGGTGTAAGTTTCTCTCTTTCATCCTTTTGGTGGGGGGTCTGTCATCTAATTCATGTCAGATTGTGCGATAGTATTAGTCCTATCATCCTTTTGGTGGTAGTGGCCGGTGTGAGTTTCGCTCCGCCATCCTTTTGGTGGGGGGTCTATCATCTAATTGATATCATATTGTGCAATAGTGTTTGTCCTATCATCGTTTTTGTTGTAGTGGCCGGTGTGAGTTTCGCTCCGTCATCCTTTTGGTGGGGGGTCTTTCATCGTAATTGATGTCAGATTGTGCGATAGTGTTTGTCCTATCATCCTTTTGGTGGTAGTGGTCTGTTTGTGTTTCGCTCCGTCATCCTTTTGGTGGGGGGTCTGTCATCTTAATTGATGTTAGATTGTGCGATAGTGTTTGGCCTATCATCCTTTTGGTGGTGGTGGCCGGTGTGAGTTTCGCTCCTTCATCCTTTTGAAGGGTGGTCTGTCATCTAATTGATGTAAGATTATGCGATAGTGTTTGTCCTATCATCATTTTGGTAGGTGTGGTGGGTGTATGTTACGCTTCGTCATCCTTTTGGTGGGGGATCTGTTATCGTAATTGATGTTAGATTGTGCGATAGTGTTTGCCCTATCATCCTTTTGGTGGTAGTGGCCGGTGTGAGTTTTGCTCCGTCATCCATTTGGTGGGGGGTCCGTCATCTTAATTGATGTTAGATTGTGAGATAGTGTTTATCTTATCATCCTTTTGGTTGTAGTGGCCGATGTGAGTTTCTCTCCGTCATCCTTTTGGGGGGGGGGGTCTTTCATCTAATTGATGTGAGATTGTGCGATAGTATTTTTCCTATCATCCTTTTGGTGGTAGTGGCCGGTGTGAGTTTCGCTCCGCCATCCTTTTGGTTGGGGGTTGTCGCTACTGCGAAAATCGGCGCCGGCTGAACCGAAGAGTCGCCACCGTGCGTTATTTATCCCAACGGAGGGAAAGGAAACGCTCAGAGTAAACCTAACGCAAAACGGGGAAAGGAATGGTCATCGCAACCAAAACCTGGATTCGGGAGTCGGTTACGCAAGGGGAAGATATTAACACCCCTCACGTCCGTCGTACTCGACGGGATCCACGCTTGTTTTCGGGTATGGATTGTTATTTCTATGTAAACTATAGGTTAAGGGTTAAAAAGAAAATAAAATGAAGATAAAATGACTCGGCAAAGTATCGCACTTTATGCCTACGTATTCCCGTCTGGAACGAGAAATCAGAGTCAACGTAGTTCGCCTACCTACGGGAAAGGAGGGGAAGGTTGCTCGCTAGGATATCGCATCCTATGCCTACGTACTTCCACACTGCATGGAAGATCAGATCAAACGTAGTTCGGGCCACGTACGACACAAGCTTGTCTTGGTTGATCTTATTCCTTCTGAAAAAGGTTTTCTCGATTAACAGTCCCAGCGGACAAAAATGACGTCTTGATGAGTTCACATTCTTTTACGAAAGAAGTATCTTTTATTGTGTTTGAAATCTTTATGGTGTTTTTCTGTTTGTTTTGAGAAAGAAGAGACAGAACTCTAACCTACGGTTGCGAAGGGAATCAAACTAACCTAATGTTGTCATGCATGGGTTAAGACCTAATGTCTATCATGCTCCTCTCTTGCGCAGAGAGAAACAGAGATCCTAAGGGAATAGACAGAAACAGAAACAACAGATATATACAAAAGCAGTAAAATGCATGGATGCAACAATACAAGCGAGGCAAGGGAGTCCCACTCAACCTCGAACCTAGAAAACAATAGGCAAAAGTGAACAGACTTCACTTTCAACCCAACAGGTTAACAGCAAACAATACAGTCAGGAAAACCAATCAATACATCAAGAAATGAAATACAGCAGAAAAATAAACAGCATCAGCAGCTCTGCATCAACACCTATCCTCAAGTCTTCTCCAGACAGCAACAAGCTTCAGCAAGCATCAATCTCCATCTCCACAGCCTTCCAGCAAGGTCTTGATCATCAATCTTCAGTCTACAATGGCTTTTCTTCAAGTCTCAATCTCCAGGATGAATATCAATCAACCAGATGAAGTGAAGGAATGTCAGACAGTCAATTACCTACCAAGGGTGGTTCATTGACTGTTAACATTATACAGATAATTTTCCCTCAAAAGTTCTATCTTTCAAATACATTCACTGATCCTTCCAAAGGAAGGAGGTGGGTATTTGATAGAGACTTTGAATCATAAGGAAAGGATGGATGCAGACAAAGCATTCCATGTTTGAGAAACAAGCTTTCTAATCTAGAACTCTGCCTAGCTCCTAAACCCTAATCTCCTCAACAGCTGCTAGCATGAATCCCCTCATCAACTCTGGAAGTTGGCCTTCAAGCTCTGGATCTCCAATGGCTTCAGCATCACAAGTCTTCAGCTCCCCAATCCCCAAACAATCCCAGTACCCACACAGACAAACAATAATCCCCAGAGGGCACACCACACCAATCCATCAAATATAGACAGTAATACTAATAGCAGTAGGGGAATCCTAGTGATTTCTAAGGGGATCTATCCTATACCCATAACCCCTATAGTCCATACCCCAAAAATCAAATGAAAATTTCCTAAAAGAATTAAACTATCTTACCTAAGTTGATTTAAAACCCTAATTTTGTTAATGTTATTCAAACCTAAACCAATCACCTAAAATTAATTCCTAAAAATATGCACTAAACTGTATGCATAAGCTAACAATGTCTATTAATCAACCTAAAAAGAATGGACAAAAAATATTATAGCAACTATTAGAACAAAAATCAACAAACTCATGTATGAAATGAAACACCTAAAATAGGCATTTATTTGGAAAATATGGGAAAAATACCAAATAAAAAATAAAATGCAATTTTTATTTTTTATAATTTTCTAGACATCTTTAAGAAATTAATGCAAAAAGAACCATTAAAAAATATGAAATTTATGATTTATTATGATTTTTTGAAAATGCATGAAAATGAAAAGAAATTAAAATGAAATAAAAGGCAGGGGGTATGAAAAGTAAAAAAAACAATTGATATACGTTGGGCCCAGCAAGTTGGGGGGCGCGAAAAGCATTTGAGCCCAGACTGGCTACTAAATCAAACGCTGCGTTTTGAGGATTTAAATTTTCCCTCCGTTTTCAGCATTAAATCATGGCCGCACGATGAGATGATTAAGTCAAAACCTGGAAATGATCTAATGGCTGAGGGTCATCATCCCCAACGAGCCCTAGGGTTTTGCAGAATTCTTCTTCCATGCACAAACTTCCACTGCTCGGTTCTCCCTCCTCACTCAACCAAACGCCACGATCTCAACACCAAAACTGCTCTACTCTTCACCCTCTACAAGATCCTAACCCTAGATTTTGCTGAATCTCATTGTATAATCGAGCTCGATAGCTGGAAGATCCTGGTACCACTACATTACACCTGATGTGCATGATCACCAAACTTGCAAATTCTTGTACTAATGTACTCACCACCTTGCACTGATTATCCTGAACTAATCTATCATGATTATCATCCCCTAAACTAGGATTTCTTGATCATCACAGTTTCACCACTCTGCCATCAAACTTCATATAACTCTCTCTAGATCTCAGGAATCAATCCCCTATGGTCTCTAAGCATTTCTATCCTAACCACATGATCTACAACTGAATAAATAAGGAGATTCGAAGGGAAATGCCTACCTTGCAAGTGATGATGGCAGGTGTAGTTGTGCTGCAATTCAAGACTTGTAATGGCTTCTAGATGCTCCTCCAATGGTGTGCTTTCTACTGTTTGCAATGGTTGTGGCTCAAACTTCTTGAATCACCTTATCCCCTTCTTCATGCAAGTTGGAGTGAAAACTTGAATCACACAAACCAGCCACGAGTTTCTCTCAATTTTCTTGGCCAATTACTCTATGATAATGGTGGATGATGATGATAACAGAAATTGAGATGATTGATGAAGCTTCAATGGAGTTTGAAGAGAAAATGCAAATGGGAGTGAAGGAATCAAAGTAGGGTTTGCAAGCTCAAAGAATCACCAACCAATGCACAAATGGCTTCATTTCCTTATATAGATGATGATTAACAGAATGAGAAGCTTCTAGATTGGTCCTAGAGGGATCTAGAAACTTGTGGAAATTTCATGAACTTATCATTTGATGGTATATTGAATTCTCTTATCTCATGCTTGCACCTTGGGTAAACTTGTGTGAAAATCTCCTTTCATGAGATATTAGGAGTGTATGTATGAAAAACCAAGCTTTTCCTTGCCTTGTGTTAAGTTTTACCATGTTGCCTTATGATGCAAGAAACAAATTTACAAAGGAAGTCCAATTTTTAAGCCTAAATCCAAAAATGTGGCTGAACCAATGTCTTTAAAATGATGTTGGGAATCAATTTTGTATATTGGATGACCCATATTGGCTTTGTAGATCTCTCAAACCATTTTCCTACTTGAACTTTTTCAAGTTATATGCCTTTTTTAGGTCATTTTTCACCAACTTTGGTCAAGTCTCATTCCATGCATTTCCAAACTTCCATGACTTCTTTTCTTGACTTAAAATGGCATTTTGAGAAAATTTTATGTTGGGAAGTTTTGTCATTTGAAGCTCCCTTGTATGAGTTTTAGGCATAGGCTAAGAATGACCTGTAATTCTCAAATGACCAAAATACCCTTTGCTTGCCAAGACCATAAGTAGAGTTCCACAAATCATATGAAGGCATACTATACCATTCTAGAAAGCTAAGACAATGAGGAACAACTCTTATGTTGACCAGAAATTCATTTGAAATCTCCTTGAGGGGTAAAAATTGCTTGGAAGTCAAGTCACTTTCACAGACAAAATTTCAGATACCTCAGATGACCTGTAACTTGCAAGGACCATAACTTGAGTTCTAAAAACACCCTTAATGTCTTCCACCACTCAAATTAAAGTTCTTGAGATCCTCTACAAGTTTCATGTTGGCCAAGGATCCATTTGAAGCTTGCATTTTGACTTATCTTGCTTGGAAATTTGACCTAAACTAGGGGATTTTACACAGAAACCCTAATTTAGAAACTCCTCTTCTCCTTGATTTCTCTTGATTTCTTCTTGGAATATCACCATATCCTCTTCTATATGTCAAATGATGAACCCCACATCCCTCCAATAGCCTTTAATGCCTTTCAATCAGTCAATTGACCTAGAGTTGACCCAGGGTTGACCCAGATGAAACCCTAGTTGACTGTCCTCAACTACAATTCTTGTGATCATATCAATGACTTGTCTCTTTCTCCAAATGACTTTCTAAGTCTCCCATGATGTCCACATACTCTCCATGCCTTCAATTCACAGCTCATACTTTCCTTGATGATCGCCAGGTACCCTCAGATAGGAGATAGATGAACTGCTTGATCCATTGACTTGATAGCTTCCCAATTCTTTCTGATGACTTGAATGAGATTGAATTTGAATAATAACCTCTTGATAGGCCTCTAGAGATGAGAATAATGATTAGTACCCTGTTGGATGACTTGCTATGCTTATGCTATGCAGCTGAGTAACCTATGTGCATGACCTTATATGCAAATGCTAATGATATTGAAACATAAACCAAATGAATAAGGTTAAGCAAATTTTTAGGGTGCAACAGCTGCCCCTATTCAAGCGACTTGGACCCGATTGGGTGAAGAGCCCGGAGCCTTCAGACATTCGCGGTACGAGACGGTTGAATACTAGGAAACCAGAAATTTGCCAACCGCAGAAATAAACTGCACCACTGCTTGGGGAACGACATTCATCAACTGAATCTGACTGTTACGACAACCCACTGATCTCGTGCGACCGTGCTGGGGATTATTTGTCTCTCTTTTTTTTTCCTCCCACGTAAGGAATCGCATTTTGATTCGTCCATGTAAGGACTCCAACGCTCACCTCGCCTTGTCCACGTAAGGACTCCAATCTCTCCACGTAAGGAATGAACTTCTTTGATCTGTCCGCGTCAGGACTACACTCTTCCACGTCAAGAATAATCTCTTTCTTTCCACGTCAGGAATCAATCTGGATATGTCCGCGTAAGGACTCAATCTTTCCACGTAAGGAATAAACTCGTCTTTCCACGTAAGGAAACCATTTTTCTTCCACGTAAGGAATGCTCTTGATATGTCCACGTAAGGACTCTAATCTTTCCACGTGAGGAATACTACATCAATCTTTCTTTCCATGTTAGGAATGTCATCTTTCCTCGTAAGGAACACCTCTTTTCCATGTTAGGAATCTCATCCTCGATCTGTCCACGTCAGGACTCCAACTTGATATGTCCACGTAAGGACTCAATCTTTCCACGTAAGGAATCACATCTTTCCACGTAAGGAAACCACAATCTTTCCACGTAAGGAAACTCTTTCTGATTTGTCCACGTAAGGACTCCCATCTTTCCACGTAAAGAATTCGTCTTCTTTCCACGTAAGGAAACCAATCTTCTTCCACGTAAGGAATAAAATTCTTGATCTGTCCACGTAAGGACTCTAAGCTTTCCACGTTAGGAATCCAACTCATCTTTCCACGTAAGGAATCACCTCTATCTTTCCCCGTAAGGAAACAATCTTCTTTCCATGTAAGGATTCAACCATCTTTCCACGTTAGGAATCAACTTCTTTCCACGTTAGGAATACAAACTTTCCACGTTAGGAATAACTTGATTTGTCCACGTCAGGGCTAAATTTTTCCACGTAAGGAAACAACTTCTCTTTCCACGTAAGGAATAGACCTGTGCACGTCAGGACTCACGTTTCGTCTTGATTTGTCCACGTCAGGACTCGCCTCTTGACTTACTGAGGAAATAAAACTTGTCCACGTTAGGACCCATATCTCAACCTGCTGAAGAAATAAACTTGTCCACGTCAGGACTTGCGCGTCTTTGACTTGCTGGGGAAATAAGACTGTGTCCACGTCAGGACTCATACTTTGCCCACAACACGAAGAAGGATAAACTTGTCCACGTCAGGACCCTACACTCAATCAATACCGAGAACTCGAAGCTGTCCACGTTAGGACTAACACATACCGTCAAACTGGAAGAAATGTCCACGTTAGGACTCCACATTCCATCAATCCTGAGAAATCGAACCTGCCCACGTTAGGACTAGCACCTCCCATCAGCCCGGGGAATTAAAACTGTCCACGTTAGGACTCCGCCCTTCTAGCACAAAGAAAACCTGTCAAGAAATTGTCCACGTTAGGACTCATCCTTCCATTGGTCCGCAAACTTCTTATCACTGACATTACAGCAACTTTGAGGCTGACTCTACTGGGGATATCGGAAAACCAAACTACTGGATGCCTGTTCTGATAGCCGGCGGTAGCCTCTGAAATTCTGGTTCATGAAACCTTTTACTGCTGACGTAACAACAACTTTGAAAGAAACAAATCCGCTGGTCGGACTAGAGAAACTTCAACAAGAAACCCTGGCGGGGAAATAAGTAACTCTGCTTGGGGACAAAGAGAAACTTATCCTGATAACTCTGTGGGGAGTAGTGCCAAAGCTGACACTTCGTCGAATGTCTCACGTCGAGATCCTGAATGTTTTATTGATTCACCTGAGCAAGGGCTCTCTCTACCTACAAGAGAAACAATACTTGAAACAAAAGGTCAGCCAACCTAGCTTATGTTTCAAAATGCATGCGTTTGACAATGATGCAATGCTCCATTAGACATGGAAATGCTACTCTTTTATTTGGTGGATGCAAGTACGACACTATATGCCGATGCCAATATGACACTATATGCCAATGCAAATATGACACTATATGCCAATGCAAATGCAGTCCCGAACTGCTGGGTACAGAAACTGCTTCAGCAACATAAATGCTGAAGATAATGCCAATTCCGCTGGGGATAGCCGGGTGCTACAGAATTATTCCAACAAAATAAATGCTGGAAGAGTGAAGTCGACTCAGCTGGGAAACAGGGAACTTAAACCAAACACCTCGTTGAAGTAACGCCCTGCAGGGGGATATAACTCTGCTAGAGAATAGCAGATGCGCCTGGTATGATTGAACTTCTGCTGGAGAGTGAACTGATATCACACGGTATTTTGACAAAATAAATGCCTGGGCGCACCACCAACTCTGCCGGGGAGAGTCTTAATCTTCGAGTTCCACTGGAAGGAATGAAAACACTTGCAAAGAGAATTCCGATGGGATGGGATGATTCTCTTGGGGAAAATTAACTGACTCCACTGGGGGAGAGAGTAAATGACCCTACGGGGAAAAGTAAACTGCCTGAATACAGCTCACAAATATTAATCTTCTACGGCTAAACCGCTCTGTTTGAGATACACTGTCTGAATACAGCCTTATAATCTTGGAATCTTCAATTCTGTTGAGGATAAGCGACTTTGCTGGAGAATGTCCTTCGGCTAAGCTGCAACTAGCTGGGGAATTCAATCCTTCTTCAGGAAGAACATGCATGACCTGCGTGGAGATCAAGTCTTTCGTTATTGCAATCTTTTGATCATCTTCCTCGTACGGTTATAAAACCTGCAACAACACAAACAAGACAAGACAAGCCCATACAACCAAATCGATTCAGGTTAGTGACGTTATTTTCAGTTAATTCAAAGCTCTAGCAATCGTTGGCAAGGGCCAGTGATGTTATACACATGCTAGTCTCAGTAAACTTAGGCGTTTTATCATGCACAAAACAGTAAAGAACCAGCATCAAGTACTGAATAATATTTTTTATTGATTGGGCCCCTGAATGGGTGGAGTTTTTGTACACGGGATGTAACTCCTGAAATGAGGAAGCTACGCGAAGCAAATACACAAGTAGGCACAAATATTTGACAAATTAAATTTTGTACACATGTCGGCAACGGGATGCAGACGAACACCACGAACTGATCCTCCTATGACTCATCCGACTCTAATGCTTTCCCGGTATCCATACTTCCGAAGAGGTTGTATCTGATAATCGACCCCTCAGGTATTCTCCCGCACTGATGCTCACCGTAGTATCAAATCCGGACCGCAGTCATTTGCTTTTCAAATCCCTAACTTTTGCGTGAACCGCCCTTTACGGGTTTTCAGTTCACCGGGATACCCTTTTTTGCCGAAGCCGCCCAGTGTAGGTTTTCAACTTCGCGGGTGTACATTTTTTCATTTTTATCCCTAACTTTTTCCCGAACCTTTCATTCTGTTTTTGGTTCGCCAGGATGCCCCATTTTTGCCTGGACTCTCTTTTTTTTTCCTGTCCAGCGGGTCAATTTTAAGCAAAGTATTTTTTAACTGCGTTCGAATTCACAGGCGACGTGAAGTCTTCACCGTCCATAGTGGACAACAACAACGCTCCTCCTGAAAAGACTTTCCTGACAACGTATGGACCTTCGTAGTTGGGGGTCCACTTGCCCCTGTGATCTGCCTGCGGCGGGAGAATCCTTTTCAGCACAAGGTCGCCCGTCTGAAAGCTTCGCGGATGTATCTTCTTATCATATGCTTTCTTCATTCGGCTCTGTTACAAACGACCATATGCTAGAGAAGCTAGCCTCTTCTCGTCCATCAAACTCAATTGGTTCAACCTGTCTTTCACCCATTCCGCCTCGTCCAGCTGAACGTCTCGCAATACCCTCAGAGAAGGGATCTCCACTTCCAACGGTAGTACCGCTTCCATTCCGTATACTAACGAGAACGGGGTTGCCCCGGTTGATGTGCGTACCGTCGTACGATAACCGTGCAAAGCAAAAGGTAGCATCTCGTGCCAATCCTTATAGGTCACCACCATTTTCTGAACGATCTTCTTGATATTCTTATTGGCCGCTTCAATAGCGCCATTCATCTTGGGTCGGTAAGGGGAGGAGTTGTGATGTTCGATCTTGAAATTCTGACAGAGCTCCTTCATCATTTTGTTGTTCAGGTTTGAACCGTTGTCCGTGATTATCCACTCGGGAATCCCATATCGGCAAATGATATCTCTCTTGATGAATCTGGCCACCACTTGCTTAGTTACATTTGCATATAACGCCGCTTCACCCATTTGGTGAAATAATCGATTGCTACTAGAATGAAACGATGCCCGTTAGAAGCTGTCGGCTCGATCTTTCCAATCATATCGATTCCCCACATTGAGAATGGCCAAGGCGATGACATCAAATTCAGAGGACTCGGAGGCACATGGATCTTATCAGCATAGATTTGGCACTTGTGGCACTTCCTTGCGAACTTGAAACAATCAGTTTCCATAGTCAGCCAAAAATAACCTGCCCTCAGCAGCTTTCTCGTCATAGCATGCCCACCAGCGTGCGTACCAAAGGTACCTTCGTGTATTTCCTCCATGAGCAGCTTCGCCTCTTTCTCGTCTACACAACGCAACAGCACCAAATCGTGGTTTCTTCTGTATAAGATGCCATCCGGATTCAAATAGAAATTACCCGCTAATCTCCTGAGAGTCTTCTGATCTTGACTGGATGCCCCAGCCGGATACTCTTTATTCTTCAGAAAATTACGGATATCAAAATACCACGGTTTTTCGTCGGATGCTTCATCAATAGCAAATACGTAAGCCGGTCTGGCAAGCCGAAAGATAATGATTCGGGGAGCCTCGTTCCAGAAGTTGACTTTGTACATGGAAGACAACGTGGCCAGGGCGTCAGCCATTTGATTCTCTGCTCTCGGTACGTGATGCAATTCGACCTTGTCGAAGAAAGGCAACAATCTTCTTGCATAATTCATGTAATGTATCAAATTGGGCTGACGCGTCTCCCATTCCCCTTTGATTTGATTCACCACCAGAGCTGAGTCTCCGTATACGTCTAAATTCTTGATTCGCAAATCAATGGCTTCCTCAAGCCCCATTATACAAGCTTCGTATTCGGCCTCATTATTGGTAACAGCAAAGGTCAATCGGGCAGTAAACGGGATGTGCGACCCGTGTGGAGTAGTGATGATTGCCCCTATTCCGCTACCGTAAGCATTCACAGCTCCGTCAAATATCATCTTCCATTTGGAACCCAACTCTGGTCCTTCGTCTGGCAACGGCTCTTCACAATCTTTCATCTTTAGGTACATGATATCCTCGTCAGGAAAATCAAACCTCATCGATTGGTAATCTTCAATAGGCTGCTCCGCCAGATACTCGGACAGCACACTCCCCTTTATAGCCTTTTGCGAGACGTATTGGATGTCATATTCAGTCAAGACCATCTGCCAATGGGCAATTCTTCCTGACAACGCCTACTTTTCGAATACATATTTGATAGGATCCATCTTAGAGATGAGCATGGTTGTATGATTCAGCATGTATTGCCTCAAACGCTTGGCGGCCCAGGCTAGCGCGCAACAAGTTTTCTCAAGCATTGAGTATCGAGATTCACAATCTGTAAATTTCTTACTCAAGTAGTAGATTGCATGCTCTTTTCTCCCTGTCTCGTCGTGTTGACCGAGAACACAACCCATGCTTCCCTCAAGAACCGTCAAATACATGATCAAGGGTCTGCCCGCCACTGGGGGTATCAAAATAGGAGGCTCCTGCAAATACTGATTTATTTTATTGAACGCCTTTTGACAATTTTCATTCCACGTTACAGCTTGATCTTTCTTCAACAACTTGAACAATGGTTCACACGTAGCAGTTAGGTGAGATATGAACCGAGCGATGTAGTTCAACCTCCCTAAAAACCCGCGCACCTCTTTCTCTGTCTTAGGCGTCGGCATTTCTTGTATCGCTTTTATTTTAGCAGGATCGACCTCTATTCCTCTTTCGCTCACGATAAACCCCAGCAGCTTACCCGATCTCACCCTGAAGGTGCATTTGTTAGGGTTCAGTCTCAGCCTGAACTTCCTAAGCCTTTTAAATAACTTCAGCAGATTCACCAGATGCTCTTCCTCCGTCTGGGATTTGGCAATCATATCGTCAACATAAACTTCGATCTCTTTATGCATCATATCATGGAAAAGAGTCGTCATCGCACGCTGATATGTTGCCCCAGCATTTTTCAAGCCAAAGGGCATCACTTTGTAGCAAAATGTTCCCCAAGGCGTTATGAAAGTGGTCTTCTCCATATCCTCTGGCGCCATTTTAATCTGATTATAGCCTGAAAAGCCATCCATGAAGGAGAATACGGAGTATTGAGCAATATTATCAACTAGCACGTCAATATGAGGAAGTGGAAAATCGTCTTTTGGGCTTCCTTTATTCAAATCTCTATAATCCACGCACATTCGAACCTTGCCGTCTTTCTTTGGCACTGGTACGATGTTAGCAACCCATGAGGGATATTTTGTCACAGCCAGGAAACCAGCGTCCCACTGTTTTTGAACTTCCTCTTTGATCTTCACTGCCATATCTGGTCGAGTTCTGCGAAGCTTTTGTTTGACCGGCGGGCATTCTTCTTTCAGTGGCAGACGGTGCACAACCATATCCGTATCGAGCCCGGGCATATCTTCATACGACCAAGCGAATACATCACTGTACTCTCGGAGTATTTCGACCAGTCTTCGCTTGATATCGCCCTGCAGTGCGGCTCCGATACGAATGTTCTTCTCAACCCCTTCCGACCCCAAGTTGATAATTTCGATGACCTCGTCGTGAGGCAGAATGGCTTTTTCCTCTTGCTTCACCAACCAAGAAAGTTCTTCAGGAACGTCACTATCTTCGACAACCTCTTCTTCGGCCTGAAATACCGGATGCTCAAAGTCGGGACGAGTCATAGGTGGTTCAAGGATGTCATCTGAAAATGTTATCCTGCAAAAGGAATGGTTAAGTGCTTCAAAATACGTATAAAGCGGATAGCCACGTTGCCATTTTATTGAAAAGTATAAAACAAGAAAGACAGAGATTACAGTATTTGCACATGAAAAAAACGCCCTTTATTTAATGATTAACACGCAATGTTCATAACAACACAGCCCTAAGCAAATCCTGATGCCCTGGGCAAGACATCAGATTATTCAACAATTAATAAAGCAAAGCATTACTGTTTAAGAGTCACAGGAACAAGCTCCTGAATAGACCAGTTGCACAGTCCCTGTCCTGGCGTGCTTGGCTGAATCCAGGCATCCATATCACAGTCGTTATCTCCTTCGTCAGACTCTGAAGCAGCGTTGATGGTTTCATGACATACTCCACTGGCAGAGATGGTTATTGGCCCTCTGAAACGGGGTGCCCCCACAGCAGGTGCTGACGATGACGGTTGGTATCCCAGCCCGAACCGGTCCATCTTTACAGGAATATCCAGCACTTTGCCCCAGCCCTTTGCTCCTCCTGCCTCTACCAGAGCTTGAGCTTGTTTATACGATGAGACGGCTATCTCTGACACTTTGCTCGGCCCGGGACCTTTGTCCTTGACACGCAACCCTTCAAACACCTGGCAGGGTGTTTCGTGGATCTCTCCGTCGACCTCCACATATTTAAATGACGACAGATGGATGACCAGGATGTCTTCTTCTCCGCATACGGTGACTACGCTGTCTCCGACCATATATTTTAACTTCTGATGCAGGGTAGACGTGACTGCCCCAGCCCCATGAATCCAGGGTCTTCCGAGCAAGCAGCTATATGCAGGCTGTATATCCATGATGTAAAATTCTGTCGCAAACACCTCCGGCCCTACTTGCAGGGGCAATGTGATCGATCCAAAGACTGTTCTTCGCGTGCCGTCAAAGGCTCTAACTACCAAGTCACTGGGTGTGCACAGGATTCCTCTGACATCCAGCTTCATCATCGCCTTCTTGGGCATCACATTCAGAGACGATCTGGTGTCAACCAATACATGCGACATTATTGATCCTCTACACTCGACAGATATGTGCAGCGCCATATTATGATCTCTCCCTTTCGGGGTCAAATCGAAGTCGGTAAAGCCCAGGCTGTGGCCTGCATTCACATGTGCCAACACTCCTTCCAGCTGATTTACAGAGACGTCTTGGGGTACAAAAGAAGTATCTAGGACTTTCAACAAAGCATTTCTGTGAGCTTCGGAACATAAGAGCAACGACAGGATAGATATCTTTGATGACGTCTGTTGCAGATGCTCCACAATCTTATAATCACTTTTTCGAATCAAGCGCATGAACTCTTCTACCTCTTTCGATGCCGATTCTTTATCGCTTGCTTGCACTGGGACATTCTCAACCACTTTCCCCTTTCCTTTCGCTAGTCTTTCGGCCTCTACTTCGGGCGATATGAAGATCCTACCACTTCTTGTCATACCTCCTGAACCAACAACATTGTCTACAGGCTCGGCTGGCTGCTTATTAACATCAATCTTTATCCCGTCACAATACACCTCCAACCCATATGACCATGGGACTGCTTTTGTGTTCTCGTACGGGATCGGTCCGGCCTTAGTTATGGTGATCGGTGGTCGCTGGACCGGTGCTGCAATAGTGATTGTCTTCCGAGGAATCGTTACAGTGGCCACATCACTCTGATCATCTGCTGCTGCCCCTGCAGGCTCTTCAGTTGTTGCTCGGTCAAACTGCAATGTGCCTCCCTCAATTAAAGCCTGAATGCCTTTCTTCAAATCCTCACACCCCCCAGCTAGGGTCCAGCATTCTAAGCAATACTCGTCACATCCTGGATAAACACCCCCTTGCAACAATATGCTTTTTATCTCGCTCAGTGGCGTTTTTAAATCGTCGACATTCATAATCAGATTCAACCCTTCCTCAGTCAGAATGGCGTTCGCCCCATGATTAGGCATGGGCTTCTGCACTATATTCGTACTTGCCGTTCCGAAGTTGATAGCCTTATTGTCCAAAAGATCCTGCACAACATGCTTAAAAGCATGGCAACCCTCTATATCGTGGCCCGGAGCCCCAGAATGAAACTCACAGTGCCTGCTTGCATCATAACCATACGGAGGAGTTCCTGTTATCGGTGCCAGAGTTCTCTTTTCTACCAAATTTAGACCCAACAGTGTCTGCAACAAATCTGCATAGGTTGAGGGAGGCTTCTCAAACACTCTTCTTGGTTTACCACCCTGGAATCTTCGATGAGCCTGCTGTGCCCCCTGTTGTGGCTGCTGCTGCTGCTGCATTGGCTGCTGTTGAGACGGTTGTTGTTGTTGAAGTGGTTGTTGCTGATATGGGATAGTAACACTCGCCACCTGCTGCGGCTGATGATATTGGTTTCGTCCCCTGCCTCGGCCTCGGCCTCCAAACACTGCGCTTGCCTCGCCCTGAGGGCGCCCACCAAAAGCCTTCCTATTACTGCCAGATGCAGTTGATTCCTCAGCCTGGAACTTTCCTTGCTTAATGTTATGTTCAATCTTTTCTCCCATCAGAATTAGGTCTGAAAAACTGGCCAGAGATGTATGAAACAACATGTCATGGAATAAGCCTGTGAATGTGCCGACGAACATGTCATTCATTTCCTTGTCTTCTAAAGGAGGACGGACCCTGGCAGCCATGTCACGCCACCTTTGCGCGTACTCTTTAAAGCTCTCCCCCTTCTTCTGAGACAGCCCTGTCAATTGGACCCGATTGGGCGCCAAGTCGCTGTTATACTTGTAGTGAGCTACAAATGCCTCCACCAATTGCTTCCATGTCTTGAT
The DNA here is from genome assembly GCA_963859935.3 of Lathyrus sativus. Classification (NCBI taxonomy): domain Eukaryota; kingdom Viridiplantae; phylum Streptophyta; class Magnoliopsida; order Fabales; family Fabaceae; genus Lathyrus; species Lathyrus sativus. The sequence goes on from OZ012738.1 coordinate 266,969,784, forward strand.
ATTAGTTGGCTCCAACCCCATGTACCACTCTAAGGAAGGACCTGACAGACTATCTTGAAAGAAATGCATTAGCATTCTCTCATCAGTTGAGTATGCAGACATCTTTCTGTAATAAGCCCGTACGTGCACTTTCGAACATGTGTCCCCTTTATACTTATCAAACGCAGGAGCTTTGAATTTGATTGGAACCCTCAAGCCAGGTACCAGACCCATTGTTGCCATGTCCAAGCCCACAACACTTTGATTCAGGACCCTCCTCATCTGCTCTTCCAGCATTCTGATCTTCTGGGAGTTATCCATCGGCCCTTCAAAGCCTCCGCCGGAGAAAGCGTCCTCCTGCTGATCTTCTTGCCACATACCTTTCCCAGCTCCATACCCATCATATTCATTATTGCGGCCAGCTCTTATTTGATTCATCACTGGGCCTCGTCCTCTGTTTCCGTATCCCTGAACACCTCCAGCAGGCCCAAAAGCCATTAACCCAGCGCCGTTTCCATTTTCGAAACCTCTGTAACCCTGATTGGCCACACCATAACCATCTTGCCCAAAGCCTTGAGCATTGAAACCATATTTCCCAGCATTATCGAATCCCTGATCGTTGAACCCGAATCCAGTATTGCCAAAGCCGTTGCCTCCCATATTATCACCCACGTTGATATCACCAAGCACAACGTTATGGACAGCAGTCTCGTTCCCAACTCTGACGTTACCGTTCCCAGCAGCGGTAGCGTTGTTGACATTAGCAGCAGGTATATTGACTACAGGTGGAGCCACTGGCGTGGGAGTGTCGTCTCCATGAACAGTATCGACTCGTTACCGTGACCAGCATTTCGGGCCAACAGAGGTTGCACCATGGCTTGCAAATTCTCCTGACCTTTTGCAATAGCTTCCATGGTCTGCATAAAGAGAGCTAGCTTCTCGCGCACATCTTGCATCTCGTTCTGCATTTGATCCATGATTCTTTGACAGTTGGTGCGAGTGGAATAGCGGTGCGGGTGCTGATCTGCAATCCTGAAAAGTACCTGGTACAGAGCAGGAAATAAGACACCATCCAAAGATTACCTGTAATGCAATATGAATATGAATGCAATGCAATGTGTGTCTGTGCATTAGGGAAATTCGTTCCCCGATTCTAGTGTGAAGGTGTCGGTGCAGTGACAGTGCTAACAATATAATGATTGGAGCTGAATCACAGAAAGCCTCATATATTGTAGAGAAACCAGTAAGCCAAGAATACAATGTCACTGAGAGTACAATAAGAAGGCATGACCTCAACCAACAATCCTGGCGATGGTCAGCACTATGCAAATAAAGCATACAAGCTACTACATGAAATGATCAAACACCCCCATAAGTCTGGTATTCTTCTAGCAACTTCTTGGTCTCCGGATGACTTGGTCGAGCCAGCAGCCCTTCAACAAGTTGGTTTCTTTTCTTAAGAACACGCCGCACGTCTTCAGCAGTTTCTTCCCATGCCCCGTCTCTGAAGCGATCCTCCAGTTTACGCTTCTGAGACACAACTTCATCTCTGCCTTTGATGGCCTTGTTTAGTGCATTCTGGAGACTGTACCGGGTCATCACTTCTTCTTCACACTTCTTGATGCTGGACTTCAATTGCTCTTCGAGGTCGGAAATTTGCTGCTTCAACTTATCTTCCCTCTTCTTATTGTTGGTGAGCGTAGCATTCCAAGTCTTATTGCAAGATGAGATCTCTCGGTGAGCGATGTCAAGCGCTTTCTTCTTTGATTCAAGCATGTCATGGGAACTTCTGAACTCTTGCCCCAGACGTTCGCGCTTCTTCTTTTCCTCAATCAACTCAGCCCCTAGTCTGCTCATTAGCTCAATCTGCTGTTGGAAAGCGTACACGGCCTTGTTTTTCTCACTGCGTATCTGGGCTAGCTCCTGCTCTAACCCTTCGTTGATTTTCATCAAGGCTTCTTTTTCTTTCACAACTTGCTCGTAGGCCTCCCTAGAAATAGTAGTTGGCTCTGCCACCGGAATAGGAACAAGGATTGGTGCATCTGGAAATGGCATCCGCAACTGACTTGCTCTCTCTTGAATCCAAACTTTATAAGGTGCATAGGCCTGACAGTCATTCTTTCCTAACAACGGCTTCCCTCTTCGGTTAATACGCGTCCAGGCATGCTGCAGCTTGGCCAATAACTCCCCCTTCAAATCTCCGGTGAAGTACAGAGATTCCTGTACTTCTTCCTCCTTTGGCGGGTTTTCAGCGCATATCTGAACTGACGGACCAACAGTGATGGGTTGTAGTTGATACACCCTTTTCTTCCAATCAGCGGCACATTAGGGTACCCAGAACAACTGAATATAAGCTCAGATCCCAACAGATCTCTATCAAACCACTCAACGTCTTCGGAAGATAGCCTCATCAGGCGCTCTGACCAGCTAGCGGCGGTTGCACTTTCCACAAAAGATCCCTTCATGGGAAGATGACTCTTGAACCACATATTCAACAAAGGAGCACAGCAGTAAACAACCTTTCCTCTTCTGTTTTCGTTCTTGTAGTGCAAGGAGTGGTAGAAGTCTCCGATCAACGTTGGCACTGGATTGCCGGCAGCAAATAGATGGAAAGCGTCCAAGTCTACGAAATTGGGCAAGTTAGGGAACAGCACAATCCCATAAATGCATAGAGCCAAAATAACATTGAAAACCACCCAACATCCGCTCTTGGCATACTCCTGAGCTTTGCCAACCAGGAAATCAAGAGAGAAACCTGAAACCCCCAGCCAAGAAGTCACTAACAGTTCTGCAGCGTCCATATGCAAAGCTTTGGCTAAGTCCTCCAACTTGGGCTCAGCAGCAGAGTGAATAAATGGAACCTTGTTCTGCACGGGTAGCTCAGTAAACTCCACATACTCCTCAATGGTGGGCCCTAGAATGAAGTCAGCAAACGTAAAACATCTCAATGCAGGGTCATAGAACTGCATCAAGGTGTATAGCCCGTTCATCTCATCAGTAGTGGGCTTGCAGACTAATCTCAGTAATCTCCCATGACTCATTCTGAAGCTTCTCCTAACCTCCTCATCAGCAAGAGATATCAGACCAAGCAAAGAAGTAATATCAGGTGAAGGCAGCTTATACGCAACTGTTTTCCTCAAACCGGCCATAGTCAACACTCAGAAGACTGGGCACTAGAATCGGAGGATATGCAAATGCACCTGCAGCACAGACACACGTTAATGGGATGCAATGATAATGGGTATGCAAACAATGCAATGCAAGTAACATGCAACAGGGACCAACTGCCGTAGCTGAACAGCCTGAACCATATCAAGAAGTCTCAGACATACTCTATAGAAGTCCTCAAACCCTGGTCTCAGATAGACCTAAAACGAGGCTCCAACAATGGTCTCTGACAGACCCACAACATAACTCTGACTGGTCTCTGGCAGACCTCAAATCACATCTCCAACTGGTCTCTGACAGACCTCAGAACCCTCCAACTGGTCTCTGACAGACCTCGGAACTCTCCATAAATACCCAGGATCTATGATCAAGGAACAAACCGGTAGTCTGAAGGCCTAGTTACCTGCATAACCCCAAACCCTCTCACAGGTGGATGTCCTAGTAACTGACAAAGGTATGGCATCCTATGCGGTCGTCGGCGTCACAGACTTTCAGGGTTGATGATACGATTCCCAGAAGGAGTGGCATCATCACATCCTGAAGAGGCCTCACTTAGCCAACTTCCAAATGATCGGTTCCCGGAGTCGACAATTCAGCTGACCAACAACCCCTTCGACCCAAAGGGTAGAAAAAGAAGCCAACCAGAAGAACCTCGTCCGAGTGTAGATTTCATGAGACACTAATGCAAGCAAAGTCGGCACGCGCCCACTACTTTCTACTCTAATTCTAGGTGCACTCAAGCCCAGGTCCGGCTTATCTCTCAATCATAGAACCACCCATCACACCCCAATACAGCAACAATAATCAATATATATAATTCCATACAAAATCCTCGACGGGAAAACAAGCGTTAGGACTGACTCTCTTAAGGGACGTTGGATCCCAAATGCATAAGAACTATCGCAGTCCTTAGCAGCCAGGGGACGTTGGATCCCCAGCAGAGTCGCCAGCTGTCACTATTGCGAAAATTGGCGCCGGCTGAACAGAAGAGTCGCCACCGTGCGTTATTTATCCCAACGGAGGGAAAGGAAACGCTCAGAGTAAACCTAACGCAAAACGGGGAAAGGGATGGTCATCGCAACCAAAACCTAGATTCGGGAGTCGGTTACGCAAAGGGAAGGTATTAGCACCCCTCACGTCCGTCGTACTCGACGGGATCCACGCTTGTTTTCGGGTATGGATTGTTATTTCTATCTAAACTATAGGTTAAGGGTTAAAAAGAAAATAAAATGAAGATAAAATGACTCGGCAAAGTATCGCACTTTATGCCTACGTATTCCCGTCTGGAATGAGAAATCAGAGTCAACGTAGTTCGCCTACCTACGGGAAAGGAGGGGAAGGTTGCTCGCTAGGATATCGCATCCTATGCCTACGTACTTCCACACTGCATGGAAGATCAGAGCAAACGTAGTTCGGGCCACGTACGACACAAGCTTGTCTTGGTTGATCTTATTCCTACTAAAAAAGGTTTTCTCGATTAACAGTCCCAGCGGACAAAAATGACGTCTTGATGAGTTCACATTCTTTTACGGAAGAAGTGTCTTTTATTGTGTTTGAAATCTTTATGGTGTTTTTCTGTTTGTTTTGAGAAAGAAGAAACAAAACTCTAACCTACAGTTGCGAAGGGAATCAAACTAACCTAATGTTGTCATGCATGGGTTAAGACCTAATGTCTATCATGCTCCTCTCTTGCGCAGAGAGAAACAGAGATCCTAAGGGAATAGACGGAAACAGAAACAACAGATATATACAAAAGCAGTAAAATGCATGGATGCAGCAATACAAGCGAGGCAAGGGAGTCCCACTCAACCTCGAACCTAGAAAACAATAGGCAAAAGTGAAAAGACTTCACTTTCAACCCAACAGGTTAACAGCAAACAATACAGTCAGGAAAACCAATCAATACATCAAGAAATGAAATACAGCAGAAAAATAAACAGCATCAGCAGCTCTGCATCAACACCTATCCTCAAGTCTTCTCCAGACAACAACAAGCTTCAGCAAGCATCAATCTCCATCTCCACAGCCTTCCAGCAAGGTCTTGATCATCAATCTTCAGTCTACAATGGCTTTTCTTCAAGTCTCAATCTCCAGGATGAATATCAATCAACCAGATGAAGTGAAGGAATGTCAGACAGTCAATTACCTACCAAGGGTGGTTCATTGACTGTTAACATTATACAGATAATTTTCCCTCAAAAGTTCTATCTTTCAAATACATTCACTGATCCTTCCAAAGGAAGGAGGTGGGTATTTGATAGAGACTTTGAATCATAAGGAAAGGATGGATGCAGACAAAGCATTCCATGTTTGAGAAACAAGCTTTCTAATCTAGAACTCTGCCTAGCTCCTAAACCCTAATCTCCTCAACAGCTGCTAGCATGAATCCCCTCATCAACTCTGGAAGTTGGCCTTCAAGCTCTGGATCTCCAATGGCTTCAACATCACAAGTCTTCAGCTCCCCAATCCCCAAACAATCCCAGTACCCACACAGACAAACAATAATCCCCAGAGGGCACACCACACCAATCCATCAAATATAGACAGTAATACTAATAGCAATAGGGGAATCCTAGTGATTTCTAAGGGGATCTATCCTATACCCATAACCCCTATAGTCCATACCCCAAAAATCAAATGAAAATTTCCTAAAAGAATTAAACTATCTTACCTAAGTTGATTTAAAACCCTAATTTTGTTAATGTTATTCAAACCTAAACCAATCACCTAAAATTAATTCCTAAAAATATGCACTAAACTGTATGCATAAGCTAACAATGTCTATTAATCAACCTAAAAAGAATGGACAAAAAATATTATAGCAACTATTAGAACAAAAATCAACAAACTCATGTATGAAATGAAACACCTAAAATAGGCATTTATTTGGAAAATATGGGAAAAATACCAAATAAAAAATAAAATGCAATTTTTATTTTTTATAATTTTCTAGACATCTTTAAGAAATTAATGCAAAAGGAACCATTAAAAAATATGAAATTTATGATTTATTATGATTTTTTGAAAATGCATGAAAATGAAAAGAAATTAAAATGAAATAAAAGGCAGGGGGTATGAAAAGTAAAAAAAACAATTGATATACGTTGGGCCCAGCAAGTTGGGGGGCGCGAAAAGCATTTGAGCCCAGACTGGCTACTAAATCAAACGCTGCGTTTTGAGGATTTAAATTTTCCCTCCGTTTTCAGCATTAAATCGTGGCCGCACGATGAGATGATTAAGTCAAAACCTGGAAATGATCTAATGGCTGAGGGTCATCGTCCCCAACGAGCCCTAGGGTTTTGCAGAATTCTTCTTCCATGCACAAACTTCCACTGCTCGGTTCTCCCTCCTCACTCAACCAAACGCCACGATCTCAACACCAAAACTGCTCTACTCTTCACCCTCTACAAGATCCTAACCCTAGATTTTGCTGAATCTCATTGTATAATCGAGCTCGATAGCTGGAAGATCCTGGTACCACTGCATTACACCTGATGTGCATGATCACCAAACTTGCAAATTCTTGTACTAATGTACTCACCACCTTGCACTGATTATCCTGAACTAATCTATCATGATTATCATCCCCTAAACTAGGATTTCTTGATCATCACAGTTTCACCACTCAGCCATCAAACTTCATATAACTCTCTCTAGATCTCAGGAATCAATCCCCTATGGTCTCTAAGCATTTCTATCCTAACCACATGATCTACAACTGAATAAATAAGGAGATTCGAAGGGAAATGCCTACCTTGCAAGTGATGATGGCAGGTGTAGTTGTGCTGCAATTCAAGACTTGTAATGGCTTTTAGATGCTCCTCCAATGGTGTGCTTTCTACTGTTTGCAATGGTTGTGGCTCAAACTTCTTGAATCACCTTATCCCCTTCTTCATGTAAGTTGGAGTGAAAACTTGAATCACACAAACCAGCCACGAGTTTCTCTCAATTTTCTTGGCCAATTACTCTATGATAATGGTGGATGATGATGATAACAGAAATTGAGATGATTGATGAAGCTTCAATGGAGTTTGAAGAGAAAATGCAAATGGGAGTGAAGGAATCAAAGTAGGGTTTGCAAGCTCAAAGAATCACCAACCAATGCACAAATGGCTTCATTTCCTTATATAGATGATGATTAACAGAATGAGAAGCTTCTAGATTGGTCCTAGAGGGATCTAGAAACTTGTGGAAATTTCATGAACTTATCATTTGATGGTATATTGAATTCTCTTATCTCATGCTTGCACCTTGGGTAAACTTGTGTGAAAATCTCCTTTCATGAGATATTAGGAGTGTATGTATGAAAAACCAAGCTTTTCCTTGCCTTGTGTTAAGTTTTACCATGTTGCCTTATGATGCAAGAAACAAATTTACAAAGGAAGTCCAATTTTTAAGCCTAAATCCAAAAATGTGGCTGAACCAATGTCTTTAAAATGATGTTGGGAATCAATTTGGTATATTGGATGACCCATATTGGCTTTGTAGATCTCTCAAACCATTTTCCAACTTGAACTTTTTCAAGTTATATGCCTTTTTTAGGTCATTTTTCACCAACTTTGGTCAAGTCTCATTCCATGCATTTCCAAACTTCCATGACTTCTTTTCTTGACTTAAAATGGAATTTTGAGAAACTTTTATGTTGGGAAGTTTTTCATTTGAAGCTCCCTTGTATGAGTTTTAGGCATAGGCTAAGAATGACCTGTAATTCTCAAATGACCAAAATACCCTTTTCTTGCCAAGATCATAAGTAGAGTTCCACAAATCATATGAAGGCATACTATACCATTCTAGAAAGCTAAGACAATGAGGAATAACTCTTATGTTTACCAGAAATTCATTTGAAATCTCCTTGAGGGGTAAAAATTGCTTGGAAGTCAAGTCACTTTCACAGACAAAATTTCAGATACCTCAGATGACCTGTAACTTGCAAGGACCATAACTTGAGTTCTATAAATATCCTTAATGTCTTCCACCACTAAAATTAAAGGTCTTGAGATCCTCTACAAGTTTCATGTTGGCCAAGGATCCATTTGAAGCTTGCAGTTTGACTTATCTTGCTTGGAAATTTGACCTAAACTAGGGGATTTTACACAGAAACCCTAATTTAGAAACTCCTCTTCTCCTTGATTTCTCTTGATTTCTTCTTGGCATATCACCATATCCTCTTCTATATGTCAAATGATGAACCCCACATCCCTCCAATAGCCTTTAATGCCTTTCAATCAGTCAATTGACCTAGAGTTGACCCAGGGTTGACCCAGATGAAACCCTAGTTGACTGTCCTCAACTACAATTCTTGTGATCATATCAATGACTTGTCTCTTTCTCCAAATGACTTTCTAAGTCTCCCATGATGTCCACATACTCTCCATGCCTTCAATTCACAGCTCATACTTTCCTTGATGATCCACAGGTACCCTCAGATAGGAGATAGATGAACTGCTTGATCCATTGACTTGATAGCTTCCCAATTCTTTCTGATGACTTGAATGAGATTGAATTTGAATAATAACCTCTTGATAGGCCTCTAGAGATGAGAATAATGATTGGTCCCCTGTTGGATGACTTGCTATGCTTATGCTATGCAGCTGAGTAACCTATGTGCATGACCTTATATGCAAATGCTAATGATATTGAAACATAAATCAAATGAATAAGGTTGAGCAAATTTTTAGGGTGCAACAGGGGTCTGTCATCTAATTGATGTCAGATTGTGCGATAGTGTTTGTCTTATCATCTTTTTGGTGGTAGTGGTCGGTGTGAGTTTCGCTCCGTCATCATTTTGGTGGGGGGTCCGTCATCTTAATTGATATCAGATTGTGCAATAGTGTTTGCCCTATCATCCTTTTGGTGGTAGTGGTTGTTGCGAGTTTTGCTCTGTCATCCTTTTGGTGGGGGGTCCGTTATCTAAATTGATGTCAGATTGTTCGATAATGTTTGTCTTATCATCCTTTTGGTTGTATTGGCCGGTGTGAGTTTCGCTCTATCATCGTTTTGGTGGAGGGTCCGTCATCTTAATTAATGTCAGATTATGCGATAGGGTTTGTTCTATCATCCTTTTGGTTCTAGTGGCTGGTGTGAGTTTCTCCCCGTCATCCTTTTGGTGGGGGGTCTGTCATCTAATTGATGTCAGATTGTGCGATAGTATTTATCCTATCATCCTTTTGGTGGTAGTGGTCGGTGTGAGTTTCGCTTCGCCATCCTTTTGGTGGGGGGTCTATCATCTAATTGATATCAGATTGTGCGATAGTGTTTGTCCTATCATCCTTTTGGTGGTAGTGGTCTGTGTGTGTTTCGCTCCGCCATCCTTTTTGTGGGGGGTCTGTCATCTTAATTGATGTTAGATTGTGCGATAATGTTTGGCCTATTATCCTTTTGGTGGTGGTGGCCGGTGTGAGTTTCGCTCCTTCATCCTTTTGAAGGGTGGTCTGTCATCTAATTGATGTAAGTTTATGCGATAGTGTTTGTCCTATCATCCTTTTGGTAGTAGTGGTGGGTGTAAGTTTCGCTTCGTCATCCTTTTGGTGGGGGATCTGTCATCGTAATTGATGTCAGATTGTGCGATAGTGTTTGCCCTATCATCCTTTTGGTGGTAGTGGCCGGTGTTAGTTTTGCTCCGTCATCCTTTTGGTGGGGGGTCCGTCATCTTTATTAATGTCAGATTGTGGGATAGTGTTTGTCCTATCATCCTTTTGGTTGTAGTGGCCGGTGTGAGTTTCTCTCCGTCATCCTTTTGGGGGGGGGGGGGTCTTTCATCTAATTGATGTGAGATTGTGCGATAGTATTTTTCCTATCATCCTTTTGGTGGTAGTGGCCGGTATGAGTTTCTCTCTGTCATCCTTTTTTGGGGGGGGGGGGGGAGGGGGTCTTTCAACTAATTGATGTCAAATTGTGCGATAGTATTTATCCTATCATCCTTTTTGTGGTAGTGGCTGGTGTGAGTTTCGCTCCGCCATCCTTTTGGTGGGGGTTAAGACATCTAATTGATGTTAGATTGTGCGATAGTGTTTGTCATATCATCCTTTTGGTGGTAGTGGTCGGTGTCAGTTTCGCTCCGTCATCCTTTTGGTGGGGGGTCCGTTAGCTTAATTGATATCAGATTGTGCGATAGTGTTTGCCCTATCATCCTTTTAGTTGTAGTGGTTGTTGCGAGTTTTGCTTTGTCAACCTTTTGGTGGGAGGTCTGTCATCTTAATTGATGTCAGATTGTTCGATAGTGTTTGTCCTATCATCCTTTTGGTTGTAGTGGCCGGTATGAGTTTCGCTCCGTCATCGTTTTGGTGGGTGGTTTGTCATCGTAATTGAAGTCAAGTTGTGCGATAGTGTTTGTCCTATCATCATTTTGTTGGTAGTGGTGGGTGTGAGTTTCGCTTTGTCAACCTTTTCGTGGGAGGTCTGTCATTGTAATTGATGTCAGATTGTGCGATAGTGTTTATCCTATCATGATTTTCATGGTTGTGGCAAGTGTGAGTTTCGCTCCGTCATCCTTTTGGTGGGGGTTGTGTCATCTAATTGATGTCAGATTATGGGATAGTGTTTGTCCTATCATCCTTTTTGTGGTAGTGGACGGTGTGAGTTTCCCTCTGTCATCCTTTTGGTACGGTGGCCGATGTGAGTTTCGCTCCTTCATCCCTTTGGTGGGGGGTATGTCATCTAATTGATGTCAGATTGTGGGATAGGGTTTGTCCTATCATCCTTTTGTGGTAGTCGCTGGTGTGAGTTATGCTCTGTCTTCCTTTTGGCGGGGGGTTTGTCATCTAATTGATGTCAGATTGTGCGATAGTGTTTGTCCTATCATCCTTTTGGTGGTAGTGGTCGGTGTGAGTTTCGCTCTGTCATCCTTTTGGTGGTAGTCGTCGGTGTGAGTTTTGCTCTGTCATCCTTTTGGTGGGGGGTCCGTCATCTAATTGATATCAGATTGTGCGATAGTGTTTGCCCTATCATCCTTTTAGTGGTAGTGGTTGGTGCGAGTTTTGCTCCGTCATCCTTTTGGTGGGGGGTCCGTCATGTTAATTGATGTCATATTGTGCGATAGTGTTCGCTCAATCATCCTTTTGGTGGTAGGGTCCGTCATCTTAATTGATGTCAGATTGTGCGATAGGGTTTGTTCTATCATCCTTTTGGTTCTAGTGGCTGGTGTGAGTTTCTCCCCGTCATCCTTTTGGTGGGGGGCCTGTCATCTAATTGATGTCAGATTGTGCGATAGTATTTGTCCTATCATCCTTTTGGTGGTTGTGGTCTGTGTGTGTTTCGCCCCGTCATCCTTTTGGTGGGGGGTCTATCATCTAATTGATATCACATTGTGCGATAGTGTTTGTCCTATCATCCTTTTGGTGGTTGTGGTATGTGTGTGTTTCGCCCCGTCATCCTTTTGGTGGGGGGTCTTTCATCTTAATTGATGTCAGATTGTGCGATAGTGTTTGGCCTATCATCCTTTTGGTGGCGGTGGCCGGTGTGAGTTTCGCTCCTTCATCCTTTTGAATGGTGGTCTGTCATCTAATTGATGTAAGATTATGCGATAGTGTTTGTCCTATCATCCTTTTGGTAGTAGTGGTGGGTGTAAGTTTCGCTTCGTCATCCTTTTGGTGGGGGATCTATCATCGTAATTGATGTCAGATTGTGCGATAGTGTTTGCCCTATCATCCTTTTGGTGGTAGTGGCCGGTGTGAGTTTTGCTCCGTCAACCTTTTGGTGGGGGGTCCGTCATCTTAATTGATGTCAGATTGTGCGACAGTGTTTGTCCTATCATCCTTTTGGTTGTAGTGGCCGGTGTGAGTTTCTCTCCGTCATCCTTTTTTTTAGGGGGGGGGGGGGGGGGGGTGGGTCTTTCATCTAATTGATGTGAGATTGTGCGATAGTATTTTTCCTATCATCCTTTTGGTGGTAGTGGCCGGTGTGAGTTTGGCTCCGCCATCCTTTTGGTGGGGGGTCTGTCATCTAATTGATGTCAGATTGTGCGATAGTGTTTGTCCTATCATCCTTTTGGTGGTAGTGGCCGGTGTGAGTTTCGCTCCGTCATCCTTTTGGTGGGGGGTCCGTCATCTTAATTGATATCAGATTGTGCGATAGTGTTTGCCCTATCATCCTTTTGGTTGTAGTGGCCGGTTTGAGTTTCTCTCCCTCATCCTTTTGGGGGGGGGAGGGGGGGGTCTTTCATCTAATTGATGTCAAATTGTGTGATAGTATTTGTCCTATCATCCTTTTTGTGGTAGTGGCCGGTGTGAGTTTCGCTCCGCCATCCTTTTGGTGGGGGTTCTGTCATCTAATTGATGTTAGATGGTGCGATAGTGTTTGTCCTATCATCCTTTTAGTGGTAGTGGTTGTTGCGAGTTTTGCTCTGTCATCCTTTTGGTGGGGGGTCCGTCATCTTAATTGATGACAGATTGTTCGATAATGTTTGTCCTATCTTCCTTTTGGTTGTAGTGGCCGATGTGAGTTTCGCTCCGTCATGGTTTTGGTGGGTGGTTTCTCATCGTAATTGACGTCAAGTTGTGCGATAGTGTTTGTCCTATCATCATATCGTTAGTAGTGGCGGGTGTGAGTTTCTCTTTGTCAACCTTTTCGTGGGAGGTCTGTCATTGTAATTGATGTCAGATTGTGCGGTAATGTTTATCCTATCATCATTTTCATGGTTGTGGCAAGTGTGAGTTTTGCTCCGTCATCCTTTTGGTAGGGGTTGTGTCATCTAATTGATGTCAGATTGTGGGATAATGTTTGTCCTATCATCCTTTTTGTGGTAGTGGACGGTGTGAGTTTCCCTCCGTCATCCTTTTGGTAGGGTGGCCGATGTGATTTTCGCTCCTTCATCCCTTTGGTGGGGGGTAATCATCTAATTGATGTCAGATTGTGGGATAGGGTTTGTCCTATCATCCTTTTGTGGTAGTCGTTGGTGTGAATTATGCTCTGTCTTCCTTTTGGTGGGGGGTTTGTCATCTAATTGATGTCAGATTGTGCGATAGTGTTTGTCCTATCATCCTTTTGGTGGTAGTGGTCGGTGTGAGTTTCGCTCTGTCATCCTTTTGGTGGGGGGTCTATAACCTAATTGATGTCAGATTGTGCGATAGTGTTTTTCCTATCATCCTTTTGGTGGTAGTCGTCGGTGTGAGTTTTGCTCTGTCATCATTTTGGTGGAGGGTCCGTCATCTAATTGATGTCAGATTGTGCAATAGTGTTTGTCCTATCATCCTTTTGGTGATAGTGGCCGGTGTGAGTTTCGCTCCGTCATCCTTTTGGTGGAGGGTCCGTCATCTTAATTGATATCAGATTGTGCGATAGTGTTTGCCCTATCATCCTTTTAGTGGTAGTGGTTAGTGCGAGTTTTGCTCCGTCATCCTTTTGGTGGGGGGTCCGTCATCTTAATAGATGTCAGATTGTGCGATAGGGTTTGTTCTATCATCCTTTTGGTTCTAGTGGCTGGTGTGAGTTTCTCCTCGTCATCCTTTTGGTGGGGGGTCTGTCATCTAATTGATGTCAGATTGTGCGATAGTATTTGTCCTATCATCCTTTTGGTGGTACTGGCCGGTGTGAGTTTCGCTTCGCCATCCATTTGGTGGGGGGTCTATCATCTAATTGATATTAGATTGTGCGATAGTGTTTGTCCTATCATCCTTTTGGTAGTAGTGGTCGGTGTGAGTTTGGCTCCGCCATCCTTTTGGTGGGGGGTCTGTCATCTAATTGATATCAGATTGTGCGATAGTGTTTGTCCTATCATCATTTTAGTAGTAGTGGCCGGTGTGAGTTTCGCTCCGTCATCCTTTTGGTGGGGGGTCCGTCATCTTAATTGATATCAGATTGTGCGATAGTGTTTGCCCTATCATCCTTTTAGTGGTAGTGGTTGTTGCGAGTTTTGCTCTGTCATCCTTTTGGTGGGGGGTCCGTCATCTTAATTGATGACAGATTGTTCGATATTGTTTGTCCTATCATCCTTTTGGCTGTAGTGGCCGATGTGAGTTTCGCTCCGTCATCGTTTTGGTGGGTGGTTTGTCATCGTAATTGAAGTCAAGTTGTGCAATAGTGTTTGTCCTATCATCATTTTATGGTAGTCGCTGGTGTGAATTATGCTCTGTCTTCCTTTTGGTGGGGGGTTTGTCATCTAATTGATGTCAGATTGTGCGATAGTGTTTGTCCTATCATCCTTTTGGTGGTAGTGGTCGGTGTTAGTTTCGCTCTGTCATCCTTTTGGTGGGGGGTCTATCACCTAATTGATGTTAGATTGTGCGATAGTGTTTTTCCTATCATCCTTTTGGTGGTAGTCGTCGGTGTGAGTTTTGCTCTGTCATCCTTTTGGTGGGGGGTCCGTCATCTAATTGATGTCAGATTGTGTGATAGTGTTTGTCCTATCATCCTTTTGGTAATAGTGGCCGGTGTGAGTTTCGCTCCGTCATCCTTTTGGTGGAGGGTCCGTCATCATAATTGATATCAGATTGTGCGATAGTGTTTGCCCTATCATCCTTTTAGTGGTAGTGGTTGGTGCAAGTTTTGCTCCGTCATCCTTTTGGTGGGGGGTCCGTCATCTTAATTGATGTCAGATTTTGCGATAGTGTTTGTCCTATCATCCTTTTGGTGGTAGTGGTCGGTGTGAGTTTGGCTCTGTCATCCTTTGGGTGGAGGGTCCGTCATCTTAATAGATGTCAGATTGTGCGATAGGGTTTGTTCTATCATCCTGTTGGTTCTAGTGGCTGGTGTGAGTTTCTCCCCGTCATCCTTTTGGTGGGGGGTCTGTCATCTAATTGATGTCAGATTGTGCGATAGTATTTGTCCTATCATCCTTTTGGTGGTAGTGGCCGGTGTGAGTTTCGCTTCGCCATCCTTTTGGTGGATGGTCTATCATCTAATTGATATCAGATTGTGCGATAGTGTTTGTCCTATCATCCTTTTGGTAGTAGTGGTCGGTGTAGTTCATCATCCTTTGGGTGGGGGATTTGTCATCTTAATTGATGTCAGATTGTGCGATAGTGTTTGCCCTATCATCCTTGTGGTGGTGGTGGCCGGTGTGAGTTTCGCTCCTTCATCCTTTTGAAGGGTGGTCTGTCATCTAATTGATGTCATATTATGCGATAGTGTTTGTCTTATCATCCTTTTGGTAGTAGTGGTCGGTGTAAGTTTCGCTTCGTCATCCTTTTGGTGGGGGATTTGTCATCGTAATTGATGTCAGATTGTGCAATAGTGTTTTCCCTATCATCCTTTTGGTGGTAGTGGTTGGTGTGAGTTTTGCCCCGTCATCCTTTTGGTGGGGGGTCCGTCATCTAATTAATGTTAGATTGTGCGATAGTATTTGTCCTATCATCCTTTTGGTGGTAGTGGCCGGTGTGAGTTACGCTCGGCCATCCTTTTGGTGGGGGGTCCGTTATCTAATTGATGTCAGATTGTGCGATAGTGTTTGTCTGATCATCCTTTTGGTGGTAGTGGCCGGTGTGAGTTTCGCTCTGTCATCCTTTTGATGGGGGATCGTCATCTTAGTTGATGTCAGATTGTGCGATAGTGTTTGTCCTATCATCCTTTTGGTTGTAGTGGCTGGTGTAAGTTTCTCTCCGTCATCCTTTTGGTGGGGGGTTTGTCATCTAATTGATGTCAGATTGTGCGATAGTATTTGTCCTATCATCCTTTTGGTGGTAGTGGCCGGTGTGAGTTTCGCTTCGCCATCATTTTGGTGGGGGGTCTATCATCTAATTGATATCAGATTGTGCGATAGTTTTTGTCCTATCATCCTTTTTGTGGTATTCGCCAGTGTGAGTTATGCTTTGTCTTCCTTTTGGTGGGGGGTCTGTCATCCTAATTGGTGTCAGATTGCACGATAAAGTTTGTCCTATCATCCTTTTGGTGGTAGTGGTGTGTGTGTGTTTCGCTGCACATCCTTTTGGTGGGGGGTCTGTCATCTTAATTGATGTCAGATTGTGCGATAGTGTTTGACCTATCATCCTTTTGGTGGTGGTGGCCGGTGTGAGTTTCGCTCCTTCATCCTTTTGAAGGGTGGTCTGTCATCTAATTGATGTCAGATTATGCGATAGTGTTTGTCTTATCATCCTTTTGGTAGTAGTGGTCGGTCTAAGTTTCGCTTCTTCATCCTTTGGGTGGGGAATTTGTCATCCTAATTAATGTCAGATTGTGCGATAGTGTTTGCCCTATCATCCTTTTGGTGGTAGTGGTTGGTGTGAGTTTTGCTCCGTCATCCTTTTCGTGGGGGGTCCGTCATCTTAATTGATGTCAGATTTTGCGATAGTGTATGTCCTATCATCCTTTTGGTTGTAGTGGCCGGTGTGAGTTTCTCTCCGTCATCGTTTTGGAGGGGGGGGTCTTTCATCTAATTGATGTCAGATTGTGCGATAGTATTTATCCTGTCATCCTTTTGGTGGTAGTGGCCGGTGTGAGTTTCACTCGGCCATCCTTTTGGTGGGGGGTCTGTCATCTAATTGATGTCAGATTGTGCGATAGTGTTTGTCCTATCATCCTTTTGGTGGTAGTGGCCGGTGTGGGTTTCGATCCGTAATCCTTTTGGTGGGGGGTCCTTCATCTTAGTTGATGTCAGATTGTGCGATAGTGTTTGTCCTATCATCCTTTTGGTTGAGTGGCTGGTGTGAGTTTCTCTCAGTCATCCTTTTGGTGGAGGGTTTGTCATCTAATTGATGTCAGATTGTGCGATAGTATTTGTCCTATCATCCTTTTGGTGGTAGTGGCCGGTGTGAGTTTCGCTCCGCCAACCTTTTGGTGGAGGGTCTATCATCTAATTGATATCAGATTGTGCGATACTGCTTGTCCTATCATCCTTTTTATGGTAGTGGCCGGTGTGAGTTTCCTTCCGTCATCCTTTTGGTGAGGGGTCTGTCACCGTAATTGATGTCAGATTATGCGATAGTGTTTGTCCTATCATCCATTTGATGGTAGTGGTCTGTGTGTGTTTCGCTCCGCAGCCTTTTGGTGGGGGGTCTGTCATCTTAATTGATGTCAGATTGTGCGATAGTGTTTAGCCTATCATCCTTTTGGTGGTGGTGGCCGGTGTGAGTTTCTCTCCTTCATCCTTTTGAAGGGTGGTCTGTCATCTAATTGATGTCAGATTATGCAATTTTGCTTGTCTTATCATCCTTTTGGTAGTAGTGGACGGTGTAAGTTTCGCTTCGTCATCCTTTGGGTGGGGGATTTGTCATCGTAATTGATGTCATATTGTGCGATAGTGTTTGACCTATCATCCTTTTGGTGGTAGTGGCCGGTGTGAGTTTCTCTCCGTCATCCTTTTGGGGGGGGTGTTTCATCTAATTGATGTCAGATTGTGCGATAGTATTTGTCCTATCATCCTTTTGGTGGTAGTGGCCGGTGTGAGCTTCGCTCGGCCATCCTTTTGGTGGGGGGTCTGTCATCTAATTGATGTCAGATTGTGCGATAGTGTTTGTCCTAACATCCTTTTGGTGGTAGTGGCCGGTGTGAGTTTCGCTCCGTCATCCTTTTGGTGGGGGGTCCGTCATCTTAGTTGATGTCAGGTTGTGCGATAGTGTTTGTCCTATCATCCTTTTGGTTGAGTGGCTGGTGTGAGTTTCTCTCCGTCATCCTTTTGGTGGAGGGTCTGTCATCTTATTGATGTTAGATTGTGCGATAGTATTTGTCCTATCATCCTTTTGGTGGTAGTGGCCGGTGTGAGTTTCGCTCCGCCAACCTTTTGGTGGGGGTCTATCATATAATTGATATCAGATTGTGCGATAGTGTTTGTCCTATCATCCTTTTTGTTGTAGTGGCCGGTGTGAGTTTCGCTCCATCATCCTTTTGGTGGGGGGTCTGTCATCGTAATTGATGTCAGATTGTGCGATAGTGTTTGTCCTATCATCCTTTTGGTGGTAGTGGTCGGTGTGTGTTTCGCTCCGTCATCCTTTTGGTAGGGGGTCTGTCATCTTAATTGATATCAGATTGTGCGATAGTGTTTGGTCTATCATCCTTTTGGTGGTGGTGGCCGGTGTGAGTTTCGCTCCTTCATCCTTTTGAAGGGTGGTCTGTCATCTAATTGATGTCAGATTATGCGATAGTGTTTGTCCTATCATCCTTTTGGTGGTAATGGTCGGTGTGTGTTTCGCTCCGTCATCCTTTTGGTGGGGGGTCTGTCATCTTAATTGATGTCACATTGTGCAATAGTGTTTGGCCTATCATCCCTTTGGTGGTGGTGGCCGGTGTGAGTTTCGCTCCTTCATCCTTTTGAAGGGTGGTCTGTCATCTAATTGATGTCAGATTATGCGATAGTCTTTGTCCTATCATCCTTTTGGTAGTAGTGGTTGGTGTAAGTTTCGCTTCGTCATCCTTTTGGTGGGCGATTGTCGCACCTCGAAAAAATCACATTCGAAAATACGACCCTCACGCGAAAGGCGCGGAAAATGCGGTTCGACAGAGTCGCCACCGAACTTTATTTTACCCGAATAAACGGGAGAGGAAAATATCGAGAAAACCTCTTAAAAACGAAGGGATAGGAACAGGGCTGTCGCAACCAAGTTCCGGGTTCGGGAGTCGGTTACGTGAGGGGAAGGTATTAGCACCCCTCACGTCCGTCGTACTCGACGGGAACCTCTTAAGGTAATTGCGGGGAGTGTTGTTTAGGTTTACTGGTTTTCTTCTCGCTACTAAAGGTAGAATTGGCAGGGTAAAAGGTTAAAGATGCTAAGGAGAGATGGGTGGTTAGAAGAGAGGGTGCTCGCCAAGGATTGGGGCCCTTGTGCCTACGTATGCTCATTCGGACGAGAATGAGAAATCAGAGCGTCGTAGTTCGACTACGGGAAAGGATGGGGAAAACGGAAAATGGATAGAAGTGTGCTCGCCAAGATCATCGCAATCTTGTGCCTACGTATCTTATATTCAAGAATGAATAAAGAATCAGAGCGTCCGTAGTTCGTGGTAACAACCACGAAAAGATTAGGTTTGAATTGGTTTGACGTTGAGTTGAGAGACGAAAGAGTGACTGACAAACAACCTAAGGGCGTGCCTCAAGAGCTTGTCACTCAAGAATTCAGGGAATGCGAGATCCCAAGAACTCAGTTCTTTCGGAAATTGAGTTAAATAAGTTGAAGATAAGAGTTGGATGTTTTGAAAACGAAAGAATGAACTAATAACAACTCGGGGGCGCGCCCAAGAGTTACTCATTCGAATATTCAAAGAATGCTAGATTCTAAGAATACCCCTCTTTCGTAAGTTAAAAAAGTTTGTGAAAGGATCGAATCGATAGATGGCATGCGAGACCAAAAGGGAATTGTTTTGAACTGGTTCGACGACGTGTCGAAGATTTGATTGAAGATGGAATCGGCTTGACGACGTGTCAAGGGTTAAGGGTGTGAGAAACGATATTAGTCCCTGAGGGTGCTCCTAATATCGAGACCACGAGGAATTGTGAAAGAAATAGGTTGCGAATGCGGACGAGCATTCGACTTAGGAGAATGTTTGAAAATTATTGAGTTTAAAAAAGTCGAAAGGTTGAGTGAATAACAACCCAAAGGGCGTGCCTCGAGAGCTATTCACTCGAAAATTCAAGGAATGCTAGACTCCAAGAACCTCCTTCTTTCTAAGTGTGAATCGAAAAAAGATATTTAAAAAGGTCGAAAGATTGAATGAATAATGACTCAAAGGGCGTGCCTCGAGAATTATTCACTCGAAAATTCAAGGAATGCTAGACTCCAAGAACCTCCTTCTTTCGGTCGAGAAAGATATTTTGAAGAATTGAATCGAGGGTATGAAAAAGAATTGTAGTACGAGAGGTGAGAATACGATATTGGATTTGAAAATGAGAGAAATGACAATTATTTGATAAATGAGACGCGGGCCTCACAACCAATTAATTGAGGTATTATCGAAATGCTAGATCTCGACGACACCTTTTTCATTTGGAGAATGCTTGAATGAGCAAAGGAAACATCACAAAGAATGCTAAATTCTCATGACATTTCTTTGTTAGAAAAATATAATTTTTGAAAACGAGAGGTCGAATAATACACTACTTAAGGTGTACACCTTAATAATGACTATCCAAAAATTCAAGAAGTGCTAGACTTCAAGAACTTAGTTTCTCACGATTTGATTAGAAAATAATTTGAATGAAGATTAGGAAAATTATTAGTTTTGAGGATGGTTTTGATTTAATTTAAGAAATATTGTTTGAATAAACAAAGAAAATATCACAAAGAGTGCTAGACTCCTATGATATATTTTTGTTCAAATAATTAAAAGCGTAACGAAAAACGAACAATATTATCCAAGGCGTACGCCCCAATAATAATTATTCAAAAACTCAAGAGGTGCTAGACCTTAAGAGTTTAATTTTCGTTATGGATTAAGAGAAAGATTTGTGTGTTAAAAACATAGTTGAAATAGGATTAAGAAACAAAATTATATTTTGAAAGTGATTTAATTAAGAGAATAGTTTGTATTAAAAAATGAATTTAAGGTTAGAAGAATTCTTACTTTTAAAAATGATTTAATTTAAGAAAATAATAACAAATATAAAGTAAACCATAATATTCCCTGTGCTGGGTACCGGCATTAACCGTGATGCTTGTTCACTTCACCTACTGTGCTAACATAACATGAACCAAGGTTTAAGCATTAAAATCATAACATAATAACATAATGAATTTGTTAATCAAGACTAAATCATTAAAATTATAACAACATGCATTTGCTAATCTGCTAACCTTCTAAAATCAAAACAGAATGAATTTAAATCCTAAATTTCTAGCAATAAGATCAAAATATTGTGAAAACAACACAGACAGTAGATTACCACAGCAAGATAACAACAACAAACCGTACTCGAACAGAGTTAAAACTCGCGCATCACGAACTATTAATTGCAACAAAGTTGTATCGCAACAAATTCGCATTGCGATGTTCAAATACACATACTGCACAACAAAAATGATCACAACGACAAAAACCGAAATGATATCACTCTTTAATCCCTATGCTATCAAAATACTTACAAAAAAAATCGAAAATATGTTCGAAAACAAAGCAGAGCAGCAGATAAACTTGAAATGATCACAACAAATAACGACAACGTATAATATCCGCAATGTTAAACAGTTTCAAAAAACAACATGAATATATGAAGCTTTCAAATGAATATGGTGTTTGTATTGAAAAAACATCTGAGATATTACCACCGGCGGATCACTGTTATAGTTATTCAACGACTATGGATATGCGTTGACATGTTCTTCAACCTATCTCCTCTGCTGCAGCAACCTATCTCCTCTGCTGCAGAGCCGGTCCTTAACTCATATCAACAGAAACACGCAAGTAATCAAAGCCGCTCTTATTCGGACCAAGTTGTTACACCATGGAATGCATCTGAAACTCAACAGTACAACATTAAAGGCAACAGGAACACCAATCTTACATCATGAAGTTGGTGCTGGAGAAGATCTTGATGGTGACGGGTCTACAAGCTTGCGTTTCGCTTCTCTTTGTTCGAACTCATTTGAGGTAGGAGACTCGAAGCAGTGAATTGGGAAAGTGGTGGTTCTAAGCATATTGAGACAAGTAGAAACATGACGCTAACGACTTATCCTGCGGTGCGCTGCTAAGTCAGTACCAAGTGCAAACTGTTACCGAATTGAAAACTTATAGCAGGTCGCCGACAGGTTGTGTTGAGACCGCTGTTGTCGTGTTGTGGTCGAGTTTACGTTGTTGTCAAACTGGGTAAGAATCTGAAGTCATGGCTGCTGTACTTAATACGTCGCGGCTGCTTAAATCCCCTCTCAATTTTGAAATATACACATGATGCAGATGACTGAAAGCAAGGATCCAACAAAACCACCTCCAGCATCAACCTGTATGATAGAGTCCAATGACATTGCGGCCGGCACGCAATCAGTTCCGAACCTTGAGTTTAAACCTTAGAATCTGCACATAACAACAGACAACCACATAATTTTATGAAAACCGAATAAAGTTGCGAGCTCGAATAGCTCTAAATGTTCTCGCCACTACTACTTGCTCATTCTTTTCACATGGACCTGTAGAAACAAACGTTTTGAATATCCAACTTGGCTTATCGCAGCGTTTCCAAAGTCAGAGTTACCGCAATGCCAGCCTTAGCCTACAAATTAACCATGAGTGTTGTACTGGTACAACCTGCTGCAAAATAATCCATACAAGTTTGTTCACATATGTGAAAGAATGTTAGTAAAACAACTTGCTTCTCTAAGATGTACCTTGAAAATTTAGCACTCAAAAACAACAAACACACAACAATAGTACCATTTAGAATACAACCTCTATACATTTTGAGTAAAAGCCAAACAAAACGTAGCGTATACATATCCAGACAGTAGAAATTAACTTTAAATTGAACAACAACCAAGGATAAAGACCAAAACACGATGCCAAATGATACAAGGCGTGGTTACCCGGGGCGAATCCAAAACCTGCCGTCCTGTTGTTGCTGTTACGTGTTGTCTATCGTGGGAAACCGTGTTTTCAAGATTATGTTTGAACCTCGTTATCTCGACACGTCAACGCAACAACATCCTCTTGAGTTTATGTTTCCGATTTCAATCTTTTAGGGCTACCTGCAATAAACTCAAAATATCAGCAATACATAAATCCCACATGCCACCAGATTGACATGTTATCGTTGCCACCGGCTGATGGAGAGATTTTGAAGGGTCGCTGAGTTGGGAGGGACAACCGAGACATTCTCTGGCCACCGCGGTTTGTCTCAAAATTAAGTAAACATTGTTGCAGGTGTGAGCTGTTATCATTAATGCACGCATGAGTTGATCATAACTACTGTTATCTCTTGCTCGAGGTCACCGGAGATGTTGTAGCAGCGGGTTCGAAATCGCATTAAGAAGTACGATGAAGGTGAGGATGATAAACTCATCACAGTATTGCCTCCATTGGCACCCTGTAAACTACAAAAAAAACAAGTCCAAGGCGAATAGGTTTTTTTTGAAATACCCCTGTACTACCTTCAATACAAGCCTGGGTTTAACACACAGCATCAACAAAAGATTAGAGACATACATCATCTATTCTAGAAACGCAAAACATCACCGTCCATGTATTTTCCATCAGCTCAACTATGATTTATGCAATGCAAAACGTGAAAAAACTCTAAGCGAAATGTTCATAGCCTTGCTACATGTCTTAACATCATGATAACCTTAAAACAAGACCTTAGCATAATGAAAAGACTCTGAAATTACCGCACAGACGCTCGTATTTGACGGGGATTCACGAGTTGCCTTCACAGCTAAATTTTGAACCAGAAGAAACTTTGTCCTAGTTGCAATCACCACGTGTCCTTCAAATGAAACCTGGGTTTTTGCAGGACGGACTGAGGACCGTAGCTTTCGGCGAGGTGCTTTGACGACGAGTGCTCATCTCATGGCGATACCATCGCAGGTGAAACGAAGCTATTACGTTGGTTTTGTAGTGAAATTTGGAGGGAGAGAAATGTGGTTGAGGGTTTCACGGCGAGGGAAAGGCGACAGGGGGCGGCGCCGGTCCGATTGCGAGAGGAAGAGGATGGAATAGTTTTTTTAGGGTAAATTGGGGATGACGAACAGTGAATTAGGGTTCTCTCTTGGGCGGCCGTTTTTTTCTAGGTCTAATGAACAGTAAAATCCCTTCTTTCTTAGGGTTTTCCAATAATATTGTCCTCCCTTTTAAGGACCCCCTCCTCAGCAAACCTAACGGGCTTCCCATAAATGGGCCTGCTCCATCCTAGTTTCCCTATTTTTTATAATTTTCTTACAATCTGCTCCCAAAATTAAAAACAATATTAATGATAAAACAAATTATTAATAATTTAACCTAATAATTACAAATAAAACAAATTAATATTAACAAACAAATAAATATTAACAGTTTATAAAAACAAGCTAAAGGATAAGACAACATTAATTACTTAAAAAAAACTATTAGTAGTAACATTTTTTATTTTTTAAAAAAACTTAGGAAACTAAAAGAAAGTTTAATATTCACAAAAAAAACCTCAGGCCACATGTCGCGCCCTAATTGGTCAGAAAGAAAATTTCTAAAAAAAATCGACCAATTGCAAGCGGACATGTGTCTAAATGGTACGAAATAAAAAGTGAAAAATACTTTTAAAAGGGGTAGGACAAATTTAGGGTATGACAGCGATCTGTCATCGTAATTGATGTTAGATTGTGCGATAGTGTTTGTCCTATCATCCTTTTGGTTGTAAGGGCCGGTGTGAATTTCTCTCCGTCATCCTTTTGGGGGGGGGGGGTCTTTCATCTAATTGATGTGAGATTATGCGATAGTATTTTTCCTATCATCCTTTTGGTGGTAGTGGCCGGTGTAAGTTTCGCTCCGCCATCCTTTTGGTGAGGGGTCTGTCATCTAGTTGATGTTAGATTGTGCAATAGTTTTTGTCCTATCATCTTTATGCTGGTAGTGGCCGGTGTGAGTTTTGCTCCGTCATCCTTTTGGTGGGGGGTCCGTCATCTCAATTGATATCAGATTGTGCGATAGTTTTTGCTCTATCATCCTTTTGGTTGTAGTGGCCGGTGTGAGTTTCTCTCCGTCATCCTTTGGGGGGGGGGGGGTCTTTCATCTAATTGATGTCAGATTGTGCGCTAGTATTTGTCCTATCATCCTTTTGGTGGTAGTGGCCGGTGTGTGTTTCGCTCCGCCAGCCTTTTGGTGGTGGGTCTGTCATCGTAATTGATGTCAGATTGTGCGATAGTGTTTGTCCTATCATCCTTTTGGTGGTAGTGGTCGGTGTGTGTTTCGCTCCGTCATCCTTTTGGTGGGGGGTCTGTCATCTTAATTGATATCAGATTGTGCCATAGTGTTTGGCCTATCATCCTTTTGGTGGTGGTGGCCGGTGTGAGTTTCGCTCCTTCATCCTTTTGAAGGGTGGTCTGTCATCTAATTGATGTCAGATTATGCGATAGTGTTTGTCCTATCATCCTTTTGGTGGTAATGGTCGGTGTGTGTTTCGCTCCGTCATCCTTTTGGTGGGGGGTCTGTCATCTTAATTGATGTCACATTGTGCAATAGTGTTTGGCCTATCATCCTTTTGGTGGTGGTGGCCGGTGTGAGTTTCGCTCCTTCATCCTTTTGAAGGGTGGTCTGTCATCTAATTGATGTCAGATTATGCGATAGTCTTTGTCCTATCATCCTTTTGGTAGTAGTGGTTGGTGTAAGTTTCGCTTCGTCATCCTTTTGGTGGGCGATCTGTCATCGTAATTGATGTCAGATTGTGCGATAGTATTTGTCCTATCATCCTTTTGGTTGTAAGGGCCGGTGTGAATTTCTCTCCGTCATCCTTTTGGGGGGGGGGGGTCTTTCATCTAATTGATGTGAGATTATGCGATAGTATTTTTCCTATCATCCTTTTGGTGGTAGTGGCCGGTGTGAGTTTCGCTCCGCCATCCTTTTGGTGATGGGTCTGTCATCTAGTTGATGTTAGATTCTGCAATAGTGTTTGTCCTATCATCTTTATGCTGGTAGTGGCCGGTGTGAGTTTTGCTCCGTCATCCTTTTGGTGGGGGGTCCGTCATCTCAATTGATATCAGATTGTGTGATAGTTTTTGCTCTATCATCCTTTTGGTTGTAGTGGCCGGTGTGAGTTTCTCTCCGTCATCCTTTGGGGGGGGGGGGGGTTTCATCTAATTGATGTCAGATTGTGCGCTAGTATTTGTCCTATCATCCTTTTGGTGGTAGTGCCCGGTATGTGTTTCGCTCCACCAGCCTTTTGGTGGGGGGTCTGTCATCTAATTGATGTTAGGTTGTGCGGTAGTGTCTGTCCTATCATCCTTTTGGTGGTAGTAGCCGGTGTGAGTTTCGCTCCGTCATCCTTTTGGTGGGGGTCCGTCATCTTAACTGATATCAGATTGTGCCATAGTGTTTGCCCTATCATCCTTTTAGTGGTAATGGTTGTTGCGAGTTTTGCTCCATCATCCTTTTGGTAGGGGGTCCTTCATCTTAATTGATGTCTGATTGTGCGATAATGTTTATCCATTCATACTTTTGGTTGTAGTGGCCGGTGTGAGTTTCTCTCCGTCATCGTTTTGATAGGGGGTTTGTCATCTAATTGATGTCAGATTGTGCGATAGTATTTGTCCTATCATCCTTTTGGTGGTAGTGGCCGGTGTGAGTTTCCCTCCGTCATCCTTTTGGTGGGGGGTCCGTCATCTTAATTGATATCAGATTATGCGATAGTGTTTGCCCAATCATCCTTTTGGTTGTAGTGGCCGGTGTGAGTTTCTCTCCGTCATCCTTTTGGGGGGGGAGGTCTTTCATCTAATTGATGTCAGATTATGCGCTAGTATTTAACCTATCATCCTTTTGGTGGTAGTGGCAGGTGTGAGTTTCGCTCCATCATCCCTTTGGTGGGGGGTCTGTCATCTAATTGATGTCAGATTGTGCGGTAGTGTTTGTCCTATCATCCTTTTGGTGGTAGTGGCCAGTATGAGTTTCGCTCTGTCATCCTTTTGGTGGGGGTCCGTCATCTTAGTTGATATCAGATTGTGCGATAGTGTTTGTTCTATCATCCTTTTTGTTGTAGTGGCCGGTGTGAGTTTCGCTCCATCATCCTTTTGGTGGAGGGTCTGTCATCGTAATTGATGTCAGATTGTGCGATAGTGTTTGTCCTATCATCCTTTTGGTGATAGTGGTCGGTGTGTGTTTCGCTCCGTCATCCTTTTGGTGGGGGGTCTGTCATCCTAATTGATGTCAGATTGTGCGATAGTGTTTGCCCAATCATCCTTTTGGTTGTAGTGGTCGGTGTGAGTTTCTCTCCGTCATCCTTTTGGGGGGGGAGGTCTTTCATCTAATTGATGTCAGATTATGCGCTAGTATTTAACCTATCATCCTTTTGGTGGTAGTGGCAGCTGTGAGTTTCGCTCAATCATCCCTTTGGTGGGGGGTCTGTCGTCTAATTGATGTCAGATTGTGCGGTAGTGTTTGTCCTATCATCCTTTTGGTGGTAGTGGCCAGTGTGAGTTTCGCTCTGTCATCCTTTTGGTGGGGGGTCCGTCATCTTAGTTGATATCAGATTGTGCGATAGTGTTTGTCCTATCATCCTTTTTGTTGTAGTGGCCGGTGTGAGTTTCGCTCCATCATCCTTTTGGTGGGGGGTCTGTCATCGTAATTGATGTTAGATTGTGCGATAGTGTTTGTCCTATCATCCTTTTGGTGGTAGTGGTCGGTGTGTGTTTCGCTCCGTCATCCTTTTGGTGGGGGGTCTGTCATCTTAATTGATGTCAGATTGTGCGATAGTGTTTGGCCTATCATCCTTTTGGTGGTGGTGGCCGGTGTGAGTTTCGCTCCTTCATCCTTTTGAAGGGTGGTCTGTCATCTAATTGATATTAGATTATGCGACAGTGTTTGTCTTATCATCCTTTTGGTAGTAGTGGTCGGTGTAAGTTTCGCTTCGTCATCCTTTGGTGGGGGATCTGTTATCGTAATTGATGTCAGATTGTGCAATAGTGTTTGCCCTATCACCCTTTTGGTGGTAGTGGTTGGTGTGAGTTTTGCTCCGTCATCCTTTTGGTAGGGGGTCCGTCATCTTAATTGATGTCAGATTGTGCGATAGTGTTTGCCCTATAATCCTTTTGGTGGTAGTGGCCGGTGTGAGTTTCTCTCCGTCATCCTTTTGGTGGAGGGTTCGTCATCTTAATTGATGTCAGATTGTGCGATAGTGTTTGTCCTATCATCCTTTTGGTTGTAGTGGCCGGTGTGAGTTTCTCTCCGTCATCCTTTTGGGGGGGGGGGGGTCTTTCATCTAATTGATGTCAGATTGTGCACTAGTATTTGTCCTATCATCCCTTTGGTGGTGGTGGCCGGTGTGCGTTTTGCTCCCTCATCCTTTTGGTGGGGGGTCCGTCATCTTAATTGATATCAGATTGTGCGATAGTGTTAGCCATATCATCATTTTAGTGGTAGTGGTTGTTGCGTGTTTTGCTCCGTCATCCTTTTGGTGGGGGGTCCGTCATCTTAATTGATGTCAGATTGTGCGATAATGTTTGTCCATTCATACTTTTGGTTGTAGTGGCCGGTGTGAGTTTCTCTCTGTCATCATTTTGGTAGGGTGTATGTCATCTAATTGATGTCAGATTGTGCGATAATGTTTATCCATTCATACTTTTGGTTGTAGTGGCCGGTGTGAGTTTCTCTCCGTCATCGTTTTGATAGGGGGTCTATCATCTAATTGATGTCAGATTGTGCGATAGTATTTGTCCTATCATCCTTTTGGTGGTAGTGGCCGGTGTGAGTTTCGCTCTGTCATCCTTTTGGTGGGGGGTCCGTCATCTTAATTGATATCAGATTGTGCGATAGTGTTTGCCCAATCATCCTTTTGGTTGTAGTGGCCGGTGTGAGTTTCTCTCCGTCATCCTTTTGGGGGGGGGGAGGTCTTTCATCTAATTGATGTCAGATTATGCGCTAGTATTTAACCTATCATCCTTTTGGTGGTAGTGGCAGGTGTGAGTTTCGCTCCATCATCCCTTTGGTGGGGGGTCTGTCATCTAATTGATGTCAGATTGTGCGGTAGTGTTTTTCCTATCATCCTTTTGGTGGTAGTGGCCAGTGTGAGTTTCGCTCTGTCATCCTTTTGGTGGGGGGTCCGTCATCTTAGTTGATATCAGATTGTGTGATAGTGTTTGTCCTATCATCCTTTTTGTTGTAGTGGCCGGTGTGAGTTTCGCTCCATCATCCTTTTGGTGGGGGGTCTGTCATCGTAATTGATGTCAGATTGTGCGATAGTGTTTGTCCTATCATCCTTTTGGTGGTAGTGGTCGGTGTGTGTTTCGCTCCGTCATCCTTTTGGTGGGGGGTATGTCATCTTAATTGATGTCAGATTGTGCGATAGTGTTTGCCCAATCATCCTTTTGGTTGTAGTGGCCGGTGTGAGTTTCTCTCCGTCATCCTTTTTGGGGGGGGGGGGGGAGGTATTTCATCTAATTGATGTCAGATTATGCGCTAGTATTTAACCTATCATCCTTTTGGTGGTAGTGGCAGTTGTGAGTTTCGCTCCATCATCCCTTTGGTGGGGGGTCTGTCGTCTAATTGATGTCAGATTGTGCGGTAGTGTTTGTCCTATCATCCTTTTGGTGGTAGTGGCCAGTGTGAGTTTCGCTCTGTCATCCTTTTGGTGCGGGGTCCGTCATCTTAGTTGATATCAGATTGTGCGATAGTGTTTGTCCTATCATCCTTTTTGTTGTAGTGGCCGGTGTGAGTTTCGCTCCATCATCCTTTTGGTGGGGGGTCTGTCATCGTAATTGATGTTAGATTGTGCGATAGTGTTTGTCCTATCATCCTTTTGGTGGTAGTGGTCGGTGTGTGTTTCGCTCCGTCATCCTTTTGGAAGGGGGTCTGTCATCTTAATTGATGTCAGATTGTGCGATAGTGTTTGGCCTATCATCCTTTTGGTGGTGGTGGCCGGTGTGAGTTTCGCTCCTTCATCCTTTTGAAGGGTGGTCTGCCATCTAATTGATATTAGATTATACGATAGTGTTTGTCTTATCATCCTTTTGGTAGTAGTGGTCAGTGTAAGTTTCGCTTCGTCATCCTTTGGTGGGGGATCTGTTATCGTAATTGATGTCAGATTGTGCAATAGTGTTTGCCCTCTCATCCTTTTGGTGGAAGTGGTTGGTGTGAGTTTTGCTCCGTCATCCTTTTGGTAGGGGGTCCGTCATCTTAATTGATGTCAGATTGTGCGATAGTGTTTGCCCTATCATCCTTTTGGTGGTAGTGGCCGGTGTGAGTTTCTCTCCGTCATCCTTTTGGTGGAGGGTTCGTCATCTCAATTGATGTCAGATTGTGCGATAGTGTTTGTCCTATCATCCCTTTGGTTGTAGTGGCCGGTGTGAGTTTCTCTCCGTCATCATTTTGGGGGGGGGGGGGGTCTTTCATCTAATTGATGTCAGATTGTGCACTAGTATTTGTCCTATCATCCCTTTGGTGGTGGTGGCCGGTGTGCGTTTCGCTCCCTCATCCTTTTGGTGGGGGGTCCGTCATCTTAATTGATATCAGATTGTGCGATAGTGTTAGCCATATCATCATTTTAGTGGTAGTGGTTGTTGCGTGTTTTGCTCCGTCATCCTTTTGGTGGGGGGTCCGTCATCTTAATTGATGTCAGATTGTGCGATAATGTTTGTCCATTCATACTTTTGGTTGTAGTGGCCGGTGTGAGTTTCTCTCCGTCATCATTTTGGTAGGGGGTATGTCATCTAATTGATGTCTGATTGTGCGATAGTATTTGTCCTATCATCCTTTTGGTGGTAGTGTCCGGTGTGAGTTTCGCTCCGCCATCCTTTTGGTGGGGGGTCTATCATCTAATTGATGTCAGATTGTGCGATAGTGTTTGACCTATCATCCTTTTGGTGGTAGTGGCCGGTGTGAGTTTCTCTCCGTCATCCTTTTGGGGGAGGTGTTTCATCTAATTGATGTCAGATTGTGCGATAGTATTTGTCCTATCATCCTTTTGGTGGTAGTGGCCGGTGTGAGCTTCGCTCGGCCATCCTTTTGGTGGAGGGTTCGTCATCTTAATTGATGTCAGATTGTGCGATAGTGTTTGCCCAATCATCCTTTTGGTTGTAGTGGCCGGTGTGAGTTTCTCTCCGTCATCCTTTTGGGGGGGGGGGGGGGGAGGTCTTTCATCTAATTGATGTCAGATTATGCGCTAGTATTTAACCTATCATCCTTTTGGTGGTAGTGGCAGGTGTGAGTTTCGCTCCATCATCCCTTTGGTGGGGGGTTTGTCATCTAATTGATGTCAGATTGTGCGGTAGTGTTTGTCCTATCATCCTTTTGGTGGTAGTGGCCAGTGTGAGTTTCGCTCTGTCATCCTTTTGGTGGGGGGTCCGTCATCTTAGTTGATATCAGATTGTGCGATAGTGTTTGTCCTATCATCCTTTTTGTTGTAGTGGCCGGTGTGAGTTTCGCTCCATCATCCTGTTGGTGGGGGGTCTGTCATCGTAATTGATGTTAGATTGTGCGATAGTGTTTGTCCTATCATCCTTTTGGTGGTAGTGGTCGGTGTGTGTTTCGCTCCGTCATCCTTTTGGTGGGGGGTCTGTCATCTTAATTGATGTCACATTGTGCAATAGTGTTTGGCCTATCATCCTTTTGGTGGTGGTGGCCGGTGTGTGTTTCGCTCCTTCATCCTTTTGAAGGGTGGTCTGCCATCTAATTGATATTAGATTATGCGATAGTGTTTGTCTTATCATCCTTTTGGTAGTAGTGGTCGGTGTAAGTTTCGCTTCGTCATCCTTTGGTGGGGGATCTGTTATCGTAATTGATGTCAGATTGTGCAATAGTGTTTGCCCTATCATCCTTTTGGCGGTAGTAGTTGGTGTGAGTTTTGCTCCGTCATCCTTTTGGTAGGGGGTCCGTCATCTTAATTGATGTCAGATTGTGCGATAGTGTTTGCCCTATCATCCTTTTGGTGGTAGTGGCCGGTGTGAGTTTCTCTCCGTCATCCTTTTGGTGGAGGGTTCGTCATCTTAATTGATGTCAGATTGTGCGATAGTGTTTGTCCTATCATCCTTTTTATTGTAGTGGCCGATGTGAGTTTCTCTCCGTCATCCTTTTGGGGGGGGAGGGGTCTTTCATCTAATTGATGTCAGATTGTGCACTAGTATTTGTCCTATCATCCCTTTGGTGGTGGTGGCCGGTGTGCGTTTCGCTCCCTCATCCTTTTTGTGGGGGGTCCGTCATCTTAATTGATATCAGATTGTGCGATAATGTTAGCCATATCATCATTTTAGTGGTAGTGGTTGTTGCGTGTTTTGCTCCGTCATCCTTTTGGTGGGGGGTCCGTCATCTTAATTGATGTCAGATTGTGCGATAATGTTTGTCCATTCATACTTTTGGTTGTAGTGGCCGGTGTGAGTTTCTCTCCGTCATCATTTTGGTAGGGGGTATGTCATCTAATTGATGTCAGATTGTGCGATAGTGTTTGTCCTATCATACTTTTGGTGGTAGTGGACGGTGTGAGTTTCGCTCCGTCATCCTTTTGGTGGGTGCTTTGTCATCGTAATTGAAGTCAGATTGTGCGATAGTGTTTGACCTATCATCCTTTTGGTGGTAGTGGCCGGTGTGAGTTTCTCTCCGTCATCCTTTTGAGGGGGGGGGGGGTGTTACATCTAATTGATGTCAGATTGTTCGATAGTATTTATCCTATCATCCTTTTGGTGGTAGTGGCTGGTGTGAGTTTCGCTCTGTCATCCTTTTGGTGGGGGGTCCGTCATCTTAGTTGATGTCAGGTTGTGCGATAGTGTTTGTCCTATCATCCTTTTGGTTGAGTGGCTGGTGTGAGTTTCTCTCCGTCATCCTTTTGGTGCAGGGTCTGTCATCTAATTGATGTCAGATTGTGCGATAGTATTTGTCCTATCATCCTTTTGGTGGTAGTGGCCGGTGTGAGTTTCGCTCCGCCAACCTTTTGGTGGGGGTCTATCATATAATTGATATCAGATTGTGCGATAGTGTTTGTCCTATCATCCTTTTTGTTGTAGTGTCCGTTGTGAGTTTCGCTCCATCATCCTTTTGGTGGGGGGTCTGTCATTGTAATTGATGTCAG
This sequence comes from Lathyrus sativus, assembly GCA_963859935.3. Lineage (NCBI taxonomy): Eukaryota > Viridiplantae > Streptophyta > Magnoliopsida > Fabales > Fabaceae > Lathyrus > Lathyrus sativus. The sequence goes on from OZ012738.1 coordinate 267,002,455, forward strand.
ATTGTGCGATAGTGTTTGTCCTATCATCCTTTTGGTGGTAGTGGTCGGTGTGTGTTTCGCTCCGTCATCCTTTTGGTGGGGGGTCTGTCATCTTAATTGATATCAGATTGTGCGATAGTGTTTGGCCTATCATCCTTTTGGTGGTGGTGGCCGGTGTGAGTTTCGCTCCTTTATCCTTTTGAAGGGTGGTCTGTCATCTAATTGATGTCAGATTATGCGATAGTGTTTGTCCTATCATCCTTTTGGTGGTAATGGTCGGTATGTGTTTCGCTCCGTCATCCTTTTGGTGGGGGGTCTGTCATCTTAATTGATGTCACATTATGCAATAGTGTTTGGCCTATCATCCTTTTGGTGGTGGTTGTCGGTGTGAGTTTCGCTCCTTCATCCTTTTGAAGGGTGGTCTGTCATCTAATTGATGTCAGATTATGCGATAGTCTTTGTCCTATCATCCTTTTGGTTGTAAGGGCCGGTGTGAATTTCTCTCCGTCATCCTTTTGGGGGGGGAGTCTTTCATCTAATTGATGTGAGATTGTGCGATAGTATTTTTCCTATCATCCTTTTGGTGGTAGTGGCCGGTGTGAGTTTCGCTCCGCCATCCTTTTGGTGAGGGGTCTGTCATCTAGTTGATGTTAGATTGTGCAATAGTGTTTGTCCTATCATCTTTATGCTGGTAGTGGTCGGTGTGAGTTTTGCTCCGTCATCCTTTTGGTGGGGGGTCCGTCATCTCAATTGATATCAGATTGTGCGATAGTTTTTGCTCTATCATCCTTTTGGTTGTAGTGGCCGGTGTGAGTTTCTCTCCGTCATCCTTTGGGGGGGGGGGGGGGGTCTTTCATCTAATTGATGTCAGATTGTGCGCTAGTATTTGTCCTATCATCCTTTTGGTGGTAGTGGCCGGTGTGTGTTTCGCTCCGCCAGCCTTTTGGTGGGGGGTCTGTCATCTAATTGATGTTAGGTTGTGCGATAGTTTTTTTCCTATCATCCTTTTGGTGGTAGTGGCCGGTGTGAGTTTCGCTCCGTCATCCTTTTGGTGGGGGTCCGTCATCTTAACTGATATCAGATTGTGCGATAGTGTTTGCCCTATCATCCTTTTAGTGGTAATGGTTGTTGCGAGTTTTGCTCCATCATCCTTTTGGTGGGGGGTCCGTTATCTTAATTGACGTCAGATTGTGTGATAATGTTTGTACTATCATCCTTTTGGTTTTAGTGGTCGGTGTGAGTTTCTCTCCGTCATCGTTTTGGTAGGGGGTCTGTCATCTAATTGATGTCAGATTGTGCGATAGTATTTGTCCTATCATCATTTTGGTGGTTGGTTTGTCATCGTAATTGAAATCAAAGTTGTGCGATAGTGTTTGTCCTATCATCATTTTGTTGGTAGTGGCGGGTGTGAGTTTCGCTTTTTCAACCTTTTGGTGGGAGGTCTGTCATCGTAATTGATGTCAGATTGTGCGATACTGTTTGTCCTATCATCCTTTTCATGGTTGTGGGAAGTGCGAGTTTGGCTCCGTCATCCTTTTGGTGGGGGTTGTATCTTCTAATTGATGTTAGATTGTGGGATAGTGTTTGTCCTATCATCCTTTTTGTGGTAGTGGACAATGTGAGTTTCCCTCTGTCATCCTTTTGGTGGGGTGACCGGTGTGAGTTTCGCTCCTTCATTCTTTTGGTGGGGGGTGTGTCATCTAATTGATGTCAGATTGTGCGATAGGGTTTGTCCTATCATCCTTTTATGGTAGTCGCTGGTGTGAGTTATGCTTTGTCTTCCTTTTGGCGGGGGGTTTGTCATCTAATTGATGTCAGATTGTACGATAGTGTTTGTCCTATCATCCTTTTGGTGGTAGTGGTCTGTGTGTGTTTCGCTCCACATCCTTTTGGTGGGGGGTCTGTCATCTTAATTGATGTCAGATTGTGCGATAGTGTTTGGCCTATCATCCTTTTGGTGGTGGTGGCCGGTGTGAGTTTCGCTCCTTCATCCTTTTGAAGGGTGGTCTATCATCTAATTGATGTCAGATTATACGATAGTGTTTATCTTATCATCCTTTTGGTAGTAGTGGTCGGTGTAAGTTTCACTTCGTCATCTTTTGGGTGGGGGCTCTGTCATCGTAATTGATGTTAGATTGTGCGATAGTGTTTTCCCTGTCATCCTTTTGGTGGTAGTGGTTGGTGTGTGTTTTGCTCTGTCATCCTTTTGGCGGGGGGTTCTCATCTTAATTGATGTCAGATTTGGCGAAAGTGTTTGTCCTATCATCCTTTTGGTTGTAGTGGCCGGTGTGAGTTTCTCTCCATCATCCTTTTGGGTGGGGGGGGGGGGGGGTCTTTCATCTAATTGATGTCAGATTGTGCGATAGTATTTTTCCTATCAGCCTTTTGGTGGTAGTGGTCGGTGTGAGTTTGGCTCCGCCATCCATTTGGTGGGGGGTCTGTCATCTAGTTGATGTCAGATTTTGCGATAGTGTTTGTCCTATCATAGTTTTGGTGGTAGTGGCCGGTGTGAGTTTCGCTCCTTCATCCTTTTGGTGGTGGGTCTGTCATCGTAATTGATGTCAGATTGTGCGTTAGTGTTTGTCCTATCATCCTTTTCATGGTTGTGGCAAGTGTGAGTTTCGCTCTGTCATTCTTTTGGTGGGGGTTGTATCATCTAATTGATGTCAGATTGTGGGATAATGTTTGTCCTATCATCCTTTTTGTGGTAGTGGACAGTGTGAGTATCCCTCCGTCATCCTTTTGGTGGGGTGGCCGGTGTGAGTTTCGCTCCTTCATCCTTTTGGTGGGGGGGTATGTCATCTAATTGATGTCAGATTTTGCGATAGGGTTTGTCCTATCATCCTTTTGTGGTAGTCGCCGGTGTGAGTTATGCTTTGTCTTCCTTTTCGCGGGGGGTTTGTCATCTAATTGATGTCAGATTGTGCGATAGTGTTGGACCTATCATCCTTTTGGTGGTAGTGGTCTGTGTGTGTTTCGCTCCACATCCTTTTGGTGGGGGGTCTGTCATCTTAATTGATGTCAGATTGTGCGATAGTGTTTGGCCTATCATCCTTTTGGTGGTGGTGGCCGGTGTGAGTTTCGCTCCTTCATCCTTTTGAAGGGTGGTCTATCATCTAATTGATGTCAGATTATGCGATAGTGTTTATCTTATCATCCTTTTCGTAGTAGTGGTCGGTGTAAGTTTCGCTTCGTCATCCTTTGGGTGGGGGATCTGTCATCGTAATTGATGTCAGATTGTGCGACATTGTTTTCCCTATCATCCTTTTGTTGGTAGTGGTTGGTGTGAGTTTTGCTCCGTCATCCTTTTCGTGGGGGGTTCTCATCTTAATTGATGTCAGATTTTGCGAAAGTGTTTGTCCTATCATCCTTTTGGTTGTAGTGGCCGGTGTAAGTTTCTCTCCGTCATCTTTTTTTTTGGGGGGGGGGGGGTCTTTCATCTAATTGATGTCGGATTGTGCGATAGTATTTGTCCTATCAGCCTTTTGGTTGTAGTGGTCGGTGTGAGTTTGGCTCCACCATCCATTTGGTGGGGGGTCTGTCATCTAGTTGATGTCAGATTGTGCGATAGTGTTTCTCCTATCATCCTTTTGGTGGTAGTGGCCGGTGTGAGTTTCGCTCCTTCATCCTTTTGGTGGCTGGTCTGTCATCGTTATTGATGTCAGATTGTGCGATAGTGTTTGTCCTATCATCCTTTTCATGGTTGTGGCAAGTGTGAGTTTCGCTCCGTCATTCTTTTGGTGGGAGTTGTATCATCTAATTGATGTCAGATTGTGGGATAGTGTTTATCCTATCATCCTTTTTGTGGTAGTGGACAGTGTGAGTTTCCCTCCGTCATCCTTTTGGTGGGGTGGCCGGTGTGAGTTTCGCTCCTTCATCCTTTTGGTAGGGGGTGTGTCATCTAATTGATGTCAGATTGTGCGATAGGGTTTATCCTATCATCCTTTTGTGGTAGTCGCCGGTGTGAGTTATGTTTTGTCTTCCTTTTGGCGGGGGGTTTGTCATCTAATTGATGTCTGATTGTGCGATAGTGTTTGTCCTATCATCCTTTTGGTGGTAGTGGTCTGTGTGTGTTTCGCTCCACATCCTTTTGGTGGGGGTCTGTCGTCTTAATTGATGTCAGATTGTGCGATAGTGTTTGGCCTATCATCCTTTTGGTGGTGGTGGCCGGTGTGAGTTTCGCTCCTTCATCCTTTTGAAGAGTGGTCTATCATCTAATTGATGTCAGATTATTCGATAGTGTTTATCTTATCATCCTTTTGGTAGTAGTGGTCGGTGTAAGTTTCGCTTCATCATCCTTTGGGTGGGGGATCTGTCATTGTAATTGATGTCAGATTGTGCGACAGTGTTTTCCCTATCATCCTTTTGGTGGTAGTGGTTGGTGTGAGTTTTGCTCCGTCATCCTTTTCGTGGGGGGTTCTCATCTTAATTGATGTCAGATTTTGCGAAAGTGTTTGTCCTATCATCCTTTTGGTTGTAGTGGCCGGTGTAAGTTTCTCTCCGTCATCCTTTTTTTTTGGGGGGGGGGGGGGTCTTTCATCTAATTGATGTCAGATTGTGCGATAGTATTTGTCCTATCAGCCTTTTGGTGGTAGTGGCCGGTGTGAGTATCGCTCCGCCATCCTTTTGGTGGGGGGTCTGTCATCTAGTTGATGTCAGATTCTGCGATAGTGTTGTTCCTATCATCCTTTTGGTGGTAGTGGCCGGTGTGACTTTCGCTCCGTCATCCTTTTGGTAGAGGGTCCGTCATCTTAGTTGATGTCAGATTGTGGCATAGTATTTGTCCTATCATCCTTTTGATGGTAGTGGCCTGTGTGAGTTTCGCTCTGCCATCATTTTGGTGGGGGGTGTATCATCTAATTGATATCAGATTGTGCGATAGTGTTTGTCCTATCATCCTTTTTGTTGTACTGGCCGGTGTGAGTTTCGCTCCATCATCCTTTTGGTGGGGGGTCTGTCATCGTAATTGATGTCAGATTGTGCGATAGTGTTTGTCCTATCATCCTTTTGGTGGTAGTGGTCGGTGTGTGTTTCGCTCCGTCATCCTTTTGGTGGGGGGGTATGTTATCTTAATTGATGTCAGATTGTGCGATAGTGTTTGGCCTATCACCCTTTTGGTGGTGGTGGCCGGTGTGAGTTTCGCTCCTTCATCGTTTTGAAGGGTGCTCTATCATCTAATTGATGTCAGATTATGCGATAGTGTTTGTCCTATCATCCTTTTGGTAGTAGTGGTTGGTGTAAGTTTCGCTTCGTCATCCTTTTGGTGGGGGATCTGTCATCGTAATTGATGTTATATTGTGCAATAGCGTTTGCCCTATCATCCTTTTGGTGGTAGTGGCCGGTGAGAGTTTTGCTCCGTCATCCTTTTGGTGGGGGGTCCGTCATCTTAATTGATGTTAGATTGTGCGATAGTGTTTGTCCTATCATCCTTTTGGTTGTAGTAGCCGGTGTGAGTTTCTCTCCGTCATCCTTTTTTTGGGGGGGGGGGGTCTTTCATCTAATTGATGTGATATTGTGCGATAGTATTTTTCCTATCATCCTTTTGATGGTAGTGGCCGGTGTGAGTTTTGCTCCGCCATCCTTTTGGTGGGGGGTCTGTCATATAATTGATGTCAGATTGTGCGATAGTGTTTGTCCTATCATCTTTTTGCTGGTAGTCGCCGGTGTGAGTTTCGCTCCGTCATCCTTTTGGTGGCTGGTTAGTCATCGTAATTGAAATCAGGTTGTGCGATAGTGTTTGTCCTATCATCATTGTGTTGGTAGTGGCGGGTGTGAGTTTCGCTTTTCCAACCTTTTGGTGGGAGGTCTGTCATCGTAATTGATGTCAGATTGTGTGATAGTGTTTGTCCTATCATCCATTTCATGGTTGTGGCAAGTGTGAGTTTCGTTCCGTCATTCTTTTGGTGGGGGTTGTATCATCTAATTAATGTCAGATTGTGGGATAGTGTTTGCCCTATCATCCTTTTTGTGGTAGTGGACAGTTTGAGTTTCCCTCCGTCATCCTTTTGGTGGGGTGGCCGGTGTGAGTTTCGCTCCTTCATCGTTTTGGTGGGGGGGTATGTCATTTAATTTATGTCAGATTGTGCGATAGGGTTTGTCCTATCATCCTTTTGTTATAGTCGCTGGTGTGAGTTATGCTTTGGCTTCCTTTTGGCGGGGGGTTTTTCATCTAATTGATGTCAGATTGTGCGATAGTGTTTGTCCTATCATCCTTTTGGTGGTAGTGGTCTATGTGTGTTTCGCTCCACATCCTTTTGGTGGGGGGTCTGTCATCTTAATTGATGTCAGATTGTGCGATAGTGTTTGGCCTATCATCCTTTTGGTGGTGGTGGCCGGTATGAGTTTTGCTCCTTCATCCTTTTGAAGGGTGGTCTATCATCTAATTGGTGTCAGATTATGCGATAGTGTTTATCTTATCATCCTTTTGGTAGTAGTGGTCGGTGTAATTTTCGCTTCGTCATCCTTTGGGTGGGGGATCTGTCATCGTAATTGATGTCAGATTGTGCGATAGTGTTTTCCCTATCATCCTTTTGGTGGTAGTGGTTGGTGTGACTTTTGCTCCGTCATCCTTTTGGTGGGGGGTTCTCATCTTAGTTGATGTCAGATTTTGCGATAGTGTTTGCCCTATCATCCTTTTGGTGGTAGTGGCCGGTGTGAGTTTCTCTCCGTCATCGTTTTGATAGGGGGTCTGTCATCTAATTGATGTCAGATTGTGCGATAGTATTTGTCCTATCATCCTTTTGGGGGTAGTGGCCGGTGTGAGTTTCGCTCCGTCATCCTTTTGGTGGGGGGTCCGTCATCTTAATTGATATCAGATTGTGCGATAGTGTTTGCCCAATCATCCTTTTGGTTGTAGTGGCCGGTGTGAGTTTCTCTCCGTCATCCTTTTGGGGGGGGGGAGGTCTTTCATCTAATTGATGTCAGATTATGCGCTAGTATTTAACCTATCATCCTTTTGGTGGTAGTGGCAGGTGTGAGTTTCGCTCCATCATCCCTTTGGTGGGGGGTCTGTCATCTAATTGATGTCAGATTGTGCGGTAGTGTTTGTCCTATCATCCTTTTGGTGGTAGTGGCCAGTGTGAGTTTCGCTCTGTCATCCTTTTGGTGGGGGGTCCGTCATCTTAGTTGATATCAGATTGTGCGATAGTGTTTGTCCTATCATCCTTTTTGTTGTAGTGGCCGGTGTGAGTTTCGCTCCATCATCCTTTTGGTGGGGGGTCTGTCATTGTAATTGATGTCAGATTGTGCGATAGTGTTTGTCCTATCATCCTTTTGGTGGTAGTGGTCGGTGTGTGTTTCGCTCCGCCATCCTTTTGGTGGGGTGTCTGTCATCTTAATTGATGTCAGATTGTGCGATAGTGTTTGCCCAACCATCCTTTTGGTTGTAGTGGCCGGTGTGTGTTTCTCTCCGTTATCCTTTTGGGGCGGGGGGGGGGGGGGGGGGGGAGGTCTTTCATCTAATTGATGTCAGATTATGCGCTAGTATTTAACCTATCATCCTTTTGGTGGTAGTGGCAGCTGTGAGTTTCGCTCCATCATCCCTTTGGTGGGGGGTCTGTCGTCTAATTGATATCAGATTGTGCGGTAGTGTTTGTCCTATCATCCTTTTGGTGGTAGTGGCAAGTGTGAGTTTCGCTCTGTCATCCTTTTGGTGGGGGGTCCGTCATCTTAGTTGATATCAGATTGTGCGATAGTGTTTGTCCTATCATCCTTTTTGTTGTAGTGGCCGGTGTGAGTTTTGCTCCATCATCCTTTTGGTGGGGGGGTCTGTCATCGTAATTGATGTTAGATTATGCGATAGTGTTTGTCCTATCATCCTTTTGGTGGTAGTGGTCGGTGTGTGTTTCGCTCCATCATCCTTTTGGTGGGGGGTCTGTCATCTTAATTGATGTCAGATTGTGCGATAGTGTTTGGCCTATCATCCTTTTGGTGGTGGTGGCGGGTGTGAGTTTCGCTCCTTCATCCTTTTGAAGGGTGGTCTGTCATCTAATTGATATTAGATTATGCGATAGTGTTTGTCTTATCATCCTTTTGGTAGTAGTGGTCGGTGTAAGTTTCGCTTCGTCATCCTTTGGTGGGGGATCTGTTATCGTAATTGATGTTAGATTGTGCAATAGTGTTTGCCCTATCATCCTTTTGGTGGTAGTGGTTGGTGTGAGTTTTTCTCCGTCATCCTTTTGGTAGAGGGTCCGTCATCTTAATTGATGTCAGATTGTGCGATAGTGTTTGCCCTATCATCCTTTTGGTGGTAGTGGAGAGTGTGAGTTTCTCTCCGTCATCCTTTTGGTGGAGGGTTCGTCATCTTAATTGATGTCAGATTGTGTGATAGTGTTTGTCCTATCATCCTTTTGGTTGTAGTGGCCGGTGTGAGTTTCTCTCCGTCATCCTTATGGGAGGGGGGTCTTTCATCTAATTGATGCCAGATTGTGCACTAGTATTTGTCCTATCATCCCTTTGGTGGTGGTGGCCGGTGTGCGTTTCGCTCCCTCTTCCTTTTGGTGGGGGGTCCGTCATCTTAATTGATATCAGATTGTGCGATAGTGTTAGCCATATAATCATTTTAGTGGTAGTGGTTGTTGCGTGTTTTGCTCCGTCATCCTTTTGGTGGGGGGTCCGTCATCTTAATTGATGTCAGTTTGTGCGATAATGTTTGTCCATTCATACTTTTGGTTGTAGTGGCCGGTGTGAGTTTCTCTCCGTCATCATTTTGGTAGGGGGTATGTCATCTAATTGATGTCAGATTGTGCGATAGTGTTTGTCCTATCATCCTTTTCGTGGTAGTGGCCGGTGTGAGTTTCGCTCCGTCATCCTTTTGGTGGGCGGTTTGTCATCGTAATTGAAGTCAGATTGTGCGATAGTGTTTGTCCTATCATCCTTTTCATGGTTGTGGCAAGTGTGAGTTTCGCTCCGTCATCCTTTTGGTGGGGGTTATAACATCTAATTGATGTCAGATTGTGGGATAGTGTTTGTCTTATCATCCTTTTTGTGGTAGTGGACGGTGTGAGTTTCCCTCCGTCATCCTTTTGGTGGGGTGGCCGGTGTGAGTTTCGCTCCTTCATTCTTTTGGTGGGGGGTATGTCAACTAATTGATGTCAGATTGTGCGATAGGGTTTGTCCTATCATCCTTTTGTGGTAGTCGCTGGTGGGAGTTATGCTTTGTCTTCCTTTTGGCGGGGGGTTTGTCATCTAATTGATGTCAGATTCTGCGATAGTGTTTGTCCTTTCATCCTTTTGGTGGTAGTGGTCGGTGTGAGTTTCGCTCCGTCATCCTTTTGGTCGGGGTGTATCATCTAATTAATGTCAGATTGTGCGATAGTATTTTTCCTATCATCCTTTTGGTGGTAGTCGCTGGTGTGAATTTTGCTCTGTCATCCTTTTGGTGGGGGTCTATCATCAAATTGATTTCAGATTGTGCGATAGTGTTTGCCCTATCATCCTTTTGGTGGTAGTGGTTGGTGTGAGTTTTGCTATATCATCTTTTTGGTGGGGGGTCTGTCATCTAATTGATGTCAGATTGTGCGATAGTGTTTGTCCTATCATCCTTTTGGTGAATGTGGGCAGTGTGAGTTTTGCTCCGTCATCCTTTTGGTGGAAGGTCCGTCATCTTAATTGATATCAGATTGTGCGATAGTGTTTGCCCTATCATCCTTTTAGTGGTAGTGGTTGGTGTGAGTTTCGCTCCGCCATCCTTTTGGTGGGGGGTCCGTCATCTTAATTGATGTCAGATTGTGTGATAGTGTTTGTCCTATCATCCTTTTGGTGGTAGTGGTCGGTGTGAGTTTCGCTCCGTCATCCTTTTGGTGGGGGGTCCGTCATCTTAGTTGATATCAGATTGTGCGATAGTGTTTGTCCTATCATCCTTTTTGTTGTAGTGGCCGGTGTGATTTTCGCTCCATCATCCTTTTGGTGGGGGGTCTGTCATCGTAATTGATGTTAGATTGTGCGATAGTGTTTGTCCTATCATCCTTTTGGTGGTAGTGGTCGGTGTGTGTTTCGCTCCGTCATCCTTTTGGTGGGGGGTCTGTCATCTTAATTGATGTCAGATTGTGCGATAGTGTTTGGCCTATCATCCTTTTGGTGGTGGTGGCCGGTGTGAGTTTCGCTCCTTCATCCTTTTGAAGGGTGGTCTGTCATCTAATTGATATTAGATTATGCGATAGTGTTTGTCTTATCATCCTTTTGGTAGTAGTGGTCGGTGTAAGTTTCGCTTCGTCATCCTTTGGTGGGGGATCTGTTATCGTAATTGATGTTAGATTGTGCAATAGTGTTTGCCCTATCATCCTTTTGGTGGTAGTGGTTGGTGTGAGTTTTGCTCCGTCATCCTTTTGGTAGGGGGCCCGTCATCTTAATTGATGTCAGATTGTGCGATAGTGTTTGCCGTATCATTCTTTTGGTGGTAGTGGACGGTGTGAGTTTCTCTCCGTCATCCTTTTGGTGGAGGGTTCGTCATCTTAATTGATGTCAGATTGTGTGATAGTGTTTGTCCTATCATCCTTTTGGTTGTAGTGGCCGGTGTGAGTTTCTCTCCGTCATCCTTATGGCAGGGGGGTCTTTCATCTAATTGATGTCAGATTGTGCACTAGTATTTGTCCTATCATCCCTTTGGTGGTGGTGGTCGGTGTGCGTTTCGCTCCCTCTTCCTTTTGGTGGGGCGTCCGTCATCTTAATTGATATCAGATTGTGCGATAGTGTTAGCCATATCATCATTTTAGTGGTAGTGGTTGTTGCGTGTTTTCCTCCGTCATCCTTTTGGTGGGGGGTCCGTCATCTTAATTGATGTCAGTTTGTGCGATAATGTTTGTCCATTCATACTTTTGGTTGTCGTGGCCGGTGTGAGTTTCTCTCCGTCATCATTTTGGTAGGGGGTATGTCATCTAATTGATGTCAGATTGTGCGATAGTATTTGTCCTATCATCCTTTTGGTGGTAGTGGCCGGTGTGAGTTTCGCTCTGCCATCCTTTTGGTGGGGGGTCTATCATCTAATTCATGTCAGATTGTGCGATAGTGTTTGTCCTATCATCCTTTTGGTGGTAGTGGCCGGTGTGAGTTTCGCTCCGTCATCCTTTTGGTGGGTGGATTGTCATCGTAATTGAAGTCAGATTGTGCGATAGTGTTTGTCCTATCATCCTTTTCATGGTTGTGGTAAGTGTGAGTTTCGCTCCGTCATCCTTTTGGTGGGGGTTGTAACATCTAATTGATGTCAGATTGTGGGATAGTGTTTGTCTTATCATCCTTTTTGTGGTAGTGGACGGTCTGAGTTTCCCTCCGTCATCCTTTTGGTGGGGTGGCCGGTGTGAGTTTCGCTCCTTCATTCTTTTGGTGGGGGGTATCTCATCTAATTGATGTCAGATTGTGCGATAGGGTTTGTCCTATCATCCTTTTGTGGTAGTCGCTGGTGGGAGTTATGCTTTGTCTTCCTTTTGGCGGGGGGTTTGTCATCTAATTGATGTCAGATTGTGCGATAGTGTTTGTCCTTTCATCCTTTTGGTGGTAGTGGTCGGTGTGAGTTTCGCTCCGTCATCCTTTTGGTCGGGGGTGTATCATCTAATTAATGTCAGATTGTGCGATAGTATTTTTCCTATCATCCTTTTGGTGGTAGTCGCTGGTGTGAATTTTGCTCTGTCATCCTTTTGGTGGGGGTCTATCATCTAATTGATTTCAGATTGTGCGATAGTGTTTGCCCTATCATCCTTTTGGTGGTAGTGGTTGGTGTGAGTTTTGCTATATCATCCTTTTGGTGGGGGGTCTGTCATCTAATTGATGTCAGATTGTGCGATAGTATTTGTCCTATCATCCTTTTGGTGATAGTGGCCAGTGTGAGTTTCGCTCCGTCATCCTTTTGGTGGAAGGTCCGTCATCTTAATTGATATCAGATTGTGCGATAGTGTTTGCCCTATCATCCTTTTAGTGGTAGTGGTTGGTGTGAGTTTCGCTCCGCCATCCTTTTGGAGGGGGGTCCGTCATCTTAATTGATGTCAGATTGTGTGATAGTGTTTGTCCTATCATCCTTTTGGTGGTAGTGGTCGGTCTGAGTTTCGCTCCGTCATCCTTTTGGTGGGGGGTCCGTCATCTTAGTTGATATCAAATTGTGCGATAGTGTTTGTCCTATCATCCTTTTTGTTGTAGTGGCCGGTGTGAGTTTCGCTCCATCATCCTTTTGGTGGGGGGTCTGTCATCGTAATTGATGTTAGATTGTGCGATAGTGTTTGTCCTATCAACCTTTTGGTGGTAGTGGTCGGTGTGTGTTTCGCTCCGTCATCCTTTTGGTGGGGGGTCTGTCATCTTAATTGATGTCAGATTGTGCGATAGTGTTTGGCCTATCATCCTTTTGGTGGTGGTGGCCGGTGTGAGTTTCGCTCCTTCATCCTTTTGAAGGGTGGTCTGTCATCTAATTGATATTAGATTATGCGATAGTGTTTGTCTTATCATCCTTTTGGTAGTAGTGGTCGGTGTAAGTTTCGCTTCGTCATCCTTTGGTGGGGGATCTGTTATCGTAATTGATGTTAAATTGTGCAATAGTGTTTGCCCTATCATCCTTTTGGTGGTAGTGGTTGGTGTGAGTTTTGCTCCGTCATCCTTTTGGTAGGGGGCCCGTCATCTTAATTGATGTCAGATTGTGCGATAGTGTTTGCCGTATCATTCTTTTGGTGGTAGTGGACGGTGTGAGTTTCTCTCCGTCATCCTTTTGGTGGAGGGTTCGTCATCTTAATTGATGTCAGATTGTGTGATAGTGTTTGTCCTATCATCCTTTTGGTTGTAGTGGCCGGTGTGAGTTTCTCTCTGTCATCCTTATGGCAGGGGGGTCTTTCATCTAATTGATGTCAGATTGTGCACTAGTATTTGTCCTATCATCCCTTTGGTGGTGGTGGTCGGTGTGCGTTTCGCTCCCTCTTCCTTTTGGTGGGGCGTCCGTCATCTTAATTGATATCAGATTGTGCGATAGTGTTAGCCATATCATCATTTTAGTGGTAGTGGTTGTTGCGTGTTTTCCTCCGTCATCCTTTTGGTGGGGGGTCCGTCATCTTAATTGATGTCAGTTTGTGCGATAATGTTTGTCCATTCATACTTTTGGTTGTAGTGGCTGGTGTGAGTTTCTCTCCGTCATCATTTTGGTAGGGGGTATGTCATCTAATTGATGTCAGATTGTGCGATAGTATTTGTCCTATCATCCTTTTGGTGGTAGTGGCCGGTGTGAGTTTCGCTCCGCCATCCTTTTGGTGGGGGGTCTATCATCTAATTGATGCCAGATTGTGCGATAGTGTTTGTCCTATCATCCTTTTGGTGGTAGTGGCCGGTGTGAGTTTCGCTCCGTCATCCTTTTGGTGGGTGGATTGTCATCGTAATTGAAGTCAGATTGTGCGATAGTGTTTGTCCTATCATCCTTTTCATGGTTGTGGTAAGTGTGAGTTTCGCTCCGTCATCCTTTTGGTGGGGGTTGTAACATCTAATTGATGTCAGATTGTGGGATAGTGTTTGTCTTATCATCCTTTTTGTGGTAGTGGACGGTGTGAGTTTCCCTCCGTCATCCTTTTGGTGGGGTGGCCGGTGTGAGTTTCGCTCCTTCATTCTTTTGGTGGGGGGTATCTCATCTAATTGATGTCAGATTGTGCGATAGGGTTTGTCCTATCATCCTTTTGTGGTAGTCGCTGGTGGGAGTTATGCTTTGTCTTCCTTTTGGCGGGGGGTTTGTCATCTAATTGATGTCAGATTGTGCGATAGTGTTTGTCCTTTCATCCTTTTGGTGGTAGTGGTCGGTGTGAGTTTCGCTCCGTCATCCTTTTCGTCGGGGGTGTATCATCTAATTAATCTCAGATTGTGCGATAGTATTTTTCCTATCATCCTTTTGGTGGTAGTCGCTGGTGTGAATTTTGCTCTGTCATCCTTTTGGTGGGGGTCTATCATCTAATTGATTTCAGATTGTGCGATAGTGTTTGCCCTATCATCCTTTTGGTGGTAGTGGTTGGTGTGAGTTTTGCTATATCATCCTTTTGGTGGGGGGTCTGTCATCTAAGTGATGTCAGATTGTGCGATAGTGTTTGTCCTATCATCCTTTTGGTGATAGTGGCCAGTGTGAGTTTCGCTCCGTCATCCTTTTGGTGGAAGGTCCGTCATCTTAATTGATATCAGATTGTGCGATAGTGTTTGCCCTATCATCCTTTTAGTGGTAGTGGTTGGTGTGAGTTTCGCTCCGCCATCCTTTTGGTGGGGGGTCCGTCATCTTAATTGATGTCAGATTGTGTGATAGTGTTTGTCCTATCATCCTTTTGGTGGTAGTGGTCGGTCTGAGTTTCGCTCCGTCATCCTTTTGGTGGGGGGTCCGTCATCTTAGTTGATATCAAATTGTGCGATAGTGTTTGTCCTATCATCCTTTTTGTTGTAGTGGCCGGTGAGAGTTTCGCTCCATCATCCTTTTGGTGGGGGGTCTGTCATCGTAATTGATGTTAGATTGTGCGATAGTGTTTGTCCTATCATCTTTTTGGTGGTAGTGGTCGGTGTGTGTTTCGCTCCGTCATCCTTTTGGTGGGGGGTCTGTCATCTTAATTGATGTCAGATTGTGCGATAGTGTTTGGCCTATCATCCTTTTGGTGGTGGTGGCCGGTGTGAGTTTCGCTCCTTCATCCTTTTGAAGGGTGGTCTGTCATCTAATTGATATTAGATTATGCGATAGTGTTTGTCTTATCATCCTTTTGGTAGTAGTGGTCGGTGTAAGTTTCGCTTCGTCATCCTTTGGTGGGGGATCTGTTATCGTAATTGATGTTAGATTGTGCAATAGTGTTTGCCCTATCATCCTTTTGGTGGTAGTGGTTGGTGTGAGTTTTGCTCCGTCATCCTTTTGGTAGGGGGCCCGTCATCTTAATTGATGTCAGATTGTGCGATAGTGTTTGCCGTATCATTCTTTTGGTGGTAGTGGACGGTGTGAGTTTCTCTCCGTCATCCTTTTGGTGGAGGGTTCGTCATCTTAATTGATATCAGATTGTGTGATAGTGTTTGTCCTATCATCCTTTTGGTTGTAGTGGCCGGTGTGAGTTTCTCTCCGTCATCCTTATGGCAGGGGGGTCTTTCATCTAATTGATGTCAGATTGTGCACTAGTATTTGTCCTATCATCCCTTTGGTGGTGGTGGTCGGTGTGCGTTTCGCTCCCTCTTCCTTTTGGTGGGGCGTCCGTCATCTTAATTGATATCAGATTGTGCGATAGTGTTAGCCATATCATCATTTTAGTGGTAGTGGTTGTTGCGTGTTTTGCTCCGTCATCCTTTTGGTGGGGGGTCCGTCATCTTAATTGATGTCAGTTTGTGCGATAATGTTTGTCCATTCATACTTTTGGTTGTAGTGGCCGGTGTGAGTTTCTCTCCGTCATCATTTTGGTAGGGGGTATGTCATCTAATTGATGTCAGATTGTGCGATAATATTTGTCCTATCATCCTTTTGGTGGTAGTGGCCGGTGTGAATTTCGCTCCGCCATCCTTTTGGTGGGGGGTCTATCATCTAATTCATGTCAGATTGTGCGATAGTGTTTGTCCTATCATCCTTTTGGTGGTAGTGGCCGGTGTGAGTTTCGCTCCGTCATCCTTTTGGTGGGTGGTTTGTCATCGTAATTGAAGTCAGATTGTGCGATAGTGTTTGTCCTATCATCCTTTTCATGGTTGTGGTAAGTGTGAGTTTCGCTCCGTCATCCTTTTGGTGGGGGTTGTAACATCTAATTGATGTCAGATTGTGGGATAGTGTTTGTCTTATCATCCTTTTTGTGGTAGTGGACGGTGTGAGTTTCCCTCCGTCATCCTTTTGGTGGGGTGGCCGGTGTGAGTTTCGCTCCTTCATTCTTTTGGTGGGGGGTATGTCATCTAATTGATGTCAGATTGTGCGATAGGGTTTGTCCTATCATCCTTTTGTGGTAGTCGCTGGTGGGAGTTATGCTTTGTCTTCCTTTTGGCGGGGGGTTTGTCATCTAATTGATGTCAGATTCTGCGATAGTGTTTGTCCTTTCATCCTTATGGTGGTAGTGGTCGGTGTGAGTTTCGCTCCGTCATCCTTTTGGTCGGGGGTGTATCATCTAATTAATGTCAGATTGTGCGATAGTATTTTTCCTATCATCCTTTTGGTGGTAGTCGCCGGTGTGAATTTTGCTCTGTCATCCTTTTGGTGGGGGTCTATCATCTAATTGATTTCAGATTGTGCGATAGTGTTTGCCCTATCATCCTTTTGGTGGTAGTGGTTGGTGTGAGTTTTGCTATATCATCCTTTTGGTGGGGGGTCTGTCATCTAATTGATGTCAGATTGTGCGATAGTGTTTGTCCTATCATCCTTTTGGTGATAGTGGCCAGTGTGAGTTTCGCTCCGTCATCCTTTTGGTGGAAGGTCCGTCATCTTAATTGATATCAGATTGTGCGATAGTGTTTGCCCTATCATCCTTTTAGTGGTAGTGGTTGGTGTGAGTTTCGCTCCGCCATCCTTTTGGTGGGGGGTTCGTCATCTTAATTGATGTCAGATTGTGTGATAGTGTTTGTCCTATCATCCTTTTGGTGGTAGTGGTCGGTGTGAGTTTCGCTCCGTCATCCTTTTGGTGGGGGTCCTTCATCTTAATTGATGTCAGATTGTGCGATAGTGTTTGTCCTATCATCCTTTTGGTTCTAGTGGCTGGTGTGAATTTCTCTCCGTTATCCTTTTGGTGGGGGTCTGTCATCTTATTGATGTCAGATTACGCGATAGTGTTTGTCCTATCATCCATTTGGTAGTAGTGGTCGGCGTGAGTTTCGCTCCGTCATCCTTTTGTTGGGGGGTCTGTCATCGTAAATGATGTCAGATTGTGCAATAGTGTTTGTCCTATCATCCTTTCGGTGGTAGTGGTCGGTGTGTGTTTCGCTCCGTCATCCTTTTGGTGGGGGGTCTGTCATCTTAATTGATGTCAGATTGTGCGATAGTGTTTGCCCTATCATCCTTTTGGTTGTAGTGGCCGGTGTGAGTTTCGCTCCGTCATCCTTTTGGTGGGGGGTCCGTCATCTTAATTGATGTCAGATTATGCGATAGTGTTTGTCCTATCATCCTTTTGGTTGTATTGGCCGGAGTGAGTTTCTCTCCGTCATCCTTTTGGTAGGGGGTCTGTCATCTAATTGATGTCAGATTGTGCGATAGTATTTTTCCTATCATCCTTTTGGTGGTAGTGGCCGGATTGAGTTTCGCTCCATCATCCTTTGGGTGGGGGGTCGGTCATCTTAATTGATGTCAGATTGTGCGATAGTGTTTGCCCTATCATCCTTTTAGTGGAAGTGGTTGGTGTGACTTTTGCTCCGTCATCCTTGTGGTGGGGAGTCCGTCATCTTAATTAATGTCAGATTGTGTGATAGTGTTTGTCCTATCATCCTTTTGGTTGTAATGGCCGATGTGAGTTTCTCTCTGTCATCGTTTTGGTGGGGGGTCTGTCATCTAATTGATGTCATATTGTGCGATAGTATTTGCCCTATCATCCTTTTGGTGGTAGTGGCCGGTGTGAGTTTCGCTCCGCCATCCTTTTGGTGGGGGGTCTATCATCTAGTTGATGTCAGATTGTGCGATAGTTTTTGTCCTATCATCCTTTTGGTGGTAGTGGCCGGTGTAAGTTTCGCTCGGTCATCCTTTTGGTGGATGGTCTATAATCGTAATTGAAGTCAGATTGTGCGATAGTGTTTGTCCTATTATCATTTTATTGGTAGTGGCGGGTGTGGGTTTCGCTTTGTCATCCTTTTGGTGGGAGGTCTGTCATCGTAATTGATGTCAGATTGTGCGATAGTGTTTGTCCTACCATCCTTTTCGTGGTTGTGGCAAGTGTGAGTTTCGCCACGTCATCCTTTTGGTGGGGGTTGTGTCATCTAATTGATGTCAGATTGCGGGATAGTGTTTATCCTATCATCCTTTTGGTGGTAGTGACCGGTGTGAGTTTCCCTCTGTCATCCTTTTGGTGGGGGGTCGGTCATCTAATTGATGTTAGATTGTGCGATAGTGTTTGGCCTATCATCCTTTTAGTGGTAGTGGCCGGTGTGAGTTTCGATCCTATCATCCTTTTGGTAGTAGTGGTCGATGTGACTTTCGCTTCGTCATTCTTTTGCTGGGGGGTCTGTCATCGTAATTAATGTAAAATTATGGGATACTAATTATCCTATCATCCCCTTGGTGGTAGTGGTCGGTGTGAGATTCGCTCCATCATCATTTTGGTTGGGGGTCTGTCATCGTAATTGATGGCAGATTCTGCTATAGTGTTTGACCTATCACCCTTTTGGTGGTAGTGGTCGGTGTTAGTTTTGCTCTGTCAACCTTTTGGTGGGGGGTCTGCCATCTAATTGATGATAGATTGTGCGATAGCGTTTGTCCTATCATCCTTTTGGTGGTAGTCGCCGGTGTGAGTTTCGCTCCGTCATCCTTTTGGTGGGGGGTTTGTCATCTAATTGATGTCAGATTGTGCGATAGTGTTTGGCCTATCATCCTTTTGGTGGTAGTGGCCGGTGTGAGTTTCACTCCTTCATCCTTTTGGTGGGTGGTCTGTCATCTAATTGATGTCAGATTATGCGATAGTGCTTGTCCTATCATCCTTTTGGTGGTAGTGGTCGGTGTGAGTTTCGCTGCGTCATCGTTTTGGTGGGGGGTCCATCATCTAATTGATGTCAGATTGTGCGATAGTGTTTGTCCTATCATCCTTTTGGAGGTAGTGATCGGTGTGAGTTTCGCTCTGTCATCCTTTTGGTGGGGGGTCCGTCATCTTAATTGATGTCAGATTGTGCGATAGTGTTTGTCCTATCATCCTTTTGGTTCTAGTGGCTGGTGTGAATTTCTCTCCGTCATCCTTTTGGTGGGGGTCTGTCATCTAATTGATGTCAGATTATGCGATAGTGTTTGTCCTATCATCATTTTGGTTGTATTGGCCGGAGTGAGTTTCGCACCGTCATCCTTTTGTTGGGGGGTCTGTCATCGTAAATGATGTCAGATTGTGCAATAGTGTTTGTCCTATCATCCTTTCGGTGGTAGTGGTCGGTGTGTGTTTCGCTCCGTCATCCTTTTGGTGGGGGGTCTGTCATCTTAATTGATGTCAGATTGTGCGATAGTGTTTGCCCTATCATCCTTTTGGTTGTAGTGGCCGGTGTGAGTTTGGCTCCGTCATCCTTTTGGTGGGGGGTCCGTCATCTTAATTGATGTCAGATTATGCGATAGTGTTTGTCCTATCATCCTTTTGGTTGTATTGGCCGGAGTGAGTTTCTCTCCGTCATCCTTTTGGTGGGGGGCTGTCATCTAATTGATATCAGATTGTGCGATAGTATTAGTCCTATCATCCTTTTGGTGGTAGTGGCCGGTGTGAGTTTCGCTCTGCCATCCTTTTGGTGGGGGGTCTATCATCTAACTGATGTCAGATTGTGCGATAGTTTTTGTCCTATCATCCTTTTGGCGGTAGTGGCCCGTGTGAGTTTCGCTCGGTCATCCTTTTGGTGGGTGGTCTGTAATCGTAATTGAAGTCAGATTGTGTGATAGTGTTTGTCCTATTATCATTTTATTGGTAGTGGCGGGTGTGAGTTTCACTTTTCATCCTTTTGGTGGGAGGTCTGTCATCGTAATTGATGTCAGATTGTGCGATAGTGTTTGTCCTACCATCCTTTTCGTGGTTGTGGCAAGTGTGAGTTTCGCTCCGTCATCCTTTTGGTGGAAGATCCGTCATCTTAATTGATATCAGATTGTGCGATAGTGTTTTCCCTATCATCCTTTTAGTGGTAGTGGTTGGTGCGAGTTTTGCTCCATCATCCTTTTGGTGGGGGGTCCGTCATCTTAATTGATGTCAGATTGTGCAATAGTGTTTGTCCTATCATCCTTTTGGAGGTAGTGGTCGGTGTGAGTTTCGCTCTGTCATCCTTTTGGTGGGGGGTCCGTCATCTTAATTGATGTCAGATTGTGCGATAGTGTTTGTCCTATCATCCTTTTGGTTCTAGTGGCTGGTGTGAATTTCTCTCCGTCATCCTTTCGGTGGGGGGTCTGTCATCTAATTGATGTCAGATTGTGCGATAGTATTTGGCCTATCATCCTTTTGGTGGTAGTGGCCGATGTGACTTTCGCTCCTTCATCCTTTTGGTGGGTGGTCTGTCATCTAATTGATGTCAGATTACGCGATAATGTTTGTCCTATCATCCATTTGGTAGTAGTGGTCGGCGTGAGTTTCGCTCCGTCATCCTTTAGTTGGGGGGTCTGTCATCGTAAATGATGTCAGATTGTGCAATAGTGTTTGTCCTATCATCCTTTCGGTGGTAGTGGTCGGTGTGTGTTTCGCTCCGTTATCCTTTTGGTGGGGGGTCTGTCATCTTAATTGATGTCAGATTGTGCGATAGTGTTTGCCCTATCATCCTTTTGGTTGTAGTGGCCGGTGTGAGTTTCGCTCCGTCATCCTTTTGGTGGGGGGTCCGTCATCTTAATTGATGTCGAATTATGCGATAGTGTTTGTCCTATCAAACTTTTAGTTGTATTGGCCGGAGTGAGTTTCTCTCCGTCATCCTTTTGGTGGGGGGTCTGTCATCTAATTGATGTCAAATTGTGCGATTGTATTTTTGCTATCATCCTTTTGGTGGTAGTGGCCGGATTGAGTTTCGCTCCATCATCCTTTGGGTGGGGGGTCGGTCATCTTAATTGATGTCAGATTGTGCGATAGTGTTTGCCTTATCATCCTTTTAGTGGTAGTGGTTGGTGTGAGTTTTGTTCCGTCATCCTTGTGGTGGGGGGTCCGTCATCTTAATTAATGTCAGATTGTGCGATAGTGTTTGTCCTATCATCCTTTTGGTTGTAATGGCCGATGTGAGTTTCTCTCTGTCATCCTTTTGGTGGGGGGTCTGTCATCTAATTGATGTCAGATTATGCGATAGTATTTGTCCTATCATCCTTTTGGTGGTAGTGGCCGGTGTGAGTTTCGCTCCGCCATCCTTTTGGTGGGGGGTCTATCATCTAATTGATGTCAGATTGTGCGATAGTTTTTGTCCTATCATCCTTTTGGCGGTAGTGGCCCGTGTGAGTTTCGCTCGGTCATCCTTTTGGTGGGTGGTCTGTAATCGTAATTGAAGTCAGATTGTGTGATAGTGTTTGTCCTATTATCATTTTATTGGTAGTGGCGGGTGTGAGTTTCACTTTTCATCCTTTTGGTGGGAGGTCTGTCATCGTAATTGATGTCAGATTGTGCGATAGTGTTTGTCCTACCATCCTTTTCGTGGTTGTGGCAAGTGTGAGTTTCGCTCCGTCATCCTTTTGGTGGAAGATCCGTCATCTTAATTGATATCAGATTGTGCGATAGTGTTTGCCCTATCATCCTTTTAGTGGTAGTGGTTGGTGCGAGTTTTGCTCCATCATCCTTTTGGTGGGGGGTCCGTCATCTTAATTGATGTCAGATTGTGCGATAGTGTTTGTCCTATCATCCTTTTGGAGGTAGTGGTCGGTGTGAGTTTCGCTCTGTCATCCTTTTTGTGGGGGGTCCGTCATCTTAATTGATGTCAGATTGTGCGATAGTGTTTGTCCTATCATCCTTTTGGTTCTAGTGGCTGGTGTGAATTTCTCTCCGTCATCCTTTCGGTGGGGGGTCTGTCATCTAATTGATGTCAGATTGTGCGATAGTATTTGGCCTATCATCCTTTTGGTGGTAGTAGCCGATGTGACTTTCGCTCCTTCATCCTTTTGGTGGGTGGTCTGTCATCTAATTGATGTCAGATTACGCGATAATGTTTGTCCTATCATCCATTTGGTAGTAGTGGTCGGCGTGAGTTTCGCTCCGTCATCCTTTTGTTGGGGGGTCTGTCATCGTAAATGATGTCAGATTGTGCAATAGTGTTTGTCCTATCATCCTTTCGGTGGTAGTGGTCGGTGTGTGTTTCGCTCCGTTATCCTTTTGGTGGGGGGTCTGTCATCTTAATTGATGTCAGATTGTGCGATAGTGTTTGCCCTATCATCCTTTTGGTTGTAGTCGCCGGTGTGAGTTTCGCTCCGTCATCCTTTTGGTGGGGGGTCCGCAATCTTAATTGATGTCGAATTATGCGATAGTGTTTGTCCTATCATCCTTTTAGTTGTATTGGCCGGAGTGAGTTTCTCTCCGTCATCCTTTTGGTGGGGGGTCTGTCATCTAATTGATGTCAAATTGTGCGATTGTATTTTTGCTATCATCCTTTTGGTGGTAGTGGCCGGATTGAGTTTCGCTCCATCATCCTTTGGGTGGGGGGTCGGTCATCTTAATTGATGTCAGATTTTGCGATAGTGTTTGCCCTATCATCCTTTTAGTGGTAGTGGTTGGTGTGAGTTTTGTTCCGTCATCCTTGTGGTGGGGGGTCCGTCATCTTAATTAATGTCAGATTGTGCGATAGTGTTTGTCCTATCATCCTTTTGGTTGTAATGGCCGATGTGAGTTTCTCTCTGTCATCCTTTTGGTGGGGGGTCTGTCATCTAATTGATGTCAGATTGTGCGATAGTATTTGTCCTATCATCCTTTTGGTGGTAGTGGCCGGTGTGAGTTTCGCTCCGCCATCCTTTTGGTGGGGGGTCTATCATCTAATTGATGTCAGATTGTGCGATAGTTTTTGTCCTATCATCCTTTTGGTGGTAGTGGCCCATGTGAGTTTCGTTCGGTCATCCTTTTGGTGGGTGGTCTGTAATCGTAATTGAAGTCAGATTGTGTGATAGTGTTTGTCCTATTATCATTTTATTGGTAGTGGTGGGTGTGAGTTTCACTTTGTCATCCTTTTGGTGGGAGCTCTGTCATCGTAATTGATGTCAGATTGTGCAATAGTGTTTGTCCTACCATCCTTTTCGTGGTTGTGGCAAGTGTGAGTTTCTCCCCGTCATCCTTTTGGTGGGGGTTGTGTCATCTAATTGATGTTAGATTGTGGGATAGTGTTTATCCTATCATCCTTTTTGTGGTAGTGACCGGTGTGAGTTTCCCTCCGTCATCCTTTTGGTGGGGGGTCGGTCATCTAATTGATGTCAGATTGTGAGATAGTGTTTGGCCTATCATCCTTTTGGTGTTAGTGGCCGATGTGAGTTTCGCTCCGTCATTCTTTTGCTGGGGGGTCTGTCATCGTAATTAACGTAAAATTGTGGGATACTAATTATCCTATCATCCTTTTGGTGGTAGTGGCCGGTGTGAGATTCGCTCCGTCATCCTTTTGGTGGGGGGTCTGTTATCTTAATTGATGTCATATTATGCGATACTGTTTGCCCTATCATCCTTTTGGTGTTAGTGGCCGGTGTGAGTTTTGCTCTGCCATCCTTTTGGTGGGGGGTCTGTCATCTAGTTGATGTCAGATTGTGCGATAGTGTTTGTCCTATCATCCTTTTGGTGGTAGTGGCCGGTGTGAGTTTTACTCCGTCATCCTTTTCGTGGAGGGTCCGTCATCTTTGTTGATGTCAGATTGTGCGATAGTGTTTGTCCTATCATCCTTTTGCTTGTAGTGGCTGGTGTGAGTTTCTCTCCATCATCATTTTGGTGGGGGGTATGTCATCTAATTGATGTCAGATTGTGCGATAGTATTTGTCCTATCATCCTTTTGGTGGTAGTGGCCTGTGTGAGTTTCGCTCCGCCATCCTTTTGGTGGAGGGTCTATCATCTAATTGATATCGGATTGTGTGATAGTGTTTGTCCTATCATCCTTTTTGTTGTAGTGGCCGGTGTGAGTTTCGCTCCATCATCCTTTTGGTGGGGGGTTGGTCATCGTAATTGATGTCGGATTGTGCGATAGTGTTTGTCCTATCATCCTTTTGGTGGTAGTGGTCGGTGTGTGTTTCGCTCCGTCATCCTTTTGGTGGGGGGTCTGTTATCTTAATTGATGTCAGATTTTGCGATAGTGTTTGCCCTATCATCCTTTTGGTGGTGGTGGCCGGTGTGACTTTCGCTCCTTCATCGTTTTGATGGGTGGTCTGTCATCTAATTGATGTCAGATTATGCGATAGTGTTTGTCCTATCATCCTTTTGGTAGTAGTGGTTGGTGTAAGTTTTGCTTCGCCATCCTTTTGGTGGGGGATCTGTCATCGTAATTGATGTTAGATTGTGCGATAGTGTTTGCCCTATCATCCTTTTGGTGGTAGTGGCCGGTGTGAGTTTTGCTCTGTCATCCTTTTGGTGGGGGGTCCGTCATCTTAATTGATGTTAGATTGTGCGATAGTGTTTGTCCTATCATCCTTTTGGTTGTAGTGGCCGGTGTGAGTTTCTCTCCGTCATCCTTTTGGGGGATGTCTTTCATCTAATTGATGTGAGATTATGCGATAGTATTTTTCCTATCATCCTTTTGGTGGTAGTGGCCGGTGTGAGTTTCGCTCCGCCATCCTTTTGGTAGAGGGTCTGTCATCTAATTGATGTCAGATTGTGTGATAGTGTTTGTCCTATCATCTTTTTGCTGATAGTGGCCGGTGTGAGTTTCGCTCCGTCAATCTTTTGGTGGGGGGTCCGTCATCTTAATTGATATCAGATTGTGCGATAGTGTTTGCTCTATCATCCTTTTGGTTGTAGTGGCCGGTGTGAGTTTCTCTCCGTCATCCTTTTAGGGGGGGGGGGGTCTTTCATCTAATTGATGTCAGATTATGCGCTAGTATTTGTCCTATCATTCTTTTGGTTGTAGTGGTCAGTGTGAGTTTCGCTCCGCCATTCTTTTGGTGGGGGGTCTGTCATCTAATTGATGTTAGATTGTGCGGTAGTGTTTGTCCTATCATCCTTTTGGTGGTAGTGGTCAGTGTGAGTTTTGCTCCGTCATCCTTTTGGTGGGGGGTCCGTCATCTTAACTGATATCAGATTGTGCGATAGTGTTTGCCCTATCATCCTTTTAGTGGTACTAGTTGTTGCGAGTTTTGTTCCATCATCCTTTATGTGGGGCGTCCGTTATCTTAATTGATGTCAGATTGTGCGATAATGTTTGTCCTATAATCGTTTTGGTTGTAGTGGCCGGTGTGAGTTTCTCTCCGTCATCGTTTTGGTAGGGGGTCTGTCATCTAATTGATGTGAGATTGTGCAATAATGTTTGTCCTATCATCCTTTTGGTGGTAGTGGCCGGTGTGAGTTTCGCTCCGTCATCCTTTTGGTGGCTGGTTTGTCATCGTAATTGAAATCAGGTTGTGCGATAATGTTTGTCCTATCATCATTTTGTTGGCAGTGGCGGGTGTTAGTTTCGCTTTTTCAACCTTTTGGTGGGAGGTCTGTCATCGTAATTGATGTCAGATTGTGCGATAGTTTTTGTCCTATCATCCTTTTCATGGTTGTGGCAAGTGTGAGTTTCGCTCTGTCATTCTTTTGGTGGCGGTTGTATCATCTAATTGATGTCAGATTGTGGGATAGTGTTTGTCCTATCATCCTTTTTGTGGTAGTGGACAATGTGAGTTTCCCTCCGTCATCCTTTTGGTGGGGTGGCCGATGTGAGTTTCGCTCCTTCATCCTTTTGGTGGGGGGTATTTCCTCTAATTGATGTCAGATTGTGCGATAGGGTTTGTCCTATCATCCTTTTGTGGTAGTCGCTGGTGTGAGTTATGCTTTATCTTCCTTTTGGCGGGGGGTTTGTCATCTAATTGATGTCAGATTGTGCGATAGTGTTTGTCCTATCATCCTTTTGGTGGTAGTGGTCTGTGTGTGTTTCGCTCCACATCCTTTTTGTAGGGGGTCTGTCATCTTAATTGATGTCAGATTGTGCGATAGTGTTTGGCCTATCATCCTTTTGGTGGTCGTGGCCGGTGTGAGTTTCACTCCTTCATCCTTTTGAAGGGTCGTCTATCATCTAATTGATGTCAGATTATGTGATAGTGTTTATCTTATCATCCTTTTTGTAGTAGTGGTCGGTGTAAGTTTCGCTTCGTCATCCTTTGGGTGGGGGATCTGTCATTGTAATTGATGTCAGATTGTGCGATAGTGTTTTCCCTATCATCCTTTTGGTGGTAGTGGTTGGTCTGAGTTTTGTTCCGTCATCCTTTTGGTGGGGGGTTCTCATCTTAATTGATGTCAGATTTTGCGAAAGTGTTTGTCCTATCATCCTTTTGGTTGTAGTTGCCGGTGTGAGTTTCTCTCCGTCATCTTTTTTTTTTTTTTTGGGGGGGGGGGGGGGGGGTCTTTCATCTAATTGATGTCTGATTGTGCGATAGTATTTGTCCTATCAGCCTTTTGGTGGTAGTGGGTGGTGTGAGTTTCGCTCCGCCATCCTTTTGGTGGGTGGTCTGTCATCTAGTTGATGTCAGATTGTGCGATAGTGTTTGTCCTATCATCCTTTTGGTGGTAGTGGCCGGTGTGAGTTTCGCTCCGTCATCCTTTTGGTGGAGGGTCCGTAATCTTAGTTGATGTCAGATTGTGCGATAGTGTTTGTCCTATCATCCTTTTGCTTGTAGTGGCTGTTGTGAGTTTCTCCCCGTCATCCTTTTGGTGGGGGGTCTGTCATCTAATTGATGTCAGATTGTGCAATAGTAATTGTCCTATCATCCTTTTGGTGGTAGTGGCCTATGTGAGTTTCGCTCTGCAATCCTTTTGGTGGGGGGTCTATCAACTAATTGATATCAGATTGTGCGATAGTGTTTCTCCTATCATCCTTTTTGTTGTAGTGGCCGGTGTGAGTTTCGCTCCATCATCCTTTTGTTGGGGGTCTGTCATCGTAATTGATGTCAGATTGTGCGATAGTGTTTGTCCTATCATCCTTTTGGTGGTAGTGGTCGGTGTGTGTTTCACTCTGTCATCCTTTTGGTGGCGGGTCTGTCATCTTAATTGATGTCAGATTGTGCGATAGTGTTTGGCCTATCATCCTTTTGGTGGTGGTGGCCGGTGTGAGTTTCGCTCCTTCATCATTTTGAAGGGTGGTCTGTCATCTAATTGATGTCAGATTATGCGATAGTGTTTATCTTATCATCCTTTTGGTAGTAGTGGTCGGTGTAAGTTTCACTTCGTCATCCTTTGGGTGGGGGATCTGTCATCGTAATTGATCTCAGATTGTGCGATAGTGTTTTCCCTATCATCCTTTTGGTGGTAGTGGTTGGTGTGAGTTTTTCTCCATCATCCTTTTGGTGGGGGGTTCTCATCTTAATTGATGTCAGATTTTGCGAAAGTGTTTGTCCTATCATCCTTTTGGTTGTAGTGGCCGGTGTGAGTTTCTCTCCGTCATCCTTTTGGAGGGGGGGTCTTTCATCTAATTGATGTCAGATTGTGCGATAGTATATGTCCTATCAGCCTTTTGGTTGTAGTGGCCGGTGTGAGTTTCAATCCGCCATCCTTTTGGTGGGGGGTCTGTCATCTAGTTGATGTCAGACTGTGCGATAGTGTTTGTCCTATCATCCTTTTGGTGGTAGTGGCCGGTGTGAGTTTCGCTCCGTCATCCTTTTGGTGGAGGGTCCATCATCTTAGTTGATGTCAGATTGTGCGGTAGTGTTTGTCCTATCATCCTTTTGCTTGTAGTGGCTGGTGTGAGTTTCTCCCCGTCATCCTTTTGGTGGGGGGTCTGTCATCTAATTAATGTCAGATTATGCAATAGTATTTGTCCTATCATCCTTTTGGTGGTAGTGGCCTGTGTGAGTTTCGCTCCGCCATCCTTTTGGTGGGGGGTCTGTCATCTAATTGATATCAGATTGTGCGATAGTGTTTCTCCTATCATCCTTTTTATTGTAGTGGTCGGTGTGAGTTTCGCTCCATCATCCTAATGGTGGGGGTCTGTCATCGTAATTGATGTCAGATTGTGCGATAGTGTTTGTCCTATCATCCTTTTGGTGGTAGTGGTCGGTGTGTGTTTCGCTCCGTCATCCTTTTGGTGGAGGGTCTGTCATATTAATTGATGTCAGATTGTGCGATAGTGTCTGGCCTATCATCCTTTTGGTGATGGTGGCCGGTGTGAGTTTCGCTCCTTCATCGTTTTGAAGGGTGGTCTGTCATCTAATTGATGTCAAATTATGCGATAGTGTTTGTCCTATCATCCTTTTGGTAGTAGTGGTTGGTGTAAGTTTTGCTTTGTCATCCTTTTAGTTGGGGGTATGTCATCGGAATTGATATCAGATTGTGCGATAGTGTTTTACCTATCATCCTTTTGGTGATAGTGGCCGGTGTGAGTTTTCCTCCGTCATCCTTTTGGTGGGGGGTCCGTCATCTTAATTGATGTCAGATTGTGCGATAGTGTTTGTCCTATCATCCTTTTGGTTGTAGTGGCCGGTGTGAGTTTCTCTCCGTCATCCTTTTGGGGGGGAGGGGAGGTCTTTCATCTAATTGATGTCAGATTATGCGCTAGTATTTAACCTATCATCCTTTTGGTGGTAGTGGCCGGTGTGAGTTTCGCTCCACCATCCTTTTGGTGGGGGGTCTGACATCTAATTGATGTCAGATTGTGCGGTAGTGTTTGTCCTGTCATCCTTTTGGTGGTAGTGGCCGGTGTGTGTTTCACTCCGTCATCCTTTTGGTGGGGGGTCCGTCATCTTAGTTGATATCAAATTGTACGATAGTGTTTGTCCTATCATCCTTTTTGATGTAGTGGTCGGTGAGAGTTTCGCTCCATCATCCTTTTGGTGGGGGGTCTTTCATCGTAATTGATGTCAGATTGTGCGATAGTGTTTGTCCTATCATCCTTTTGGTGGTAGTGGTCGGTGTGTGTTTCGCTCCGTCATCCTTTTGGTGGAGGGTCTGTCATATTAATTGATGTCAGATTGTGCGATAGTGTCTGGCCTATCATCCTTTTGGTGATGGTGGCCGGTGTGAGTTTCGCTCCTTCATCATTTTGAAGGGTGGTCTGTCATCTAATTGATGTCAAATTATGCGATAGTGTTTGTCCTATCATCCTTTTGGTAATAGTGGTTGGTGTAAGTTTTGCTTTGTCATCCTTTTAGTTGGGGGTATATCATCGGAATTGATATCAGATTGTGCGATAGTGTTTTACCTATCATCCTTTTGGTGGTAGTGGCCGGTGTGAGTTTTCCTCCGTCATCCTTTTGGTGGGGGGTCCGTCATCTTAATTGATGTCAGATTGTGTGATAGTGTTTGTCCTATCATCCTTTTGGTTGTAGTGGCCGGTGTGAGTTTCTCTCCGTCATCCTTTTGGGGGGGAGGGGAGGTCTTTCATCTAATTGATGTCAGATTATGCGCTAGTATTTAACCTATCATCCTTTTGGTGGTAGTGGCCGGTGTGAGTTTCGCTCCGTCATCCTTTTGGTGGAGGGTCCATCATCTTAGTTGATGTCAGATTGTGCGGTAGTGTTTGTCCTATCATCCTTTTGCTTGTAGTGGCTGGTGTGAGTTTCTCCCCGTCATCCTTTTGGTGCGGGGTCTGTCATCTAATTAATGTCAGATTATGCAATAGTATTTGTCCTATCATCCTTTTGGTGGTAGTGGCCTGTGTGAGTTTCGCTCCGCCATCCTTTTGGTGGGGGGTCTGTCATCTAATTGATATCAGATTGTGCGATAGTGTTTCTCCTATCATCCTTTTTATTGTAGTGGTCGGTGTGAGTTTCGCTCCATCATCCTAATGGTGGGGGTCTGTCATCGTAATTGATGTCAGATTGTGCGATAGTGTTTGTCCTATCATCCTTTTGGTGGTAGTGGTCGGTGTGTGTTTCGCTCCGTCATCCTTTTGGTGGAGGGTCTGTCATATTAATTGATGTCAGATTGTGCGATAGTGTCTGGCCTATCATCCTTTTGGTGATGGTGGCCGGTGTGAGTTTCGCTCCTTCATCGTTTTGAAGGGTGGTCTGTCATCTAATTGATGTCAAATTATGCGATAGTGTTTGTCCTATCATCCTTTTGGTAGTAGTGGTTGGTGTAAGTTTTGCTTTGTCATCCTTTTAGTGGGGGGTATGTCATCGGAATTGATATCAGATTGTGCGATAGTGTTTTACCTATCATCCTTTTGGTGATAGTGGCCGGTGTGAGTTTTCCTCCGTCATCCTTTTGGTGGGGGGTCCGTCATCTTAATTGATGTCAGATTGTGCGATAGTGTTTGTCCTATCATCCTTTTGGTTGTAGTGGCCGGTGTGAGTTTCTCTCCGTCATCCTTTTGGGGGGGAGGGGAGGTCTTTCATCTAATTGATGTCAGATTATGCGCTAGTATTTAACCTATCATCCTTTTGGTGGTTGTGGCCGGTGTGAGTTTCGCTCCGCCATCCTTTTGGTGGGGGGTCTGTCATCTAATTGATGTCAGATTGTGCGGTAGTGTTTGTCCTGTCATCCTTTTGGTGGTAGTGGCCGGTGTGTGTTTCACTCCGTCATCCTTTTGGTGGGGGGTCCGTCATCTTAGTTGATATCAAATTGTACGATAGTGTTTGTCCTATCATCCTTTTTGATGTAGTGGCCGGTGAGAGTTTCGCTCCATCATCCTTTTGGTGGGGGGTCTGTCATCGTAATGGATGTCAGATTGTGCGATAGTGTTTGTCCTATCATCCTTTTGGTGGTAGTGGTCGGTGTGTGTTTCGCTCCGTCATCCTTTTGGTGGAGGGTCTGTCATATTAATTGATGTCAGATTGTACGATAGTGTCTGGCCTATCATCCTTTTGGTGATGGTGGCCGGAGTGAGTTTCGCTCCTTCATCGTTTTGAAGGGTGTTCTGTCATCTAATTGATGTCAAATTATGCGATAGTGTTTGTCCTATCATCCTTTTGGTAGTAGTTGTTGGTGTAAGTTTTGCTTTGTCATCCTTTTAGTGGGGGGTATATCATCGGAATTGATATCAGATTGTGCGATAGTGTTTTACCTCTCATCGTTTTGGTGGTAGTGGCCGGTGTGAGTTTTCCTCCGTCATCCTTTTGGTGGGGGGTCCGTCATCTTAATTGATGTCAGATTGTGTGATAGTGTTTGTCCTATCATCCTTTTGGTTGTAGTGGCCGGTGTGAGTTTCTCTCCGTCATCCTTTTCGGGGGGGGGGGGGGGGAGGTCTTTCATCTAATTGATGTCAGATTATGCGCTAGTATTTAACCTATCATCCTTTTGGTGGTAGTGGCCGGTGTGAGTTTCGCTCCGCCATCCTTTTGGTGGGGGGTCTGTCATCTAATTGATGTCAGATTGTGCGGTAGTGTTTGTCCTGTCATCCTTTTGGTGGTAGTGGCCGGTGTGAGTTTCGCTCCGTCATCCTTTTGGTGGGGGGTCCGTCATCTTAGTTGATATCAAATTGTGCGATAGTGTTTGTCCTATCATCCTTTTTGATGTAGTGGCCGGTGAGAGTTTCGCTCCATCATCCTTTTGGTGGGGGGTCTGTCATCGTAATTGATGTCAGATTGTGCGATAGTGTTTGTCCTATCATCCTTTTGGTGGTAGTGGTCGGTGTGTGTTTCGCTCCGTCATCCTTTTGGTGGGGGGTCTGTCATCTTAATTGATGTCAGATTGTATGATAGTGTTTGGCCTATCATCCTTTTGGTTGTGGTGGCCGGTGTGAGTTTCGCTCCTTCATCCTTTTGAACAGTGGTCTGTCATATAATTGATGTCAGATTATGCGATGGTGTTTGCCTTATCATCCTTTTCGTAGTAGTGGTCGGTGTAAGTTTCGCTTCGTCATCCTTTGGTAGGGGATTTGTCATCGTAATTGATGTTAGATTGTGCAATAGTGTTTGCCCTACCATCCTTTTGGTGGTAGTGGTTGGTGTGAGTTTTGCTCCGTCATCCTTTTGGTGGGGGGTCCGTCATCTTAACTGATGTCAGATTGTGCGACAGTGTTTGCCCTATCATCCTTTTGGTGGTAGTGGCCGGTGTGAGTTTCTCTCCGTCATCCTTTTGGTGGGGGGTCCGTCATCTTAATTGATGTCAGATTATGCGGTAGTGTTTGTCCTATCATCCTTTTGGTGGTAGTGGTCGGTGTGAGTTTCTCTCCGTCATCCTTTTGGAGGGTGGGGGGGTCTTTCATCTAATTGATGTCAGATTGTGCACTAGTATTTGTCCTATCATCCTTTTGGTGGTAGTGGCCGGTGTGCGTTTCGCTCCCTAATCCTTTTGGTGGGGGGTCCATCATCTTAATTGATATCAGATTGTGCGATAGTGTTTGCCCTATCATCCTTTTAGTGGTAGTGGTTGTTGCGAGTTTTGCTCCGTCATCCTTTTGGTGGAGGGTCCGTCATCTTAATTAATGTCAGATTGTGCGATAATGTTTGTCCATTCATCCTTTTGGTTGTAGTGGCCGGTGTGAGTTTCTCTCCGCCATCGTTTTGGTAGGGGGTCTGTCATCTAATTGATGTCAGATTGTATGATAGTATTTGCCCTATCATTCTTTTGGTGGTAGTGGCCGGTGTGAGTTTCGCTCCGCCATCCTTTTGGTGGGGGGTCTATCATCTAATTGATGTCAGATTGTGCGATAGTGTTTGCCCTATCATCCTTTTGGTGGTAGTCGCTGGTGTGAATTTTGCTCTGTCATCCTTTTGGTGGGGGGTCTATCATCTAATTGATTTCAGATTGTGCGATAGTGTTTGCCCTATAATCCGTTTGGTGGTAGTGGTTGGTGTGAGTTTTGCTCCGTCATCCTTTTGGTGGGGGGTCTGTCATCTATTTGATGTCATATTGTGCGATAGTGTTTGTCCTATCATCCTTTTGGTGATAGTGGTTGGTGCGAGTTTTTCTCCATCATCCTTTTGGTGGGGGGTCCGTCATCTTAATTGATGTCAGATTGTGCGATAGTGTTTTCCCTATCATCCTTTTGGTGGTAGTGGCCGGTGTGAGTTTCTCTCCGTCATCCTTTTGGTGGGAGGTCCGTCATCTTAATTGATGTCAGATTATGTGGTAGTGTTTGTCCTATCATCCTTTTGGTTGTAGTGGTCAGTGTGAGTTTCTCACCGTCATCCTTTTGGGGGGTGGGGGGGGGGGGGTCTTTCATCTAATTGATGTCAGATTGTGCACTAGTATTTGTCCTATCATCCTTTTGGTGGTAGTGGCTGGTGTGCGTTTCACTCTCTCATCCTTCTGGTGGGGGGTCCATCATCTTAATTGATATCAGATTGTGCGATAGTGTTTGCCCTATCATCCTTTTAGTGGTAGTGGTTGTTGCGAGTTTTGCTCCGTCATCCTTTTGGTGGAGGGTCCGTCATCTTAATTAATGTCAGATTGTGCGATAATGTTTGTCCATTCATCCTTTTGGTTGTAGTGGCCGGTGTGAGTTTCTCTCCGCCATCGTTTTGGTAGGGGGTCTGTCATCTAATTGATGTCAGATTGTATGATAGTATTTGCCCTATCATCCTTTTGGTGGTAGTGGCCGGTGTGAGTTTCGCTCCGCCATCCTTTTGGTGGGGGGTCTATCATCTAATTGATGTCAGATTGTGCGATAGTGTTTGCCCTATCATCCTTTTGGTAATGGCCGGTGTGAGTTTCGATCCGTCATCCTTTTGGTGGGTAGTTTTTCATCGTAATTGAAGTCAGATTATGCGATAGTGTTTGTCCTATCATCCTTTTCATGGTTGTGGCAAGTGTGAGTTTCGCTCCGTCATCCTTTTGGCGGGGGGTTTGTCATCTAATTGATGTCAGATTGTGCGATAGTGTTTGTCCTTTCATCCTTTTGGTGGTAGTGGTCGGTGTGAGTTTCGCTCCGTCATCCTTTTGGTCGGGGTGTATCATCTAATTGATGTCAGATTGTGCGATAGTATTTTTCCTATCATCCTTTTGGTGGTAGTCGCTGGTGTGAATTTTGCTCTGTCATCCTTTTGGTGGGGGGTCTATCATCTAATTGATTTCAGATTGTGCGATAGTGTTTACCCTATAATCCGTTTGGTGGTAGTGGTTGGTGTGAGTTTTGCTCCGTCATCCTTTTGGTGGGGGGTCTGTCATCTATTTGATGTCATATTGTGCGATAGTGTTTGTCCTATCATCCTTTTGGTGATAGTGGTTGGTGCGAGTTTTGCTCCATCATCCTTTTGGTGGGGGGTCCGTCATCTTAATTGATGTCAGATTGTGCGATAGTGTTTGCCCTATCATCCTTTTGGTGGTAGTGGCCGGTGTGAGTTTCTCTCCGTCATCCTTTTGGTGGGGGGTCCGTCATCTTAATTGATATCAGATTATGTGGTAGTGTTTGTCCTATCATCCTTTTGGTTGTAGTGGTCGGTGTGAGTTTCTCACCGTCATCCTTTTGGGGGGTGGGGGGGGGTCTTTCATCTAATTGATGTCAGATTGTGCACTAGTATTTGTCCTATCATCCTTTTGGTGGTAGTGGCTGGTGTGCGTTTCACTCTCTCATCCTTCTGGTGGGGGGTCCATCATCTTAATTGATATCAGATTCTGCGATAGTGTTTGCCCTATCATCCTTTTAGTGGTAGTGGTTGTTGCGAGTTTTGCTCCGTCATCCTTTTGGTGGAGGGTCCGTCATCTTAATTAATGTCAGATTGTGCGATAATGTTTGTCCATTCATCCTTTTGGTTGTAGTGGCCGGTGTGAGTTTCTCTCCGTCATCGTTTTGGTAGGGGGTCTGTCATCTAATTGATGTCAGATTGTATGATAGTATTTGCCCTATCATCCTTTTGGTGGTAGTGGCCGGTGTGAGTTTCGCTCCGCCATCCTTTTGGTGGGGGGTCTATCATCTAACTGATGTCAGATTGTGCGATAGTGTTTGCCCTATCATCCTTTTGGTAATGGCCGGTGTGAGTTTCGATCCGTCATCCTTTTGGTGGGTAGTTTTTCATCGTAATTGAAGTCAGATTATTCGATAGTGTTTGTCCTATCATCCTTTTCATGGTTGTGGCAAGTTTGAGTTTCGCTCCGTCATCCTTTTGGCGGGGGGTTTGTCATCTAATTGATGTCAGATTGTGCGATAGTGTTTGTCCTTCATCCTTTTGGTGGTAGTGGTCGGTGTGAGTTTCGCTCCGTCATCCTTTTGGTCGGGGTGTATCATCTAATTGATGTCAGATTGTGCGATAGTATTTTTCCTATCATCCTTTTGGTGGTAGTCGCTGGTGTGAATTTTGCTCTGTCATCCTTTTGGTGGGGGGTCTATCATCTAATTGATTTCAGATTGTGCGATAGTGTTTGCCCTATAATCCGTTTGGTGGTAGTGGTTGGTGTGAGTTTTGCTCCGTCATCCTTTTGGTGGGGGGTCTGTCATCTATTTGATGTCATATTGTGCGATAGTGTTTATCCTATCATCCTTTTGGTGATAGTGGTTGGTGCGAGTTTTGCTTCGTCATCCTTTTGGTGGGGGGTCCGTCATCTTAATTGATGTCAGATTGTGCGATAGTGTTTGCCCTATCATCCTTTTGGTGGTAGTGGCCGGTGTGAGTTTCTCTCCGTCATCCTTTTGGTGGGGGGTCCATCATCTTAATTGATGTCAGATTGTGCGATAGTGTTTGTCCTATCATCCTTTTGGTTGTAGTGGCCGGTGTGAGTTTCTCTCCGTCATCCTTTTGGGGGGTGGGGGGGTCTTTCATCTAATTGATGTCAGATTGTGCACTTGTATTTGTCCTATCATCCTTTTGGTGGTAGTGGCCGGTGTGCGTTTCGCTCCCTCATCCTTTTGGTGGGGGGTCCATCATCTTAATTGATATCAGATTTTGCAATAGTGTTTGCCCTATCATCCTTTGAGTGGTAATGGTTGTTGCGAGTTTTGCTCCGTCATCCTTTTAGTGGGGGTCCGTTATCTTAATTAATGTCAGATTGTGCGATAATGTTTGTCCATTCATCCTTTTGGTTGTAGTGGCCGGTGTGAGTTTCTCTCCGTCATCGTTTTGGTAGGGGGTCTGTCATCTAATTGATGTCAGATTGTGCGATAGTATTTGTCCTATCATCCTTTTGGTGGTAGTGGCCGGTGTGAGTTTCGCTCCGCCATCCTTTTGGTGGGGGGTCTATCATCTAATTGTTTTCAGATTGTGCGATAGTGTTTGTCCTATCATCCTTTTGGTAATGGCCGGTGTGAGTTTCGATCCGTCATCCTTTTGGTGGTTAGTTTTTCATCGTAATTGAAGTCAGATTATGCGATAGTGTTTGTCCTATCATCCTTTTCATGGTTGTGGCAAGTGTGAGTTTCGCTCCGTCATCCTTTTGGCGGGGGGTTTGTCATCTAATTGATGTCAGATTGTGCGATAGTGTTTGTCCTTTCATCCTTTTGGTGGTAGTGGTCGGTGTGAGTTTCGCTCCGTCATCCTTTTGGTCGGGGTGTATCATCTAATTGATGTCAGATTGTGCGATAGTATTTTTCCTATCATCCTTTTGGTGGTAGTCGCTGGTGTGAATTTTGCTCTGTCATCCTTTTGGTGGGGGGTCTATCATCTAATTGATTTCAGATTGTGCGATAGTGTTTACCCTATAATCCGTTTGGTGGTAGTGGTTGGTGTGAGTTTTGCTCCGTCATCCTTTTGGTGGGGGGTCTGTCATCTATTTGATGTCATATTGTGCGATAGTGTTTGTCCTATCATCCTTTTGGTGATAGTGGTTGGTGCGAGTTTTGCTCCATCATCCTTTTGGTGGGGGGTCCGTCATCTTAATTGATGTCAGATTGTGCGATAGTGTTTGCCCTATCATCCTTTTGGTGGTAGTGGCCGGTGTGAGTTTCTCTCCGTCATCCTTTTGGTGGGGGGTCCGTCATCTTAATTGATGTCAGATTATGTGGTAGTGTTTGTCCTATCATCCTTTTGGTTGTAGTGGTCGGTGTGAGTTTCTCACCGTCATCCTTTTGGGGGGTGGGGGGGGGGGGGGGGGGTGGGGGGTCTTTCATCTAATTGATGTCAGATTGTGCACTAGTATTTGTCCTATCATCCTTTTGGTGGTAGTGGCTGGTGTGCGTTTCACTCTCTCATCCTTCTGGTGGGGGGTCCATCATCTTAATTGATATCAGATTCTGCGATAGTGTTTGCCCTATCATCCTTTTAGTGGTAGTGGTTGTTGCGAGTTTTGCTCCGTCATCCTTTTGGTGGAGGGTCCGTCATCTTAATTAATGTCAGATTGTGCGATAATGTTTGTCCATTCATCCTTTTGGTTGTAGTGGCCGGTGTGAGTTTCTCTCCGTCATCGTTTTGGTAGGGGGTCTGTCATCTAATTGATGTCAGATTGTATGATAGTATTTGCCCTATCATCCTTTTGGTGGTAGTGGCCGGTGTGAGTTTCGCTCCGCCATCCTTTTGGTGGGGGGTCTATCATCTAACTGATGTCAGATTGTGCGATAGTGTTTGCCCTATCATCCTTTTGGTAATGGCCGGTGTGAGTTTCGATCCGTCATCCTTTTGGTGGGTAGTTTTTCATCGTAATTGAAGTCAGATTATGCGATAGTGTTTGTCCTATCATCCTTTTCATGGTTGTGGCAAGTTTGAGTTTCGCTCCGTCATCCTTTTGGCGGGGGGTTTGTCATCTAATTGATGTCAGATTGTGCGATAGTGTTTGTCCTTCATCCTTTTGGTGGTAGTGGTCGGTGTGAGTTTCGCTCCGTCATCCTTTTGGTCGGGGTGTATCATCTAATTGATGTCAGATTGTGCGATAGTATTTTTCCTATCATCCTTTTGGTGGTAGTCGCTGGTGTGAATTTTGCTCTGTCATCCTTTTGGTGGGGGGTCTATCATCTAATTGATTTCAGATTGTGCGATAGTGTTTGCCCTATAATCCGTTTGGTGGTAGTGGTTGGTGTGAGTTTTGCTCCGTCATCCTTTTGGTGGGGGGTCTGTCATCTATTTGATGTCATATTGTGCGATAGTGTTTGTCCTATCATCCTTTTGGTGATAGTGGTTGGTGCGAGTTTTGCTCCGTCATCCTTTTGGTGGGGGGTCCGTCATCTTAATTGATGTCAGATTGTGCGATAGTGTTTGCCCTATCATCCTTTTGGTGGTAGTGGCCGGTGTGAGTTTCTCTCCGTCATCCTTTTGGTGGGGGGTCCATCATCTTAATTGATGTCAGATTGTGCGATAGTGTTTGTCCTATCATCCTTTTGGTTGTAGTGGCCGGTGTGAGTTTCTCTCCGTCATCCTTTTGGGGGGTGGGGGGGGGGGGGTCTTTCATCTAATTGATGTCAGATTGTGCACTTGTATTTGTCCTATCATCCTTTTGGTGGTAGTGGCCGGTGTGCGTTTCGGTCCCTCATCCTTTTGGTGGGGGGTCCATCATCTTAATTGATATCAGATTTTGCAATAGTGTTTGCCCTATCATCCTTTGAGTGGTAATGGTTGTTGCGAGTTTTGCTCCGTCATCCTTTTAGTGGGGGTCCGTTATCTTAATTAATGTCAGATTGTGCGATAATGTTTGTCCATTCATCCTTTTGGTTGTAGTGGCCGGTGTGAGTTTCTCTCCGTCATCGTTTTGGTAGGGGGTCTGTCATCTAATTGATGTCAGATTGTGCGATAGTATTTGTCCTATCATCCTTTTGGTGGTAGTGGCCGGTGTGAGTTTCGCTCCGCCATCCTTTTGGTGGGGGGTCTATCATCTAATTGTTTTCAGATTGTGCGATAGTGTTTGTCCTATCATCCTTTTGGTAATGGCCGGTGTGAGTTTCGATCCGTCATCCTTTTGGTGGGTAGTTTTTCATCGTAATTGAAGTCAGATTATGCGATAGTGTTTGTCCTATCATCCTTTTCATGGTTGTGGCAAGTGTGAGTTTCGCTCCGTCATCCTTTTGGCGGGGGGTTTGTCATCTAATTGATGTCAGATTGTGCGATAGTGATTGTCCTTTCATCCTTTTGGTGGTAGTGGTCGGTGTGAGTTTCGCTACGTCATCCTTTTGGTCGGGGTGTATCATCTAATTGATGTCAGATTGTGCGATAGTATTTTTCCTATCATCCTTTTGGTGGTAGTCGCCGGTGTGAATTTTGCTCTGTCATCCTTTTGGTGGGGGGTCTATCATCTAATTGATTTCAGATTGTGCGATAGTGTTTGCCCTATAATCCGTTTGGTGGTAGTGGTTGGTGTGAGTTTTGCTCCGTCATCCTTTTGGTGGGGGGTCTGTCATCTATTTGATGTCATATTGTGCGATAGTGTTTGTCCTATCATCCTTTTGGTGATAGTGGTTGGTGCGAGTTTTGCTCCGTCATCCTTTTGGTGGGGGGTCCGTCATCTTAATTGATGTCAGATTGTGCGATAGTGTTTGCCCTATCATCCTTTTGGTGGTAGTGGCCGGTGTGAGTTTCTCTCCGTCATCCTTTTGGTGGGGGGTCCATCATCTTAATTGATGTCAGATTGTGCGATAGTGTTTGTCCTATCATCCTTTTGGTTGTAGTGGCCGATGTGAGTTTCTCTCCGTCATCCTTTTGGGGGGTGGGGGGGGGGGGGGGGGTCTTTCATCTAATTGATGTCAGATTGTGCACTTGTATTTGTCCTATCATCCTTTTGGTGGTAGTGGCCGGTGTGCGTTTCGCTCCCTCATCCTTTTGGTGGGGGGTCCATCATCTTAATTGATATCAGATTTTGCAATAGTGTTTGCCCTATCATCCTTTGAGTGGTAATGGTTGTTGCGAGTTTTGCTCCGTCATCCTTTTAGTGGGGGTCCGTCATCTTAATTAATGTCAGATTGTGCGATAATGTTTGTCCATTCATCCTTTTGGTTGTAGTGGCCGGTGTGAGTTTCTCTCCGTCATCGTTTTGGTAGGGGGTCTGTCATCTAATTGATGTCAGATTGTGCGATAGTATTTGTCCTATCATCCTTTTGGTGGTAGTGGCCGGTGTGAGTTTCGCTCCGCCATCCTTTTGGTGGGGGGTCTATCATCTAATTGTTTTCAGATTGTGCGATAGTGTTTGTCCTATCATCCTTTTGGTAATGGCCGGTGTGAGTTTCGATCCGTCATCCTTTTGGTGGGTAGTTTTTCATCGTAATTGAAGTCAGATTATGCGATAGTGTTTGTCCTATCATCCTTTTCATGGTTGTGGCAAGTGTGAGTTTCGCTCCGTCATCCTTTTGGCGGGGGGTTTGTCATCTAATTGATGTCAGATTGTGCGATAGTGTTTGTCCTTTCATCCTTTTGGTGGTAGTGGTCGGTGTGAGTTTCGCTACGTCATCCTTTTGGTCGGGGTGTATCATCTAGTTGATGTCAGATTGTGCGATAGTATTTTTCCTATCATCCTTTTGGTGGTAGTCGCCGGTGTGAATTTTGCTCTGTCATCCTTTTGGTGGGGGGTCTATCATCTAATTGATTTCAGATTGTGCGATAGTGTTTGCCCTATAATCCGTTTGGTGGTAGTGGTTGGTGTGAGTTTTGCTCCGTCATCCTTTTGGTGGGGGGTCTGTCATCTATTTGATGTCATATTGTGCGATAGTGTTTGTCCTATCATCCTTTTGGTGATAGTGGTTGGTGCGAGTTTTGCTCCGTCATCCTTTTGGTGGGGGGTCCGTCATCTTAATTGATGTCAGATTGTGCGATAGTGTTTGCCCTATCATCCTTTTGGTGGTAGTGGCCGGTGTGAGTTTCTCTCCGTCATCCTTTTGGTGGGGGGTCCATCATCTTAATTGATGTCAGATTGTGCGATAGTGTTTGTCCTATCATCCTTTTGGTTGTAGTGGCCGATGTGAGTTTCTCTCCGTCATCCTTTTGGGGGGTGGGGGGGGGGGGGGGGTCTTTCATCTAATTGATGTCAGATTGTGCACTTGTATTTGTCCTATCATCCTTTTGGTGGTAGTGGCCGGTGTGCGTTTCGCTCCCTCATCCTTTTGGTGGGGGGTCCATCATCTTAATTGATATCAGATTTTGCAATAGTGTTTGCCCTATCATCCTTTGAGTGGTAATGGTTGTTGCGAGTTTTGCTCCGTCATCCTTTTAGTGGGGGTCCGTCATCTTAATTAATGTCAGATTGTGCGATAATGTTTGTCCATTCATCCTTTTGGTTGTAGTGGCCGGTGTGAGTTTCTCTCCGTCATCGTTTTGGTAGGGGGTCTGTCATCTAATTGATGTCAGATTGTGCGATAGTATTTGTCCTATCATCCTTTTGGTGGTAGTGGCCGGTGTGAGTTTCGCTCCGCCATCCTTTTGGTGGGGGGTCTATCATCTAATTGTTTTCAGATTGTGCGATAGTGTTTGTCCTATCATCCTTTTGGTGGTAGTGGCCGGTGTGAGTTTCGCTCCGTCATCCTTTTGGTGGGTGGTTTGTCATCGTAATTGAAGTCAGATTATGCGATAGTGTTTATCCTATCATCCTTTTCATGGTTGTGGCAAGTGTGAGTTTCGCTCTGTCATCCTTTTGGCGGGGGGTTTGTCATCTAATTGATGTCAGTTATGCGATAGTGTTTGTCCTTTCATCCTTTTGGTGGTAGTGGACGGTGTGAGTTTCGCTCCGTCATCCTTTTGGTCGGGGGTGTATCATCTAATTGATGTCAGATTGTGCGATAGTATTTTTCCTATCATCCTTTTGGTGGTAGTCGCCGGTGTGAATTTTGCTCTGTCATCCTTTTGGTGGGGGGTCTATCATCTAATTGATTTCAGATTGTGCGATAGTGTTTGCCCTATCATCCTTTTGGTGGTAGTGGTTGGTGCGAGTTTTGCTCCGTCATCCTTTTGGTGGGTGGTCTGTCATCTTAATTGATGTCAGATTGTGCGATAGTGTTTGCCCTATCATCCTTTTGGTTGTAGCGGCCGGTGTGAGTTTCACTCCGTCATCCTTTTAGTGGGGGGTCCGCAATCTTAATTGATGTCAGATTATGCGATAGTGTTTGTCCTATCATCCTTTTGGTTGTATTGGTCGGAGTGAGTTTCTCTCCGTCATCCTTTTGGTGGGGGGTCTGTCATCTAATTTATGTCAGATTGTGCGATAGTATTTTTCCTATCATCCTTTTGGTGGCAGTGGCCGGATTGAGTTTC
Source organism: Lathyrus sativus (assembly GCA_963859935.3). Classification (NCBI taxonomy): domain Eukaryota; kingdom Viridiplantae; phylum Streptophyta; class Magnoliopsida; order Fabales; family Fabaceae; genus Lathyrus; species Lathyrus sativus. The sequence goes on from OZ012738.1 coordinate 267,044,060, forward strand.
GCTCCATTATCCTTTGGGTGGGGGGTCGGTCATCTTAGTTGATGTCAGATTATGTGATAGTGTTTGCCCTATCATCCTTTTAGTGGTAGTGGTTGGTGTGAGTTTTGCTCAGTCATCCTTGTGGTGGGGGGTCCATCATCTTAATTAATGTCAGATTGTGTGATAGTGTTTGTCCTATCATCCTTTTGGTTGTAATGGCCGATGTGAGTTTCTCTCTGTCATCCTTTTGGTGGGGGGTCTGTCATCTAATTGATGTCAGATTGTGCGATAGTATTTGTCCTATCATCCTTTTGATGGTAGTGGCCGGTGTGAGTTTCGCTCCACCATACTTTTGGTGGGGGGTCTATCATCTAATTGATGTCAGATTGTGCAATAGTTTTTGTCCTACCATCCTTTTCGTGGTTGTGGCAAGTGTGAGTTTCGCCCTGTCATCCGTTTGGTGGGGGTTGTGTCATCTAATTGATGTCAGATTGTGGGATTGTGTTTATCCTATCATCCTTTTTGTGGTAGTGACCGGTGTGAGTTTCCCTCCGTCATCCTTTTGGTGGGGGGTCAGTCATCTAATTAATGTCATATTGTGCGATAGTGTTTGGCCTATCATCCTTTTGGGGGTAGTTGTCGGTGTGAGTTTCGATCCTATCATCCTTTTGGTAGTAGTGGTCGATGTGAGTTTTGCTCCGTCATTCTTTTGCTGGGGGGTCTGTCATCGTAATTAATGTAAAATTGTGGGATACTAATTATCCTATCATTCTTTTGGTGGTAGTGGCCGGTGTGAGATTCGTTCCATCATCATTTTGGTTTGGGGTCTGTCATCAAAATTGATGGCAGATTCTGCTATAGTGTTTGTCCTATCATCCTTTTGGTGGTAGTGGTCGGTGTTAGTTTCGCTCTGTCATCCTTTTGGTGGAGGGTCTGCCATCTAATTGATGATAGATTGTGCGATTGCGTTTCCCCTATCATCCTTTTGGTGGTAGTCGCCGGTGTGAGTTTCGCCCCGTCATCCTTTTGGTGGGGGGTCTGTCATCTAATTGATGTCAGATTGTGCAATAGTGTTTGGCCTATCATCCTTTTGGTGGTAGTGGCCGGTGTGAGTTTCACTCCTTCATCCTTTTGGTGGGTGGTCAGTCATCTAATTGATGTCAGATTATGCGATAATGTTTGTCCTATTATCCTTTTGGTGGTAGTGGTCAGTGTGGGTTTCGCTCCGTCATCCTTTTGGTGGGGGGTCTGTCATCTAATTGATGTCAGATTGTGCGATAGTGTTTGTCCTATCATCCTTTTGGTGGTAGTGGCCGGTGTGAGTTTCACTCCTTCATCCTTTTGGTGGGGGGTATGTCATCGAAATTGATGTCAGATTATTCGATAGCGTTTATCCTATCACCCTTTTGGTTTTAGTGGCCGGTGTGAGTTTCTCTCCGTCATCGTTTTGGTGGGGGGTCTATCATCTAATTGATGTCAGATTGTGCGATAGTGTCTGTCCTATCATCCTTTTGGTGATAGTGGCTGGTGTGAGTTTCGCTCCGTCATCCTTTTGGTGTGAGGTCCGTCATCTTAATTGATGTCAGATTATGCGATAGTGTTTGTCCTATTATCCTTTTGGAGGTAGTGGTCGGTGTGAGTTCCGCTCCGTCATCCTTTTCGTGGGGGGTCCGTCATCTTAATTGATGTCAGATTATGCTATAGTGTTTGTCCTATCATCCTTTTGGTTCTAGTGGCTGGTGTGATTTTCTCTCCGTCATCCTTTTGGTGGGGGGTCCGTCATCTAATTGATGTCAGATTGTGCGATAGTATTTGGCCTATCATCCTTTTGGTGGTAGTGGCCGGTGTGAGTTTCGCTCCTTCATCCTTTTCGTGGGTGGTCTGTCATCTAATTGATGTCAGATTACGCGATAGTGTTTGTCCTATCATCCTTTTGGTAGTAGTGGTCGGTGTGAGTTTCGCTCCGTCATCCTTTTGGTGTGAGGTCCGTCATCTTAATTCATGATAGATTGTGCGGTAGTGTTTGTCCTATTATCCTTTTGGAGGTAGTGGTCGGTGTGAGTTTCGCTCTGTCATCCTTTTGGTGGGGGGTCCGTCATCTTAATTGATGTCAGATTATGCGATAGTGTTTGTCCTATCATCCTTTTGGTTCTAGTGGCTGGTGTGAATTTCTCTCCGTCATCCTTTTGGTGGGTGGTCTGTCATTTAATTGATGTCAGATTAAGCGATAGTGTTTGTCCTATCATCCTTTCGGTGGTAGTGGTTGGTGTGTGTTTCGCTCCGTCATCCTTTTGGTGGGGGTCTGTCATCTTAATTGATATCAGATTGTGCGATAGTGTTTGCCCTATCATCCTTTTCGTGGTTGTGGCAAGTGTGAGTTTCGCCCTATCATCCTTTTGGTGGGGGTTGTGTCATCTAATTGAGGTCAGATTGTGGGATTGTGTTTATCCTATCATCCTTTTTGTGGTAGTGACCGGTGTGAGTTTCCCTCCGTCATCCTTTTGGTGGGGGGTCGGTCATCTAATTGATGTCAGATTGTGCGATAGTGTTTGGCCTATCATCCTTTTGGTGGTAGTGGCCGGTGTGAGTTTCGATCCTATCATCCTTTTGGTAGTAGTGGTCGATGTGAGTTTCGCTCCGTCATTCTTTTGTTGGGGGGTCTGTCATCGTAATTAATGTAAAATTGTGGGATACTAATTATCCTATCATCCTTTTGGTGGTAGTGGCCGGTGTGAGATTCGTTCCATCATCATTTTGGTTGGGGGTCTGTCATCGTAATTGATGGCAGATTCTGCTATAGTCTTTGTCCTATCATCCTTTTGGTGGTAGTGGTCGGTGTTAGTTTCGCTCTGTCATCCTTTTGGTGGGGGGTCTGCCATCTAATTGATGATAGATTGTGCGATAACGTTTGTCCTGTCATCCTTTTGGTGGTAGTCGCCGGTGTGAGTTTCGCTCCGTCATCCTTTTGGTGGGGGGTCTGTCATCTAATTAATGTCAGATTGTGCAATAGTGTTTGGCCTATCATCCTTTTGGTAGTAGTGGCCGGTGTGAGTTTCACTCCTTCATCCTTTTAGTGGGTGGTCAGTCATCTAATTGATGTCAGATTATGCGATAGTGTTTGTCCTATCATCCTTTTGGTGGTAGTGGCCAGTGTGAGTTTCGCTCCGTCATCCTTTTGGTGGGGGGTCTGTCATCTAATTGATGTCAGATTGTGCGATAGTGTTTGTCCTATCATCCTTTTGGTGGTAGTGGCCGATGTGAGTTTCGCTCCGTCATCCTTTTGGTGGGGGGTATGTCATCGAAATTGATGTCAGATTATTCGATAGCATTTATCCTATCATCCTTTTGGTTTTAGTTGCCGGTGTGAGTTTCTCTCCGTCAGCGTTTTGGTGGGGGGTCTGTCATCTAATTGATGTCAGATTGTGCGATAGTGTTTGTCCTATCATCCTTTTGGTGATAGTGGCCGGTGTGATTTTCGCTCCGTCATCCTTTTGGTGGGAGGTCCGTCATCATAATTGATGTTAGATTGTGTGATACTGTTTGTCCTATCATCCTTTTGGTGGTAGTGGCCGGTGTGAGTTTCGCTCCGTCATCCTTTTGGTGGGGGGTATGTCATCGAAATTGATGTCAGATTATTCGATAGCATTTATCCTATCATCCTTTTGGTTGTAGTGGCCGGTGTGAGTTTCCCTCCGTCCTCGTTTTGGTGGGGGGGTCTGTCATCTAATTGATGTCAGATTTTGCGATAGTATTTGTCCGATCATCCTTTTGGTGGTAGTGGTCGGTGTGAGTTTCGCTCCGCCATCCTTTTGGTGGGGGGTCTGTCATCTAATTCATATCAGATTGTGCGATAGTGTTTGTCGTATCATCCTTTTGGTGGTAATGGCTGGTGTGAGTTTCGCTCGGTCATCCTTTTAGTCGGTGGTCTGTCATCGTAATTGAAGTAAGATTGTGCGATAATGTTTATCCTATCATCCTTTGGGTGGTAATGGCCAGTGTGAGTTTCGCTCCGTCATCCTTTTGGTGGGTGGTCTTTCATCGTAATTGATGTCAGATTGTGCGATAGTGTTTGTCCTATCATCATTTTGTTGGTAGTGGCTGATGTGAGTTTCGCTTTGTCATGATTTTGATGGGAGGTCTGTCATCGTAATTGATGTCAGAGTATGCGATAATGTTTGTCCTATCATCCTTTTCGTGGTTGTGGCAAGTGTGAGTTTCGCTCCGTCATCCTCTTGGTGGGGGTTGTGTCATCTAACTGATGTCAGATTGTCGGATAGTGTTTGTCCTATCATCCTTTTTGTGGTAGTGGCCGGTGTGAGTTTCCCTCCGTCATCCTTTTGGTCGGGGGTCTGTCATCTAATTGAGGTCAGATTGTGCGATAGTATTTGGCCTATCATCCTTTTGGTGGTAGTGGCCGGTGTGAGGTTTGATCCTATCATCCTTTTGATGGTAGTGGCCTGTATGAGTTTCTCTCCGTCATCCTTTTGTTGGGGGTCTGTCATCGTAATTAATGTAAATTTGTGGGATACCAATTATCCTATAATTGTTTTGGTGGTAGTGGCCGGTGTGAGATTCACTCCATTATTATTTTGGTGGGGGGTCTGTCATCGTAATTGATGGCAGATTCTGCTATAGTGTTTGTCCTATCATCCTTTTGGTGGTAGTGGTCGGTGTTACTTTTGCTTTGTCATCCTTTTGTTGGGTTTCATCCATCTAATTGATGATAGAATGTGCGATAGTGTTTGTCATATCATCCTATTGGTTGTAGTGTCCGGTGTGAGTTTTGCTCCGTCATCCTTTTGGTGGGGGGCCTGTCATCTAATTGATGTCAGATTGTGCGATAGTGTTTATCCTATCATCCTTTGGGTGGTAGTGGCCGGTGTGAGTTTCGCTCCGTCATCCTTTTGGTGGGTGGTCTTTCATCGTAATTGATGTCAGATTGTGCGATACTGTTTGTCCTATCATCATTTTGTTGGTAGTGGCGGATGTGAGTTTAGCTTTGTTATGCTTTTGATGGGAGGTCTGTTATCGTTTCTGATGTCAGATTATGCAATAGTGTTTGTCCTATCATCCTTTTCGTGGTTGTGGCAAGTGTGAGTTTCGCTCCGTCATCCTTTTGGTGGGGGTTGTGTCATCTAATTGATGTCAGATTGTCGGATAGTGTTTGTCCTATCATCCTTTTTGTGGTAGTGGCCGGTGTGAGTTTCCCTCTGTCATCCTTTTGGTGGGGGGTCTGTCATCTAATTGATGTCAGATTGTGCGATAGTGTTTGGCCTATCATCCTTTTGGCGGTAGTGGCCGGTGTGAGTTTTGATCCTATCATCCTTTTGATGGTAGTGGCCGGTGTGACTTTCGCTCCGTCATCCTTTTGCTGGGGGTCTGTCATCGTAATTAATGCAAAATTGTGGGATACTAATTATCCTATCATTCTTTTGGTGGTATTGGCCGGTGTGAGATTCGCTTCGTCATCGTTTTTGTGGGGGGTCTGTCATCGTAATTGATGGCAGATTCTGCTATAGTCTTTGTCTTATCATCCTTTTGGTGGTAGTGGTCGGTGTTACTTTCGCTCTGTCATCCTTTTGTTAGGTTTCTGCCATTCAATTGATGATAGAATGTGCGATAGTGTTTATCCTAACATCCTTTTGGTTGTAGTTTCCGGTGTGAGTTTCGCTCCGTCATCCTTTTGGTGGAGGGTCTGTCATCTAATTGATGTTAGATTGTGCGATAGTGTTTGGCCTATCATCCTTTTGGTGGTAGTGGCCGGTGTGAGTTTCGATCCTTCATCCTTTTGGTGGGTGGTCTGTCATCTAATTGATGTCAGATTATGCGATAGTGTTTGTCCTATCATCCTTTTGGTAGTAGTGGACGGTGTAAGTTTTGCTCCGTCAACCTTTTGGTGGGGCGTCTGTCGTTATAATTGATGTCAGATTGTGTGGTAGTGTTTGTCCTATCATCCTATTGGTGGTAGTAGTCGGTGTGTGTTTCGCTCCGTCATCCTTTTGGTGGGGGGTCTGTCATCTTAATTGATGTCAGATTGTGCGATAGTGTTTACCCTATCATCCTTTTGGTGGTAGTGGTCGGTGCGAGTTTCGCTACGTCATCCTTTTGGTGGGTGGTCCGTCATCTTAATTGATATCAGATTATGCGATAGTGTTTGTCCTATCATCCTTTTGATTGTATTGGCCGGAGTGAGTTTCTCTCCGTCATCCTTTTGGTGGGGGGTCTGTCATCTAATTGATGTCAGATTGTGCGATAGTGTTTGTCCTATCATCCTTTTGGTGGTAGTGGCCGGTGTGAGTTTCGCTCCGTCATCCTTTTAGTGGGTGGTCTGTAATCGTAATTGAAGTCAGATTGTGTGATAGTGTTTATCCTATTATCATTTTGTTGGTAGTGGCGGGTGTGAGTTTCGCTATATCATCCTTTTGGTGGGAGGTTTGTCATCGTAATTGATGTCAGATTGTGTGATAGTGTTTGTCCTATCATCCTTTTCGTGGTTCTAGCAAGCGTGAGTTTCGCCCCATCATCCTTTTTGTGGGGGGTTGTGTCATCTAATTCATGTCAGATTGTGGGATAGTGTTTGTCCTATCATCCTTTTGGTGGTAGTGGCCGGTGTGACTTTCCCTCCGTCATCCTTTTGGTGGGGGATCTGTCATCTAATTGATGTCAGATTGTGCGATAGTGTTTGGCCTATCATCCTTTTGGTGGTAGTGGCCGGTGTGAGTTTCGATCCTATCATCCTTTTGGTGGTAGTGGCCGGTGTGAGTTTCTATCCGTCATTCTTTTGCTGGGGGGTCTGTCATCGTAATTAATGTAAAATTGTGGGATACTAATTATCCTATCATCCTTTTGGTGGTAGTGGCCGGTGTGAGATTCGCTCCGTCATCATTTTGGTGGGGGGTCTTTCATCTAATTGATGGCAGATTCTGCTATAGTGTTTGTCCTATCATCCTTTTGGTTGTAGTGTCCAGTGTGAGTTTCGCTTCGTCATCCTTTTGGTGGGGGTCTGCCATCTAATTGATGATAGATTGTGCGATAGTGTTTGTCCTATCATCCTTTTGGTTGTAGTGTCCGTTGTTAGTTTCGCTCCGTCATCCTTTTGGTGGGGGGTCTGTCATCGTAATTGACGGCAGAATCTTCTATAGTGTTTGTCCTATCATCCTTTTGGTGGTAGTGGTCGGTGTTACTTTCGCTCTGTCATCCTTTTGTTGGGTTTCTGCCATCTAATTGATGTTAGAATGTGCGATAGTGTTTGTCCTATCATCTTTTTGGTTGTAGTGTCCGGTGTGAGTTTCGCTCTGTCATTCTTTTGGTGGGGGGTTTGTCATCTAATTGATGTCAGATTGTGCGATAGTGTTTGGCCTATCATCCTTTTGGTGGTAGTGGCCGGTGTGAGTTTCGCTCCTTCATCCTTTTGGTGGGTGGTCTGTCATCTAATTGATGTCATATTAAGCGATAGTGTTTGTCCTATCATCCTTTTGGTAGTAGTGGTCGGTGTGAGTTTCGCTCTGTCAACCTTTTGGTGGGGGGTCTGTCATCGTAATTGATGTCAGATTGTGTGGTAGTGTTTGTTCTATCATCCTTTTGGTGGTAGTGGTCGATGTGTGTTTCGCTCCGTCATCCTTTTGGTGGGGGGTCTGTCATCCTAATTGATGTCAGATTGTGCGATAGTGTTTACCCTATCATCCTTTTGGTGGTAGTGGCCGGTGTGAGTTTCTCTCCATCATCCTTTTGGTGGGGGGTCCGTCATCTTAATTGATGTCAGATTATGCGATAGTGTTTGTCCTATCATCCTTTTGGTTGTATTGGCCGTAGTGAGTTTCTCTTCGTCATCCTTTTGGTGGGGGTCTGTCATCTAATTGATGTCAGATTGTGCGATAGTATTTGTCCTATCGTCTTTTTGGTGGTAGTGGCCGGATTGAGTTTCGCTCCATCATCCTTTTGGTGGGGGGTCCGTCATCATAATTGATGTCATATTGTGCGATAGTGTTTGCCCTATCATCCTTTTAGTGGTAGTGGTTGGTGTGAGTTTTCCTCCGTCATCCTTGTGGCGTGGGGTCCGTCATCTTAATTGATGTCAGATTGTGTGATAGTGTTTGTCCTATCATCCTTTTGGTTGTAGTGGCCGATGTGAGTTTCTCTCCGTCATCCTTTTGGTGGGGGGTTGTTGCACCCTAAAATTTGCCCAACATTCCTTTACCTAGCTTGTGTTTCATTGCATTCATATTAGCATTATCATTTGTATTTCATTGATTACCAATCAAGGGCTACACAAGATTGTGAAGCTAGCTGAGAAGGTTATTCAGGTGCTCAAGGTTTATCTCCTTGTCAGAAAAGTTAAAAGATCCTGAGAGAGAGTGGTTGAAACCAGGAGTGTGTGTCTCCTAACTTGAGAGTTAATGGGAAGACCATCAGATGATTCTGAGGCCATGAAGTTAGATTTAAGATCTTGAGAGAGCTCATGAGAAGTGTTGAAGATCACTTTGAGGCCTAGACAGGTCATTGTGCAAGATTAAGAAGCCTCAGCCATGAGTGGTGCAGCTAGGGTTTGACTGGGTCAACCCTAAGTCAACTGAAGACTTGGAGGAAGTTGAGACCTAATCCAAGGGCCATGTGATCATGGATTGATTCATTGAGATGCTATAAGGATGATTCCAAGGTCAACTCATCATGATTGAAGAGTTTGAGAAGTTTCAAGCTAGGGTTTCTAAGGCTTGACAGTGTAAAATCCCCTAGTTTGACCCCTGTCTTCAAGGCAGTTTAGCTCAAGATTTGATTGTCATCTCATCTGACCCCCAACATGAATGTTGTATAGCATGTTCTTAGCTTTAATTTGAGTGCTAGAAGTCCTTGATAAGGTTTGTAGAACTCAAGTTATGACTTTGACAAGTTGCAGGTCATCTGAGGTATGTGAATTTGGGGGCTTGAATGTTACCGAAGTTGCATCAAACGTTTACCCTAGAAGGATGATTCCTATGAACTTTTGGTCAACATGAATGTTATTCCTTATTCTCTTAGCTTTCTAGAGAGTACTAGAGTCCTTGATAGGATTTGTAGAACTCAAGTTATGGCTTTGACAAGTCAAGGGCATTTTGGTCATTTGAAGATTATAGGTCATTTCAATCATAAGGCCATAACTCCTATTTCCAAGCTTCAAATGGGAAAGTGTTCAACATCAAACTTGTTCAAAATGATGTTTTAAGGCTATTAAAGAGGTCATGAGATGTTGGAAGTGCTTGTAGCTCAAAGTTGCAAAAATGACCTAAGATAAGGGTATAAGTTAAATAAACCAAAGTTGGAAATTGATATTTTTGATCTACACATCCAAACCAAGGCATGTAATATATCATTTTGACTCTAAAAAGCATTTTAAGAACTTTGGTTTAGCCACATTTTTTATTTGAGGTGTAATTGGTGGACTTGCTTTGAAAAGTAGTTACTTACATCTTAAGTAACATTTGCAAAACACATGAGAGATCAATACACAAGCTTCCAAGGCATTGTAACACATCTAATATCTCCTTTGGAGAGATTTTGGGATCATAACAAGCTGCTGCAACAAGTGAAACCAGAATTGGTGTGAGCATGGCATGAGATGGTATTTTGATGACATGAGAAATTCAACATCTCCTTGGATGATTCCAGAAGATTCTAGAAAGGTCCAACATCATCTATATATTGATTAGAAGGGGTTCAAGTGCAAGGTTGGTGAGAATTGAGGGAGAGAAGAGAGTTTGCAACTTCACATTGTTCATTGCAACTTGAATTCTGTTTCAGCATTTCACACCATTTTGATCCTTTCTTTTGATCCTAACAACTTTCTTGAATGTGTGTGAGTGTTTCCATATCAAATCCCAAGCAAATCCATGGCTGAATCGTGTATGAGCAATTGAATTTCAGCACCTGCAAGTCACTATCGGGTTTGGAGTTCCAAGCATTTGCAATCGATTCTCTTGCATACAGAAGCAAGAACTTGGTACATTGAATGATTCCAGAGCAGTAGAAGGGTTGAATTGAAGAATTGCTACATCTGTTACTCAAGAATTCACAGGTTTGAATCTTTCATCCCTCACCTTAATTTAAGAAGAATTACCTCAATTTGTTAGGTTAGATTGATAGTATGCGGTTAGGAGATCGTTTCTGGAAATTTAGAGAGGATTTAGTGATGATCAATGAGATGACACATTTTCTGTTTGGATCAAGAACTTGTTGAATATTGAGAGATAGCATGAGTATTATAGCAAGAACTGATCAGTGTAACATGGTGGACATTTTGAACCTTTTAATTGCAAGAATGGTGATGCTTGAGGATTGAGTGATTTCTGTTTCTTTGATCGTGTTTTGAGTTTGATTGAGCTGCAAGAGATTCTGAGGCTAGGGTTAGATTCAGTGTTCAATTTAGAGTGATTTAGTGTTTTAGATCTTGAATTTTCATGGAGATTTGGTGAGATGTGAATGTGATGAAGATGAGCATGAGAGCTCTGTTTCAGTGGAGGTTCTTCCCTCCAAAATTGTTCAAATGAAGGTGATGATGTCAACACCCTTGGATCAACGAGACCCTTTGACCCCAAAACAAGATCTCACGGCCCAGCTTTGTCCTCAGATTGTGAAGGGTTCAGAAGCATTGAAACACATTGTTTCATTTAAACGGTGGCATTGGGCTTAAGTCTGAACAACTATCCACACCCCCCTGATGGCCCAATCCATGTATTGAACTGATTGTGTTTACTATCTGCACCGTGTGTTTATCTTTTTCTTGTGATTTTCTTTAATTTCTTCATTTTATTCATGGTCCTTGATTAAATCATATAAAATTGAAAAATGATCCAATTAATCCCATTCTTTTTGCATTATATTCATGATCGAATCTAGTCTTTTTTAGATAAAAAATAGTTTTGTTTCATGCATTTTCTGATTTTATGGGAATTTTCATATTTTAATTGATATTAAAATAGTTATGTTTGATACTTGATTTTGTGGAATTTTGTGTGATCATGTGGTGATGATTTTGATCCTGATTTTTTGTGAGTTGTTAGCATAGATGTGCATGCTCCCCATATATTTTTCTCACATTTTTGTGATGAACATAGGTGGTATTTTAGGTTGAAACCTTTAGAAGCTCCATTTTTAGGGTTTATGATTGATACCTTTGGATTTAGGACTTAATAGATGATTTAGTCCCTGGTCTTTGTATGAGGCATTCTTCATTGAATTAGGATCCCTTATGAATTTTTGTAGAAATTTATAAGATAGTTTGCTATTTTTGATTAATTTTAGTTTAGGTGCTAGTTTTAGATGATTCTAAGGCACTAACTCAACTAGATTAACATCTTTAGTTCCCTTAGATTAGGGTTGTGCTTTGCTTGTCCCTGGATGATGATGAAGACAAGTTGAAGATGCATTGGATTGCTTGAAGAGGCTTGGATTTGAAGATCTTCCCTTCTTGTGGTGTAGTTTTGATTAGGTATTAAGATTAGGGTTTTGTAGGCAGAGCTTCTAGATAGTTCTCTTCCTTCATAAACATGGAATATGTTGATCAATTCCATTCTTCCCTATGATGAAAGGTACCTTTGTAAAGGCCTCATCCCTCCTTTGGTAGGATGTGTGGCTCTTTGCAAATTGGTAGAACCTTTAAGGGTCCCTTTCTCTGATGACAGGATGTTTAGTGGTGACCTTTGGTCTTCACTCTGCTATCAATCATCCCAACTTTGCTCTTGATAGATGAATCTTTCTCCCTCGTTAGAGGATGGAGTTCCTTGCTTGAAGAATATTGGAGGATGGAGTTGATACTTCTTTGTGTTGGAAGACTACTCTGAGAAGCTGAAGCTTGCAGATGAAGAGGAACTAGTTGATACTGGTAAAGAAGAGGGAGCTGAAGCTTGAAGATCAAGTTTATACTTATGAAGAGGGTTCAATTGAGATTGAGTGAAGAGCTGAAGCTTGAGGAAGAGAGAATAAGTTGAGACTTATGTTGATGGGTTGAAACCCTGGAGAAGCAAGTTGATACTTGTCATGAAAGATGATAGCCCTGAAGAGCTGCTGAAGATTGATGACTGGACTGCTGTTAAGTTGGTTTAGCTGGGAAAGCTGTTGATCTGCTTTATCTCTTGTCTGTTTTCTCTTCTGTATTGGTGTGCCTTGTTTGATTTGCTTGATGCATTAGGATAAGTTCATATTTAGACTGACTTTAAGGTAGGAGCATGATTGCACTAGAGGTTGAGTTGCTCCCTTTGCTTGTATTGTTACTGTATGACTTTGCTTGCGGGTATTCGGTAGAGCCCAGCTCCCTTGCCCATGTGGTTTGTGTTTGCCTGATGGAATTTTATTTCATTTCTTCTGTATGATTACAGTCACTTATATCTTGCTTGATAGCATGTTATTCTTTCTGTATGATTGCAGTTATTCATATCTGGCTTGAGGTTGAGATGAGCTTGTGGAGGCTGATGCCCCACACACATTTCCTCCCTCACTTGCATTGCATGCATTTTTCAGTCATTTACTGTTTACTGTTTAAGCTGATGCTTTGTCTGTTTTCGTACCTCATTGACATGATCCCTTAGGAATCTCAGTTCCTTTGATAAGGAAGTGATGATTAGAACTCTAGGTCTAAACCTATGCATGATAACTTCTAGGAGTTCCCTGTTTCAAACCTCAACCATAGGATGAATCCTTGGCATGGCAACATTAGGACTTGATAGTCTCCCCTTAGTTGAGCCTGGTCTCTCTTCTCATCTCAAAACAAATCAAAATACAGTAATAAAGGTTAACTCACGGCGTACGTTACGAGCCTTAAGCTATCTGAGAAAGGGTTGCCGGAGAGTTTCTTTTCGACAGCTTGGATGTTTAGTATGGCACCCTTTGGGTGACATGCGACGCATTCACTCTCAGGTCATAGTCTCTAGTGCGATACTGGTTGCAAACAACCATAAAAAACAGTTCTTCCGTAAAAGACAGAAAACAAACTTCAAACCTTTTTGCCCCGTGGGCCAATAATTCAAAGGAAGCTTTTCTGAAGAAAAGAGTGTCGTTAAACTTCAGCGCCACCGCAAACAGGCTTTGTCCCTAACTGCTGGAACTGTTGTTTAACCCCACTCGATAAAACAGATGAATCTGAATCCCCGTAATCCGTATTATTCCGAACTACGTAAGCTCTGATCTCTCATACCTGTTGAGAGTACGTAGGCACGATACTGATGTATTAGCGAGCCACCTTCCCCATAACCCGTAGTAGGCCGAACTACGTTGACTCTGATTTCTCATTCTCTGATGAGAATACGTAGGTATAAAGTGCGATGCTTTGCCGAGTCATTTTTCTTTTCTTTTTCAGACCAACCTTGATAGGTAGATAGATAAAACCAACCCATCATACAAACACAACAAGCATGGATCCCATCGAGTACAATGGACGTGAGGGGTGCTAATACCTTCCCCTTGCGTAACCGACACCCGAACCCAGACAATGGTTGCGATGACCTTGTCTTATACCTTTTCGTCAGGTTTTTCCGATCGTTTCCTTTCCCGTTCTGAGGGATAAATAACGAAAGGTGGCGACTCTTCTGTTTTGCCGGCACCTTATTTTCGCGGTAGCGACAGGGGTCTGTCATCTAATTGATGTCAGATTGTGCGATAGTATTTGTCCTATCATCCTTTTCGTGGTAGTGGCCGGTGTGAGTTTCGCTCCGCCATCCTTTTGGTGGGGGGGCTATCATCTAATTGATGTCAGATTATGCGATAGTGTTTGTCCTATCATCCTTTTGATGGTAGTGGCCGGTGTGAGTTTCGCTCCGTCATCCTTTTGGTGGGTGGTTTGTAATCGTAATTGAAGTCAGATTGTGTGATAGTGTTTGTCCTGTTATCATTTTGTTGGTAGTGGCGGGTGTGAGTTTCGCTATATCATCCTTTTGGTGGGAGGTCTGTCATCGTAATTGATGTCAGATTGTGTGATAGTGTTTGTCCTATCATCCTTTTTGTGGTTCTAACAAGTGTGAGTTTCGCCCCGTCATCCTTTTTGTGGGGGTTGTGTCATCTAATTGATGTCAGATTGTGGGATAGTGTTTGTCCTATCATCCTTTTTGTGGTATTTGCTGGTGTAACTTTCCCTCCATCATCCTTTTGATGGGCGATTTGTCATCTAATTGATGTCAGATTGTGCGATAGTGTTTGGCCTATCATCCTTTTGGTGGTAGTGACCGGTGTGTGTTTCGATCCTATCATCCTTTTGGTGGTAGTGCCCGGTGTGAGTTTCTCCCCGTCATCCTTTTGTTGGGGGTCTGTCATCGTAATTAATGTAAAATTGTGGGATACTAATTATCCTATCATCCTTTTGGTGGTAGTGGCCGGTGTGAGATTCGCTCCGTCATCATTTTGGTGGGGGGTCTGTCATCGTAATTGACGGCAGAATCTTCTATAGTGTTTGTCCTATCATCCTTTTGGTGGTAGTGGTCGGTGTTACTTTCGCTCTGCCATCCTTTTGTTGGGTTTCTGCCATCTAATTGATGTTAGAATGTGCGATAGTGTTTGTCCTATCATCCTTTTGGGTGTAGTGTCCGGTGTGAGTTTCGCTCCGTCATCCTTTTGGGGGGGGGGGGGGGGGGGGTCTGTCATCTAATTGATGTCAGATTGTGCGATAGTGTTTGGCCTATCATCCTTTTGGTGGTAGTGGCCGGTGTGAGTTTCGCTCCTTCATCCTTTTGGTGGGTGGTCTGTCATCTAATTGATGTCATATTAAGCGATAGTGTTTGTCCTATCATCCTTTTGGTAGTAGTGGTCGGTGTGAGTTTTGCTCTGTCAACCTTTTGGTGGGGGGTCTGTCATCGTAATTGATGTCAGATTGTGTTGTAGTGTTTGTCCTATCATCCTTTTAGTGGTAGTGTTCGGTGTGTGTTTCGCTCCGCCATCCTTTCGGTGGGGGGTCTGTCATCCTAATTGATGTCAGATTGTGCGATAGTGTTTACCCTATCATCCTTTTGGTGGTAGTGGTCGGTGTGAGTTTCGCTCCGTCATCCTGTTGGTGGGGGGTCCGTCATCTTAATTGATGTCAGATTATGCGATAGTGTTTGTCCTATCATCCTTTTAGTTGTATTGGCCGTAGTGAGTTTCTCTCCGTCATCCTTTTGGAAGGGGTTTGTCATCTAATTGATGTCAGATTGTGCGATAGTATTTGTCCTATCATCCTTTTGGTGGTAGTGGCCGGATTGAGTTTCGCTCCATCATCCTTTTGGTGGGGGGTCCGTCATCTTAATTGATGTCAGATTGTGCGATAGTGTTTGCCCTATCATCCTTTTAGTGGTAGTGGTTGGTGTGAGTTTTGCTCCGTCATCCTTGTGGTGGGGGGTTCGTCATCTTAATTGATGTCAGATTGTGCGATAGTGTTTGTCCTATCATCCTTTTGGTTGTAGTGGCCGATTTGAGTTTCGCTCCGCCATCCTTTTGGTGGGGGGGCTATCCTCTAATTGATGTCAGATTGTGCGATAGTGTTTGTCCTATCATCCTTTTGGTGGTAGTGGTCGGTGTGAGTTTCGCTCCGTCATCCTTTTGGTGGGTGGTCTGTAATCGTGATTGAAGTCAGATTGTGTGATAGTGTTTGTCCAATTATCATTTTGTTGGTAGTGGCGGGTGTGAGTTTTGCTATATCATCCTTTAGGTGGGAGGTCTGTCATCGTAATTGATGTCAGTATGTGTTATAGTGTTTGTCCTATCATCCTTTTCGTGGTTCTAGCAAGTGTGAGTTTCCCCCCGTCATCTTTTTTGTGGGGGTTGTGTCATCTAATTGATGTCAGATTGTGGGATAGTGTTTGTCCTATCATCCTTTTTGGGGTAGTGGCTGGTGTGACTTTCCCTCCATCATCCTTTTGATGGGGGGTCTGTCATCTAATTGATGTCAGATTGTGCGATAGTGTTTGGCCTATCATCCTTTTGGTGGTAGTGGCCGGTGTGAGTTTCTCTCCTCATTCTTTTGCTGGGGGGTCTGTCATCGTAATTAATGTAAAATTGTGGGATACTAATTATCCTATCATCCTTTTGGTGGTAGTGGCCGGTGTGAGATTCGCTCCGTCATAATTTTGGTGGGCGTCTGTCATCGTAATTGATGGCATATTCTGCTATAGTGTTTGTCCTATCACCCTTTCGGTGGTAGTGGCCAGTGTTAGTTTCGCTCTGTCATCCTTTCGGTGGGGGGTCTGCCATCTAATTGATGATAGATTGTGCGATAGTGTTTGTCCTATCATCCTTTTGGTTGTAGTATCCGTTGTGAGTTTCGCTCCGTCATCCTTTTGGTGGGGGGTCTGTCATCTAATTGATGTCAGATTAAGCGATAGTGTTTGGCCTATCATCCTTTTGGTGGTATTGGCCGGTGTGAGTTCCGCTCCTTCATCCTTTTGGTGGGTGGTCTGTCATCTAATTGATGTCAGATTATGCGATAGTATTTTTCCTAATATCCTTTTGGTGGTAGTGGTCGGTGTGAGTTTCGCTTCGACATCCTTTTGGTGGGGGTTTGTCATCTAATTGATGTCAGATTGTGCGATAGTGTTTGTCCTATATTCCCTTTGGTGGTAGTGGTCGATGTGAGTTTCGCTCCGTCATCCTTTTGGTGGGGGGTCAGTCATCTAATTGATGTCAGATTGTGCAATAGTGTTTGGCCTATCATCCTTTTGGTGGTAGTGGCCGGTGTGAGTTTTGATCCTATCATCCTTTTGGTGGTAGTGGCCGGTGTGAGTTTCGCTCCGTCATCCTTTTGTTGGGGGTTTGTCATTGTAATTAATGCAAAATTGTGGGATACTAATTACCCTATCATCCTTTTGGTGGTAGTGGCCGGTGTGAGATTCGCTCTGTCATCGTTTTGGTGGGGGTCTGTCATCGTAATTGATGGCAGATTCTGCTATAGTGTTTGTCTTATCATCCTTTTGGTGGTAGTGGTCGGTGTTACTTTCGCTCTGTCATCCTTTTGTTGGGTTTCTGCCATCTAATTGATGTTAGAATGTGCGATAGTGTTTGTCCTATCATCCTTTTGGTTGTAGTGTCCGGTGTAAGTTTCGCTCCGTCATCCTTTTGGTGGGAGGTGTGTCATCTAAATGATGTCAGATTGTGCGATAGTGTTTGGCCTATCATCCTTTTGGTGGTAGTGGCCGGTGTGAGTTTCGATCCTTCATCCTTTTGGTGGGGGGTCTGTCATCTAATTGATGTCAGAATATGTGATAGTGTATGTCCTATCGTGCTTTTGGTAGTAATGTTCGGTGTGAGTTTTGCTCCGTTAACCTTTTGGTGGGGGGTCTGTCATTGTAATTGATGTTAGATTGTGTGGTAGTGTTTGTCCTATCATCCTTTTGGTGGTAGTGGTCGGTGTGTGTTTCGCTCCGTCATCCTTTTGGTGGGGGGCCTGTCATCTTAATTGATGTCAGATTGTGCGATAGTGTTTACCCTATCATCCTTTTGGTGGTAGTGGTCGGTGCGAGATTCGCTCCGTCATCCTTTTGGTGGGGGGTCCGTCATTTTAATTGATGTCAGATTATGCGATAGTGTTTGTCCTATCATCCTTTTGGTTGTAGTGGCCGATGTGAGTTTCTCTCCGTCATCCTTTTGGTGGGGGGTCTGTCATCTAATTGATGTCAGATTGTGCGATAGTATTTGTCCTATCATCCTTTTGGTGGTAGTGGCTGGTGTGAGTTTCGCTCCGTCATCCTTTTGGTGGGTGGTCTGTAATCATAATTGAAATCATATTGTGTGATAGTGTTTGTCCTATTTTCATTTTGTTGGTAGTGGCGGGTGTGAGTTTCGCTATATCATCCTTTTGGTGGGAGGTCTGTCATCGTAATTGATGTCACATTGTGTGAGAGTGTTTGTCCTATCATCCTTTTCGTGGTTCTAGCAAGTGTGAGTTTCGCCCCGTCATCCTTTTTGTGGGGGTTGTGTCATCTAATTGATGTCAGATTGTGGGATAGTGTTTGTCCTATCATCCTTTTTGTGGTAGTGGCCGGTGTGACTTTCCCTCCGTCATCCTTTTGGTGGGGGGTCTATCATCTAATTGACATCAGATTGTGCGATAGTGTTTGGCCTATCATCCTTTTGGTGGTAGTGGCCGGTGTGAGTTTCGCTCCGTCATCCTTTTGTTGGGGGTTTGTCATTGTAATTAATGCAAAATTGTGGGATACTAATTACCCTATCATCCTTTTGGTGGTAGTGGCCGGTGTGAGATTCGCTCTGTCATCGTTTTGGTGGGGGTCTGTCATCGTAATTGATGGCAGATTCTGCTATAGTGTTTGTCTTATCATCCTTTTGGTGGTAGTGGTCGGTGTTACTTTCGCTTTGTCATCCTTTTGTTGGGTTTCTGCCATCTAATTGATGTTAGAATGTGCGATAGTGTTTGTCCTATCATTCTTTTGGTTGTAGTGTCCGGTGTAAGTTTCGCTCCGTCATCCTTTTGGTGGGAGGTGTGTCATCTAAATGATGTCAGATTGTGCGATAGTGTTTGGCCTATCATCCTTTTGGTGGTAGTGGCCGGTGTGAGTTTCGATCCTTCATCCTTTTGGTGGGGGGTCTGTCATCTAATTGATGTCAGAATATGTGATAGTGTATGTCCTATCGTCCTTTTGGTAGTAATGTTCGGTGTGAGTTTTGCTCCGTTAACCTTTTGGTGGGGGGTCTGTCATTGTAATTGATGTTAGATTGTGTGGTAGTGTTTGTCCTATCATCCTTTTGGTGGTAGTGGTCGGTGTGTGTTTCGCTCCGTCATCCTTTTGGTGGGGGGCCTGTCATCTTAATTGATGTCAGATTGTGCGATAGTGTTTACCCTATCATCCTTTTGGTGGTAGTGGTCGGTGCGAGATTCGCTCCGTCATCCTTTTGGTGGGGGGTCCGTCATCTTATTTGATGTCAGATTATGCGATAGTGTTTGTCCTATCATCCTTTTGGTTGTAGTGGCCGATGTGAGTTTCTCTCCGTCATCCTTTTGGTGGGGGGTCTGTCATCTAATTGATGTCAGATTGTGCGATAGTATTTGTCCTATCATCCTTTTGGTGGTAGTGGCTGGTGTGAGTTTCGCTCCGTCATCCTTTTGGTGGGTGGTCTGTAATCATAATTGAAGTCATATTGTGTGATAGTGTTTGTCCTATTTTCATTTTGTTGGTAGTGGCGGGTGTGAGTTTCGCTATATCATCCTTTTGGTGGGAGGTCTGTCATCGTAATTGATGTCACATTGTGTGATAGTGTTTGTCCTATCATCCTTTTCGTGGTTCTAGCAAGTGTGAGTTTCGCCCCGTCATCCTTTTTGTGGGGGTTGTGTCATCTAATTGATGTCAGATTGTGGGATAGTGTTTGTCCTATCATCCTTTTTGTGGTAGTGGCCGGTGTGACTTTCCCTCCGTCATCCTTTTGGTGGGGGGTCTATCATCTAATTGACATCAGATTGTGCGATAGTGTTTGGCCTATCATCCTTTTGGTGGTAGTGGCCGGTGTGAGTTTCGATCCTATCATCCCTTTGGTGGTAGTGGCCGGTGTGAGTTTCTCTCTGTCATTCTTTTGCTGGGGGGTCTGTCATTGTAATTAATGTAAAATTGTGGGATACTAATTATCCTATCATCCTTTTGGTGGTGGTGGCCGGTGTGAGATTCGCTCCGTCATCATTTTGGTGGGGGGTCTGCCATCGTAATTAATGGCAGATTTGGCTATAGTGTTTGTCCTATCATCCTTTTGGTGGTAGTGGCCGGTGTTAGTTTCCCTCCGTCATCCTTTTGGCGGGGGGTCTGTCATCTAATTGATGTCAGATTAGGCGGTAGTGTTTGGCCTATCATCCTTTTCGTGGTAGTGGCCGGTGTAAGTTTCTCGCCTTCATCCTTTCGGTGGGTGGTCTGTCATCTAATTGATGTCAGATTATGCGATAGTGTTTGTCCTATCATCCTTTTGGTGGTAGTGGTCGGTGTGAGTTTCGCTCCGTCATCCTTTTGGTGGGGGGTCTGTCATCTAATTGATGTCAGACTGTGCGATAGCGTTTGTCCTATCATCCTTTTGGTGGTAGTGGCCGGTGTGAGTTTCGCTCCGTCATCCTTTTGGTGGGGGGTCTGTCATCTAATTGATGTCAGATTGTGCGATAGTGTTTGGCCTATCATCCTTTTGGTGGTAGTGGCCGGTGTGAGTTTTGATCCTATCATCCTTTTTGTGGGGGGGGTATGTCATCGAAATTGATGTCAGATTATGCAATAGTTTTTATCATATCATCCTTTTGGTTGTTGTGGCCGGTGTGAGTTTCTCTCCGTCATCCTTTTGGTGAGGGGTCTGTCATCTAATTGATGTCAAATTGTGCGATAGTATTTGTCCTATCATCCTTTTGGTGGTAGTGGCCGGTATGAGTTTTGCTCCGCCATACTTTTGGTGAGGTGTCTGTCATCTAATTGATGTCAGATTGTGCGATAGTGTTTGTCCTATCATCCTTTTGGTGGTAGTGGCCGGTGTGAGTTTCGCTTATTCATCCTTTTGGTGGGTGTTCTATCATCGTAATTGATGTCAGATTGTGCGATTTTAGTGGTAGTGGTTGGTGTGAGTTTTGCTCCGTCATCCTTGTGGTGGGGGGTCCTTCATCTTAATTGATGTCAGATTGTGCAATAGTGTTTGTCCTATCATCCTTTTGGTGGTAGTGGCCGGTGTGAGTTTCGCTCCGTCATCCTTTTGTTGGGGGTTTGTCATTGTAATTAATGCAAAATTGTGGGATACTAATTACCCTATCATCCTTTTGGTGGTAGTGGCCGGTGTGAGATTCGCTCTGTCATCGTTTTGGTGGGGGTCTGTCATCGTAATTGATGGCAGATTCTGCTATAGTGTTTGTCTTATCATCCTTTTGGTGGTAGTGGTCGGTGTTACTTTCGCTTTGTCATCCTTTTGTTGGGTTTCTGCCATCTAATTGATGTTAGAATGTGCGATAGTGTTTGTCCTATCATTCTTTTGGTTGTAGTGTCCGGTGTAAGTTTCGCTCCGTCATCCTTTTGGTGGGAGGTGTGTCATCTAAATGATGTCAGATTGTGCGATAGTGTTTGGCCTATCATCCTTTTGGTGGTAGTGGCCGGTGTGAGTTTCGATCCTTCATCCTTTTGGTGGGGGGTCTGTCATCTAATTGATGTCAGAATATGTGATAGTGTATGTCCTATCGTCCTTTTGGTAGTAATGTTCGGTGTGAGTTTTGCTCCGTTAACCTTTTGGTGGGGGGTCTGTCATTGTAATTGATGTTAGATTGTGTGGTAGTGTTTGTCCTATCATCCTTTTGGTGGTAGTGGTCGGTGTGTGTTTCGCTCCGTCATCCTTTTGGTGGGGGGCCTGTCATCTTAATTGATGTCAGATTGTGCGATAGTGTTTACCCTATCATCCTTTTGGTGGTAGTGGTCGGTGCGAGATTCGCTCCGTCATCCTTTTGGTGGGGGGTCCGTCATCTTATTTGATGTCAGATTATGCGATAGTGTTTGTCCTATCATCCTTTTGGTTGTAGTGGCCGATGTGAGTTTCTCTCCGTCATCCTTTTGGTGGGGGGTCTGTCATCTAATTGATGTCAGATTGTGCGATAGTATTTGTCCTATCATCCTTTTGGTGGTAGTGGCTGGTGTGAGTTTCGCTCCGTCATCCTTTTGGTGGGTGGTCTGTAATCATAATTGAAGTCATATTGTGTGATAGTGTTTGTCCTATTTTCATTTTGTTGGTAGTGGCGGGTGTGAGTTTCGCTATATCATCCTTTTGGTGGGAGGTCTGTCATCGTAATTGATGTCACATTGTGTGATAGTGTTTGTCCTATCATCCTTTTCGTGGTTCTAGCAAGTGTGAGTTTCGCCCCGTCATCCTTTTTGTGGGGGTTGTGTCATCTAATTGATGTCAGATTGTGGGATAGTGTTTGTCCTATCATCCTTTTTGTGGTAGTGGCCGGTGTGACTTTCCCTCCGTCATCCTTTTGGTGGGGGGTCTATCATCTAATTGACATCAGATTGTGCGATAGTGTTTGGCCTATCATCCTTTTGGTGGTAGTGGCCGGTGTGAGTTTCGATCCTATCATCCCTTTGGTGGTAGTGGCCGGTGTGAGTTTCTCTCTGTCATTCTTTTGCTGGGGGGTCTGTCATTGTAATTAATGTAAAATTGTGGGATACTAATTATCCTATCATCCTTTTGGTGGTGGTGGCCGGTGTGAGATTCGCTCCGTCATCATTTTGGTGGGGGGTCTGCCATCGTAATTAATGGCAGATTTGGCTATAGTGTTTGTCCTATCATCCTTTTGGTGGTAGTGGCCGGTGTTAGTTTCCCTCCGTCATCCTTTTGGCGGGGGGTCTGTCATCTAATTGATGTCAGATTAGGCGGTAGTGTTTGGCCTATCATCCTTTTCGTGGTAGTGGCCGGTGTAAGTTTCTCGCCTTCATCCTTTCGGTGGGTGGTCTGTCATCTAATTGATGTCAGATTATGCGATAGTGTTTGTCCTATCATCCTTTTGGTGGTAGTGGTCGGTGTGAGTTTCGCTCCGTCATCCTTTTGGTGGGGGGTCTGTCATCTAATTGATGTCAGACTGTGCGATAGCGTTTGTCCTATCATCCTTTTGGTGGTAGTGGCCGGTGTGAGTTTCGCTCCGTCATCCTTTTGGTGGGGGGTCTGTCATCTAATTGATGTCAGATTGTGCGATAGTGTTTGGCCTATCATCCTTTTGGTGGTAGTGGCCGGTGTGAGTTTTGATCCTATCATCCTTTTTGTGGGGGGGGTATGTCATCGAAATTGATGTCAGATTATGCAATAGTTTTTATCATATCATCCTTTTGGTTGTTGTGGCCGGTGTGAGTTTCTCTCCGTCATCCTTTTGGTGAGGGGTCTGTCATCTAATTGATGTCAAATTGTGCGATAGTATTTGTCCTATCATCCTTTTGGTGGTAGTGGCCGGTATGAGTTTTGCTCCGCCATACTTTTGGTGAGGTGTCTGTCATCTAATTGATGTCAGATTGTGCGATAGTGTTTGTCCTATCATCCTTTTGGTGGTAGTGGCCGGTGTGAGTTTCGCTTATTCATCCTTTTGGTGGGTGTTCTATCATCGTAATTGATGTCAGATTGTGCGATTTTAGTGGTAGTGGTTGGTGTGAGTTTTGCTCCGTCATCCTTGTGGTGGGGGGTCCTTCATCTTAATTGATGTCAGATTGTGCAATAGTGTTTGTCCTATCATCCTTTTGGTGGTAGTGGCCGGTGTGAGTTTCGCTCCGTCATCCTTTTGTTGGGGTTTGTCATTGTAATTAATGCAAAATTGTGGGATACTAATTACCCTATCATCCTTTTGGTGGTAGTGGCCGGTGTGAGATTCGCTCTGTCATCGTTTTGGTGGGGGTCTGTCATCGTAATTGATGGCAGATTCTGCTATAGTGTTTGTCTTATCATCCTTTTGGTGGTAGTGGTCGGTGTTACTTTCGCTCTGTCATCCTTTTGTTGGGTTTCTGCCATCTAATTGATGTTAGAATGTGCGATAGTGTTTGTCCTATCATCCTTTTGGTTGTAGTGTCCGGTGTATGTTTCGCTCCGTCACCCTTTTGGTGGGAGGTGTGTCATCTAAATGATGTCAGATTGTGCGATAGTGTTTGGCCTATCATCCTTTTGGTGGTAGTGGCCGGTGTGAGTTTCGATCCTTCATCCTTTTGGTGGGGGTCTGTCATCTAATTGATGTCAGAATATGTGATAGTGTATGTCCTATCGTCCTTTTGGTAGTAATGGTCGGTGTGAGTTTTGCTCCGTCAACCTTTCGGTGGGGGGTCTGTCATTGTAATTGATGTTAGATTGTGTGGTAGTGTTTGTCCTATCATCCTTTTGGTGGTAGTGGTCGGTGTGTGTTTCGCTCCGTCATCCTTTTGGTGGGGGGTCTGTCATTGTAATTGATGTCAGATTGTGCGATAGTGTTTGTCCTATCATCCTTTTGGTGGTAGTGGCCGGTGTGAGTTTCTCTCCGTCATCCTTTTGGTGGGGGGTCTGTCATCTAATTGATGCCAGATTATGCGATAGTATTTTTCCTAATATCCTTTTGGTGGTAGTGGTCGGTGTGAGTTTCGCTTCGACATCCTTTTGGTGGGGGTTTGTCATCTAATTGATGTCAGATTGTGCGATAGTGTTTGTCCTTAATTCCCTTTGGTGGTAGTGGCCGATGTGAGTTTCGCTCCGTCATCCTTTTGGTGGGGGGTCAGTCATCTAATTGATGTCAGATTGTGCAATAGTGTTTGGCCTATCATCCTTTTGGTGGTAGTGTCCGGTGTAAGTTTCGCTCCGTCATCCTTTTGGTGGGAGGTGTGTCATCTAAATGATGTCAGATTGTGCGATAGTGTTTGGCCTATCATCCTTTTGGTGGTAGTGGCCGGTGTGAGTTTCGATCCTTCATCCTTTTGGTGGGGGGTCTGTCATCTAATTGATGTCAGAATATGTGATAGTGTATGTCCTATCGTCCTTTTGGTAGTAATGTTCGGTGTGAGTTTTGCTCCGTTAACCTTTTGGTGGGGGGGTCTGTCATTGTAATTGATGTTAGATTGTGTGGTAGTGTTTGTCCTATCATCCTTTTGGTGGTAGTGGTCAGTGTGTGTTTCGCTCCGTCATCCTTTTGGTGGGGGGCCTGTCATCTTAATTGATGTCAGATTGTGCGATAGTGTTTACCCTATCATCCTTTTGGTGGTAGTGGTCGGTGCGAGATTCGCTCCGTCATCCTTTTGGTGGGGGGTCCGTCATCTTAATTGATGTCAGATTATGCGATAGTGTTTGTCCTATCATCCTTTTGGTTGTAGTGGCCGATGTGAGTTTCTCTCCGTCATCCTTTTGGTGGGGGGTCTGTCATCTAATTGATGTCAGATTGTGCGATAGTATTTGTCCTATCATCCTTTTGGTGGTAGTGGCTGGTGTGAGTTTCGCTCCGTCATCCTTTTGGTGGGTGGTCTGTAATCATAATTGAAGTCATATTGTGTGATAGTGTTTGTCCTATTTTCATTTTGTTGGTAGTGGCGGGTGTGAGTTTCGCTATATCATCCTTTTGGTGGGAGGTCTGTCATCGTAATTGATGTCACATTGTGTGATAGTGTTTGTCCTATCATCCTTTTCGTGGTTCTAGCAAGTGTGAGTTTCGCCCCGTCATCCTTTTTGTGGGGGTTGTGTCATCTAATTGATGTCAGATTGTGGGATAGTGTTTGTCGTATCATCCTTTTTGTGGTAGTGGCCGGTGTGACTTTCCCTCCGTCATCCTTTTGGTGGGGGGTCTATCATCTAATTGACATCAGATTGTGCGATAGTGTTTGGCCTATCATCCTTTTGGTGGTAGTGGCCGGTGTGAGTTTCGCTCCGTCATCCTTTTGTTGGGGGTTTGTCATTGTAATTAATGCAAAATTGTGGGATACTAATTACCCTATCATCCTTTTGGTGGTAGTGGCCGGTGTGAGATTCGCTCTGTCATCGTTTTGGTGGGGGTCTGTCATCGTAATTGATGGCAGATTCTGCTATAGTGTTTGTCTTATCATCCTTTTGGTGGTAGTGGTCGGTGTTACTTTCGCTTTGTCATCCTTTTGTTGGGTTTCTGCCATCTAATTGATGTTAGAATGTGCGATAGTGTTTGTCCTATCATCCTTTTGGTTGTAGTGTCCGGTGTAAGTTTCGCTCCGTCATCCTTTTGGTGGGAGGTGTGTCATCTAAATGATGTCAGATTGTGCGATAGTGTTTGGCCTATCATCCTTTTGGTGGTAGTGGCCGGTGTGAGTTTCGATCCTTCATCCTTTTGGTGGGGGGTTTGTCATCTAATTGATGTCAGAATATGTGATAGTGTATGTCCTATCGTCCTTTTGGTAGTAATGTTCGGTGTGAGTTTTGCTCCGTTAACCTTTTGGTGGGGGGTCTGTCATTGTAATTGATGTTAGATTGTGTGGTAGTGTTTGTCCTATCATCCTTTTGGTGGTAGTGGTCGGTGTGTGTTTCGCTCCGTCATCCTTTTGGTGGGGGGCCTGTCATCTTAATTGATGTCAGATTGTGCGATAGTGTTTACCATATCATCCTTTTGGTGGTAGTGGTCGGTGCGAGATTCGCTCCGTCATCCTTTTGGTGGGGGGTCCGTCATCTTATTGTAAGAGCACAGATTGTGTCTTAGTAATATCTCTAAGTTTTGATGATAACATTAATGATAATTTGTATACAAGAATTATACTCTCTAAATTTGTTCTAAACTGTTTTCTACAGGCACAAAAGATTTTAATCTTAAAGAGCAAATTTGATGTGAACAATAAATTCTGAATGGCTTAAGAGCATCTGAAGATTAGAAGAATCTGAAGTATAAGAGCTTAGTCATCAAGATTCTGAAGATACAACACGCTGCATATATTATCAAGAATCTGAATGAAAGAAGACTCTGAGTGAAGAGACTCTGAATGAGAGAAGACTCTGATCTGAGTGAAGACTCTGATCTAAGAGCATGTTACGCTTCAAGCACACAGCTGCACCAGACTCTGATTCAGCAACATCTGAAGAACATCTTAGGCTCTGAAGTTTCCAGAAGATTCTGAAGACTGAAGACTCTGATATTGATTGTTGATCTGAACTATCTGAAGAATTATTTGAAGAAGATTATTTTAATATATCCGTTGGAATATGCCAGCAAATCTTTCCTTAATTGGGATAGACATAAATCTCTGCAAGAAGATTATTCCTCTGATACATTCCATATATGGTAAATTCACAGCTCAGCAGACAATTGCTACACCCACATTTTGTGCGCCGTCTCTCTGCTGCAATAGTACAAAGGACTGTACCTTTTTGATATTGGAAATATCTTCTCCAACGGTAAAATATTCTCTCCAATATTCAAGTGGCTATATAAAGGAAATCATAGCTCATTCTTCAAGTGACGAACTAAGACGAAAATAATTGCAAGAACACTCTCACGCTAAAAACTCTCAAGCTCTCATATTCTTTGCTGTTCATACATTGTTCTAAACTTAGAGAAATAACACAGTTGTGTTTATAGCTTTATTAGAAGCAATTTCTTACTCTTACATTGTATTACATTAATTTGTAAAGGAAGTTTTCCTTAAGAGGATCTAGGTTAGATCAGTAGCTCTTGAGAAGACTAAGAACAGTTGTTCTTAGGTGTTGCTATTTGTAATAAGTTGATTTGAATAGTGGATTAAGTCCTTGTTGAGAAAGGCAAATCACTCTTGAAAAGGGTGGACTGGAGTAGTTGAGTTCAACGAACTAGGATAAAAATACTTGAGTTTTTATCTTTGATTGTTTTCTGTCATACTTATTCAACCCCCCCTTCTAAGTATTTTCTCACCTTCAGTTGGCATCAGAGCTCCGGTTCTGAGTGTGCATTCACTTAACCGTGACAGATAAAGATCCAGTGAGAAGAATACTCTGTTATTTATTTGGTTGCTAATATGGGTGATATTCCTACATCAAGCAACAAATATGAAGGAGACAGAATCAGCACCAAACCTCCAATGTTTGATGGAGAAAAATTTGATTATTGGAAAGATAGACTTGAAAGTTTTTTCTTGGGGTATGATGCTGATCTCTGGGATTTAGTCATTGATGGATATGAACATCCTACTAAGGATGGCAAAAAGATTGATAGAAAATCAATGACTGAGGAGCAGAAGAAAGAATTCAAGAATCATCACAAAGCCAGAACCATACTTCTTAATGCAATCTCTCATACAGAGTATGAGAAGATTACCAACAGAGACACTGCTCATGATATGTTTGAGTCTCTCAAAATGACTCATGAGGGAAACTCTCAGGTGAAAGAAACAAAGGCTCTGGCGCTGATACAGAAGTATGAAGCGTTCAAGATGGAAGAATCTGAGAACATTGAGACTATGTTTTCCAGATTTCAGATTCTAACAGCTGGGTTGAAAGTTCTGGACAAGGGCTACTCAACATCTGATCATGTCAAGAAGATCATCAGAAGTCTTCCTACCAGATGGAGACCTATGGTGACTGCATTGAAGCTGGCCAAGGATCTGAACAAAATCTCATTAGAAGAACTCATCAGTTCTTTGAGAAGTCATGAGATTGAGCTGGAGGAAGATGAACCCCAGAAGAAAGATAAAGGTAAATCCTTAGCTTTTAAATCTAACAAATCTGTTAAAGCTTTGCAGGTAAATGAAGAAAGCTCTGAGGAATCTTCTTCTGAAGAAGAAGATGAACTATCCATGTTGTCCAGAAGGATCAACAAACTCTGGAAGCACAAAGGGAAGAAGTTCAACAACTTCAGAAGATCTGATCAAAAGAGAGAATCTTCTGGACACAGAAGATCTGGCAAGAAAGAGGTCACTTGCTATGAATGTAAAGAACCTGGACACTACAAGAGTGAATGTCCCAAACTTCAAAAGGAAAAACCCAAAAGGAAGTTTGATAAAAAGAAAAAGGTTCTGATGGCTACATGGGATGACTCAGATGAATCTGAATCATCTTCTGAATCTGAGGAAGAATGTGCAAATGTTGCGCTGATGGCCAACACAAATGATCAAGATGAAGGAACGTCATCATCTGAATCTGAGTCAGAATCAGACTCTGACTCTGAAGAGGTATTTTCTGAACTCTCCAGAGCTGAACTTGTTGAAAGTTTATCTGACATGTTGGAAAGCTACAGCAAGATTAAACTCAAATACAAGAAGCTGAAAAGCAATCTTGAATCTGAGATTGATCTTCTGAGAACAGAACTTGTTGAGCAGAAAGAAATAAATTTAAAACTCAAAAATGATTTAGAAACAACTCAACAAGAATCTGATACTGAAACAGAGTCAAGTGAAAATATTTTAGAAAAATATGACTCCAGTTTTAAAAGATTCCTCACTAAAAGCATAGACAGAAGCAAAATGGCTTCTATGATCTATGGTGTTAGTGGGAACAACAGAAGAGGCATTGGATGTGAATCTTCCTCTGGAAGCAATCCAAAATCTGTTGATAAACTCTTCATCAAGAAGACTCCTCTGTATTCTCATTTTAAGTTTGGTCATCTGAATGATATTAAACATACAAGCTCTGAAAAGAGTACTTATGTGTTTAAACCAAGGGCTAGCCAGAATAAACACTATGTTGAAAAACAGAAGTTTAGGCAAAACCACAGAACATCTAACCCCAAAGGACCCAAGATGATCTGGGTACCTAAAAGTAAAATAATACCTGTTGCAGATGTTCTTAGCAGCAAAATCCAGACACCAATCATGGTACCTGGACTCTGGATGCTCACGACATATGACGGGCGAAAGGTCTATGTTCCAAAGCCTGGAACTTAGATCTGGAGGGGACGTGAAATTTGGAGGGAACCAGAAGGGCAAGATCATTGGCTCTGGTACAATAGGTAATGGTAACCTACCCTCTATTTCTAATGTTCTGTTAGTTGAAGGATTGAAACATAATCTATTGTCCATAAGTCAATTAAGTGACAATGGTTATGATATCATCTTTAATCAAAAATGTTGCAAAGCTGTATGTCAAAAGAATGGTTCAATCCTATTCAGTGGAAAGAGGAAAAACAACATTTACAAAATTAACCTTTCAGAACTTAAAGTTCAAAATGTAAAATGCCTTTTATCTGTGAATGATGAGCAATGGGTCTGGCATAGAAGATTGGGACATATTAATATGAGACGTATATCTCAGATTAATAAACTCAATCTGGTCAGAGGACTCCCTAATCTGAAGTTCAATTCAGATGCTCTGTGTGGCGCATGTCAAAAGGGTAAATTTTCAAAATCTCATTTTAAACCAAAAAATGTTGTTTCCACTTCTAGACCATTGGAATTACTTCATATTGATCTTTTTGGACCAGTGAAAACTGCATCCATCAGAGGCAAGAAGTATGGGTTAGTCATTGTAGATGACTACAGCAGATGGACATGGGTAAAGTTTCTAAAACACAAGGATGAGTCTCATTCTGTGTTCATTGACTTCTGCAATCAAGTCCAGACTGAAAAAGAATGCAAAATTATTAAAGTCAGAAGTGATCATGGTGGTGAATTTGAAAACAAATATTTTGAAAAATATTTTTCTGAAAAAGGAATTGCACATGATTTCTCCTGTCCTAGAACTCCACAACAAAATGGAGTTGTAGAAAGGAAAAATAGAACATTGCAAGAAATGGCCAGAACCATGATCAACGAGACAAATCTGGCAAAATACTTTTGGGCAGAAGCAATAAATACAGCATGTTATATTCAGAACAGAGTGTCTGTAAGACCTCTTCTGGAAAAGACTCCCTATGAATTGTGGAGAAACAGAAAGCCCAACATTGCTTATTTTCATCCATTTGGATGTATTTGTTATATGCTTAACACTAAAGATCATCTGAACAAGTTTGATTCCAAAGCACAGAAGTGTTTCATGCTTGGTTATTCTGAACGCTCTAAAGGCTACAGAGTATTCAATACTGAAACACAGATTGTGGAAGAATCTATTCATGTTAGATTTGATGATAAGCTTGGCTCTGAAAAGCCAAAGCAAGTTGAAAGTTCTGCAGATAGAGAAGTTATTCTCACAGACTCTGAAGGCTCAGAGGCAGACAAGACTGAAGACAAAGACTCTGAAGCAAACCCAGATGCTACGCCTCTAACTTCCCAACTTGACAATCTGCATATTTCTGAAAGACCAACAGTCAGAGGATCTTCTTCCAGAATGAAAGCTTCTCATCCAGAGGATGTAATAATTGGAAAGAAAGATGATCCAATAAGGACAAGAGCATTTCTCAGAACTTCTGAATCTTCCTTCTGTGGCTTAGTGTCAATTATAGAACCAACATCTGTTGATGAGGCTCTGGAAGATAATGAATGGATTTTAGCTATGCAAGAGGAGCTGAATCAATTCACAAGGAATGAAGTCTGGGATCTGGTTCCAAGACCTAAAGGTTTCAATGTCATTGGAACAAAATGGGTTTTCAGAAATAAACTTAATGAGAAAGGAGAAGTTGAAAGGAACAAAGCAAGACTGGTTGCTCAAGGCTACAGTCAACAAGAAGGCATAGACTACACAGAAACATATGCTCCTGTTGCAAGGTTAGAGTCTATACGCTTGCTTATTTCATTTGCTGCACAACATAACATCACTCTTTATCAGATGGATGTTAAAAGTGCTTTTCTTAATGGAATTATAGAAGAGGAAGTGTATGTCCACCAACCTCCTGGTTTTGAAAATGAAAATTTTCCAGATCATGTTTACAAACTGAAAAAATCTCTTTATGGACTAAAACAAGCTCCCAGAGCTTGGTATGAGAGGTTGAGTAATTTTCTTCTGAAGAAAAATTTCATCAGAGGAAAAGTGGATACCACACTATTTTGTAAAACCATTAAGAAAGATTTGTTGATTTGTCAAATTTATGTAGATGATATTATTTTTGGATCAACAAATATTATGCTTGGAAAGGAGTTTGCTAAATGTATGCAGGCAGAATTTGAGATGAGCATGATGGGAGAACTGAGATTCTTTCTGGGAATCCAAGTAAATCAGACTCCAGAGTGCACCTACATACATCAGACCAAGTATGTTAAAGAGCTTCTGAAGAAGTTTAACATGCTGGATAGCAAAATGGCAAAGACTCCAATGCATCCTACAAGCACTCTAGGTAAGGAAGAGGTAAGTAAGAAGGTAGATCAGAAACTCTACAGAGGTATGATAGGATCTCTTCTTTATTTGACTGCTTCTAGACCAGACATTCTGTTTAGTGTTTGTTTATGTGCTAGATTCCAATCAGATCCTAGAGAATCACACTTAACTGCTGTTAAGAGGATTCTAAGGTATCTGAAAGGTACTGCTAATGTTGGTTTGTGTTACAGAAGATCTGACGAATATTCACTAGTTGGATTCTGTGATGCTGACTATGCTGGAGATAGAGTTGAGCGCAAAAGTACTTCTGGAAGCTGTCAGTTTCTTGGAAGTCATCTGATCTCGTGGTACAGCAAGAAGCAACCAACAATTGCACTATCAACCACAGAGGCAGAATACATTGCTGCTGCTGGATGTTCCACTCAGATGCTCTGGATGAAGAGTCAACTAGAAGATTATCAAATCTATGAGAGTAATCTTTCTATCTTCTGTGATAATACTTCTGCTATATGTTTATCCAAAAATCCAATTTTACACTCTAAGGCCAAACATATAGAGATTAAACATCATTTCATCAGAGACTATGTTCAGAAGGGTGTAATAAATTTAGCCTTTGTTGATACAGATCATCAATGGGCAGATATTTTCACAAAACCCCTTGCTGAAGATAGGTTTAAGTTTATTCTGAAAAATATTTGTATGGATTTTTGTCCAGAGTAATATTTCTCAGAGTCAACTTCTCAGATGCTAAGTGTTTAACACTCTGAAGTATTTCATCTGTCTTGCTTGTTTAATTTATCTGTGAATTTTTTTGTGTGAAACTCTGATCTGACCATCTCAGAGGATCTGAAAGTTGAAAACGTTTCATTTCTTAAGAGTTATAGAATCACATGCAAGCAAACACGTGTCACTCAGAATCTGAAAAGATGGAGTACACCTACTGATTATGACGTTTAAGGTATTGCTTTGAAAATCTCAATCTGTCTTGATTTTCCCCCAAATGTCATATCATAATTAAAAATGATTACTTTTCATTTAATGCAAACGTGCGTATGTGTCCTATGTGTGTCTGTTGTGTTTCCCATGCTTGCTTTATTTGTCTATATAAACCATTCTCATAACACATTCACACTTTTCACATTCTCAAACACATATGCGCTTTTGTTTGTTGTTCTCTCTCTTTGCAAACCCTAAAAGAACTCAAAAACCTTCATCTTCTTCATCATCGTCAACAATGGCATCTACTTCAAACGCTGTTACTACCAAGAATGCTACCACTGTCATAGAACCAGTACGCACTCTCCTAACTGCTGTTGATTCACTAGAAGTACTGTGTGAAAGTTTCGTGGACTTAGAAGATCTTGTTGAAAATGGGTTTGATCTGATTTCTTCAATCAAAGCACAAGGCTGGGACGGTTACTTTGACAGGCTTATGGGTCCTGTGTATCCAAAGTTAGTGAAGGAGTTCTGGATCCATGCATTTGCTACTCCAAAGTTCATTCACTCCTCTGTGCTGGGAAAAAAGATAGTTATCACTGAAAACCTGATAAGGAAACTCATAGGTTTTAAGGCAACTGATGGAGTAACCTCTCTGTCTTCTGCGCGTGAAGACCTGAAAGATGTATGTCAAGAAATCTGTACTACTGGTGAACCTTGTAAGAAGGTTAAGTTCTTGAAACCCACTTACAAGATATGGGCTAAGATTTTCATGAACACCATCTTTCACAGACCATCTTCAAACTCTTCTGATTATGTTAATGCTGAACAACTTTACTTCATGTATTGTTTACACCAAAACATTCAGATTGATCTTCCATATTTGTTGTTTAATCATCTGGTGTCTCACGTCAAGGAAACAAGGGAAACAGCCAGAGATAAATCTGGAAAAGTCAGAACATGGATTCCTATGGGAAGGCTGATTTCAGATATTCTGATAGAAAACCAACTTGTGGCGCATCTGCAAGAAGCTGGGTTGACAGAAGATCTGACTTATATCATTGGCTCTGAAATAAACGGTTTAACTCTGAGAAGGATGAAAATGGTTGATGATTTATCTGAGAAACCAAGGAAAACTAACTCTGAAGAAGTTAAGGGAAGAAGGATTCCTGTTAAGGATTTTCCTTTATTCACCTCAGATGAACCTAGAGAAATTATTGCTGAGTATGTTGCTCGCTGCCTAAGAGATGGTGTTGAGATTCCTGCCAATCTTGTGCAGAAGGAAGGCCAAGTTCTTCCTGATTTGACAAGGGAAAGAAGACGTAAGAGAAAAATTGATAGTGAAGGTCATCAGAAGAAAAGGAAGCATTCAGATGCTGAAAAGAAGAAGAAAAGGAAGAAGCTGAAGAAGGTTCAACCAAATCCTCCTGCAGCAACTTTTGAAGAAATTAGAGATACTCTGAAACAGGTATTTAACACTGATTCTAATCCTGTTCATCATTCTGATACCCCCACACCCTCCAGACCTTCTAAAACTTTTATCTCTAAACCATCTTCTGTCCCCCCTCATACACCACAATCCAAGCAACCAACAAACATACAAACAGAAATTCCACAACAAACTCAACAAACAACACCACAACCACAAAACACTATCCCAGAATATACCATTCCAGAGGATGTTCACCCTGATGAGATATTAGATGTCACACCTTTAAACCAGTCTGTCATTTTATCTTCAACTTCTGAAAAATCTAACCACTCTGATACATCATCTGATGATGAATCATCTGGTTACATTAATGAATGCTTGAATGATCTCAAACAACCTCGTTCTGAGAGTGTTTGGAAACAGCTGTTTAAATCTCCAACTTCTGAACATCCA
Source organism: Lathyrus sativus (assembly GCA_963859935.3). Classification (NCBI taxonomy): domain Eukaryota; kingdom Viridiplantae; phylum Streptophyta; class Magnoliopsida; order Fabales; family Fabaceae; genus Lathyrus; species Lathyrus sativus. The sequence continues at coordinate 267,078,405 of OZ012738.1, forward strand.
CCTTCTCCACAAAATTCCCCAACTCAAACTCTCACTCCACAACCTCTTGAAATCCAAAACACTCCACAACCAACAGAAACCCAACCAATTCCCTCAATACCTCAACCACAACATTCTGACCAACAAACATCTGAACCACAAACCAACCAACCAACATCTGAACCACAAATCAATCCTCAAACTTCTGAACCACAAACATCTGAACATCCATCTTCACAACCTCAACCTTCTGAACAAACACCACAAACACAACTAACCCAACAAAGAAAACCCAGAATCCCTGATGAAGCAGAATTGGGATCACGTGTTTATACTCTGTTAAGAGATTTTGATAAGGATAATGTCTCAGACTTTGCTGACATTATGGATGTTTGCATGACTACTATGGACAAAGAGGCTGCTGACGCTGTTTGGAAGAAATATCTTTACAGACTGAATAGGGAGGCTTTGAAAATCAGGACTCAATGTCTTAGATTGTCAAAAGTAAGGTTTGCTGCTTATCAAAAACGGATTAAGAGAAACACTCCTCCTATTCTTCTTCTAGAAGCTCCTCCACCTCCAGAAATTCCTGCACCTGATGTTACTCAGACTGTTTCAAAATCTACTGTTTCAGAAATTCCTGCATCTACTGTTTCAGAATCTACAGATCTTCAGAAGGATGTCAAAGAACTTAAGGATTTTATGGTTGAACAAAAGAAAACAAATGAAGAAATGAAAACTTGGATGGCTAAGCAAGATGAAAATTCAGAAAGGATTACAGCACTGCTGCAACTCATTGCTTCTCAACAAGCCTCATCTGCTAAACCTACTTGATGTTTTGCACAAGTTTTTCATGTTTTGCTTTGTTTTGATTTTCTTCTGATATGTTTTGTTTGCTTTTATCTGATTCTGGATGTTCTCTTGACTTAATGACAATGATCTTTTTGCTTATCTGGATATGTGTTTCTTCTGCATCTTTACTGTCTTTTAAAATTCTTTTTGATTATGACAAAAAGGGGGAGAAACAAAATAGAATCTGATTGTTCAAATCTATAAGCAATTATCTGAACTAAGTCAGACATGTTACTAACATTCTTTGAATTTAAGTGTCCCAGATATTATTAAAAAATATGACAAATTTCATTGAAGTTTTTCCTGAGATCTATCTTTTCAGAACCTGATCAAAAATAGCTAAATCTGAGTAGACCAGACTCTGATATCTAACCTTGAGTACTATGATCTAAAAGATAACTCAAGACAGGAAATGGCAAGATAAACAACCAGGTGTTCTGAAGTTGTTCATCTGGCATCAAGCTTTAATATGGCATCAAGCTTTGACTCTAGAAGTCAAACATATGTCAACCAGGCTTCAATCAGGCTCTGAATCTGAAATGTACTCAACCAGAAAGGGAAGTATCTAATTCCATTAGAGTATTCATTTCAGGGGGAGATTGTTAATCTCAGGGGGAGTAATCTTAATTCATATTTTTATTGAACAAATTTCTCATGTTTTGTCATCATCAAAAAGGGGGAGATTGTAAGAGCACAGATTGTGTCTTAGTAATATCTCTAAGTTTTGATGATAACATTAATGATAATTTGTATACAAGAATTATACTCTCTAAATTTGTTCTAAACTGTTTTCTACAGGCACAAAAGATTTTAATCTTAAAGAGCAAATTTGATGTGAACAATAAATTCTGAATGGCTCAAGAGCATCTGAAGATTAGAAGAATCTGAAGTATAAGAGCTTAGTCATCAAGATTCTGAAGATACAACACGCTGCATATATTATCAAGAATCTGAATGAAAGAAGACTCTGAGTGAAGAGACTCTGAATGAGAGAAGACTCTGATCTGAGTGAAGACTCTGATCTAAGAGCATGTTACGCTTCAAGCACACAGCTGCACCAGACTCTGATTCAGCAACATCTGAAGAACATCTTAGGCTCTGAAGTTTCCAGAAGATTCTGAAGACTGAAGACTCTGATATTGATTGTTGATCTGAACTATCTGAAGAATTATTTGAAGAAGATTATTTTAATATATCCGTTGGAATATGCCAGCAAATCTTTCCTTAATTGGGATAGACATAAATCTCTGCAAGAAGATTATTCCTCTGATACATTCCATATATGGTAAATTCACAGCTCAGCAGACAATTGCTACACCCACATTTTGTGCGCCGTCTCTCTGCTGCAATAGTACAAAGGACTGTACCTTTTTGATATTGGAAATATCTTCTCCAACGGTAAAATATTCTCTCCAATATTCAAGTGGCTATATAAAGGAAATCATAGCTCATTCTTCAAGTGACGAACTAAGACGAAAATAATTGCAAGAACACTCTCACGCTAAAAACTCTCAAGCTCTCATATTCTTTGCTGTTCATACATTGTTCTAAACTTAGAGAAATAACACAGTTGTGTTTATAGCTTTATTAGAAGCAATTTCTTACTCTTACATTGTATTACATTAATTTGTAAAGGAAGTTTTCCTTAAGAGGATCTAGGTTAGATCAGTAGCTCTTGAGAAGACTAAGAACAGTTGTTCTTAGGTGTTGCTATTTGTAATCAGTTGATTTGAATAGTGGATTAAGTCCTTGTTGAGAAAGGCAAATCACTCTTGAAAAGGGTGGACTGGAGTAGTTGAGTTCAACGAACCAGGATAAAAATACTTGAGTTTTTATCTTTGATTGTTTTCTGTCATACTTATTCAACCCCCCCTTCTAAGTATTTTCTCACCTTCACTTATTTGATGTCAGATTATGCGATAGTGTTTGTCCTATCATCCTTTTGGTTGTAGTGGCCGATGTGAGTTTCTCTCCGTCATCCTTTTGGTGGGGGGTCTGTCATCTAATTGATGTCAGATTGTGCGATAGTATTTGTCCTATCATCCTTTTGGTGGTAGTGGCTGGTGTGAGTTTCGCTCCGTCATCCTTTTGGTGGGTGGTCTGTAATCATAATTGAAGTCATATTGTGTGATAGTGTTTGTCCTATTTTCATTTTGTTGGTAGTGGCGGGTGTGAGTTTCGCTATATCATCCTTTTGGTGGGAGGTCTGTCATTGTAATTGATGTCACATTGTGTGATAGTGTTTGTCCTATCATCCTTTTCGTGGTTCTAGCAAGTGTGAGTTTCGCCCCGTCATCCTTTTTGTGGGGGTTGTGTCATCTAATTGATGTCAGATTGTGGGATAGTGTTTGTCCTATCATCCTTTTTGTGGTAGTGGCCGGTGTGACTTTCCCTCCGTCATCCTTTTGGTGGGGGGTCTATCATCTAATTGACATCAGATTGTGCGATAGTGTTTGGCCTATCATCCTTTTGGTGGTAGTGGCCGGTGTGAGTTTCGATCCTATCATCCCTTTGGTGGTAGTGGCCGGTGTGAGTTTCTCTCTGTCATTCTTTTGCTGGGGGGTCTGTCATTGTAATTAATGTAAAATTGTGGGATACTAATTATCCTATCATCCTTTTGGTGGTGGTGGCCGGTGTGAGATTCGCTCCGTCATCATTTTGGTGGGGGGTCTGCCATCGTAATTAATGGCAGATTTGGCTATAGTGTTTGTCCTATCATCCTTTTGGTGGTAGTGGCCGGTGTTAGTTTCCCTCCGTCATCCTTTTGGTGGGGGGTCTGTCATCTAATTGATGTCAGATTAGGCGGTAGTGTTTGGCCTATCATCCTTTTCGTGGTAGTGGCCGGTGTAAGTTTCTCGCCTTCATCCTTTCGGTGGGTGGTCTGTCATCTAATTGATGTCAGATTATGCGATAGTGTTTGTCCTATCATCCTTTTGGTGGTAGTGGTCGGTGTGAGTTTCGCTCTGTCATCCTTTTGGTGGGGGGTCTGTCATCTAATTGATGTCAGATTGTGCGATAGCGTTTGTCCTATCATCCTTTTGGTGGTAGTGGCCGGTGTGAGTTTCGCTCCGTCATCCTTTTGGTGGGGGGTCTGTCATCTAATTGATGTCAGATTGTGCGATAGTGTTTGGCCTATCATCCTTTTGGTGGTAGTGGCCGGTGTGAGTTTTGATCCTATCATCCTTTTTGTGGGGGGGTATGTCATCGAAATTGATGTCAGATTATGCAATAGTTTTTATCATATCATCCTTTTGGTTGTTGTGGCCGGTGTGAGTTTCTCTCCGTCATCCTTTTGGTGAGGGGTCTGTCATGTAATTGATGTCAAATTGTGCGATAGTATTTGTCCTATCATCCTTTTGGTGGTAGTGGCCGGTATGAGTTTTGCTCCGCCATCCTTTTGGTGAGGTGTCTGTCATCTAATTGATGTCAGATTGTGCGATAGTGTTTGTCCTATCATCCTTTTGGTGGTAGTGGCCGGTGTGAGTTTCGCTTATTCATCCTTTTGGTGGGTGTTCTATCATCGTAATTGATGTCAGATTGTGTGATTTTAGTGGTAGTGGTTGGTGTGAGTTTTGCTCCGTCATCCTTGTGGTGGGGGGTCCTTCATCTTAATTGATGTCAGATTGTGCAATAGTGTTTGTCCTATCATCCTTTTGGTGGTAGTGGCCGGTGTGAGTTTCGCTCCGTCATCCTTTTGTTGGGGGTTTGTCATTGTAATTAATGCAAAATTGTGGGATACTAATTACCCTATCATCCTTTTGGTGGTAGTGGCCGGTGTGAGATTCGCTCTGTCATCGTTTTGGTGGGGGTCTGTCATCGTAATTGATGGCAGATTCTGCTATAGTGTTTGTCTTATCATCCTTTTGGTGGTAGTGGTCGGTGTTACTTTCGCTCTGTCATCCTTTTGTTGGGTTTCTGCCATCTAATTGATGTTAGAATGTGCGATAGTGTTTGTCCTATCATCCTTTTGGTTGTAGTGTCCGGTGTATGTTTCGCTCCGTCATCCTTTTGGTGGGAGGTGTGTCATCTAAATGATGTCAGATTGTGCGATAGTGTTTGGCCTATCATCCTTTTGGTGGTAGTGGCCGGTGTGAGTTTCGATCCTTCATCCTTTTGGTGGGGGGTCTGTCATCTAATTGATGTCAGAATATGTGATAGTGTATGTCCTATCGTCCTTTTGGTAGTAATGGTCGGTGTGAGTTTTGCTCCGTCAACCTTTCGGTGGGGGGTCTGTCATTGTAATTGATGTTAGATTGTGTGGTAGTGTTTGTCCTATCATCCTTTTGGTGGTAGTGGTCGGTGTGTGTTTCGCTCCGTCATCCTTTTGGTGGGGGGTCTGTCATTGTAATTGATGTCAGATTGTGCGATAGTGTTTACCCTATCATCCTTTTGGTGGTAGTGGTCGGTGCGAGTTTCGCTCCGTCATCCTTTTGGTGGGGGGTCCGTCATCTTAATTGATGTCAGATTATGCGATAGTGTTTGTCCTATCATCCTTTTGGTTGTAGTGGCCGATGTGAGTTTCTCTCCGTCATCCTTTTGGTGGGGGGTCTGTCATCTAATTGATGTCAGATTGTGCGATAGTATTTGTCCTATCATCCTTTTGGTGGTAGTGGCTGGTGTGAGTTTCGCTCCGTCATCCTTTTGGTGGGTGGTCTGTAATCATAATTGAAGTCATATTGTGTGATAGTGTTTGTCCTATTTTCATTTTGTTGGTAGTGGCGGGTGTGAGTTTCGCTATATCATCCTTTTGGTGGGAGGTCTGTCATCGTAATTGATGTCACATTGTGTGATAGTGTTTGTCCTATCATCCTTTTCGTGGTTCTAGCAAGTGTGAGTTTCGCCCCGTCATCCTTTTTGTGGGGGTTGTGTCATCTAATTGATGTCAGATTGTGGGATAGTGTTTGTCCTATCACCATTTTGTGGTAGTGGCCGGTGTGACTTTCCCTCCGTCATCCTTTTGGTGGGGGGTCTATCATCTAATTGACGTCAGATTGTGCGATAGAGTTTGGCCTATCATCCTTTTGGTGGTAGTGGCCGGTGTGAGTTTCGATCCTATCATCCCTTTGGTGGTAGTGGCCGGTGTGAGTTTCTCTCTGTCATTCTTTTGCTGGGGGGTCTGTCATTGTAATTAATGTAAAATTGTGGGATACTAATTATCCTATCATCCTTTTGGTGGTGGTGGCCGGTGTGAGATTCGCTCCATCATCATTTTGGTGGGGGGTCTGCCATCGTAATTAATGGCAGATTCGGCTATAGTGTTTGTCCTATCATCCTTTTGGTGGTAGTGGCCGGTGTTAGTTTCCCTCCGTCATCCTTTTGGTGGGGGGTCTGTCATCTAATTGATGTCAGATTAGGCGGTAGTGTTTGGCCTATCATCCTTTTCGTGGTAGTGGCCGGTGTAAGTTTCTCGCCTTCATCCTTTCGGTGGGTGGTCTGTCATCTAATTGATGTCAGATTATGCGATAGTGTTTGTCCTATCATCCTTTTGGTGGTAGTGGTCGGTGTGAGTTTCGCTCCGTCATCCTTTTGGTGGGGGGTCTGTCATCTAATTGATGTCAGATTGTGCGATAGTGTTTGTCCTATCATCCTTTTGGTGGTAGTGGACGGTGTGAGTTTCGCTCCGTCATCCTTTTGGTGGGGGGTCTGTCATCTAATTGATATCAGATTGTGCGATAGTGTTTGGCCTATCATTCTTTTGGTGGTAGTGGCCGGTGTGAGTTTTGATCCTATCATCCTTTTTGTGGGGGGGTATGTCATCGAAATTGATGTCAGATTATGCAATAGTTTTTATCATATCATCCTTTTGGTTGTTGTGGCCGGTGTGAGTTTCTCTCCGTCATCCTTTTTGTGAGGGGTCTGTCATCTAATTGATGTCAAATTGTACGATAGTATTTGTCCTATCATCCTTTTGGTGGTAGTGGCCGGTATGAGTTTTGCTCCGCCATCCTTTTGGTGAGGTGTCTGTCATCTAATTGATGTCAGATTGTGCGATAGTGTTTGTCCTATCATCCTTTTGGTGGTAGTGGCCGGTGTGAGTTTCGCTTATTCATCCTTTTGGTGGGTGTTCTGTCATCGTAATTGATGTCAGATTGTGCGATAGTGTTTGTCCAATCATCCTTTTGGTTGTAGTGGCCGATGTGAGTTTCTCTCCGTCATCCTTTTGGTGGGGGGTCTGTCATCTAATTGATGTCAGATTGTGCGATAGTATTTGTTCTATCATCCTTTTGGTGGTAGTGGACTGATTGAGTTTCGCTCCATCATCCTTTTGGTGGGGGGTCCGTCATCTTAATTGATGTCAGATTGTGCGATAGTGTTTGCCCTATGATCCTTTTAGTGGTAGTGGTTGGTGTGAGTTTTGCTCCGTCATCCTTGTGGTGGGGGGTCATTCATCTTAATTGATGTCAGATTGTGCAATAGTGTTTGTCCTATCATCCTTTTGGTTGTAGTGGCCGATGTGATTTTCTCCCCATCATCCTTTTGGTGGGTGGTCTGTCATCTAATTGATGTCAGATTGTGCGATAGTATTTGTCCTATTACCCTTTTAGTGGTAGTGGTCGGTGTGAGTTTTGCTCCGCCATCCTTTTGGTGGGGTGTCTGTCATCTAATTGATGTTAGATTGTGCGATAGTGTTTGTCCTATCATCATTTTGGTGGTAGTGGCCGGTGTGAGTTTCGCTCCTTCATCCTTTTGGTGGGTGTTCTGTCATCGTAATTAATGTCAGATTGTGCGATAGTGTTTGTCCTATCATCCTTTTGGTTGTAGTGGCCGATGTGAGTTTCTCTCCGTCATACTTTTGGTGGGGGTCTGCCATCTAATTGATGTCAGATTGTGCGATAATGTTTGTCCTATCATCCTTTTGGTGGTAAAGGCCGGATTGAGTTTCGCTCCATCATCCTTTTGGTGGGGGGTCTATCATCTTAATTGATGTCAGATTGTGCGATTTTAATGGTAGTGGTTGGTGTGAGTTTTGCTCCGTCATCCTTGTGGTGGGGGGTCCTTCATCTTAATTGATGTCAGATTGTGCAATAGTGTTTGTCCTATCATCCTTTTGGTTGTAGTGGCCGATGTGAGTTTCTCCCCGTCATCCTTTTGGAGGGGGGTTTGTCATCTAATTGATGTTAGATTGTCCGATAGTATTTGTCCTAGTATCCTTTTAGTGCTAGTGGCCGGTGTGAGTTTCGCTCCGCCATCCTTTAGGTGGGGGGTATATCATCTAATTGATGTCAGATTGTGCTATAGTGTTTGTCCTATCATCCTTTTGGTGGTAGTGGCCAGTGTGAGTTTCGCTCCGTCATCCTTTTGGTGGGTGGTCTGTAATCGTAATTGAAGTCAGATTGTTTGGTAGTGTTTGTCCTATTATCATTTTGTTGGTAGTGGCGGGTGTGAGTTTCATTATGACATCCTTTTGGTGGGAGGTCTGTCATCCTAATTGATGTCAGATTGTGTGTGAGTGTTTGTCCTATCATCCTTTTCGTGGTTCTGGCAAGTGTGAGTTTCGCCACGTCATCCTTTTTGTGGGGGTTGTGTCATCTAATTGATGTCAGATTGTGGGATAGTGTTTGTCTTATTATCCTTTTTGTGGTAGTGGCCGGTGTGACTTTCCCTCCGTCATCCTTTTGGTGGGGGTGTCTGTCATCTAATTGATGTCAGATTGTGCGATAGTGTTTGTCCTATCATCCTTTTGGTGGTAGTGGCCGGTGTGAGTTTCGCTTATTCATCCTTTTGGTGGGTGTTCTGTCATCGAAATTGATGTCAGATTGTGCGATAGTGTTTGTCCTATCATCCTTTTGGTTGTAGTGGCCGATGTGACTTTCTCTCCGTCATCCTTTTGGTGGGGGGTCTGTCATCTAATTGATGTCAGACTGTGCGATAGTATTTGTCCTATCATCCTTTTGGTGGTAGTGGACTGATTGAGTTTCGCTCCATCATCCTTTTGGTGGGGGGTCCGTCATCTTAATTGATGTCAGATTGTGCGATAGTGTTTGCCCTATGATCCTTTTAGTGGTAGTGGTTTGTGTGAGTTTTGCTCCGTCATCCTTGTGGTGGGGGGTCCTTCATCTTAATTGATGTCAGATTGTGCAATAGTGTTTGTCCTATCATCCTTTTCGTGGTTCTGGCAAGTGTGAGTTTCGCCCCGTCATCCTTTTTGTGGGGGTTGTGTCATCTAATTGATGTCAGATTGTGGGATAGTGTTTGTCTTATTATCCTTTTTGTGGTAGTGGCCGGTGTGACTTTCCCTCCATCATCCTTTTGGTGGGGGGGGGGGGGTCTGTCATCTAATTGATGTCAGATTGTGCGATAGTCTTTGACCTATCATCCTTTTGGTGGTAGTGGCCGATGTGAGTTTCGATCCTATCATCCTTTTGGTGGTAGTGGCAGGTGTGAGTTTCTCTCCGTCATCCTTTTGCTGGGTGGTCTGTCATCGTAATTAGTGTAAAATTGTGGGACACTAATTATCCTATCATCCTTTTGGTGGTAGTGGCCGGTGTGAGATTATGCGATAGTGTTTGTCCTATCATCCTTTTGGTGGTAGTGGTCGGTGTGAGTTTCGCTCCGTCATCCTTTTGGTGGGGGGTATGTCATCTAATTGATGTCAGATTGTGCGATAGTGTTTGTCCTATCATCCTTTTGGTGGTAGTGGTCGGTGTGAGTTTCGCTCCGTCATCCTTTTGGTGGGGGGTATGTCATCGAAATTGATGTCAGATTATGCGATAGTTTTTATCCTATCATCCTTTTGGTTGTTGTGGCCTGTGTGAGTTTCTCTCCGTCATCCTTTTCGTGGGGGGTCTGTCATCTAGTTGATGTCAGATTGTGCGATAGTGTTTGTCCTATCATCCTTTTGGTTGTAGTGGCCGAGGTGAGTTTCTCTCCGTCATCCTTTGGGTGGGGGTCTTTCATCTAATTGATGTCATATTGTGCGATAGTGTTTGTCCTATCATCCTTTTGGTGGTAATGGCCGGTGTGAGTTTCGATCCTATCATCCTTTTGGTGGTAGTGGCCGGGGTGAGTTTCGCTCCGTCATCCATTTGTTGGGGGGTCTTTCATCGTAATTACTGTAAAATTATGGGATACTAATTATCCTATCATCTTTTTGGTGGTAGTGGCCGGTGTTAGTTTCGCTTCGTCATCCTTTAGGTGGGGGGTCTATCATCTAATTGATGTCAGATTGTGCTATAGTGTTTGTCCTATCATCCTTTTGGAGGTAGTGGCCGGTGTGAGTTTCGCTCCGTCATCCTTTTGGTGGGTGGTCTGTAATCGTAATTGAAGTCAGATTGTTTGGTAGTGTTTGTCCTATTATCATTTTGTTGGTAGTGGCGGGTGTGAGTTTCATTATGACATCCTTTTGGTGGGAGGTCTGTCATCGTAATTGATGTAAGATTGTGTGTGAGTGTTTGTCCTATCATCCTTTTCGTGGTTCTGGCAAGTGTGAGTTTCGCCCCGTCATCCTTTTTGTGGGGGTTGTGTCATCTAATTGATGTTAGATTGTGGGATAGTGTTTGTCTTATTATCCTTTTTGTGGTAGTGGCCGGTGTGACTTTCCCTCCGTCATCCTTTTGGTGGGGGTGTCTGTCATCTAATTGATGTCAGATTGTGCGATAGTGTTTGTCCTATCATCCTTTTGGTGGTAGTGGCCGGTGTGAGTTTCGCTTATTCATCCTTTTGGTGGGTGTTCTGTCATCGAAATTGATGTCAGATTGTGCGATAGTGTTTGTCCTATCATCCTTTTGGTTGTAGTGGCCGATGTGAGTTTCTCTCCGTCATCCTTTCGGTGGGGGGTCTGTCATCCAATTGATGTCAGATTGTGCGATAGTATTTTTCCTATCATCCTTTTGGTGGTAGTGGACTGATTGAGTTTCGCTCCATCATCCTTTTGGTGGGGGGGTCCGTCATCTTAATTGATGTCAGATTGTGCGATAGTGTTTGCCCTATGATCCTTTTAGTGGTAGTGGTTGGTGTGAGTTTTGCTCTGTCATCCTTGTGGTGGGGGGTCTGTCATCGTAATTGATGTCAGATTGTGTGTGAGTGTTTGTCCTATCATCCTTTTCGTGGTTCTGGCAAGTGTGAGTTTCGCCCCGTCATCCTTTTTGTGGGGGTTGTGTCATCTAATTGATGTCAGATTGTGGGATAGTGTTTGTCTTATTATCCTTTTTATGGTAGTGGCAGGTGTGACTTTCCCTCCATCATCCTTTTGGTGGGGGGGTCTGTCATCTAATTGATGTCAGATTGTGCGATAGTCTTTGACCTATCATCCTTTTGGTGGTAGTGGCCGGTGTGAGTTTCGATCCTATCATCCTTTTGGTGGTAGTGGCAGGTGTGAGTTTCTCTCCGTCATCCTTTTGGTGGGTGGTCTGTCATCGTAATTAGTGTAAAATTGTGGGATACTAATTATCCTATCATCCTTTTGGTGTTAGTAGCCGGTGTGAGATTATGCGATAGTGTTTGTCCTATCATCCTTTTGGTGGTAGTGGTCGGTGTGAGTTTCGCTCCGTCATCCTTTTGGTGGGGGGTATGTCATCTAATTGATGTCAGATTGTGCGATAGTGTTTGTCCTATCATGCTTTTGGTGGTAGTGGCCGGTGTGAGTTTCGCTCCGTCATCCTTTTGGTGGGGGGTATGTCATCGAAATTGATGTCAGATTATGCAATAGTTTTTATCCTATCATCCTTTTGGTTGTTGTGGCCGGTGTGAGTTCCTCTCCGTCATCCTTTTCGTGGGGGGTCTGTCATCTAATTAATGTCAGATTGTGCGATAGTGTTTGTCCTATCATGCTTTTGGTTGTAGTGGCCGAGGTGAGTTTCTCTCCGTCATCCTTTGGGTGGGGGTCTTTCATCTAATTGATGTCATATTGTGCGATAGTGTTTGTCCTATCATCCTTTTGGTGGTAATGGCCGGTGTGAGTTTCGATCCTATCATCCTTTTGGTGGTAGTGGTCGGGGTGAGTTTCGCTCCGTCATCCATTTGTTGGGGGGTCTGTCATCGTAATTACTGTAAAATTATGGGATACTAATTATCCTATCATCTTTTTGGTGGTAGTGGCCGGTGTTAGTTTCGCTTCTTCATCCTTTTGGTTGGGGGTCTTCCATCTAATTGATGTCAGATTATGCGATAGTGTTTGTCCTATCATCCTTTGGTTGTAGTGGCCGGTGTGAGTTTCTCTCTGTCATCCTTTTGGTGGGGCGTCTGTCATCTAATTTATGTCAGATTATGCGATAGTATTTGTCCTATCATCCTTTTGTGGTGGTCGGCATTGTGAGTTATGCTCTTTCTTCGTTTTGGCAGGGGGTCTGTCATCTAATTGATGTCAGATTGTGCGATAGTGTTTGTCCTATCATCTTTTTGGTGGTAGTGGTCGGTGTGAGTTTCGCTCTGTCATCCTTTTGGTGGGGGGTCTGTCATCTTATTGATTTTAGATTGTACGATAGTGTTTGCCCTATCATCCTTTTGGTTGTAGTAGTTGGTGTGAGTTTTGCTCCGTCATCCTTTTGGTGGGGGGTCCGTCATCTTAATTGATGTCAGATTGTGCGATAGTGTTTGTCCTATCATCCCTTTGGTTGTAGTGGCCGGTGTGAGTTTCTCTCCGTCATCCTTTTGGTGGGGGGTCTTTCATCTAATTGATATCCGATTGTGCGATAATATTTGTCCTATCATCCTTTTGGTGGTAGTGGCCGGTGTAAGTTTCGCTCCGCCATGCTTTTGGTGGTGGTTTGTCATCTAATTGACGTCAGATTGTGCGATAGTGTTTGTCCTATCAATCTTTTGGTGGTAGTGGCTGGTGTGAGTTTCGCTCCGTCATCCTTTTGGTGGGTGGTCTGTCATTATAATCGATGTTAGATTGTGCGATAGTGTTTTTCCTATCATCATTTTGTTGGTAGTGGTTGTTGCACCCCAAAGTGTGCCTAACGTTTTCTTACTTGGTTTATGTTTCATTGCATTAGCATTGCAACGTTCTAGTATTTCCATAACATAATATTACTCATTTAGCTGGGGATCAAGTGTGATTTATATCAAGAGAAGCCTATCTAGAGGTCTTGTTCAAGCTTGAGAAGTCACCAAGGTCATCAGGAAGAGGGTTGTGTTCTTTAGAAGTTCAGTTGCTTGTATAGGGTTCATCTCCTAGCCTGAGGACCAATTGAAGACTATCAGTTTGTGATGAAGCCTTGATCAGGGATGGAATGTGGATAGACCTCATAGAGTGCCTTAAGGGTCATGAGAGAGCTTAGTTAAATCATTATGCCAAGTGTGAAGAGCCACAGTTGAGGGTGTTGCAATTAGGGTTTTCATCTGAGTAATCCTAAGCCAACTGTGCAATTGAAGAAGGTTAAAGCCTACTTCTAAGTCTTTGTAATAAAAGAGAGTTGTGTTGAGATACATGAAATGATATTCCAAGATCAATCCAAGAAAAGTTCACAGTGTGAGTTTCGCCCCGTCATCCTTTTTGTGGGGGTTGTGTCATCTAATTGATGTCAGATTGTGGGATAGTGTTTGTCTTATTATCCTTTTTGTGGTAGTGGCCGGTGTGACTTTCCCTCCGTCATCCTTTTGGTGGGGGTGTCTGTCATCTAATTGATGTCAGATTGTGCGATAGTGTTTGTCCTATCATCCTTTTGGTGGTAGTGGCCGGTGTGAGTTTCGCTTATTCATCCTTTTGGTGGGTGTTCTATCATCGAAATTGATGTCAGATTGTGCGATAGTGTTTGTCCTATCATCCTTTTGGTTGTAGTGGCCGATGTGAGTTTCTCTCCGTCATCCTTTTGGTGGGGGGTCTGTCATCTAATTGATGTCAGATTGTGCGATAGTATTTGTCCTATCATCCTTTTGGTGGTAGTGGACTGATTGAGTTTCGCTCCATCATCCTTTTGGTGGGGGGTCCGTCATCTTAATTGATGTCAGATTGTGCGATAGTGTTTGCCCTATGATCCTTTTAGTGGTAGTGGTTGGTGTGAGTTTTGCTCCGTCATCCTTGTGGTGGGGGGTCTGTCATCGTAATTGATGTCAGATTGTGTGTGAGTGTTTGTCCTATCATCCTTTTCGTGGTTCTGGCAAGTGTGAGTTTCGCCCCGTCATCCTTTTTGTGGGGGTTGTGTCATCTAATTGATGTCAGATTATGGGATAGTGTTTGTCTTATTATCCTTTTTGTGGTAGTGGCCGGTGTGACTTTCCCTCCATCATCCTTTTGGTGGGGGGGTCTCTCATCTAATTGATGTCAGATTGTGCGATAGTCTTTGACCTATCATCCTTTTGGTGGTAGTGGCCGATGTGAGTTTCGATCCTATCATCCTTTTGGTGGTAGTGGCAGGTGTGAGTTTCTCTCCGTCATCCTTTTGCTGGGTGGTCTGTCATCGTAATTAGTGTAAAATTGTGGGATACTAATTATCCTATCATCCTTTTGGTGGTAGTGGCCGGTGTGAGATTATGCGATAGTGTTTGTCCTATCATCCTTTTGGTGGTAGTGGTCGGTGTGAGTTTCGCTCCGTCATCCTTTTGGTGGGTATGTCATCTAATTGATGTCAGATTGTGCGATAGTGTTTGTCCTATCATCCTTTTGGTGGTAGTGGTCGGTGTGAGTTTCGCTCCGTCATCCTTTTGGTGGGGGGTATGTCATCGAAATTGATGTCAGATTATGCGATAGTTTTTATCCTATCATCCTTTTGGTTGTTGTGGCCGGTGTGAGTTTCTCTCCGTCATCCTTTTCGTGGGGGGTCTGTCATCTAATTGATGTCAGATTGTGCGATAGTGTTTGTCCTATCATCCTTTTGGTTGTAGTGGCCGAGGTGAGTTTCTCTCCGTCATCCTTTGGGTGGGGGTCTTTCATCTAATTGATGTCAGATTGTGCGATAGTGTTTGTCCTATCATCCTTTTGGTGGTAATGGCCGGTGTGAGTTTCGATCCTATCATCCTTTTGGTGGTAGTGGCCGAGGTGAGTTTCGCTCCGTCATCCATTTGTTGGGGGGTCTGTCATCGTAATTACTGTAAAATTATGGGAATTTAATTATCCTATCATCTTTTTGGTGGTAGTGGCCGGTGTTAGTTTCGCTTCGTCATCCTTTAGGTGGGGGGTCTATCATCTAATTGATGTCAGATTGTGCTATAGTGTTTTTCCTATCATCCTTTTGGTGGTAGTGGCTGTTGCACCCTAAAATTTGCTCAACCTTATTCACTTGGTTTATGTTTCAATATCATTAGCATTTGCATATAGAGTCATGTACATAGCCTAACCATCTGCATAGCATAAGCATAGCAAGTCATTCAATAGGGGATCAAGCATTATTCTCATCTCTAGAGGCCTATCTAGAGGTTATTATCCTAATTCAATCTCATTCAAGTCATCAAGAAAGAATTTGAAAGCAGGGAGTTCAGTGGATCAAGCACTGAGTATATCTCCAAACTGAGGGTGTCTGAGGATCAACAAGGGAATTATGAGTTGTGAATTGAGAGCATGGGGAGTATCTAGACATCTTGGAGGACTTAGAAAGTCATTTGGAGAAGAAAACAAGTTGTTGATGGGATCACAAGAATTGCAGTTGAAGACAGTCAACTAGGGTTTCATCTGGGTCAACCCTAGGTCAACCCTAGGTCAATTGATTGATTTAAGGGCATTCAGGTCTATTGAAGGGATGTGGGGTTCATCATTTGACATGGAGAACAAGGATATGTTGTTATGCTAAGAAGAATTCAAGAGAAATCAAGGAGAAGAGGAGTCTCTAAATTAGGGTTTCTGTGTAAAATCCCCTAGTTTAGGTCAAGTTTCCAAGCAAGATAAGTCAAAATGCAAGCTTAAAATGGATCCTTGGCCAACATGAAACTTGTAGAGGATCTCAAGACCTTTAATTTGAGTGGTGGAAGACATCAAGGAGATTTATAGAACTCAAGTTATGGTCCTTGCAAGTTACAGGTCATCTGAGGTATCTGAAATTTTGTCTGTGAAAGTGACTTGACTTCCAAGCAACTTGTACCCCTCAAGGAGATTTCAAATGAATTTCTAGTCAACATAAGAATTGTTCCTCATTGTCTTAGCTTTCTATAATGGTATGGTATGACTTCATATGATTTGTGGAACTCTACTTATGGTCTTGGCAAGCAAAAGGGTATTTTGGTCATTTGGTGATTACAGGTCATTCATAGCATATGCTTAAAACTCATACAAGGAAGCTTCAAATGGAAAACTTCCCAACATCAAAGTTGTTCAAAATGGGATTTTAAGGCTAGATAAGATGTTGTGAGAGTTTGAAAAAGCTTGGAGCATGGATATTTTAAAATGGTCAAAATGACTTAAAAAGACATATAACTTGAAAAAGTTGAAATTGGATTTTGGTTTGAGAGATCTACAAATCCAAAATGGGGCATATGATAGATGATTTTGATTGGAAACAACATTTTGGAAACAATGGTTTATCCACATTTTTGATTTTAGGCTTAAAAATTGGACTTCCTTTGTAAATTTGTTTCTTGCACTTTAAGGTACCATGAGAAATTGTTTGCCAAAGCCTTAATTTTGCATAAAATGCCTTGTTCTCACATGTATACCTCATATAAGGGTATTTTGAAGACTTATCATGAGTTTTATGAGATTTACTAAAAATAGTATTTTTGAATTTCTCATTACGTGAGAAGTTCTAGAACTTCCTTGGAAGCTTCTCATATGTTCTAGATCTTTCCTTTCACTTCCATAAATACCCAAGGGTGAGATCATGCAAGGGTTGGTGATTCTTTGAACTTGTAAACACTACTTTGAATCCTTCACTCCAATTGGCATTTTCTCTTCAAACTCCATTGAAGCTTCATCAATCACTTCAATTTCTGTCTTCATCATCATCCTCCATTGTTGTAGAGTAAAAAGCACGAAGAAGGCACATCAATTCGTGGCTGGATCATGAGTTCCACTTCATCACTCCAAGTTGCGTGAAGGTTCGAATTGCCATTTTCAAGAGGCTTGAGCAGGAATTCTCTTCACCAGCATCATCACCATCATATAAAGATCATTTGGCACCATTGGCAAGGGCTGAAACAGGGCATAGCAACCATCACCATATCCAATTGGTAAGGATACGTTTTGTTTCGAATCACCATAATTATGCATGGTTAGGGTTAGTTGTTGTGATATTCATGATAGAGACCACTTAAGGATCATTTATGGTGAGTTTAAGGTCAATCCATGGAGGTTCAAGATGTGGTGTCAATTCTTTCAAGATCAAGAATGGTTGGAATATGAGGTTTTAATGCATGTGCTATGGTTTAGTATACTCAGTGCAACCTATAGAACACGTGGCTATAGTTATTTTCATGGTTTGTTGAGATTGAATAACAAGCTTCCATGGTGGAACCATGGATGGGGGGTTTCGGTTTGTGCATTGTAGAGGGTTTCAAGGGAAGTTAGGGACATGGCTGGATAGAGGGCAGAAAATGGAGCGAAATTGGTTTTTATTTCGTGAGATTTCGTGGTGTAATGAAGGAGCTATGATCCATTGAAGAAGCTTGCATGGAGTTGCTTTTTCATGAAGATTAGGGTTTGGTTTGGAGAAGAAATACATCAACCGTCGGATGCTTTCAAAGGCTTTGACTAAGACTTAAATCCAATGGTCCAGATTGCACCCCTCCTCTTTAATTATTTTATTTTCTATTTTCAATTTGCATTTTATGTTACTCAACTTCCAAAATTCATAACTAAATAAATAATGCATGTTTTTTACTCATTCTTTTTTTAATATTTTCCTTAACATGTCTAGAAAATTAAAAAAATATAAAAATTGCATTTTATATTTTTTCGCATTTTTCACATATTTTACAAATAAATGCATATTTTGAAGGTTTTATTTCATACATGATCTTGTAGATTTTTGTTCTTACACTTAGAAATAGATTTTTTGCCCATTCTTTTTTGTGGTGATTAATATTGAATTTTAGTATTCCCAGAATTTATTACTAGATTTTTTAGAATAAAATTTGATTAGTTTAGATAATTGAACTTAGGATAGTTTAATTAGGGTTTTTAAGTAGTATACTTGAACTTCAACATTTCATTTTTGAAAATTCATAACAAATTAGAAATTGCATATTTTTAATTCATTCTTTTTGCATCATTTTCTTTAAAAGAGTCTAGAAAATTATAAAAAATAAAAATTGCATTTTATTTTTCATTTGATATTTTTCCCATATTTTCCAAATAAATAGCATTTTAAATAGTTTCATTTCATACATGATTTTGTTAATTTTTGTTCTATTAGATGCTTTAATATTTTTTTGACCATTCTTTTTAGGTTGTTTAGTTTAGACATCAAACTTGTAGATGCAATTTAATTCCCATTTTTAGAAATTAATTGTAGGTGTTTAAGTTTAGGTGTGAACAACATGAATAAACTAGGGTTTTAGGTGATGACTTAGGAGAATCACTTCATTTCCCTTAGGACTTAGGGTTTGAATAGTTTAGCTATGGGACTATAGGGGCTATGGGTAGTTATTAGATCCCCTAGAAAAAGTTAGGATTCCCCCTACTGCTATTAATGTACTGTATATATCTGATTGACTGGTGTGGTGTGCCCTCTGGGGATTATTGCTTGTCTGTGTGGGTATTGGGATTGTCTGGAGATTTGGGAGAGCTGAAGACTTGAGGAGATGAAAGCCATTGAAGATCCAGAGATTGAAGATCAACTTCCAGAGTTGAAGAGGAGGCTCTTGCTAGCAGCTGCTGAGAGACTAGGGTTTAGGAGCTAGGCAGAGCTCCAGGTTAGAAAGTTTGTTTCTCAAACATGGATTGCCTTGTCTGCATCCATTCTTCTCTGTGATTCAGAGTCTCTCTAAGACACTCACCCCCTTCCTTTGGAAGGCTTGGTGATAGTGTCTAAGAGATAGAACTCTTGAGAGAAAATGTCTTTTGTGTTAGAAGCAGTCTGTTCACCACCTTTGGTAGTCAACTGATTGCTTAACACCCAATTCACTCTGATAACTGATCCCTCATCCTGGAGGTTTGAACTTGAAGAAAAGCCATTGCAGATGGAAGAATGATGATCAAAGCCCTTGCCTAAAGGTCATGAAGATGGAGACTGATGCTTGTTGAAGCCTGTAGCTGATTGGAGATTACTTGAAGCCAGATGTTGATTCAGAGCTGTTGATGCTGTTTCTTTTGCTGTTGTATTTCATTCCTGATGTACTTGTTTGATTTTACTGGACTGTATTGTTTGCTGTCTACCCTGCTGGGTTGAAAGTGAAGTCTGTTCACTTTTGCCTATTGTTTTCTAGGTTCGAGGTTGAGTGGGACTCCCTTGCGTCGCTTGTACTGTTGCATCCATGCATTTTACTGCTTTATTATATCTGGTATTGTTTCTGTTTCTGCCTATCCCGTAGGATCTCTGTTTCTCTCTGTGCAAGAGAGGAGCATGATAGACACTAGGTCTTAACCCATGCATGATAACATTAGGATAGTTTGATTCCCTTCGCAACCGTAGGTTAGAATTCTGTCTCTTTCTTCCTCAAAACAAACAGAAAAACACATAAAGATTTCAAGCACAATAAAAGACACTTCTTCCGTAAAAGGATGTGAACTCATCAAAGCGTCATTTTTGTCCGCTGGGACTGTTAATCAGAAAACCTTTTTCAGAAGGAATAAAATCAACCAAGACAAGCCTGTGTCTTCTGTGGCCCGAACTACGTTTGCTCTGATCTTCCATGCCGTGTGGAAGTACGTAGGCATAGGATGCGATATCCTAGCGAGCAACCTTCCCCTCCTTTCCCGTAGGTAGGCGAACTACGTTGACTCTGATTTCTCGTTCCAGACAGGAATACGTAGGCATAAAGTGCGATACTTTGCCGAGTCATTTTGTTTTCATTTTCTTTTCTTTTTAACCCTTGACCTATAGTTTAGATAGAATAACAATCCATACCCGAAAACAAGCGTGGATCCCGTCGAGTACGACGGACGTGAGGGGTGCTAATACCTTCCCCTTGCGTAACCGACTCCCGAATCCAGGTTTTGGTTGCGATGACCATACCTTTCCCGTGTTGTGCGAGGTTTACTCTGAGCGTTTCATTTCCCTCCCGTGGGATAAATAACGCACGGTGGCGACTCTTCTGTTCAGTCGGCGCCGATTTTCGCAGTAGCGACAGTGGCAGGTGTGAGTTTCGCTCCGTCATCCTTTTGGTGGGTGGTCTGTAATCGTAATTGAAGTCAGATTGTTTGGTAGTGTTTGTCCTATTATCATTTTGTTGGTAGTGGCGGGTGTGAGTTTCATTATGACATCCTTTTGGTGGGAGGTCTGTCATCGTAATTGATGTAAGATTGTGTGTGAGTGTTTGTCCTATCATCCTTTTCGTGGTTCTGGCAAGTGTGAGTTTCGCCCCGTCATCCTTTTTGTGGGGGTTGTGTCATCTAATTGATGTCAGATTGTGGGATAGTGTTTGTCTTATTATCCTTTTTGTGGTAGTGGCCGGTGTGACTTTCCCTCCGTCATCCTTTTGGTGGGGGTGTCTGTCATCTAATTGATGTCAGATTGTGCGATAGTGTTTGTCCTATCATCCTTTTGGTGGTAGTAGCCGGTGTGAGTTTCGCTTATTCATCCTTTTGGTGGGTGTTCTGTCATCGAAATTGATGTCAGATTGTGCGATAGTGTTTGTCCTATCATCCTTTTGGTTGTAGTGGCCGATGTGAGTTTCTCTCCGTCATCCTTTTGGTGGGGGGTCTGTCATCTAATTGATGTCAGATTGTGCGATAGTATTTGTCCTATCATCCTTTTGGTGGTAGTGGACTGATTGAGTTTCGCTCCATCATCCTTTTGGTGGGGGGGTCCGTCATCTTAATTGATGTCAGATTGTGCGATAGTGTTTGCCCTATGATCCTTTTAGTGGTAGTGGTTGGTGTGAGTTTTGCTCTGTCATCCTTGTGGTGGGGGGTCTGTCATCGTAATTGATGACAGATTGTGTGTGAGTGTTTGTCCTATCATCCTTTTCGTGGTTCTGGCAAGTGTGAGTTTCGCCCCGTCATCCTTTTTGTGGGGGTTGTGTCATCTAATTGATGTCAGATTGTGGGATAGTGTTTGTCTTATTATCCTTTTTGTGGTAGTGGCCGGTGTGACTTTCCCTCCATCATCCTTTTGGTGGGGGGGTCTGTCATCTAATTGATGTCAGATTGTGCGATAGTCTTTGACCTATCATCCTTTTGGTGGTAGTGGCCGGTGTGAGTTTCGATCCTATCATCCTTTTGGTGGTAGTGGCAGGTGTGAGTTTCTCTCCGTCATCCTTTTGCTGGGTGGTCTGTCATCGTAATTAGTGTAAAATTGTGGGATACTAATTATCCTATCATCCTTTTGGTGGTAGTGGCCGGTGTGAGATTATGCGATAGTGTTTGTCCTATCATCCTTTTGGTGGTAGTGGTCGGTGTGAGTTTCGCTCCGTCATCCTGTTGGTGGGGGGTGTGTCATCTAATTGATGTCAGATTGTGCGATAGTGTTTGTCCAATCATGCTTTTGGTGGTAGTGGCCGGTGTGAGTTTCGCTCCGTCATCCTTTTGGTGGGGGGTATGTCATCGAAATTGATGTCAGATTATGCTATAGTTTTTATCCTATCATCCTTTTGGTTGTTGTGGCCGGTGTGAGTTTCTCTCCGTCATCCTTTTCGTGGGGGGTCTGTCATCTAATTAATGTCAGATTGTGTGGTAGTGTTTGTCCTATCATCCTTTTGGTTGTAGTTGCCGAGGTGAGTTTCTCTCCGTCATCCTTTGGGTGGGGGTCCTTCATCTAATTGATGTCAGATTGTGCGATAGTGTTTGTCCTATCATCCTTTTGGTGGTAATGGCCGGTGTGAGTTTCGATCCTATCATCCTTTTGGTGGTAGTGGTCGGGGTGAGTTTCGCTCCGTCATCCATTTGTTGGGGGGTCTGTCATCGTAATTACTGTAAAATTATGGGATACTAATTATCCTATCATCTTTTTGGTGGTAGTGGCCGGTGTTAGTTTCGCTTCGTCATCCTTTTGGTGGGGGGTCTTCCATCTAATTGATGTCAGATTATGCGATAGTGTTTGTCCTATCATCCTTTGGTTGTAGTGGCCGGTGTGAGTTTCTCTCTGTCATCCTTTTGGTGGGGCGTCTGTCATCTAATTTATGTCAGATTGTGCGATAGTATTTGTCCTATCATCCTTTTGTGGTGGTCGGCATTGTGAGTTATGCTCTTTCTTCGTTTTGGCATGGGGTCTGTCATCTAATTGATGTCAGATTGTGCGATAGTGTTTGTCCTATCATCTTTTTGGTGGTAGTGGTCGGTGTGAGTTTCGCTCTGTCATCCTTTTGGTGGGGGGTCTGTCATCTTATTGATTTTAGATTGTACAATAGTGTTTGCCCTATCATCCTTTTGGTTGTAGTAGTTGGTGTGAGTTTTGCTCCGTCATCCTTTTGGTGGGGGGTCCGTCATCTTAATTGATGTCAGATTGTGCGATAGTGTTTGTCCTATCATCCTTTTGGTTGTAGTGGCCGGTGTGAGTTTCTCTCCGTCATCCTTTTGGTGGGGGGTCTTTCATCTAATTGATATCCGATTGTGCGATAATATTTGTCCTATCATCCTTTTGGTGGTAGTGGCCGGTGTAAGTTTCGCTCCGCCATGCTTTTGGTGGTGGTTTGTCATCTAATTGACGTCAGATTGTGCGATAGTGTTTGTCCTATCAATCTTTTGGTGGTAGTGGCTGGTGTGAGTTTCGCTCCGTCATCCTTTTGGTGGGTGGTCTGTCATTATAATTGATGATAGATTGTGCGATAGTGTTTTTCCTATCATCATTTTGTTGGTAGTGGTTGTTGCACCCCAAAGTGTGCCTAACGTTTTCTTACTTGGTTTATGTTTCATTGCATTAGCATTGCAACGTTCTAGTATTTCCATAACATAATATTACTCATTTAGCTGGGGATCAAGTGTGATTTATATCAAGAGAAGCCTATCTAGAGGTCTTGTTCAAGCTTGAGAAGTCACCAAGGTCATCAGGAAGAGGGTTGTGTTCTTTAGAAGTTCAGTTGCTTGTATAGGGTTCATCTCCTAGCCTGAGGACCAATTGAAGACTATCAGTTTGTGATGAAGCCTTGATCAGGGATGGAATGTGGATAGACCTCATAGAGTGCCTTAAGGGTCATGAGAGAGCTTAGTTAAATCATTATGCCAAGTGTGAAGAGCCACAGTTGAGGGTGTTGCAATTAGGGTTTTCATCTGAGTAATCCTAAGCCAACTGTGCAATTGAAGAAGGTTAAAGCCTACTTCTAAGTCTTTGTAATAAAAGAGAGTTGTGTTGAGATACATGAAATGATATTCCAAGATCAATCCAAGAAAAGTTCACAGTGTGAGGAGTTGCTAAATTAGGGTTCTCAGGGTAAAATCCCCTATTTAGTGCCTAACTTCAAGACCACTTATCTTAAGAGGCAAGTTTCATCTCCCTTTTCGGCCCACATGAAACTTGTAGAGCATGCTCTTAGCTTTAATTTGAGTACTAGAAGTCCTCCATTAGATTTATAGAACTCAAGTTATGGTCCAGACAAGTTACAGGTCATCAGATGAATGCGAAATTTGTCTGTGAAAGTTCACCAACTTCTATGCAACTTGGCATTATAATATTCAAATGTAAGAAGGAGAGAGAAACTTTTCATGCTAGGACTGTTGCAGCTGGCTCACCCTACCTTCACAGATCATCTCAGTCACTTCATGTCCATTTCCACTTGAGTTTTCTGATCTCCTTTGAACTATGGAGCTGATAGGAGAAGATCTTGCAAGATTCACTTGAAAAATCTCATGAAAACTCCCTCCAAAAGTGGTAAAAGACCAAGGCTGCCCTCACTCTTGTTTGGCTATAAATAGAGGCATCTTCTATGAGCTTAAGTACACCAGAGAAATCTCAGGAAACCATAGCTCTCATTCTCCTCTCATTCCTTAAGGATCTCAAAAATCTCAAAATCCCCATTTTCACCAAAAAGCTGTCTTGAGCAAAACTCTGCTCAAGACCAGTTCTATCATTTCTAAGCCTCTCAAAATCATCCACACAATCCCTAAATATAGTGTAGAAGGTGTCCATACCCTCAAACCTCTCAAAAATACCATTTTTCAAAAAGTCAAGTTTCACACCAAGAAAGTTTGACCACTATACTCAAAACTTGCCAAAACCTTGTCTAGGCTTGTTCTTATTGTTCTAACCATCCATACACCTCACATATGTCATATTACAACTATCCAAAGCATTGAAAATCAACTGGGAATCACATAACTCCAACTGTCTTGAAGGTTGGTTTTGTTGCTTCAAGAGGAAGCAAGCTTCATCTCTTTGCAAAGAAAGGAGTATCTTTGGGTTTCTGAGATTTTTAGTTTGCTCAAGGCTGGTCTACAAGAGGTATGTGATATTCTAACTATCTATTAATCATACATCTTCGTGTATTGTCATTTTGTGGTGATTTGTGTGAAAATATACCATGGCTACCCCATTGTGTTTCTTTATCAAGAACCCTAGTTTTATGATCATGATACTGGTCTTGTTAATATATTGTCATTTGCAAATGATATGTGGATGATAGGTTACAAGTTTGTGCTTTGTTATCATGTTTAGACTTATTTGTGAGATTTTGGTCATTTGGTAGTTTTAGAAGCCAGTGTTGAAATATTGATGGACTAATCCTAGAACTGTCAAACTTAGCTCATTAGTGAGATATGTGGATAACTTGTAAGTTGCTCATAGATCCCCCTTGCCCTTGATCATGTTTGAATCAATGTGGCCCTTGTTTTCACATTGTGATATTTTCATGTCTTTCTTGCCTATCATTGCTATGAAGTGGGTGTTAAGTGGTTATACTTGCTATTTCTTATGCCTCAAGTCTTGGTTTAATGTTTGATCTTGATTCATGATGTATGTCTTGGTGGAGATGTGAAAGGTATGAATCTTGATTTTAGGGTTGTTTTGAAATCTTGTGTTTTGCTGTGAAGTATTGGCGTCACATACCCTTTCTGTTTGGATCAATTTGTTGTTGGACTTCAAAGTTGTGGACTCATTTATTTAATTATTTTGAGGATGTGTGTGATGCTGTTATGTTCAAAATCTGCCTAAGTGTTCAAACTGCCTTATCATGCCTCTCTTGCATTTTTTTCAAAACATCATTGATACCAAACATATCACATTCTCTTTCAAGAATTTTCTACATGATTTGTGTGCATTGAATATTTGTCCTATCCAGTTAAAACTTGCGTGTGCTAGCAAAAGTTCCCAACTGTCATTGAATGTTGCCTGCTGCATATTTAATTCATTATTCTTGTATGACATGAGCTTCAAATGCTAGTTTCTATTTTGGTAAGGATTTGATCCATTTTTTGAGTTGTGCCTCATCTATTAGCATCATCATGATATATGTATAACATCTATTTCATGAAAGAAATCATTGCTTTAAAAGGGCTCTGTTGTGGTGAATGTATGCCAAGGCAGTTTTTTTTCAATTTTTACCACATGCACCAATTTTAATTCTACTTGATATATGCCATTTCATGAAGCCAAATCACTTTCCTTATGATATTTATGATGTGTGCACATTGGTTATTTATGCTTTCCTGGTTTGTTTTCACAATTCACCTTCCAATTGCACTTATCCACTAAATCTGCCACAACATACCCAAAATTGTATTTTTGTTTGTATATGCATGATCTTAGAGTTGTAATTCACCCCTATGTTTGATTCTAAGGCGTTTAGATGTTTGGTTTGGTCTAGAATTACCTAGATTTGCATTTCACTACCTAATTGCAATTTTGAGCCAAAAGCCATGACCACATACCAAAACCATGTTTACTTGCAATATGTTTGATCTCAGAGTGGTAACTCATTCCTCTCTATATTTTTGGTGTGTGCATGCATTGTTTGTTAATGTGAGGTCTTTTTGCATTTGAACCATGTTTTTATCTCATAGCTGTCAACTATTTTGAAAAAAAAACACTTGTGCTCTTTTATGTTGCCTACTGCCCTAGGTTTGTAAACCTGCATTGGAGTTGATGTTTAAATTGAATATAGGCATTTTTATGCTAGGTTTCATATTTGTGTCAAGAGCATATCTGTTGTTACATTCTGCTATCATGGATTTTGCTGCTTTGTCTGCCAACCTTGTTCATAATTAAGCATATCAATTGTTATAGCTTTGCTGTCATGGAACTTGTTTGCAAATTGGCACCATTTCAAAGATATTTTTCTTGTGTTTCAAGCAAAAACCTCCTGTGGACTTCTCTTTTGATGTGTGCATCATGCCTGGCTTTATTTTTCCTTCAACATCATTCACTGTTTTTCAAATTTGGTAATTATGCTTTGGATTTTGGTTGTGGCTTAGCAGTACACCACTGTTATTCTTTTAGGATGACAGTTAGTCTTTTGGTTTTGTTAGGATCTGGTTGTAACCCCTAGCATGTTTAAACATTGGTTTGGCTTGGTATCCTATATGTGCAAGACATAGCAACTCATGTGCCATTTTTTGAATCAGGGTTGTATTGAAATATTTTCTTGCTAGAATACTCTCAATATCATGTTAATGATTTGCTCATACTGTTTAATCCCCCTGATCACCACTGATTCAGTTTGTAATCATCAAACTGCATTTCAATCACTAAATTTGCAGTTGCCATGTGTTTTTCAAATCCATGTTGTTTATGAACAAATTTAAGGTTTAGACACACCCTATGTGATGTTTTGAGGATGTATGTGTAATTCATTTACTTCAATTTGGCCTGTTTAATAATTTCCCTATCATACTTGCAAGTGTCTTGATTTTTCTCTCATTTCCATATGACAGTTGGAGTTTTGACTCATGAGTGGTTTGTTTGAATGTATGAACTTGATGTACATGATATTTGAGTTGTGTTTGAGCTCTTTTCTCGATCATAGCATGACTGGTTTGATCATTGGCTTTGTAAATGCATTTTCATCCAATATAGAAACTGCCATCATGTTTCTTTTTCAAAGCCTCTTTTCAAAATTCCATTTGGACCATCTTGTTCCTTGTTTGAAAAAACCCAAGATTGATATAAGGTTTGCTAAATTTGGCTAAGAATTGAACAAGTTTGACATCAAAACGTATTTTGAAAAATGTCTTGTTTTTGCTTCAAATTTTCCCAGAAATTCACAAAACCACGCCATATCTATTTATGGGGGTGGCTACATCAACGGATGTATAGCCACCCCAGTCGTAGAAGCATGCACACATATCATACCTTTCATTAGCCAGACCTGGGTTCGATCCCTGAGGAAGATCAACCCTTTTGTGTTTTTTTTCATATTTTGCCTTGATTCTTTTTTTTCCTTCTTGCTATTCCTTTCCTTGTCACACGCGGGAAATTGGCCTATTGGGTTGTTCCATGAGTTTTCAACTAAGGGGCCTGGGTTCAACCTTCAGCGTGGCCTCTTTCCTTTTATTTTATATTTGTTTGTTTTTATTTGTTTGTTTTATTATCATAATTCATCAAATCTTCAAATATTCATAACTCTCTTATTTTTCATCCTTTTTGGTCCATTCTTTTTGCAATGTATTTTCTATAATGTCTATTTTCATATGATATAAGAATATTACATGTTGTTATTAATTATGATGCCTTTTGGCTATGTGGAAATGCGTCCATTTTTTGAGATCGTTATCTTACCTACAGTTGAATTCCCTTTAATCACGTTTGAATTTTCTTGTGAGATCTTTGCATCCCATATTAGTTAATATGCTAGGGTACTCTCCTTTAGTTGTCACCATAATCCTATGTTTTTTCCTCCTAAATTATGAGGTTTAAACTGATTTACCTGTGTTTGATTATCATCTATGCATATTGTTGTTACATTCGCTATGCTTTGAACTTATGACATGCTTACTTTAAAATTGTGATTTATTTATGAGGTAGTTACCTTCATCATGCTTTAATCTTTGTTAAGATATGTCCTCAAGCTTTGTTAAGATATGCTCCAATCTTTGTTAAGATATTTGATTATCGGTTGTAACCATTGGTATTATTTGAAGTATCTACTTATTGTAATATGCATGCTTACTTGATTGTAACCTTATTTTATCTTGCTTGGTTAAGTATTCTTTCCCCAAGTGATGGAACTTTTTAGTTCTCATCCAAGTTGTCTCTCTCTCTCTCTCTCTCTCTCTCTCTCTCTCTCTCCTTCCAAAGGAAAAGTCACTCCCTTGACCCTTGTGTCATTGGATAGCTCATTTACCCCTACCTTGACTTCGTGAAGTCATCCTAACCCTAACTTAGTTAAGTTAGCGCATGTAAGCCTTAGACTTTGCTTTAAGTCTAGAAAACCCACCTATACTAGGAGTGCTTCTTCAACTAGAACCCTAGGATAGAGTTTTTAAACTCTATGTAAGAATCATGGATATGATTACTTACTTCCCTTTCTTGAGAGTTCAACATAGATCTAGAGAGTATCCTTAAACTATACACAAGCATTGTTATGTTTGTTTCCCCAGGAACCTTGATCATCATCAAATGTTCTTCATCCCTTGTGAGGTGAACTACGATTGCTCTGATTCTATCCTAGTTAGGATACGTAGGCAGAGGACGCGATGTCTTTGCGAGAAAGCTTATAAACTATCTTTAGGTCTTTACCTACACCCTTTACCCAACCCAAACCCTAGCAAACATTTACCAACTTAGCATGCAATCAAACAAAAGGTTTCTGTAGAGTACTACATATGTTTAGGATGTGAAACACCTACCCTATCCATAACCAACCCCCGATCCCCGAATCTCTTAGCGTTGTTGTTACATCGCGAAAAGGGTTTTTTTTCTTTCTTTAGACCTTTCCTTTGGATAAATTAAAGTCCGGTTGTGAATTTAAGAATTAAGATTCAAGTTAATCAATAGCTTGGTATCACGATTCTCACCGCAACAGAAATGGCGACTTCACTGGGGAGACTTACTTAACTTGAGGGTTTAGCCTAATTTGTTTAATTGCATGCTATATTTGTAAGTATTTGCTTAACATGTATATTTGTCAATATATTTGTTTGATTGTTGGGTATTAGGTGCTTTGAGTGGTGAGACGGTCCTATACTCGGACTCGAGTGAAATTATGATAGGATGGTGGTATATTCAAGAAGGCTTATAGGGAGTTGATTCCCGACCAAGCTAACATGAGAAAACACCGCTCAGTGTAGGCCCTCTTGAAAGTTTTAGTATTGTTGATCGAGTATTCGTGAAAACAATGCTACTTTCAACGAAGGAGCCCATGACACTGTGGACTTTTAGAATACATTTTACCCCACTTTGGCCTTATTAGGACGTAGTGCGATGACTATAAGGTAGTATTTCCGAAATAGTTGATACGCGATACTACACTCAGACGAGATTCTCTTGAGAATATTATCGATTACCAAGTGATTTGGGAAATTGATAATATCTAAAAGATGGGTTGATGACTCTGGGAACTTTGTAGAACCCGTTCGGCAGGTACAAATCAATCCATAGTACAATCCTTGGGGATGGGTAGACCCTTGGACTCACGCTTGTCCTTAAACCTAAGCTTGTTTTGTGTGCATATGCATTTGCTTGTGTTTGTGCATCTTGCATTCATATCATCATATCATCATATCATCATATGGTTTCATGGAACTCAGACTTTGTTGTTTGTAAACATCAGAGGCCGTCATAAACAGTGAAAGAAAGAAAACTTTGAAGTACACTTACAAGGATTTTAACCTAGATGACTTGAAAAGGTTGAGCACCTTAGTGACAGATCCAGAGGGATTTCAAAGGCGGTATGGGAAGTTGTTGGTACTCTTGAAGATAAAGATGGATAGTGGACTCCTTTCTACTCTTCTCCAGTTTTATGATCAGCTCTATCACTGTTTCACATTCCCTGATTATCAGCTAGTGCCCATACTAGAAGAATATTCCCAGTTGGTTGGATTGCCCATTCTTGAAGATTCTCCTTCTCCAATTATGGAGAAGGACCCTAAAGAAAAAGATATTGCCAAGGCTACACGTTTGGGAGTGGTTGATATTAAAAAGAATTTGATTACAAAAGGAGGAGTTTTTGGGTTAAAAGCAAAGTTCTTGGTTGAGAAAGCTCAGTATTATGCGGATCATTTAAACATGGATGCATTCGAGGCTATCCTT
This sequence comes from Lathyrus sativus, assembly GCA_963859935.3. Classification (NCBI taxonomy): domain Eukaryota; kingdom Viridiplantae; phylum Streptophyta; class Magnoliopsida; order Fabales; family Fabaceae; genus Lathyrus; species Lathyrus sativus. The sequence goes on from OZ012738.1 coordinate 267,108,320, forward strand.
GCCTTACTCATCTACAGTATCTTCTTGTTCCCGAGCTTTGAGAATTTTGTGGACCTCAATGCCATTAAGATTTTCTTGAAGAAGAATCATGTGCCTACCTTGTTAGCAGACACATACCATTCTGTTCATCTGATGAACTTTCATAATGGAGGAATGATCACTTGTTGCGCTCCTTTGTTATACAAATGGTTCGCTTCACACTTTCCCAAAGCCAACGCTTTTTGGGATCCAAAGAAAGGATGGTGGTCGCAAAAGATCATGGCTCTTACCCACTCCAATATTGATTGGTATAGTCGTGACTATGATGGGACAATGATTATTGACAATTGTGGGGATTTTGGCAATATACCTCTTCTCAGTGCTAATGGAGGAATCAGTTATAATCCAATACTCGCCCGCCGACAATTGGGATACCCGTTAAAAGACAAACCTAATAGTGTTCAAGTTGAAAACATTTTCTTCAAAGAAGAGGAAGATAGTCAAGGATTAAAAGGGAAGATTCTAGAAGCTTGGAAGCATCTACACAAGAAAGGGATGAAGGATCTTGGAAGACTCAACTGTGTCTCTTTGGAACCTTACCTTCAATGGGTTCGAAAGAGAGCCATCACACTAAGGATGTCATATCCTAAGCAAGAGCCTATGGCTTTGAAAGAAGAACGCCCTTTAGTCTTCATGTCTGAAGAAGAAAAGTTGAAGATTGCTTTAGTCAAAGCACAACAAACTGAAGAAGCTTGGAAGCACAAGTATCAAGTAGTCATCGAAGAAAATGCGGAGCTCTAGAAACAACTCCAGTTGAAAGACGAAGAAATCCTCTCTTGTAAGAAGAGGAAAGCACTAGAAGAACCTTATGAACCTCATTCTAATCCATGGAAGATAATTGTGGACAGACTCATCTTTAAGAAGACTCAGATGGAAAGAAAGATCGAGAAGCTCAACTTAAGGCTACTAGGGGAACCTTGTTAGGATTCATTTAGCTGTTGTTTAAAACTCTTGTAAGGGGAAACAATATTTTGTAATCCATTTTGTTAATCAATGAAATGGCGACTTCTGATGTTCGTAAATATCTGAGTTCCATGACACCATTTGCATTTACATTTGCATTTCTTCTAACCATTCAAGGAAATTCAATTTTTTTCTTTTTGCAGACAACAACATGGTAAGAAGAGTCATGCTTCCGTTTCCGGATCTGAGATTGGGCCGTCTAAGGATGTTAACTAGACTTGTCCGAAATCCCGCTACTTTCATAGTCAAATATGGAGACCTATTACCACAGATAAGTGCTCCGATCAACGAGCCCATGCTACAAGCCGTGGTTGAGTTTTACTCTACAACCTACCACTGCTTTGTATTTCAAGACATTCAGCTACTCCCAACCATTGAGGAGTATACTTATTATTTGAATATTCCATGGACTTTCACGCTTCCTTATGGAAAACCAAAGAAGAGGGACTTGGCTAAAGCCCTACATCTCAAGCTGGAGGATTTACCACCGATGAGAGCGAAAGGAGGATGGTACGGAATGGATGCGAGACCTCTAATGGAGATGGCCGAGTATCATTATGAAAGCAGAAATCTAGGCATCTTTGAAGCGATTCTGGCATTTCTAATATATGGGATGTATCTTTTTCCAAGCAGTTATGACTTCATCAGTGAAGAGGCGATCCGCCTCTTCATCATCAAGAATCCGGTCAATGCGATACTAGTTGATACTTATGTAGTCATCCACCGCTTCATCTTGTACGATCGCAGGCAATTCTCATGCTGCCTTGCACTACTTGACCGATGGTTTACTTCTCATCTGCCAAGGACTTATCCTTTGGAGGCTTCCTGCCAAAAGCGCATGGGTTTCTAAACTCGTCACTCTCAGGCACCATGACATCACATGGTATGACACCAGCCTTGGTGACCAAGTCATGATTCCTAGTTACGGAGATTTCCCCAACGTGACTCTCATTGGGACAGAAGGGGTTATCACCTACAATCCTGTCCTTGGTCGGCGTCAATATGGGTATCCTACTGGACCAGAGCCCGAACCAGAACTGTTGAGACCTTGATTCTGCGAAACAGGTCGCAACTGAGAACTAGAAGCTAATGCTCAATACGCTCAAAGAGATTCACACCTCTTGGGCCTAACTCCAATGGAGAATGCAAGTTGTTTAACTACCAGAGGGTACCTGCTATGGTCAAAAGAAATTGCCTTGACCATGTTCTATACTCATGATTATGAGATAACCATGGAGCCTGAGGTCCCCACGACTAGTGAAGAGTTGAAATACGCTTTGATCAAAGCGCAAAGAGAGAACGAAGACCTGTGGGAAATTATCCGCCAGGACCAAGTTCATGTTAGAATTCAAGAAGGAGAAGGATCATCTTGTTAGATTGATGTTTGTTTCACCGTTTCCCCACTTTCCCTAAAAGGATTGAAATCCTATTGTTGCATTTACTTTCATTTTCTTGTAAGAAAGGTCTTGCTTTTCAGCAAGGGCCACCATACTGTAATAGATTTCCAGCTATCAAATGAAAAACGCTTTTTAAGCATGTCGTTACATGTTGTTCTAACTTTTTTGTTTGTAAACAAAAAAAAAATGTTTTTCCTTGAATGGTTTGTGCATTCGCATTTGCATTTGCATTCACATGTAATCCTGCATCGGTCTTGCATCTGGGTTCCGCAGCTCATCCTTTGTTCTTGTTTAGAGAGAAAAGAGAGTAGGAGTCACGCTGAATACTCATAGATACAACACATGATCCCAAGCTCAAAGGAAGATGGCAGATAATGACCAGAGGTTCGATCAAATGGACAATGACATTGAAGGAATCAAAGGTGACGTCATCCAGATTATGGAAGTTCTCAACATAATCAAGGCAAAGATGGACACACATCCTACAGTAATCTCCGAAGTTGCCACAGCAGCAGCCAATGTCACAGTAGCTCCTGTTACTTCAGCAGAATTTCCCTATGGCTTGTCCCGGGATTTTGTGCCACCATTCAACAATATGCAGTCTTCGAGTCTCAATCCCATATTCGACTCAACAATCAGAAATCCTATTTTCACTCAGGCGGGTGGACCCACTACGGTACGACCTGTTTTCGCCAATCAACAGCCAATCTTTGATATACCCGATGGTTCTGAAGCCGAAGACGAAAAACACGAAAAATTAAGGGTAGAGATGGACATCATGGCCAAGAGGATGAGGGCCATCGAAGGAAGCCATGTCTTTGGATCTGATGCCAAGGACCTATGTCTGGTGTCTGGATTGGTATTTCCTCAGAAATTTAAAATGCCAGTATTCGACAAATATAAGGGGACCACTTGTCCTAAAGTGCACTTAATCATGTACTGTAGGCGGATGGCTCCGCATATTGAAAATGACAAGCTGTTAGTACACTATTTCCAAGATAGTCTTACAGGAGCTTCGGCTAAGTGGTATCTCAGTTTAGATCAAGCGAAGATCCACAGTTTCCAAGACCTTTCAGATGCTTTTATTCAAAAGTACAAGTACAACATGGACTTAGCTCCCAACCGTCGTCAGCTTCTCAGCATGACGCAGAAGAATACTGAAACCCTTAAGTAGTATGCGCAAAGATGGTGCGGAACTGCAGCACAAGTAGAGCCTCCCCTTACTGAAAAGGAGTTGGCAGACTGGTTTGTGGATACAGTCAGGCCGGAATTCTACGAACGACTGATCAGCAGTGTGACAACAAATTTCTCTGATATTGTGGCAGTAGGGGTCAATGTGGAAGCAGGTTTAAAGAGTGGAAAAGTGACCTCTCCAAATATTACCTCAAGCGCCATCACAACAAAGAAGCCAGTCAACAATTTTCACAAAAAAAAGAGGGAGAGGTGAGTGCGATCACGTATGGGAAGAAAGCACAAAACTCCAGAAGTCATCGCCAACAGTACCATCCATCATATGCAACAGTGGTGACTCCGGTTTTTCAACCTTCATCACAGCATGGTCCCCAGCCTGGGGCATCCAGTAATCAGCACCAGTATCAGTCTGGCAACCAACATCAATATCACTCCAACAATCAGCAACAATATCACTCCAATAATCAACAACAATACCAGCAACCGCAAGGTCAACAGCCGCAGAACAGGGCTCCGAGGGCGAATTATCAAGCAAATAGGCCAAAAATACAGCATATTCTGATGAGTTACACCGATCTTTTTCCCATGTTAATAGAAAGAAGGCTGGTCAAAACAAGAAAATTAGGTTCTCCACTTAATCCACTCCCGTTCTATTACAATGCAAATGCTCGCTGCCTATTTCATGAGAATGCTCCTAGCCACGATCTCGAAGGTTGCTTCGCCCTTCAGCATCTAGTTCGTGAATTAATTGAAAAAAGAATTCTGTCCTTCGAAGATGATCATCCCAACTTAAAGAGCAACCCTCTGCCAAATCATGGTGGAGTCAATGCCATTACTGAAGAAGGTGAGGGGTCAGAAGACAAGAAAGTTACCACTGTTGGTGAGATCAAAGTGCCATTGGCAGACCTACACAAACGCCTTGCTCAGGCATGGTCGCTTAAAACATCTCACGAAGACTGCAAAGAATGCATGCTGAATCCTGAGGGTTGTGACGCTGTGAAAAAAAAATTCGGGCAATGATTGAACAGGGGATGATAGAAATCGTTCACCGGAAAAGAGGGGAATATGTGGCAGTCATCGAACCTGTGTTTAACATGCCAGAAAAGCCCAACAAAAGAGTTGTATTCAGGAATGATAACAACAACAACAACAACAAGAATGTCCGACCAACATTCCGCGACGATGCACCCCCGAAATTTTGGAGGGGACAAGCCCGTTTTGAACCAAGGGGGGGATCTAAGCCTCACCCAAGAGCCGTGACACCAAAGCAAGACTATTCATGGTGCGAGGGGATCTTCAAAGAAAAGAAACCAACAAATGTGGCTAACATTGCCGGTGGAAGCAAAATGACTCGGAGTGGTCGCATCTACCAACCTCGAACATATAATGTGGCTCCTCCACCAGCAATTTCTGTTCAAAAAGCTCCTGTTCCCCAGAAGCCCGTTCCAGAGGCAGTCGTCACTAAAGAATCTTTAGTTAAAGGAAAAGAAAGTCTCAAGAACGATGAAGAAGAATTCTTGAGAATCATTAGACGAAGTGATTATAGGGTGGTGGACCAACTAAATAAAACACCCTCTAAGATCTCGGTCATGGCTTTGCTTTTAAGCTCTCCGGCGCACCGCCAGGCGTTGCTCAAAATCCTGATACAAGCCCATGTTACCAAAGACATCACAGTGGGGCAGTTTGATTCCATTGTAGCAAATATCACTGCCTGCAACGCATTGAGCTTTGACGATAACGATCTGACAGCTGAAAAGCGTAAGTACAATCGTGCTCTACATGTGTCGGTCAAATGTGAAGAGGATACAATGTCCCGAGTTCTTGTTGACACAAGATCAACACTCAACGTAATGCCTAAAAGAACATTGGCCAAGCTGGCATATCAAGGTGCTACCATGAGGCCAACTTCTCTCACAGTCAAGGCATTTGATGGATCCTGGAGAGCCGTAATAGGAGAAGTTGATCTTCCTATCCTGATTGGACCACAAATCTTCGAAGTCACCTTCCAGGTGATGGACATTAATCCGGTCTATAGTTGTTTACTGGGAAGACCATAGATTCACGCAGTTGGCGCTATTACTTCTACTCTCTACCAAAAAATGAAGTTTGTTGTGGATGACCAGTTGGTCATCGTTCATGGAGAAGAAGACTTAATGGTGAGCAACTTGTCATCATTCCGGTATATTGAGGCTGATGAAGATTCCCTCGAGACGGCCTTCCAAGCACTAGAAACAGCTCACGCTGTTCTAGTTGATGAATCAGACATAACCCGTGGGCCATCATTTACTTCTGCTCAAAGTATTAAGGCGGCACTAAAAGTTGGAGTCCCATTGGGATGGGGAGAGGTCATCAAAGTCAACGCTCGAGCCAGAAATGATCGACAAGGATTGGGTTACAAACCAACTCTAGAAGGCGAGCCAGAAGAAAGCAACATGAAGAAGAAGTCTTTGAATGAGATATTCACCAGTGGAGGCATGCAAGTCAACGCCGTTATTGCTGAAGATGAAGATGGTAATCTGGATCATCTAATAACTAGGGGAGGAGCAACTTTGTGCAAATGGGAGGCTGTGGAAGTTCCCATCTTTTTACCTTTAGAGTAATTCACTCTGCTTGTTAGCTTTATAGTTTTCATTAAAATTCCTGGTCTTGCCCAAGGCCTGCGAATTATTTTGTATTGGGCCACTTTGCGAATTTGAAAATCGTTAATGAAAAAGTGTTTTTGTTAAAAATCTTGCTTATTATTTTGCGCATCATTTTCACTCTTTTGTTAAAAGAAAAAATGGCAATCTTTTTTGAAAAAATAAAAACAACCCTTCATCTGCATGTCTGTGTGTGTGTGTCTAATTGTTCCAAAATAAAACATGCAGAATACCTCCATCAACCACAGAATCCTATGATCCTTCGGCTCCTTCTACTAGTGGTTCATCTGTCTTTCAAGCTGAAGAAGAAAATGATGAAGAGTTAGAAGTCCCAGAAGAGTTGAAGAGAATGGCTGAATACGAAGATGTTTATCTCCAGCCCCACAAAGAGCAGCCTGAAGTCATCAACTTGGGTAAAAAGAAGAAAAAAGAGAAGTCAAGATTGGGGCATCATTGACGCTAGAGATCAAAGACAAGCTTATAGCGATCCTCAGAGATTATGTCGATATATTTGCTTGGTCTTACCAAGACATGCCAGGGTTGGATACTGACATTGTTATGCACAAGCTCCCCCTGACGCTAGAGTGTCCTCCGGTCAAACAAAAGCTTCGCAGGTCAAGGCCAAACATGGCTGTTAAAATCCGAGACGAGGTCAAAAAGCAAATTTGATGCCTTCTTTTTAGCAGTATCCAAATATCCAGAATGGGTGGCAAACATTGTACCAGTCCCGAAGAAGGATGGCAAGGTCAGAATGTGCTCCGATTACAGGGATTTAAACAAAGCAAGTCCAAAGGACGACTTCCCTTTACCACATATTGACACTTTGGTGGATAATACAACAAGCTTCGTAGTATTCTCATTCATGGACGGATTTTTTGGTTATAATCAGATAAAAATGGATCCAGATGACATGGAGAAGACAACCTTCATCACACCCTGGGGCACCTATTGTTATAAGGTCATGCCTTTTGGTTTGAAGAACGTAGGGGCAACGTGTCAGAGGGCCATGGTCACACTCGTTCATGATATGATGCACAAAGAAATAGAAGTATACGTGGATGATATGATCGCAAAATCCCAAAGTGAAGAAGACCACTCGGATCATCTGCTGAAGCTATTCGAGAGTCTCCGAAAGTATCAACTAAGGTTAAATCCAACAAAATGTACCTTCAGAGTTCACTCAGGCAAGTTACTTGGTTTCCTCGTTTATAGAGGAATCGAAGTAGACCCCGACAAAGTTAAAGCAATCCAGGAGACACCTGCTCCCAAAACTGAGAAACAAGTCAGAGGCTTCCTCGGACGTCTAAATTACATTTCCAGATTCATCTCCAATCTGACTCCTACTTGCACGCCGATCTTCAAGTTCTTACGAAAGGATCAGACAGTAGTATGGAATGAAAACTGCCAAGCCGCATTTGAGAAGATCAAGCAGTACTTACAAGAAATTCTAGTGTTGATTCCTCCTGTACCCGGAAGACCTTTGTTCATGTATATGATAGTACTAGAAGATTCAATGGGTTGTGTCTTAGGCCAAACTGATGAGTCAGGAAAGAAGGAACACGCAATCTACTATTTGAGCAAGAAGTTCACTGATTGCAAGAGTCGTTACTCTCCCCTGGAAAAAGCCTGTTGTGCGTTAGCATGGGCCGCCAAGCGTCTGAGGCAGTACATGATTTGTCACACCACAATGCTGATTTCTAAGATGGACCCCATCAAGTACATCTTTGAAAAGCCATCTCAAACAGGAAGATTAGCCCGATGGCATATGCTTTTATCAGAGTACGACATTTAATATGTTGCTCAAAAATCTATCAAAGGAAGTGTCTTGTCAGAACACCTTGCAGAACATCCTATGGAGGATTATCAACCACTCAAGTTTGATTTTCCTGATGAAGATGTGATGTATATTTAGCGCACAAAACCAGAGCCTGGTCCGGAAGAAGGTCCCGAGCCTGGATCCCGCTGGGAAATGATGTTCGATGGAGCGTCAAACAAGAATGGACACGGTGTCAGAGCTGTTCTAAAAAATCCAACTGGAGGGTACACTGCCGTCACAACCCGACTTTGTTTCTCATGTACAAACAACATAGCCGAGTATGAAGCCTGCATCTTAGGGTTGGAAGCTGCCATCGATCTTCGCATCAAAATCTTGGAAGTAATTGGTGATTCTGCTTTAGTGATCTACCAACTCAAAGGAGAATGGGAAACCAGGGATGAAAAGTTGATCCCATACAAGACTTATATCTTGGAGATGGCTGAATATTTTGATGAAATTACCTTCAAGCATGTACCAAGAGCAGAAAATCACATTGCTGATGCACTAGCCATGATGACATCAATGTGGAAGATCCAATTTGTCAACGAGGCACCTCTGATTCGCATCGAAAGAAGGACAGTACCTGCATACATCATGACAATAGATGAAGAATTTGATGAGAAGCCGTGGTTTCACGATATCAAGAATTTTCTTCAAAATCAAGAATATCCAGTTGATGCCTCCAGGATTGACAAAAGAGCAATACGAAGATTGTCATCTAAATTCTTCATCAGCAATGGTACCTTGTACAAAAGAAATCATGACATGGTTTTACTCCGATGTGTCGATGAAAACGAGGCGAATCTCATAATGACTGAAGTACACGAAGGAACCTTCGGCACCCATGCCAATGGCCACGCCATGGCTAAGAAAATCTTAAGAGCGGGCTACTTCTGGTTAACTTTGGAGACGGACTGCATACTCTTCGCTTGAAAGTGTCATAAATGTCAAGTCTATGTTGATAAAGTGCATGTCCCTCCACATCCTCTCAATGTGATGACATCACCAGGCCTTTTGCAATGTGGGGCATAGATATAATTGGGGCAATAGAGCCAAAAGCTTCCAATGGCCATCGTTTCATCCTGGTTGCGATTGATTACATCACTAAGTGGGTGGAAGCAGCATTGTATGCGAATGTGACAATGCAAGTGGTTGCTCGCTTCATCAAAAAGGAGATCATTTGTCGATACGGTATCCCTAACCAGATCATCACTGACAATGGGTCGAATCTAAACAACAAAGCGATGAAGGAACTTTGTGATGATTTGAAGATCAAATATCACAATTCGTCTCCTTACAGACCTAAGATGAATGGTGCATTTGAAGCTGCAAACAAAAACATTAAAATGATAGTACAAAAGATGGTCGTAACTTAAAAAGATTGGCACGAGATGTTACCATTTGCTTTGCACGGATACCGAACATCAGTGCGCACTTCGACAGGGGCAACTCCCTTTTCCTTAGTGTATGGGATGGACGCTGTGCTACCCATTGAAGTCAAAATACCTTCTTTAAATATCTTGCCGGAAGCAAAGCTTGATGAAGACGAATGGATAAAAGAAAGATTCGACTCATTGAACCTCATTGGTAAGAAAAGAATGACGGCCATGTGCCACAGTCAAATCTATCAACAAAGGATGATCAAAGCATTCAACAAAAAGGTTCGTCCCAAAGAGTATAGGGAAGGATAGCTTGTACTTAGAAAAATCCTAACAACTCAAAAGGATATACGCGGCAAGTGGATGCCCAACTACAATGGCCCTTTCGTTGTAAAAACTGTCTTCTCCGGAGGATCTCTAATTCTCGAGACTATGGATGGCGAACAAATCAAGTATCCCATCAACTCAGACGCAGTGAGAAAATACTACGCCTGAAGCAAAATACCTGGAAAGGAGATTTCGGGGCTTCAACAAAACAAAAATCTAAGAATCGGAAGATGACCAATGCTGGGGCAGAATCTTGTGCAAGGTATCAGAAGAAAGATCAACGCCTGTCATTCTCGTCAGAAGCAGCGAAGCAAGTGAGCTGACAGTTAAAAGGACCGGATTATTATGGGATTCTGTAACCTTTTCTGTTTGCCATTTTTCAAATTTATAAAGTTCCCAAGGCTTTGCCTTTTGTAAAGTTCTTGTCTATCAATAAAATCAGATTTTTGGCCAAATCATTGTTATGATCCTCTGTTTTTGTTATGCAATTTCACTTATTCGTTAATAAGAATTTTCATGAAAGCAAAGTGTTTTGAAAACTTAAATTTTGTTAAAAAAAAGGGGAAACACAATTTCACAAAATAATTGAAAAGTTCTAGAGGTAATCTGATAACATTACACAGTTCTCAAAGTTATGGAAGTTTGCTGTTACCTTCGACCAAACTAGATGCGTCTGACAGCAATTCTGGCTCTTAAGCCGAGACTTCTTCTCTGCAGAATTACGAGGATGTTATTGAGAAAGATAGTTATCTACGCCGAAGAAGAAAGTGTCGCCTTACTTGAAGCATGTTGGAACTCAGCGTGACGAGTTCTCTCTATTGTTTTCCTTGTTTTGCTTTCCTTTGTTCCTGCGGGTCGGTCTGCATTTTACATACAGCATCATACCAACATACTCATTTGTTTGCATTTCGGTTTTGGTTTTGTTTGTTTGGTTGTTGCCTTTGAGATCCTTCGGTTGTTACCATTATCCTTGATCTGTTGTAACAAGTTCGCTTCAAAGTTGACATCCTGGGGTTTCCTTATCTTCTCTGGGAAGCTAGTGGTGACTAGCAGTATCCAATTTACACAAATGGGGGGTTGTTACCAATATTCAACTTCGATTTGGTCGTCACCAATAATCTTTGAAAGACTAGTAGTCATTAGCACATGTTCAGGACTGATTATGTCCGGTACCTTGATTTGGTTGTCACCAACCATTTTCCAAACCCAGTTGTTACTGATTCTGTTATAAAGCAAGCCAATTGTTATTGGAGTCCTTTTGATTCGGTTTTCACCAATCTGTGCTAAACATCTAGTGATTACTAGTATTGCCTTCTAAAAACCAGTGGTCATTGGTACTGGAGCTGGTCGCCACCAAAATTCCCTAAAGTCCAATAATTATTGGCATCGCCTTCAAATCCAATTGTTACTGGTACCCGTTTGATTCAGTTTTTACCAGTCTTTCTGAACCTAGTCGTTACTAGTATTTCCTTCAACCCAATCGTTATTGGTACCCCTTGATTCAGTTATTACCAATCTCTATAAGTCTAGTAGTCACTAGCCTCATTTGGAAAATCTAGTGGTTACTAGCATTATCCAGAACCAATCGTTATTGGTATACCTGAGTTGGTCATCACCAATCGGTCTAAGTCCAATGATTATTGGCATCGCTTAAATCAGATTGTTATCACCAAATTGTTCTGGTCGTTACCAAACTCCTTGAAAATCCAATGGTCATTGGTCTCCCTGGATTCGGTCGTTACCAAATTCTCCAGTTAAGTCTAGTGGTTACTAGCATCATCCAAAACCAATTGTTATTTGTATATTCTGATTTGGTTATCACCAGTCCTCTCTAAGTCCAGTGGTTACTGGCGTTGCTTGAAAACTAATCGTTATTAGTGCCGAAAGTTGATTGTTACCAACTTCCTCAGCCAGAGTCCTGTTGTTTTAACAACATTGTTTGGAATTCCCAATTTTAATTGGAACTTCGATTTGGTTGTTACCATATCCCTGGGAAGTCTAGTGATATTTTTCACTTCTTGGAAACCGTTTTTGATTTGGTCGTCACCATATCCCCAGTAAGTCTAAATGGAGGAGAAATAAAATGAAAATGAAGCATGGGGTGCAGTCAGCAGCAAAATATAGTTCAAATTCCATATGGGCCCAGACTGGGGGGTTTGAAAAGCAAGCGCGCCTGGGCCCAATATTAATCAGAAAAACAATTGGAAAAATAAAGAAAAAAGAAAAGGGCGCGGTGCAAATATCAACAAGATTCAGTTCATTATGGATTGGGCCTCATGAAGGGGGTTCAGATAACAATATTCACTTAAGCCCAGAAGACCCTTTTAATGAAACGCGCCGTTTCATTATTTCTGAATTCCCTCCAAAACGAAATCAAATCGCGTCCGTTGGATTAGTCTTTGGTCAAGGGGTCAGCGCGTGATCTAATGGACGAGACTTCGTCTTCTTCCTTGGGTTAGGGTTTTCTGAAACCTCCATTAAAACCAGAGTTCATGCAACAAACTTCCATCCCTTCGTATTACCTCAAATCCTCATTAAATTCAACCGTTCAAAACCCTAAGTTGATCCATTTTCCATGCTGAACACGATCCTAATCTTGGATTAAACTGAAATGGCCTCTATCATGCAACCCGATAGTGTAACTCAATTAATCTCAAAATATGATCTATCATCAACTTCAACCAACCTCAGATTTCTTTACATCAAAATGATCACCACGTTGCCCTAATCAAAATCAGCTATTAATCTTGCATTATCACTCACTATATCACACGTTCTTGCCCATCCAAGAAATGATGTCCATGACTGAAACTTCACCAATCACTCTCTAAGTCTCCATAAATGTTCACCTAGGTGTCTCTAACCATTCTACACTAATAACTTAACCTGACCATGCCTAAATAATGAGGTGGAAGAGTTTTGCAAACCTGGCTTCTTGGTATGGCAGATGTAGTAGATCTTCAATTCAAGGCTTGAAACTCTTCAAGAATGATCCTTGGAGGAAGATAAGACTTCTGTTTGCAAAAATTCTGAGGGAGAGAGCTTGTACTTCAAGATTCGATGATGATTGCTTCTTTGCAAATCCAATGGGGACACCTTCAATCTTCCATCAATGGAATTTCAATTCAGCATGTACACACTCAGAGGGATCTATGGAAAGTGTTTGTGAAGAAAAAATGGATGGGAATGAAGAAGAATGAAGAAATTGCACTTGACTTGCAATGGAAGCTTTTGGATTTCACTCTCTCTTCTATGCACCAATTCACCCCAACCTTGCATCTGAGCAAGTTGCACTTGTTATATAGAGTGGTTTAGAATCATCTAGAACCCTCTAGGATCATCCAATGAGAAATTGAACTTTTCATGTCATGGTATTTTGATTTCAATTCTCTCCACATGCTATCTCATGCCAAGCTTCATGTAACTTCCCATTCTGACTTGAATTTATCCCCACATGAGATTTAGGGCAAGTTACAATTCATAAATACCTTTGTATTGAGTTCTTTTGAGTTTTGCCTTGGTACCTTAATATGCAAGTAATCCAATTCCAAAGCAGCCCTATGATCCAAACCTCAAATCAAAATTGTGGTTGAACCATTGTTCTTATAATGTCATTTGGAGTCAAAATGACCTATTACATGACATGGTTTGGACTTATAACTTGGGATTTCCATTTTTCAAATTCACTTTAATTAACTTATGCCTCATTTTTAGGCCATTTTTACCACTTTTTCATATGAGCCTTTTCAACATCTCATAACCTCCCTACTAGCCTTAAAACATCATTTTAAGCAAGTTTTATGTTGAAGATTTTTCCATTTGAAGCTTGGAAGTAGGAGATATGGCCTTATGCTTGAAATGACCTATAACCTCCAAATGACCAAAATGACCTTGACTTGTCAAAGCCATAAGTTGAGTTCTACAAATCATATCAAGGACTTCTAGTACTCTCTAGAAAGCTAAGAAGATTACCTTAAACATTCATGTTGACCAAGAATCCATAGGAATCATCCTACTATGGAAAAAGTTGTCTGCAAGTTAGGTGACTTTCAAGGACCCAGATTCACATACCTCAGATGACCTTCAATTTGTCAAAGCCATAACTTGAGCTCTACAAATCCTATCAAGGACTTCTAGTACTAAAATTAAAGCTAAGAACAAACTATACAACATTCATGTTGTGGGGAAGATGAGATGACAATCACATCTTGAGCTAAACTGCCTTGAAGATAGAGATCAAACTAGGGGATTTTACACTGTCAATCCTTAGAAACCCTAGCTTAAAACTTCTCAAACTCCTCAATCATGATGAGTTGGTCTAGGAATCATCCTTATAGCATCTCAATGCATCATTACATGATCACATGGCTCTTGGATTAGGTCTCAACCCTCTCCAAATCATCAGTTGACCTAGGGTTGACCCAGTCAAACCCTAATTCCACCACTCATGGCTGAATCTTCTGAATTCTTGTATAATGACTTCTCTAGGCTTCATGATGGCTTTCAAGACATATCATGAGCTTTCTCAAAGCTTCAAGTCTATCCTCATAGTCTCAGAATCATCTGAGGAGCTCCCACAACTCAAGTTATGAGACACACAACCTTTGGTTTCAACCAATCTCTCTGAGGATCTCTTGAGTTCTCTGACAAAGGTATCAACCTTTGAACCTTTGAATAACCCTCTTGGCTAGCTTCAAAGTCTCATATAACTCTTGATGGATAAATAAATGTTGGTCAAATTTTGGGGTGCAACACTATTTAATTACATAATGACTCCCCAAAAATATTGGATATAAAAATATTTGGCAAATAACTATATTATTTATACCATGTTATAGATCTATTCAAGAGCTTTCCAACGCTTCGAAAGGGAACTAAATCTGACTTATGGATCAAACGTTATGGCCAAAATCATCAAAACAGAAAATTCACCAATATACAGCTTTGAGTCGACGCAAACAACGCAGAATGCAGAAAATTCTGTGTTTTCCACCGTTGGAGGCCTTCCGGACCTCCGATTTCAATTCCGTAAAAAGCCCCGGTTTCAGAATTCTAAATCCTACCATAATATGACAATTATAACAGCCAACAACATATTTTTAAAGATCATATCATCATATATCATATAACCATATTTTTCAACACCATGGAATTTAGGGGTTTCTATCCTAAATGTGATCCTACCCATCATACACTATCACACAATCCCCATGATCATACGAAAACCCACCCTTACTGCCCGGAACTATTATCTTGCTCAAATTCAAGCCTATTTCTCCACTTCTATCTCTTGTCCTCTCGGAACCTATTTCATACTCATCGCTATTACTACGGAAATTATACCAGATTTCACCAATCTCATAACAGCAAATACACCACTCTATCATTATCAGCAACAATCATCACACTCTACTCTAATCAATTGTTCCTTAAACTATATCTCAGAACCTATATCATGGTCATTACCCAAGCCACAGAGGTTACACAAAATCTCACCAATACTCATGGTCATTATCCAAACCACAAAGGTTATACAAGAACTCACTGACATCGTCACAATGTACGAATTTCATCACCATCAACAACAACAGCAACAGGCATAATGTCATAAATTCGTGTTCATCACTAATATTACAGGAATTACATAGAATCTCACAATCATCATAAAATGTATGCACAAAACTCTTCAATCACAGCAACATTCATAAACACAGACATAATATCATATATCAATCATATTCATCAAATTCCTACGGGGTTAAGGAATCCCATCTACCCAATTTCATGCATTATACCAATCCCAATCAGTTTCTCCCCCCCCCCCCCCCCCCTTACCTGGATAATTGTTCTGATCGGTGACAAATTCCTCCAAGATTGGCCAATTCTGACCTTTCCTCTTCTTCTCCGTTCTTCGCTCCTTTCTTCGCTCCTCTCTCAATTTCCTCTTCTCACGTTCTATCTATCGTGACTTCTCAACTTACTTCCTTCTTATCCCTAATAACCCCTTCCACTTCTATTTTCTTTTAATTTTAATCCCAATAATAATAATTAAAATATTGTTACTAATAATAATAATTATAATAATCATTATAATAATAATAATACACATGGTAATATTAATAATATTATTTCACCCATAATAATAATATTAATAATAATAGTAATAATACTCCACCAATAATATTAATAATAATAATAATAATAATAATCATAATAATATTCTCCCACTAATAGTTATAATAATAGTAATAATATTAATAATAATAATATTCTCCATTATTAATAATATTACTACAATTAATAATAATAATAATAATAATAATAATAATAATAATAATAATAATAATAATAATAATATTACCACCATATTACTACTATTTATTTTATTATTATATTCACACCAATTCACCACCAATAATCCTCTCATATCAGGGACACCCACCAATCATCATCAAACACAGCCCCACCAAAGGGCACACCAACATATAATAATTAAAATAGTAATAAAATGACTAAATAATTAGAATGGGTGTTACATCTGTCATCGTAATTGATGTCAGATTGTGCGATAGTATTTGTCTTATCATCCTTTTGTTGGTAGTTGTCGGTGTGAGTTTCGCTTTGTCATCCTTTTGGTGAGGGGTTTGTCATAGTAATTGATGTCAGATTGTGCGATAGTGTTTGTCCTCTCATCCTTTTCGTGGTAGTGGCCGGTGTGACTTTCGCTTCGTCAACCTTTTGGTGGGGGGTGTGTCATCTAATTGATGTCAGATTGTGCGATAGTGTTTGTCCTATCATCCTTTTCGTGGTAGTGGCCGGTGTGAGTTTCGCTCCATCATACTTTTGGTGGGGGGTATGTCATTGTAATTAATGTAAAATTATGCGATAGTGTTTGTCCTATCATCTTTTTGGTGGCAATGGCCGGTGTGAGTTTCGCTCCGTCATCCTTTTTGTAGGGGGTCTGTCATCGTAATTGATGTCAGATTGTGTGATAGTGTTTGTCCTATCATCCTATTGGTGGTAGTGGCCGATGTGAGTTTCACTCCGCCATCCTTTTGGTGGGGGTCTGTCATCGTGATTGATGTCAGATTGTGCAATAATGTTTGTCCTCTCATCCTTTTCGTGGTAGTGGTCGGAGTGAGTTTCGCTCCGTCATCCTTTTGGTGGGGGTGTGTCATCTAATTGATGTCAGATTGTGCGATAGTGTTTGTCCTATCATCCTTTTCGTGGTAGTTGCCGGTGTGAGTTTCGCTCCGTCATCCTTTTTGTGGAGGGTCTGTCATCGTAATCAATGTCAGATCGTGCAATAGTGTTTGTGCTATCATCCTTTTGGTTGTAATGGCCGGTGTGATTTTCGCTCCGTCAGCCTTTTGGTGGGGGGTCTGTCATCTTACCTGATGTCAGATTGTGCAATAGTGTTAGTCCTATCATCCTTTTGGTTGTAGTGGCTGGTGTGAGTTTCGCCCCGTCGTCCTTTTGGTGGGGGGTCTGTCATCTAATTGATGTCAGATCGTGCGATAGTGTTTGTCCTATCATTCTTTTCGTTGTAGTGGCCGGTATGAGTTTTGCTCCGTCATCCTTTTGGTGGGGGTCTGTCATCTAATTAATGTCAGATTGTGCGATAGTGTTTGTCCTATCACCCTCTAGGTGGAAGTTACCGGTGTGAGTTTCGCTTTATTATCCTTTTTGTGGGGGGTATGTCATAGTAATTGATGTCAGATTATGCGATAATGTTTGTCCTATCATCCATTCGTGGTAGTGGCCGGTGTGAGTTTCGCTCCATCATCCTTTTGGTGGGAGGTCTGTCATCTAATTGATGTCAGATTGTGCGATAGTGTTTGTCCTATCATCCTTTTGGTGGTAGTGGCCGGTGTGAGTTTCGCTCCGTCATCCTTTTGGTGGGGGGTGTTTCATCTAAGTGATGTCAGATTGTGCGATAATGTTTATCCTATCATCCTTTTCGTGGTACTGGCCGGTGTGAGTTTCGCTTCGTCATCCTTTTGGTAGGGGGTCTGTCATCTAATTAATGTCAAATTATGCGATAGTGTTTGTCCTATCATCCTTTTGGTGGTAGTGGCCGGTGTGACTTTTGCTCCGTCATCATTTTGGTGGGGGGTGTGTCGTCTAATTGATGTCAGATTGTACAATAGTGTTTGTCCTATCATCCTTTTGGTGGTGGTGGCCGGTGTGAGTTTTGCTCTGTTATCCTTTTTATGGGGGGTCTGTCATCTAATTGATGTCAGATTATGCGATAATGTTTGTCGTATCATCCTTTTGGTTGTAATGGCCGGTGTGAGTTTCGCTCCGTCATCCTTTTATGAGGGGTCTGTCACCGTAATTAATGTCAAATTGTGCGATACTATTTATCCTATCATCCTTTTGGTTGTAGTAGTCGGTATGAGTTTCGCTCTGTCATCTTTTTGGTGGGGGGTCTGTTATCGTAATTGATGTCAGATTATGCGATAGTGTTTGTCCTATCATCCTAAGGGTGGTAAGTGCCGGTGTGAGTTTTGCTCCGTCATCCTTTTGGTGGGGGGTGTGTCATCGTAATTGATGTCAGATTGTGCGGTAGTGTTTGTCCTATCATCCTTTTGGTGGTAGTGGCCGATGGGAGTTTCACTCCGCCATCCTTTTGGTGGGTTGTCTGTCATCGTAATTGATGTCAGATTTTGCGATAGTGTTTGTCCTATCATCATTTTGTTGGTAGTTGCCGGTGTGAGTTTCGCTTTGTCATCCTTTTGGTGAGGGGTTTGTCATAGTAATTGATGTCAGATTGTGCGATAGTGTCTGTCTTCTCATCCTTTTCGTGGTAGTGGCCGGTGTGAGTTTCGCTCCGTTATCCTTTTGGTGGGGGATGTGTCATCTAATTGATGTCAGATTGTGCGATGGTGTTTGTCCTATCATCCTTTTCGTGGTACTAGCCGGTGTGAGTTTCTCTCCGTCATCCTTTTGGTGGGGGGTCTGTCATCTAATTAATGTCAAATTATGCGATAGTGTTTGTCCTATCATCCTTTTGGTGGTAGTGGCCGGTGTGACTTTTGCTCTTTCATCATTTTGGTGGGGGGTGTGTCATCTAATTGATGTCAGATTGTGCGATAGTGTTTGTCCTATCATCCTTTTTGTGGTACTGGCCGGTGTGAGTTTCGCTCCGTCATCCTTTTGGTGGTGGTGGGGGGGGGGGGGGTCTGTCATCTAATTAATGTCAAATTATGCGATAGTGTTTGTCCTATCATCCTTTTGGTAGTAGTGGCCACGTGACTTTCGCTCCGTCATCATTTTGGTGGGGGTGTCTTATCTAATTGATGTCAGATTGTGCAATAGTGTTTGTCCTATCATCCTTTTGGTGGTATTGGCCGGTGTGAGTTTTGCTCTGTTATCCTTTTTGTGGGGGGTCTGTCATCTAATTGATGTCAGATTATGCGATATTGTTTGTCCTGTCATCCTTTTGGTTGTAATGGCCAGAGTGAGTTTCGCTCTGTCATCCTTTTATGGGAGGTCTGTCATCGTAATTAATGTCAAATTGTATGATACTGTTTATCCTATCATCCTTTTGGTTGTAGTGTCCGGTGTGAGTTTCGCTCTGTCATCCTTTTGGTGGGGGTCTGTCATCGTAATTGATGTCAGATTGTGCGATAGTGTTTGTCATATCATCCTTTTGGTGGTAAGTGGGAGTGTGAGTTTCGCTCCGTCATCCTTTTTGTGGGGGGTCTGTCATCGTAATTAATTTCAGATTGTGTGATAGTGTTTGTCCTATCATCCTTTTGGTGGTAGTGGCCGATGTGAGTTTCACTCCGCCATCCTTTTCGTGGGGGGTCTGTCATCGTAATTGATGTCAGATTATGCGATAGTGTTTGTCCTATCATCCTTTTGTTGGTAGTGGCCGGTGTGAGTTTCGCTTTGTCATCCTTTTGGTGAGGGGTCTGTCATAGTAATTGATGTCAGATTGTGCAATAATGTTTGTCCTCTCATCTTTTTCGTGGTAGTGGCCGGTGTGAGTTTCGCTCCGTCATCCTTTTGGTGGGGGGTGTGTCATCTAATTGATGTCAGATTGTGCGATAGTGTTTGTCCTATCATCCTTTTCGTGGTAGTGGCCGGTGTGAGTTTCGCTCCTTCATCCTTTTGGTAGGGATTCAGTCATCGTAATTAATGTAAAATTATGCGATAGTGTTTGTCCTATCATCCTTTTGGTGGTAGTGGTCGGTGTGAGTTTCACTTCGTCATCCTTTTTGTGGGGGGTCTATCATCATAATTGATGTCAGATTGTGCGATAGTCTTTGTCCTATCAACCTTTTTGTGGAGGGCATGTCATAGTAATTGATATCAGATTATGTGATAGTGTTTGTCCTATCATCCATTCGTGGTAGTGGCCGGTGTGATATTCGCTCCATCATCCTTTTGGTGGGGGGTCTTGTCGCTACTGCGAAAATCGGCGCCGGCTGACAGAAGAGTCGCCACCGTGCGTTATTTATCCCAACGGAGGGAAAGGAAACGCTCAGAGTAAACCTAACGCAAAACAGGAAACGAATGGTCATCGCAACCAAATCTTGGATTAGGGAGTCTGTTACGCAAGGGGAAGGTATTAGCACCCCTCACGTCCGTCGTACTCGACGGGATCCACGCTTGCTTGGTTTGTACGGATTACACTTCTATCTAAACTAAAGGATGAGGTCTGAAAAGAAAAGAAAACATGACTCGGCAAAGCATTGCACTTTATGCCTATGTATTCCCGTCTGGAACGAGAAATCAGAGTCAACGTAGTTCGCCTAACTACGGGTGAAGGATGGGTGAAGGTTGCTCGCTAGGATATCGCATCCTATGCCTACGTACTTCCACACAGCATGGAAGATCAGAGCAAACGTAGTTCGGGCTACGCACGACACAAGCTGTTCAAGTGTCTTTTATGAAAAATCTCACCTTAAACAAGGGTTTTCTTATTGCAAAAAGGTTGATGTTTGTTCAAATCTTTTGACGGAAGAAATGAATTGATTTATGTTATCACCTTTATTAATGTTTTTCTGTTGTTTTGAGAAAGGAAAGAGATGACACTCTAAAATCCTATGGTTGAAAAGGGAATAAAATCTACCTTAATGTTATCATGCATGGGTTAACTCCTAATGTCTATCATGCTCCTCTCTTGCGCAGAGAGAAACAGAGATCCTAAGGGAAAAACGAAAACAGAAACAGCAGATATATACAGTAAAGCAGTAAAATGCATGGATGCAACAATACAAGCGAGGCAAGGGAGTCACACTCAACCTCGAACCTAGAAAACAATAGGCAAAAGTGAATAGAATTCACTTTCAACCCAACAGGTTAAACAGCAAACAATACAGTCTGGGAAAATCACACAATACATCAAGAAATTAAAACAGCTAAAACTAAACAGCAAAGCAGTCTTCATCAGCATCTGCAACCATCTTCCGGCTTCAAGCAAGCATCAGTTATCCACAGGCTTCAAGCAAGCATCAGTCTCTAATCTTCAATCTCCCAGTGGCTTTTCTTCAAGTCTCACTCTCCAAGCTGAGGAACCAATCACAAGAATGAGCTGGGTGTTAAGCAATTAGTTGACCACCAAGGGTGGCAAACCGACTGCTAATAACACATAGAATATTTCTCTCAAGAGTTCTATCTCTTAGACACTATCACCAAGCCTTCCAAAGGAAGGGGGTGAGTGTCTTAGAGAGACTCTGCATCACAGAGAAGGAATGGAGGCAATCAAGACCTTCCATGTTTGAGAATCAAGTTTTCTACTCTAGAGCTCTGCCTAACTCCTAGATCCTACAAACTTCAACAGCTGCCAGTAGGGGATACTCCTCATCAACTCTGGAAGTTGGTCTTCAGTCTTTAATCTTCAAATGGTCTTCACCATCACAGTCTTTAGCTCAAACCCCAAGCCCCAAATAAACCCAATACCCTACACAGACAAATAATAACCCTAAAGAGGGCACACCACACAATCAATCACATATAAGCAATATACTAATAGCAGTAGGGGAATCCTAATATTTCCTAAGGGATCTATCATCTACCCATAACCCCTATAGTCCCATACCCCAAAATCAAATCAAAATCCCTAAAGAAATTAATCTATCTCACCTATGCTCACTTAAAACCCTAATTTTAACCACTCTAATCTCACCTAATCAAATCACCTAAAAATTAATCCTAAAAATATGAATTAAATCCTATATACAAGTTGAAGTCCTAAATGACATATCCTAAAAAGAATGGGTCCTAAATTTAAAGGGAACTATTAGAACTAAAATCAACAAAATTTAAGTGCTAAACTAAACTCATTGAAAAGCTATTTAAAAGAAAAATGCACAAAAAATATTAAAACAAAATAAAATGCCAATTTTATCATTTAGTATTTTTCTTAACAAAATTATGAATCTACCACAAAAAGAACCAATTAAAAACAAGCTTTTTTCAATTTTATATGGATTTTTAAAGATCAAAGAAAATTAAAGAAAATGAAAATCAAAAACATGAATTAAATGGGGAGGGGGTGTTATAAGCAGATGCGCCTAGTTATATTGATCATTGGGCCAGAAAGTGGGGGCGTGAATATCAAAAGCGTAGGGCCCAGCATGCATCAGAAAATCAATTAAAAAAAAATAAAAGAAAAAGATTAGATCCACGGTGCAAATAGCAACTAATTTCCAGTGTTATTTCAATTGGGCTCGCTGATGGGGGTGGGGTTAGCAAATTTCAATCCAGGCCCAGGAAAATGGTTTAATGGAACGCTGCTTTTCCATGGCTTCGTATTCCCTCCGTTTTCGTTTTCAAATAAGGGCCGTTGGATGAGATTAAAAGGTCAAATATTCAGGGTGATCTGACGGTGCATGGTCATCGTCTCCAACACACCATCTAGGGTTTCAGCTTAACAGAATCCATGCACGAAATTTCAAGCTCATCGTGCTCTCTCAATTCACAATGAAAATCAAAAATTCCAAAGGCAAAAACGTGCCATTTTCTTCCAAGAACATTACTGTATTCATAGTTTCATCTAAATCCTCCTATATCTCATCAACAGAAAGCACGAATGCATGGGTTCAACCAACTTACACTGAGATCAAACATGGTAATCCTTGGTATTAATGGCCCTATCTTGCTCATGGTATTACATTAATTTCATTAAGCTATAATTCGTGCATTAAAACTCATTACAGAACCTAATCTTGGTCATCAAAGAAAATGCACCCTGCCATTGAACCTCATGGAATCCTCTCTAACTTTCAGAAATCAATCACCTATGGTCTCTAATCATGCTTATCCTAACCATTTCATCTAATGCTGCATAAATTAAGTGATTCGAAAGCTTTTGCAAACTTGAAAATTGGTGATGGCAAGTATGGTTACCCTTCAATCCAATGCTTGAAACTTGCCACAAATGATCTTTAATGGATGATAACCTTTCTGTTTGCAAGATCTTGGATGGACAGTGCTTGGATTGTGAGTTTGGATCCAACTTGCTTCTCTTGCAATTTTGAAGCCACACCTTCAAACCTTCATCAATGGCCACTCAATTCTGTATGCACATGTTCAGTATGATCCAGAGAATTGATTTGTGGAGAAGAATTAAATGGAGATGAAGAAGAAAGTGGAGTTTGATATTGATTTGCAAAAATGGAAGAAAAGGTATTTCACTCTCCCTTCACTCTCTTTTCACCAACCTTTTGCACTAATGATCCACACTCATTATATAGATGATGATGGACAGATCTAGAAGTTTCTGGATGCCTCTAGGATGATTCTAGAATGTGGTGGAAATTCATGGAAATCTCACTTGATGACATGTTGAATATCTCTCATCTCATGCATACACCCTTCTAAACTTGTGTTAAAATCTCTCCTCATGAGATATTGGGATGGTATGTGTGAAAAACAAGCCTTTCCTTGCCTTGTGTTGAGTTTTGCCAAGTTGCCTTATGATGCAAGAAAGAACTTTACAAAGCAAGTCCAAAATTTAAGCCCTAACTCAAAAAAGTGGCTGAACCAATGTCTTTAAAATGTTGTTTGGAATCAATTTGGTATATTGGATGACCCATTTTGGATTTGTAGATCTCTCAAACCATTTTCCAACTTGAACTTTTTCAAGTTATATGCCTTTTTTAGGTCATTTTTCACCAACTTTGGTCAAGTCTTGTTCTATGCATTTACAAACTTCCATGACCTCTTTTCTAGACTTAAAATTACATTTTGAGCAACTTTTATGTTGTGAAGTTTTTCATTTGAAGCTTCCTTGTATGAGTTTTAGGCATAGGCTAAGAATGACCTGTAATTCTCAAATGACCAAAATACCCTTTGCTTGCCAAGACCATAAGTAGAGTTCCACAAATCATATGAAGGCATACCATACCCTTATAGAAATATAAGACAATTAGGAACAACTCTCATGTTGGCCAGAAATCCATTTGAAAAACCCTTGAAGGTCAAAAGTTGCTTGGAAGACAGACAACTTTCACAGACAAATTTCAGTGCCCTCAGATGACCTGTAACTTGCAAGAGCTATAACTTGAGTTCTATAAATCATCTTGATGACTTCCACCACTCAAATTAAAGCTATGAAGATGCTCTACAAGTTTCATGTGGACCAGAAATTCATATGAAGCTTTCATCATGAGTTACACTGCTTTGAAGGTTGACCTAAATCAGGGGATTTTACACTGAAACCCTAATTTGGTAACTCCTCTTCTCCTTGATTCCTTCTGATTTTTCTTTAGCACAACACCATACCCATATCCATATAGCAAATAATGAATCCCACATTCTTCAAATGATCCTTGATGCCTTTCAAAATAAGTCTTTGACCTAGGATTGACCTGGTGTTGACCCTAGTTGACTGACTTCCACTGAGGCTCTTGCAATCATTCCAATGACTTGGTTCTTCTTCAAAATGATCCTCTAGGCTCTTCATAACATCCATACACACCTCATGCTCTTGGCTCATGGCTCCCACTTCCTCTGATGATCCCCAAACAACCTCAAGGTAGGAAAGAACTCACTGATCAACCTGTCAACTTTTCAAAGCTCAAATTCTTCCCTGATAACCTGAGTAGTCTTGAATATGAATGAAACCCTTGGATATTGCCTCTTGAGATAAGAATAGCACTTGATCCCCTGATTAAGATAGCTTGCTTATGCTATGCAATGCAGATGAATACACTATGTACATGATGACAATGCAAATGACTATGCAATTGAAACATAAACCTAGGTTAGAAAAGGTTGGGAAAATTTTGGGGTGCAACAGCTGCCCCTATTCAAGCGACTTGGACCCGACTGGATGAAGAGCGTGCAGCCTTCAGACATTCGAGGTACGAGACGGTTGAATACGAAAGAGCCCGGAAATTTGCCAACCGCAAAAATAAATTGCTTATGACCACTGCTTGGGGAAAACCCTTCAGGGAAATGACTTCTGTTGTCACAGCAACAACTAGCCATCCATCTGTCAATCTGTTTTTTGTAAAATACTCTGATATTGTCCGTAGACCACTCCATTCCGAAGAAATGAGCACACACGAGAAATTGTTGATATCACTTATCAACCTCTGTTGATCTCACTTATCAACCTCTGTTGATATCACTTATCAACCTCTGTTGATCTCACTTATCAACCTCTGTTGATCTCACTTATCAACCAAGCACACACTAAACAGCGGGAGAATACTGACTTCACTTGTCATGTTTACTTCACTGATCAACCTTTCGTATCCTGAAGGAACGAGCGAACGCTTAACCAAGCGGGGCAATGTTCGAAGACATGAACAACCGACTCTGCGGGGAAATGAGAAACTTAACCAAATAACTCTGAGGACAATTCTGACGACTGCCGTCAAACACCTGCTGGGGAAATTGGGAACTTAACCAAGTACCCTTGTCGAAAAATACGAGGGATTTAACCAAACAACTCCTGTGGCGAGCATCCTGTCGGGGATTATGAGGGACTTAACCAAGCAACTCATTGAAGTGACACCCTGCTGGAGCACATAACTCTGCTGGAGGAACTACGGGTAACGACCCAAAAATCTGCATTACCGCCTTCTAATACTGATACCACTGCATCCTGAGAAAGACTCAGCTGGGGAATGCAAGTAACTTAACCAAGCGACTTGTCAAAGAATACTATGCCGGGGACTACGAGGAACTTAACCAAGTATCTCGTTGAGTACCCCCCGCTGGGGATTATATCTCTATTGGGGAAACTGCGGGTAACCACCCAAGATCTGTCTCCACCATGCTCTGAGAAGGACTCGGCTGGGGAGAAAAAGGTGCTTGACCAAGCAACTCTGCTAGGGGAATGTGTGGCATAACAAACACGATCACTGCATCCCTGGCACAACAACCCTCTGTAACAAGATGAACACGATCACTGCGCGCCTTGATGCCACAAACAAAATCACATAATGGGACAAACACGATCACTGCGTGTTGCGTTACAACCAAAATCATATCGACCATAAATCCAACCGGATGAGGTAAACACGATCACTGCGTGCCAGACGGAATAAATCCACATAGAAGAGGCGAACACGTTCACTGCGTACTTCAACCACCAATATGATGAGCACGATCACTGCGTGTGCTGTAATAGGACGAATACGATCACTGCGCATCTCGATCACTGCGTATGCCGACCAACAAAACCAACTGATACAATAGCCACGATCACTGCGTGCTCCGCGTCACAAGTTCCCATGGTATTATCAACACGATCACTACGTGCCATATGAATACGGTCTCTGCGTATCTTGAACACGATCACTGAGCGTTCGAACACGATCACTGCGCGTTTTGAGCCACGATCCTCTTGACTGGAGAAAAAACACGATCACTGCATGCTGTGTGTCTCAACTAACCCACATAACTGGACGAATACGATCACCGCATATTCTAACCATACATAGGGTGAACGCGATCACTGCGCGTTTCATGTCACGGCCCTCTTGACTGGAGGAAACACGATCACTGCATGCTGTGACACAACTTCAAACATGGGACGAATACGATTACTGCATACTTCGGCCACCAACAACTAGATGAACACGTTCACTGCGTGCCTCACCCCATAACCAACCCGTATAACGGACGAATACGATCACTGCGTACACCGACCAACAAAAACTGGATGAACACGATCACTGCGTGTCAATCTATGACCACTGTATAACGGACGAATACGATCACTGCATATATCGACCAACAAACATCACATGATATAGTAAACACGATCACTGCGCGTCCTGCCCAAATAAACCCCCGAGACGATACCAACACGATCACTGCGTGCCTTACAACACAACCTTCTTAGATCGGGACGAATACGATCACTGCGCCATTCGACCACTGATACGCATACCAAGATCAACACGATCACTGCGTGTCACACAACATGAACCCCATAGATTGTACCAATACGATCCCTGCGTACTTGGACCACAAATCAACACTTCAAAATCAACACGATCACTGCGTGCCTTACAATATGAACCCCGTAGCCGGGACAAAATACGATCACTGCGTACTTTGACCATAAAACAACATCTTCCTAAATCACGATTTCTCTTATCGGCGAGGAACAAACATAGCTGAAACCGAAGAGGTAACCACCTGGCTTATGTTTCAAAAATGCATGTTTGATAATGACGTAATGCTTCCACACAGCATGGAAATGCTATGTACTTGTGTAAAATGCAAATGCTCGTGATGCATGCTTATGCAAAAAGCTACTTCAGCAAAATAAATTCTGAAGACACACTGGATCCGCTGGGGATGACCGGATTACTACCGATACGCTTCCAACAAAATAAATGTCGGAAAGATGACCTAACTCCGCTGGGGATAACCATCCTGCTGGGAAGGTAGCTCACAAACTCAAAACTCCAAAATCTGCTGAGGACGATCCTCCTGACGAGGAAGAGCGACTTGCTGGGGAAAGCAAGGACAATCCTGCTCGGGAAAACTCCTTTCAGCAGCTCCAACCACCTGATCACACTCTGTGGGGAACCTCTCGTTCTATCACTGAGCTGGGGAAATCATCCCGCTATCACTGAGCTGGGGATTGAACTGCATGATTTGCACTGCACAAGACCTCTCTGGGAAGTTTATCAAATTCATCTCGACCTTCGCTGGGGAGGACTCTGCTCTGCTTGATAAGCCAATTCTGAGCTGAAGATACATTGATCTTTTCCTTTAACGCAATCTCCGCTCTCCTGGGGAGACAACATTCAATCTTGCCTGGGGCGACTTCACCGGGGAAGACACAACATTCATCCTCTAGAGAGGGTACCAGCCTGCCATGGACTCTGGCGGGGAACTTTGCGAGCTTTTGAATACCTGCAAAAGTCAACTATGCAAAAAGCAACATCTTGGTAATCACCCAAGACAACTATTCAGGTAATTTTCGGTTTTAACAATCATTGGCCGAGGCCCGCCGGTTTACACGCATGTAAGTTTATCAAAAACATCGGCGCTTTTTACAAACAAAACTGTAAAGAATTAAAACCAAAGTCACACACTACACTGAATGAAACACTTTATTGATAACAGCCTGAGAATAGGCAAGATTTGTACATCAGATGCAACTCCTGAAAAGAGGTAGTCACACATAAACAAAATGCAGAAGTATACAAATATACGGAATAAAATTTGTACACATGTCGGCAACGTGTTACAGACGAACACCATGAACCGATCCTCCTATGACTCGTCGGACTCTGACGCTTCCCCGATCTCCGTCTTCGGAAGGAATTGCTTTGGATAATTGACCCCCAGATGCTCCCAAACCGCTAACAAGCAAACTCGGACCGCAGTCATTTGCTTCTTAAATCCCTAACTTTTGCGTGAATCGCCCTTTGCGGGTTTTCGATTCACCGGGATACCCTTTTTTTCCGAAGTCGCCCAGTGTAGGTTTTCGACTTCGCGGGTGTACATTTTTTCATTTTATCCCTAACTTTTGCCCGAACCTTTTTATTCTGTTTTTGGTTCGCCAGGATGCCCCATTTTTGCCTGGACTCTCTTTTTACCGTCCAGCGGGTCAATTTTAAGCAAAGTATTTTTTAATTGCGTCCGAGTTCACAGGGGACGAAAAGTCTTCACCATCCATGGTGGATAACAATAAGGCTCCTCCGGAGAAGACCTTTCTCACGACGTATGGACCTTCGTAATTGGGAGTCCATTTGCCCCTGTGATCCGATTGCGGTGGGAGAATCTTCTTCAGCACAAGATCACCCGTCTGAAAGCTTCGAGGTCGAATCTTCTTGTCGAACGCTTTCTTCATCCGGCTCTGATACAGCCTACCATGCGCAATGGATGCCAGTCTTTTCTCATCTATCATGCTCAGCTGATTCAATCTACTTCTCACCCATTCTGCCTCGACCAGCTTAACATCAAGCAAAACCCTCAAAGATGGTATCTCAACCTCCAATGGCAGGACAACCTCCATGCCATATACTAGTGAGAACGGTGTTGCCCCGGTTGATGTACACACTGTAGTACGATAACCGTGCAAAGCGAATGGCAGCATCTCATGCCAATCCTTATACGTTACCACCATCTTCTGAACAATCTTCTTTATGTTCTTGTTAGCCGCTTCAACAGCGCCATTCATCTTGGGTCTGTAGGGAGATGAATTATGATGCTCGATCTTGAAATCCCGACACAGATCTTTCATCATCTTGTTGTTCAAATTCGTTCAGGAATACCGTATCTGCAGATTATATCCTTCTTGATAAATCTGGCCACCACCTGCTTCGTCACATTGGCGTAAGATGCTGCTTCCACCCACTTGGTGAAGTAATCGATCGCGACCAGAATGAAGCGATGCCCATTAGAAGCAGTAGGCTCAATCTTTCCTATCATATCAATTCCCCACATGGAGAAAGGCCACGGAGATGCCATAACGTTCAGTGGACTGGGCGGCACATGGATCTTATCTGCATAGATCTGGCACTTGTGACACCGCTTGGCAAATTTGAAACAGTCAGTTTCCATCGTTAACCAGTAGTACCCCGCTCGCAACAACTTTCGGGTCATAGAATGCCCACCTGCATGTGTACCAAAAGTTCCTTCATGGACCTCTTCCACGAGCAAGTTGGCTTCCTTCTCATCTACACACCGGAGGAGTACCAAATCGTGGTTCCTTCTGTATAAAACGCCGTCGGGATTCAGATAGAAGTTGCCTGCTAATCTCCTTAGAGTCTTCTGATCACGACTGGATGCCCCAGCCGGATATTCCTTATTCTTCAGGAAGTTCTGTATATAGAAGTACCAAGGTTTACCGTCAGATGCTTCATCAATTGCAAACACAAAGGCCGGCCTATCAAGGCGAGAGATGACAATGCTGGGAGCCTCATTCTAGCGGTTGACTTTATACATCGAGGATAACGTTGCAAGGGCGTCCGCCATTTTGATTCTCCGCCCGAGGTACATGATGGAACTTCACTCTATCAAAGAAAGGTAGCAACCTTCTCGCATAATTCATGTACGGCACCAGATTAGGTTGGCGCGTCTCCCATTCTCCCTTAATCTGGTTCACAACCAACGCTGAATCCCCATATACGTCCAGATTCTTGATCCTCAGATCAATAGCCTCTTCTAGCCCCATAATGCAAGCTTCGTACTCGGCTTCGTTATTCGTCACTGAAAAAGTCAATCTGGCTGTGAACGGGATGTGCGACCCGTGGGGAGTTGTAATGATTGCCCCGATCCCGCTACCGTACGAATTGACAGCCCCATCAAAAATCAATCGCCATTGGGAACTCCACTCAGGTCCTTCACCAGGCAACGGCTCATCACAATCTTTAGCTTTAAAGTACATTATGTCCTCATCAGGAAACTCAAACTTCATAGGCTGATAATCCTCAATTGGCTGTTCGGCGAGATATTCGGATAGAACACTTCCCTTAATGACCTTCTGGGAAACGTACTGGATATCGTATTCTGTCAATACCATCTGCCACCTAGCAATCCTTCCAGAGAGCGCTTGTTTTTCAAACACATATTTGATCGGATCCATCTTTGATATCAGCATGGTTGTATGATTCAGCATATACTGTCTTAGACGTTTGGCAGCCCACGCCAATGCACAACACGTCTTTTCGAGCATAGAGTATCGAGATTCACAATCCGTGAACTTTTTACTCAAGTAGTAAATTACATGCTCTTTTCGCCCTGTCTCTTCATGTTGACCGAGAACACAACCCATACTGTTCTCCAGAACCGTCAGATACATAATCAGTGGTCGTCCCGCTACTGGGGGTATCAACACTGGAGGTTCCTGCAAGTATTCTTTTATCTTTTCAAATGCCTTTTGGCAATTGTTGTTCCAGACCACCGCTTGATCTTTCTTTAACAGCTTGAATAATGGTTCACACGTGGTCGTTAGGTGAGAGATGAACCTAGCAATGTAGTTCAACCTCCCTAAGAATCCACGGACTTCTTTTTCTGTTCTCGGTGCTGGCATCTCTTGTATTGCTTTTATTTTTGCAGGATCGACCTCGATTCCTTTCTGGCTCACAATGAACCCCAGTAGCTTCCCGGATCTCACTCCGAAGGTACATTTATTAGGATTCAGCCTCAGCCTGAACTTCCCCAGCCTCTTGAACAGCTTCAACAGATTAACCAGATGTTCTTCCTCTGTTTGAGACTTGGCAATCATGTCATCGACATACACCTCAATCTCTCTGTGCATCATGTCGTGAAAAAGCGTTGTCATGGCCCGCTGGTACGTTGCCCCAGCATTTTTCAAACCAAAGGGCATCACCTTGTAGCAGAAGGTTCCCTACGGGGTGATAAAGGTCATTTTTTCCATATCCTCCGGAGCCATTTTGATCTGGTTGTACCCCGAAAATCCATCCATGAAGGAGAATACCGAAAACTGAGCTGTGTTGTCAACTAACACGTCAATATGCGGCAGCGGGAAATCATCCTTCGGGCTCGCTTTGTTTAGATCTCTATAATCAACACACATTCGAACCTTGCCATCTTTCTTTGGCACAGGCACGATATTAGCGACCCAAGTGGGATAAGTGGTAACAGCCAGGAACCCAGCATCCCATTGCTTCTGCACTTCTTCCTTTATTTTCACGGCCATGTCAGGACGAGTCCTTCTGAGTTTCTGCTTCACAGGCGGGCAATCTTCCTTCAACGGCAGACGATGAACAACCATATCAGTATCCAAACCTGGCATGTCCTCATAAGACCAAGCAAATATATCACTGTATTCGCGCAGCATTTCAATAAGCTCCTGCTTGATGTCAACTTGCAATGCAGCCCCTATACGGATATTCCTGACGCATTCTTCAGACCCCAAGTTGACAATATCAATCTCTTCTTGGTGAGGCAGAATGACCCTCTCCTCTTGCTTCAATAACCGACTAAGCTCTTCTGGTAAGTCACTATCCTCCACAATCTCCTCCTCAGCTTGGAAGATCGGATGCTCGAAGTCTAAACGAGTCATAGGAAGTTTTTGGTCGGTGTCATCTGAAAATTCATGAATCCTGCGAGGGAAACGGTTAAGTGCTTCAAAAATGATGTACAAGCAAAATGCATAACCTCGCTGCCATTTTATTGAAAGATAAAATAAAAACAGAAAGAAAAGGATCACAACATTTGAATGTAAAAAACGCCGTCATTTATTGATTATGCAAACATACAGGTAAACAGTTAGGCCCTAAGACAAGATCATCGATGCCCGGGGCAAGGCATGTGATCATACAATGATTAAAAAACAATGCATTATTGTTTGGTGACTTGGATGACGTCCTGGATGGACCAATTGCATAGGCTTTGCCCCGGCGTGCTGGGTCGAATCCATGCGTCCATGTCGCAATCGCTATCCGCTTCTTCCGTATCAGACACGGCATTAATCCTTTCGAAGCTAACTCCTCCAGGCGTGAACACCACAGGTCCCTTGTACTTAGGCGCACTCTGCGAGGGAGATGGGCGGTACCCCAAATCATACCTATCTTGCTTCATCGGGATGTCCAGAACCTGCCCCCACTTCTGAGTCTCTCCTGCTTGTACCAACGCCTTGGCTTCTTTATATGAGGAGACGACCACCTCTTGCCCTTCACTCGTCACTGGAGCTTCTTCTTTAACCTTCACCCCTTCGAACGCCTGGCACAGCGTTTCATGAATCTCTCCATCTACCTCCACGTACTTGAAAGAAGACAAATGACTGACTAAGATATCCTCTTCGCCACATACCGTCACAATACTCCCCTCAACCATATATTTCAGCTTCTGATGGAGCGTAGAAGTCACTGCCCCAACGGCATGAATCCAAGGCCTCCCGATCAAACAGCTATATGCAGGCTGGATGTCCATGATGTAAAACACTGTATCAAACACCTCCGGCCCTACCTGGATGGGCAACGTTATTGACCCGAATACTGACCTCCTGGTTCCGTTAAAGGCCCTCACTACCAAATCACTAGGTGTGCACAACAACCCCCGGGTATCCAATTTCAACAGGGCTTTCTTTGGTAACACATTCAACGAGGACCCAGTGTCTACCAGCACATGGGATAACACAGTGCCCCAGCATTCGATAGAGATGTGCAAGGCATTATTGTGATCACGCCCTCAAGGCGTTAGGTCAAAATCCGTGAATCCCAGTCCATGCCCAGCGCTAACATGTGCCATAACTCCCTCCAGTTGATTAACTGAAATCTCTTGCGGCACGAAGGATGTCTCAAGTACCTTCAATAGGGCATTTCTATGCGCCTCCGAACACAACAACAGCGATAATATGGAGATCTTTGACGGGGTCTGCTGCAGATGATCTACAATCTTGTAATCACTTTTGCGGATTAACCTCATGAATTCTTCCACATCTTTGGTTATTGGCTCTTTCTCTTTACTTCCCGAAGATTCCCCCTCAACAACTTTGTTCTTACCCCTGGCCAGCCTCTCTGCTTCAACCTCAGGTGAAGTGAAAATTCTCCCGCTCCGGGTTATACCACCCGCTCCCACTATGTTATCAACGGATCCCGCAGGCGAATCATTCAAGTCAATCTTTTCCCCATTACAATACACCTCAGCACCATAACTCCACGAGACTGCTTTTGTGCTTTCAAAAGGGACTGGCTTAGCCTTGGTAATAGTAATGGTCGGCCTTTTCGATGATGCCGAAATTGTCACTGATTTGAACGGAATAGTGATCGTAGCAACCTCCCTACGCTCTCCAGATTCTGTCTCAACAGACTTTTCTCGCCCCACAACCCTGTCAAACTGCAAAATTCCTTCATCAATCAAACTTTGAACTCCCCTCTTCAACTTCTCACAGCCCCCAGGTTGAACCAAACAGTCAACACACTCTTTGCTGCAACCGGGATAGACACCTCCTTTCAATAAACGCTGCTTTATACAACTCAAAGGGGTTTTCAGCTCACTCACTTCTGACACCAAGTTCAACTCATCATCTAACATGATTGCATTGGCCCCAACCCCACCATGCTTGGGCATTGGCTGCTGCGTAATATTGGGACTTTCCTTCCCGAAGTTAATAGTCGTACTATCAAGCAAATCCTGTACTTTATGCTTGAAAGCTAGGCAATTTTCAATATTGTGCCCTGGTGCACCCGAATGGAAGTCACAGTGCTCATTAACATCATATCCGACTGGTGGTTGGCCAGTTGGTGGTGCTAAGGTCCTCTTCTCGACTAGCTGCAATTTCAACAAAGTTTGAAGGATTTCTGCATATGATACCGGCGACACTTCAAATACTCTCCTCGGTCGTGAGTTCTGAAGTCTGCGCTGATTATTATTAGGCTGCTGCTGAGCCTGCTGCGGTGGTTGTTGTCGCTGCTGCTGAGAGGGCCCTGGAATGGTTACACTTGCAACTTGCGACTGCTGACGCCAGTTCTGACCTTTATTCTTTCGTCGAGCACTGTATACAGCATTGGTGTCACCCTGCCTCTTACCACCAAACGTCTTCTTATTACCTCCTGCTGAACTGGACTCACCCGCTTGAATTTTACCAATTTTCACCCCATTTTCAATGCGCTCCCCCATCAAGATCAACTCAGAGAAAGTACTCATCGAAAAATGAGCAACCGGTCATAGTACATTCCAGAGAAAGTTCCTATGAACATATCCATCATTTCGCGCTCCACCATGGGAGGGTGTACCCTAGCAGCCAGATCTCGCCATCTTTGGGCGTATTCTTTAAAGCTCTCGCTAGACTTCTGAGACATGCTCTGCAACTGGACTCGGTTAGGAGCGAGATCACTATTATATTGATAATGTCGAACAAAAGCCTCTGCCAGCTCTTTCCAACTCCTGATCTGAGTAGGCTCTAAGCCCATGTACCACTCCAGCGATGGCCCTGACAGGCTATCCTGGAAGAAGTGCATTAGCATCTTTTCATCCTCAGAATATGCAGACATACGCCTGTAAAATGCGCGCACATGAACCCTAGGGCATGTATCCCCTTTGTACTTATCAAATGACGGCGCTTTGAATTTCAGCGGGACCCTCAACCCTAGGACTAATCCCATATTTGACATATCCAGCCCAAGAGCATTCTGGCTGGCCAACCCGTTCACCTTCTCTTCTAGCAATCTCATCCGATGGTTGTCATCCCTGGCTCTTTCATAACCTTCATTCTGACCAGATAACACATCCTCCTGACGATCCTCCCAGCGAGGTACTGCATCATATCCACCATAATCGGCATCACGGCCCGGACCCGTTTGGACGTACCTGGGGTCATACCTCAGATTACCCATTTCTTGAGTGTTGTATGCGCCAGCTCCATATCCAAGATTACCATAGCCACCAAACCCAGCCTTGGCGCCAGCCATGCTGCCATATCCCATATTCACACCATTGAAGCCTTGGTTACCATTAATACCATTCATTCCGACATTCTCAACGCCCCCATTGAAACCCTGGTTGACATTACCCACAAATACCCCAGCAGTATCTGCATTGGCATTCATATTACCGGTGTTCCCACCTCCACCTACAGGACCAGTTTCTCCAGCATTCAAACCGGTTACGGGAATAGCATCAGCACTTTGACGATTCTCAACTCGGGGAGAAGCAACAATATTTTCACCATGCGGTGTCCCGTTGTTTTCAGCCCGTGCGACTATCGGTTGAACCAGATTCTGCAGCTGCTCTTGTCCTTTGGCGATAGTCTCCATGGTTTGCATGAGCAGGGCCATCCTGTCACGCATCTCTTGCATTTCACTCTGCACGTTGTCCATGATCTTCTTCTGGTTAATCCTTGTAGAGTAACGGTGGACCCGCTTTTCTGCAATCCTGAAGATACCTGAATTAAAGATGCAGGAGATAAGATACACGAATCACAAACCTGCAATGCAAATATGAGTATGTATGCAAAATGCAATATGTGTCTGTGCATTAGCGATTATCATTCCCCGATTCTAGTGTGAATGTGCCAGTGCAGTGACAGTGCTAGCGAGACAGTGATTGGAGCCGAATCATAGAAAACCTCGTATATTGCAGAGAATCCCAAGAATACAATACTACTGAGTGTACAAATAAGAAGGCATGACCTCAACCAACAATCCTGGTGATGGTCAGCACAAATGCAAATAAAGCATACAAGTTAATACATGAAATGATCAAGTACTCCCATAAGCCCGGTACTCTTCTATTAACTTCTTGGTCTCTGGGTGACTTGGTCGGGTAAGCAGACCCTCGACAAGCTGGTTTCTTCTCTTGAGAACACGTCGCACGTCACCAGCAGTTTCCTCCCATGCCCCTTCTCCGAAGCGATCCTCTAGCTTCCGCTTCTGAGACACAGCTTCGTTCCTGCCTTCGATGGCTTTGTTCAATGCTTTCTGGAGACTATATCTGGTCATCACCTCTTCTTCATGCTTCTCAATGCTAGCCTTCAACTGCCCTTCGAGGTCAGAAATTTGCTGCTTCAATTTGTCTTCCCTCTTTTTATTGTTGGTCAGCGTAGCGTTCCATGTCTTGTTACAAGAAGAGATTTCTCGGTGAGCGGCGTCGAGTGCTTTTTTTTTGGACTCCAACATGTCATGAGAGCTTCTGAACTCTTGACCCAGACGCTCGCGCTTCTTTTTCTCCTCAGTCAACTCAGCACCTAGCCTGTTTACTAGTTCGATATGCTGTTGGAAAGAGCGTACAACCTTATTCTTCTCACTCCGCATCTGAGCTAGCTCCTTCTCTAGCTCCTCATTAATCTTCATCAAGGCTTCCTTTTCTTTCACAACTTGCTCGTAGACCTCCATAGTGACAGTGGTTGGCTCCTCTACCGGCATATGAACAGGGACCGGCGCAGCTGGAAATGGCATCAATAACTGTCTTGCCCTTTCCTGGATCCAAACTTTGTAGGGTGCATATGCCTGACAGTCATTCTTCCCTAACAGTGGCTTCCCTCTTCTGTTAATACGCACCCAGGCATGTCGAAGCTTGGCTAACAACTCTCCATTCACATCACCGGTGAAGTACAGAGATTCCTGTACTTCTTCCTCCTGAGGCGGGTTCTTGAATGCATATCCAAACTGGCGGACGAACAAAGATGGGTTGTAATTGATACACCCTTTTCTCCCTATCAACGGAACATTAGGATACCCAGAACAACTGAAAATAAGCTCAGACCCCAGCAAGTCTCGGTCGAACCACTCAATGTCTTCAGAAGATAGCCTCATCATACGCTCTGGCCAGTCAGCTGTAGTTGCACTATCCACAAAAGGTCCCTTCAGGGGAAGATGGCTCTTAAACCACATGTACAGCAGAGGCACGCAACAAGAGACGTTCTTGCCTCTCCTGTTCTCATTTCTGTAGTGCATCGAATGGTAAAAGTCCCCGATCAGTGTGGGTACCGGATTGCCAGCAGCAAACAGATGAAATGCATCCATGTCCACGAAGTTTGGGAAATTGGGAAACAGCACTATCCCGTAAATGCATAGAGCCAAAATAGCGTTAAAGACCACCCAACACCCATTCTTGGCGTACTCTTGAGCCTTGCCAACCAGAAACTGAAGAGAGAAACCTGGAACCCCTCGCCATGAAGTCATCAACAGCTCAGAAGCATTCATATGCAAGGCCTTAGCTAAATCCTCCAACTTGGGCTCAGCGGCAGAGTGAATAAAAGGAACTGCATTCTGTACCGGCAACTCAGTAAACTCTACATACTCCTCCATGGTGGGCCCCAAGATAAAATCAGCAAATGTGAAACACCTCAAAGCCGGGTCATAGAATTGCATCAAGGTGTACAACCCATTCAAGTCATCATCAGTGGATTTGCGAACCAAACTCAACAGCCGTCTGTAACTCTGCCTGAAGCTTCTACGGACATCCTCATCAGCAAGAGAAATCAGACCCAGGAGGGGAGCAATATCAGGGATAGGTAGCTTATAGGCAACTGTCATCCTCAAACCAGCCATGATCGATACTCAGAAGTCCAGACACTAGAACCAGGGAATATGCAAATGCACCTGCAGCACAGACACACGTTAATGGGATGCAATGATAATGATTATGCAAACAATGCAATGCAAGCAACATGCAGCAGGGACCAAGTGCCATAGCTGAGAAGCCTGAACCATATCAAAAGTCTCAGATAGACCTTCCAGAATTCCTCAAACCCTGGTCTCAGATAGACCCAACACAAAGCTCCAACACTGGTCTCGGATAGACCTCATAACATAACTCCAATTGGCCTCTGATAGACCTCATACCATAAATCTGACTGGTCTCTGATAGACCTCACAACTATCCATAAATACCCAGGATCTCTGATCAAGAAATAACCGGTATCTGAAGGTCTAGTTACCTGCATAACCCCAAACCCTCTCACAGGTGGATGTCCTAGTAACTGACAAAGGTATGGCATCCTATGCGGTCGTCGGTGTCACAGACTTTCAGGGTTGATGATACGATTCCCAGAAGGAGTGGCATCATCAAATCCTGAAGAGGCCTCACTTAGACAACTTCCAAATGATCGGTTCCCAGAGTAGACAATCCAACTAACCAGTAACCCGAGCCACCCAAAGGGCAGGACAGGAGGCCAACCAGAAGAACCTCGTCTGAGTGTAGATTTCGCGGGACACTAGGACATGCAAAGCACGTGCGCGCCCACTAATCTCTACTCTAAGTCTAGGTGCACTCAAGCCCAGGTCCGGCTTACCTCTCAATCATGGAACACCCGTCACACCCCACAATACAGCAATAATACTAATAATAAAATGCTGAAATGTAGATACAGAAATATAAATCCATACAAAATCCTCGACGGGAAAACAAGCGCTAGGATTGACTCTCTTAAGGGACGTTGGATCCCAAATGCATAAGGAACTATCGCAGTCCTTAGCAGCCAGGGGACGTTGAGTCCCCAGCAGAGTCGCCAGCTGTCGCTACTGCGAAAATCGGCGCCGGATGACAGAAGAGTCGCCACCGTGCGTTATTTATCCCAACGGAGGGAAAGGAAACGCTCAGAGTAAACCTAACGCAAAACGGGAAAGGAATGGTCATCGCAACCAAATCTTGGATTCGGGAGTCGGTTACGCAAGGGGAAGGTATTAGCACCCCTCACGTCCGTCGTACTCGACGGGATCCACGCTTGCTTGGTTTGTACGGATTACACTTCTATCTAAACTAAAGGATGAGGTCTGAAAAGAAAAGAAAACATGACTCGGCAAAGCATCGCACTTTATGCCTACGTATTCCCGTCTGGAACGAGAAATCAGAGTCAACGTAGTTCGCCTAACTACGGGTGAAGGATGGGTGAAGGTTGCTCGCTAGGATATCGCATCCTATGCCTACGTACTTCCACACAGCATGGAAGATCAGAGCAAACGTAGTTCGGGCTACGCACGACACAAGCTGTTCAAGTGTCTTTTATGAAAAATCTCACCTTAAACAAGGGTTTTCTTATTGCAAAAAGGTTGATGTTTGTTCAAATCTTTTGACGGAAGAAATGAATTGATTTCTGTTATCACCTTTATTAATGTTTTTCTGTTGTTTTGAGAAAGGAAAGAGATGACACTCTAAAATCCTATGGTTGAAAAGGGAATAAAATCTACCCTAATGTTATCATGCATGGGTTAACTCCTAATGTCTATCATGCTCCTCTCTTGCGCAGAGAGAAACAGAGATCCTAAGGGAAAAACGAAAACAGAAACAGCAGATATATACAGTAAAGCAGTAAAATGCATGGATGCAACAATACAAGCGAGGCAAGGGAGTCACACTCAACCTCGAACCTAGAAAACAATAGGAAAAAGTGAATAGAATTCACTTTCAACCCAACAGGTTAAACAGCAAACAATACAGTCTGGGAAAATCACACAATACATCAAGAAA
This sequence comes from Lathyrus sativus, assembly GCA_963859935.3. NCBI lineage: Eukaryota > Viridiplantae > Streptophyta > Magnoliopsida > Fabales > Fabaceae > Lathyrus > Lathyrus sativus. The sequence continues at coordinate 267,148,380 of OZ012738.1, forward strand.
TTAAAACAGCTAAAACTAAACAGCAAAGCAGTCTTCATCAGCATCTGCAACCATCTTCCGGCTTCAAGCAAGCATCAGTTATCCACAGGCTTCAAGCAAGCATCAGTCTCTAATCTTCAATCTCCCAGTGGCTTTTCTTCAAGTCTCACTCTCCAAGCTGAGGAACCAATCACAAGAATGAGCTGGGTGTTAAGCAATTAGTTGACCACCAAGGGTGGCAAACCGACTGCTAACAACACATAGAATATTTCTCTCAAGAGTTCTATCTCTTAGACACTATCACCAAGCCTTCCAAAGGAAGGGGGTGAGTGTCTTAGAGAGACTCTGCATCACAGAGAAGGAATGGAGGCAATCAAGACCTTCCATGTTTGAGAATCAAGTTTTCTACTCTAGAGCTTTGCCTAACTCCTAGATCCTACAAACTTCAACAGCTGCCAGCAGGGGATACTCCTCATCAACTCTGGAAGTTGGTCTTCAGTCTTTAATCTTCAAATGGTCTTCATCATCACAGTCTTCAGCTCAAACCCCAAGCCCCAAATAAACCCAATACCCCACACAGACAAATAATAACCCTAAAGAGGGCACACCACACAATCAATCACATATAAGCAATATACTAATAGCAGTAGGGGAATCCTAATATTTTCTAAGGGATCTATCATCTACCCATAACCCCTATAGTCCCATACCCCAAAATCAAATCAAAATCCCTAAAGAAATTAATCTATCTCACCTATGCTCACTTAAAACCCTAATTTTAACCACTCTAATCTCACCTAATCAAATCACCTAAAAATTAATCCTAAAAATATGAATTAAATCCTATATATAAGTTGAAGTCCTAAATGACATATCCTAAAAAGAATGGGTCCTAAATTTAAAGGGAACTATTAGAACTAAAATCAACAAAATTTAAGTGCTAAACTAAACTCATTGAAAAGCTATTTAAAAGAAAAATGCACAAAAAATATTAAAACAAAATAAAATGCCAATTTTATCATTTAGTATTTTTCTTAACAAAATTATGAATCTACCACAAAAAGAACCAATTAAAAACAAGCTTTTTTCAGTTTTATATGGATTTTTAAAGATCAAAGAAAATTAAAGAAAATGAAAATCAAAAACATGAATTAAATGGGGAGGGGGTGTTATAAGCAGATGCGCCTAGTTATATTGATCATTGGGCCAGGAAGTGGGGGCGTGAATATCAAAAGCGTAGGGCCCAGCATGCATCAGAAAATCAATTAAAAAAAATAAAAGAAAAAGATTAGATCCACGGTGCAAATAGCAACTAATTTCCAGTGTTATTTCAATTGGGCTCGCTGATGGGGGTGGGTTAGCAAATTTCAATTCAGGCCCAGGAAAATGGTTTAATGGAACGCTGCGTTTCCATGGCTTCGTATTCCCTCTGTTTTCGTTTTCAAATAGGGGCCGTTGGATGAGATTAAAAGGTCAAATATTCAGGGTGATCTGACGGTGCATGGTCATCGTCTCCAACACACCATCTAGGGTTTCAGCTTAACAGAATCCATGCACGAAATTTCAAGCTCATCGTGCTCTCTCAATTCACAATGAAAATAAAAAATTCCAAAGGCAAAAACGTGCCATTTTCTTCCAAGAACATTACTGTATTCATAGTTTCATCTAAATCCTCCTATATCTCATCAACAGAAAGCAGGAATGCATGGGTTCAACCAACTTACACTGAGATCAAACATGGTAATCCTTGGTATTAATGGCCCTATCTTGCTCATGGTATTACACTGATTTCATTAAGCTATAATTCGTGCATTAAAACTCATTACAGAACCTAATCTTGATCATCAAAGAAAATGCACCCTGCCATTGAACCTCATGGAATCCTCTCTAACTTTCAGAAATCAATCACCTATGGTCTCTAATCATGCTTATCCTAACCATTTCATCTAATGCTGCATAAATAAAGAGATTCGAAAGCTTTTGCAAACCTGAAAATTGGTGATGGCAAGTATGGTTACCCTTCAATCCAATGCTTGAAACTTGCCACAAATGATCTTTAATGGATGATAACCTTTCTGTTTGCAAGATCTTGGATGGACAGTGCTTGGATTGTGAGTTTGGATCCAACTTGCTTCTCTTGCAATTTTGAAGCCACACCTTCAAACCTTCATCAATGGCCACTCAATTCTGTATGCACATGTTCAGTATGATCCAGAGAATTGATTTGTGGAGAAGAATTAAATGAAGATGAAGAAGAAAGTGGAGTTTGATATTGATTTGCAAAAATGGAAGAAAAGGTATTTCACTCTCCCTTCACTCTCTTTTCACCAACCTTTTGCACTAATGATCCACACTCATTATATAGATGATGATGGACAGATCTAGAAGTTTCTGGATGCCTCTAGGATGATTCTAGAATATGGTGGAAATTCATGGAAATCTCACTTGATGACATGTTGAATATCTCTCATCTCATGCATACACCCTTCTAAACTTGTGTTAAAATCTCTCCTCATGAGATATTGGGATGGTATGTGTGAAAAACAAGCCTTTCCTTGCCTTGTGTTGAGTTTTGCCAAGTTGCCTTATGATGCAAGAAAGAACTTTACAAAGCAAGTCCAAACTTTAAGCCCTAACTCAAAAAAGTGGCTGAACCAATGTCTTTAAAATGTTGTTTGGAATCAATTTGGTATATTGGATGACCCATTTTGGATTTTTATATCTCTCAAACCATTTTCCAACTTGAACTTTTTCAAGTTATATGCCTTTTTTAGGTCATTTTTCACCAACTTTGGTCAAGTCTTGTTCTATGCATTTCCAAACTTCCATGACCTATTTTCTAGACTTAAAATGACATTTTTAGAAACTTTGATGTTGTGAAGTTTTTCATTTGAAGCTTCCTTGTATGAGTTTTAGGCATAGGCTAAGAATGACCTGTAATTCTCAAATGACCAAAATACCCTTTGCTTGCCAAGACCATAAGTAGAGTTACACAAATCATATGAAGGCATACCATACCTTTATAGAAATCTAAGACAATGAGGAACAACTATCATGTTTTACAGAAATCCATTTGAAAAACCCTTGAAGGTCAAAAGTTGCTTGGAAGACAGACAACTTTCACAGACAAATTTCAGTGCCCTCAGATGACCTGTAACTTGCAAGAGCTATAACTTGAGTTCTATAAATCATCTTGATGACTTCCACCACTCAAATTAAATCTATGAAGATGCTCTACAAGTTTCATGTGGACCATAAATTCATATGAAGCTTGCATCTTGAGTTACACTGCTTTGAAGTTTGACCTAAATCAGGGGATTTTACACTGAAACCCTAATTTGGTAACTCCTCTTCTCCTTGATTCCTGCTGATTTTTCTTTAGCACAACACCATACCAATATACATATAGCAAATAATGAATCCCACATTCTTCAAATGATCCTTGATGCCTTTCAAAATAAGTCTTTGACCTAGGATTGACCTGGTGTTGACCCTAGTTGACTGACTTCCACTGAGGCTCTTGCAATCATTCCAATGACTTGGTTCTTTTTCAAAATGATCCTCTAGGCTCTTCATAACATCCATACACACCTCATGCTCTTGGATCATGGCTCCCACTTCCTCTGATGATCCCCAAACAACCTCAAGGTAGGAAAGAACTCACTGATCAACCTGTCAACTTTTCAAAGCTCAAATTCTTCCCTGATAACCTGAGTAGTCTTGAATATGAATGAAACCCTTGGATATGCCTCTTGAGATAAGAATAGCACTTGATCCCCTGATTAAGATAGCTTGCTTATGCTATGCAATGCAGATTAATACACTATGTACATGATGACAATGCAAATGACTATGCAATTGAAACATAAACCTAGGTTAGAAAAGATTGGGCAAATTTTGGGGTGCAACAGGTCTGTCATCTAATTGATGTCAGATTATGCGATAGTGTTTGTCCTATCATCCTTTTGGTGGTAGTGGCCGGTGTGAGTTTCGCTCCGTCATCCTTTTGGTGGGGGGTGTGTCATCTAATTGATGTCAGATTGTGAAATAGTGTTTGTCCTATCATCCTTTTGGTTGTAATGGCCGGTGTGAGTTTCGCTCTGTCATCCTTTTATGAGGGGTCTGTCATCATAATTAATGTCAAATTGTGCGATACTATTTATCCTATCATTCTTTTGGTTGTAGTAGTCGGTATGAGTTTCGCTCTGTCGTATTTTTGGTGGGGGGGTCTGTCATCGTAATTGATGTCAGATTGTGCGATAGTGTTTTTCCTATCATCCTTTTGGTGGTAGTGGCTGATGTGAGCTTCACTCCGCCATCCTTTTGGTGGGGGTCTATCATCGTAATTGTTGTCAGATTGTGCGATAGTGTTTGTCCTATCATCCTTTTGTTGGTAGTTTCCGGTGTGAGTTTCACTTTGTCATCCTTTTGGTGAGGGGTTTGTCAGAGTAATTGATGTCAGATTGTGCGATAGTGTTTGTCCTCTCATCCTTTTCGTGGTAGTGGCCGGTGTGAGTTTCGCTCCGTCATCCTTTTGGTGGGGGGGTGTGTCATTTAATTGATGTCAGATTGTGCGATAGTGTTTGTCCTACCAACCTTTTCGTGGTACTAGCCGGTGTGAGTTTCGCTCCGTCATCCTTTTGGTGGGGGGTCTGTCATCTAATTAATGTCAAATTATGCGATAGTGTTTGTCCTATCATCCTTTTGGTGGTAGTAGCCGGTGTGACTTTTGTTCTGTCATCATTTTGGTGGGGGTGTGTCATCTAATTGATGTCAGATTGTGCGATAGTGTTTGTCCTATCATCCTTTTCGTGGTACTGGCCGGTGTGAGTTTCGCTCCGTCATCCTTTTGGTGGGGGGTCTGTCATCTAATTAATGTCAAATTATGCGATAGTGTTTGTCCTATCCTCCTTTGGGTGATAGTGGCCGGTGTGACTTTTGCTCCGTCATCGTTTTGGTGGGGGGGGGGGTGTCATCTAATTTATGTCAGATTGTGCAATAGTGTTTGTCCTATCATCCTTTTGGTGGTATTGGCCGGTGTGAGTTTTTCTCCGTCATCCTTTTTGTGGGGGGTCTATCATCTAATTGATGTCAGATTATGCGATAGTGTTTGTCCTATCATCCTTTTGGTTGTAATGGCCAGTTTGAGTTTCACTCTTTCATCCTTTTATGGGGGGTCTATCATCGTAATTAATGTCAAATTGTACGATACTGTTTATCCTATCATCCTTTTGGTTGTAATGTCTGGTGTGAGTTTCGCTCTGTCATCCTTTTGGTGGGGGGTCTGTCATCGTAACTGATGTCAGATTGTGCGATAGTGTTTGTCCTATCATCCTTTTGGTGGTAAGTGCGGGTGTGAGTTTCACTCCGTCATCCTTTTGGTGGGGGGTCTGTCATCGTAATTGATGTCAGATTGTGCGATAGTGTTTGTGCTATCATCCTTTTGGTTGTATTGGCCGGTGTGATTTTCGCTCCGTCATCCTTTTGGCGGGGGGTCTGTCATCTTAATTGATGTTAGATTGTGCGATAGTGTTAGTCCTATCATCCTTTTGGTTGTTGTGGTCGGTGTGAGTTTTGCCCCGTCATCCTTTTGGTGGGGGGTCTACCATCTAATTGATGTCAGATTGTGCGATAGTGTTTGTCCTATCATCCTTTTCGTGGTAGTGGCCGGTGTGAGTTTCGCTCCATCATCCTTTTGGTGGGGGGTCTGTCATCTAATTAATGTCAGATTGTGCTATAGTGTTTGTCCTATCATCCTTTTGGTGGAAGTTGTTGGTGTCAGTTTCTCTTTGTCATCCTTTTGGTGGGGGGTATGTCATAGTAATTGATTTCAGATTATGCGATAGTGTTTGTCCTATCATCCTTTTGTGGTAGTGGCCGGTGTGAGTTTTGCTCTGTCATCCTTTTGGTGGGGGGTCTGTCATCTAATTGATGTCAGATTGTGCAATAGTGTTTGTCCTATCATCCTTTTGGTGGTAGTGGCCGGTGTGAGTTTCGCTCCGTCATCCTATTTGTGGGGGGTCTGTCATCGTAATTAATGTCAGATTGTGCGATAGTCTTTGGCCTATCATCCTTTTGCTGGTAGTGCCGGTGTGAGTTTTGCTCCGTCATCCTTTTGGTAGGGTGTCTGTCATCTTAATTGATGTCAGATTGTGCGATAGTGTTAGTGCTATTATCCTTTTGGTTGTAGTGGCAGGTGTGAGTTTCGCCCCGTCATCCTTTGGGAGGGGGGTCTGTCATCTAATTGATGTCAGATTGTGCGATAGTGTTTGTCCTTTCATCCTTTTCATGGTAGTGGCCGGTGTGAGTTTCGCTCTGTCATCCTTTTGGTGGGGGGTCTTTCATCTAATTAATATCAAATTATGCGATAGTGTTTGTCCTATCATCCTTTTGGTGGTAGTAGCCGGTGTGACTTTTGTTCTGTCATCATTTTGGTGGCGGGTCTGTCATCGTAATTGATGTCAGATTATGCAATAGTGTTTGTCCTATCATCCTTTCGTGGTAGTGGACGGTCTAAGTTTCGCTCTGTCATCACTTTGGTGGGGGTGTGTCATCTAATTAATGTCAGATTGTGCGATAATGTTTGTCATATCATCCTTTTGTTGGTAGTGGCGGGTGTGAATTTCGCTTTGTCATCCTTTTGGTGAGGGGTCTGTCATAGTAATTGATGTCAGATTGTGCAATAGTGTTTGTCCTCTCATCCTTTTCGTGGTAGTGGCCGGTGTGAGTTTCACTCTGTCATCCTTTTGGTGGGGGTGTGTCATCTAATTGATGTCAGATTGTGCGATAATGTTTGTCATATCATCCTTTTCGTGGTAGTGGCCGGTGCAAGTTTCGCTCCGTCATCCTTTGGTGGGGGGTATCTCATCGTAATTAATGAAAAATTACGCGATAGTGTTTGTCCTATCATCCTTTTGGTGGGGGGTCTATCATCGTAACTGATATCAGATTGTGCGATAGTGTTTGTCCTATCATCCTTTTGGTGGTAGTGGCCGATGTGAGTTTCACTCCGCCTTCCTTTTGGTGGGGGACTGTCATCGTAATTGATGTCAAATTGTGCGATAGTGTTTGTCCTAACATCCTTTTGTTGGTAGTGGCCGGTCTGACTTTCTCTTTGTCATCCTTTTGGTGAGGGGTCTGTCATAGTAATTGATGTCTGATTGTTCAATAGTGTTTGTCCTCTCATCCTTTTCGTGGTAGTGGCCGGTGTGAGTTTCTCTCCGTCATCCTTTTGGTGGGGGGTGTGTCATCTAATTGATGACAGATTGTGCGATAGTGTTTGTCCTATCATCCTTTTCGTGGTAGTGGCCGGTGTGAGTTTTGCTCCGTCATCCTTTTGGTGGGGGGTCTGTCATCTTAATTGATGTCAGATTCTGCGATAGTGTTAGTCCTATTATTCTTTTGGTTGTAGTGGCCGGTGTGAGGTTCGCCCTGTCATCCTTTTGGTGGGGGGTCTGTCATCGTAATCGATGTCAGATTGTGCGATAGTGTTTGTCATATCATCATTTTGATGGTATGTGCGGGTGTGAGTTTCGCTCCGTCATCCTTTTGGTGGGGGGTGTGTCATCGTAATTGATGTCAGATTATGCGATAGTGTTTGTCCTATCATCCTTTTGGTGGTAGTGGCCGATGTGAGTTTCACTCCGCCATCCTTTTGGTGGGGGGGGTCTGTCATCGTAATTGATGTCAGATTGTGCGAAAGTGTTTGTCCTATCATCCTTTTGTTGGTAGTGACCGGTGTGAGTTTCGTTTTGTCATCCTTTTGGTGAGAGGTCTGTCATAGTAATTGTTGTAAGATTGTGCAATAGTGTTTGTCCTCTCATCTTTTTCGTGGTAGTTGCCGGTGTTAGTTTCGCTCTGTCATCCTTTTGGTGGGGGGTCTGTCATCGTAATTGATGTCAGATTGTGCGATAGTGTTTGTCCTATCATCCTTTTCATGGTAAGTGCGGGTGTGAGTTTCGCTCCGTCATCCTTTTGGTGGGGGTTCTGTCATCGTAATTGATGTCAGATTGTGCGATAGTGTTTGTCCTATCATCCTTTTGGTGGTAGTGGCCGATGTGAGTTTCACTCCGCCATCCTTTTGGTGGGGGGTCTGTCATCGTAATTGATGTCAAATTGTGCGATAGTGTTTGTCCTATCATCCTTTTGATGGTAAGTGCGGGTGTGAGTTTCGCTCTGTCATCCTTTTGGTGAGGGGTCTGTCATCGTAATTGATGTCAGATTGTGCAATAGTGTTTGTCGTCTCATCCTTTTCGTGGTAGTGGCCGGTGTGAGTTTCACTCCGTCATCCTTTTGGTGGGGGGCTGTGTCATCTAATTGATGTCAGATTGTGCGATAGTGTTTGTCCTATCATCCTTTTCGTGGTAGTGGTCGGTGTGAGTTTCGCTCCGTCATCCTTTTTGTGGGGGGTCAGTCATTGTAATTGATGTCAGATTGTGAAATAGTGTTTGTGCTATCATCCTTTTGGTTGTATTGGCCGGTGTGATTTTCGGTCGGTCATCCTTTTAGTGGTGGGTCTGTCATCTTAATTGATGTCAGATTGTGCGATAGTGTTAGTCCTATCATCCTTTTGATTGTTGTGGCCTGTGTGAGTTTTTCCCCGTCATCCTTTTGGTGGGCGGTCTACCATCTAATTGATGTCAGATTGTTCGATAGTGTTTGTGCTATCATCTTTTTCGTGGTAGTGGCCAATGTGAGTTTCGCTTCGTCATCCTTTTGGTGGGGGGTCTGTCATCTAATTAATGTCAGATTGTGCGATAGTGTTTGTCCTATCATCCTTTTAGTGGAGGTTGCCGGTGTGAGTTTCGCTTTGTCATCCTTTTGGTGGGGGGTATTTCATAGTAATTGATGTCAGATTATGCGATAGTGTTTGTCCTATCATCCTTTCGTGGTAGTGGTCGGTGTGGGTTTCGCTCCATCATCCTTTTGGTGGGGGGTCTGTCATCTGATTGATGTCAGATTGTGCAATAGTGTTTGTCCTATCATCCTTTTGGCGGTAGTGGCCGGTGTGAGTTTCGCTCCGTCATCCTATTTGTGGGGGGTCTGTCATCGTAATTAATGTCAGATTGTCGCCACCGTGCGTTATTTATCCCAAAGGAGGGAAAGGAAACGCTCGAGGTAAACCTACCGCAAAACGGGGAAAGGAATGGTCATCGCAACCAAAACCTGGATTTGGGAGTCGGTTACGCAAGGGGAAGGTATTATCACCCCTCACGTCCGTCGTACTCGACGGGATCCACGCTTGTTTTCGGGTATGGAGTGTTATTCTATCTATTCTACAGGTCTGGGGTTAAAAGAAAAGAAAATGACTCGGCAAAGTATCGCACTTTATGCTTACGTATTCCCGTCTGAAACGAGAAATCAGAGTCAACGTAGTTCGCCTACCTACGGGAAATCAGAGTCAACGTAGTTCGCCCAAAACTCATACAAGGAAGCTTCAAATGAAAAACTTCACAACATCAAACTTTCTCCAAATGACATTTTGAGTCTAGAAAAGTGATCATGAAAGGTTGGAAAGGCTCATAGCTCAAGGTTCCAAATTTGGTCAATTAAAAGGTGAATTTAATGAATAAAAGTGACCTAAAAATGAGATTTTTCATAACATGGCCAAATGGGATGAAATTATAGGTCATTTTGATTGGAAAGAATGTTTTAAGAACATTGGCAAAAGTATATTTTTGAGTTTGGTTCAAAGTTTGGAAGTTATGCTAGTTAGCTTACAAAGGAAGTAACATATCCAAATTCACAAGGGATTTGAGTGCAAGAAGGTTCTAACAAGTTCTAGAGTGTTCCATGAGCATCTATATATTGAGTAGGGTGGATCCATTCAGGGGTTGGTGATTCATTTTGGTTGAAATTCATAGTTGCATCTCATTCTTCAATCTTGCAAATTCATTCCAAACTCTATCAAATCTTCATCATTTTCCAAAATTCTTGATCCTATCATCATCTATATTCATCATAGAGTAAATTTCCATCAAGATCTGGCTGAATTGAAGTAGAATTCGTGTGCTACCAAGTGTATCATCCACATTGCAAAAGGAAGTGGTTATGGCAATCCAAGGTGTTTAAGCAAGTGTTGTTGCATACAGAACCAATAATCAAGCCTATTGATCAAGTCCAAAGCACTGCAAGCTGTGAATCCAAGGAATTCTCCATCTGTTTTCAAGATTACACCAGGTTAGTAATCTCATCGAATTGGCTAGAATTAGTTAGAATAATGTAGAATTCTTAGGTTAGAGCTGTTAGAAATGGTTAGATGAATGATTCTGATGAATTTGAGAGCATTTCATGGAGTTCACCATAGGAGCACCAAAACTGTTGAGCCTTAGAACGCTTAGGTTAGGGCATGTTAATCTTAGCTAGATAGATTAGAATGATCAGCATAGCATGTAGAATGCATTAGTGCAAGATTTAGCAAGGATCATTAAGGTGCATGACAGTGATAGTTCAGTGTGCCCTAGGTTTATACCTATCGGGTTTGGTGCTGGGGTGAGTTTTAGAGAAAACCAAGACTAGGGTTGTGTAGAGGGGGAGATGTAGAGCATTTTTTATTTTTGAATGATGGAATTTCATCAAGAATTTAGGGAGAACAGAGATGGAGAAGGTGGTTGCATGGGAGAGAATTTTCTGGTTTTAGGGTTTCATGAGGAAGAAGATGAAGGAGGACCGTGGATCTTGGGGTTAGACTTTGACTTTCAACACGATCTAAGGGCTGGAATTTAATTGGAAAACGGAGGGAAATGTCACGCAGCAAACGCTGCGTTTCATTTAACTTGACTCCTGGGCCTGAATGAAAGCGTGATATTCCCACCCCCATATTGAAGCCCATCCAGATTTTAACTACATTTCCTTGCTATCCACACCGCGTGCGTATTCATTTTCTTTTGATTTAATTTCTGATTACATTGGGCTTAGTACATTTGTTATCTACACCACCCATTCCCTGACCCATCTAGATATGCACTAGGCGCATTTCTCTTTGCACCTCCCTCTCTCTTTTCCTTTTATTTTGTTATCTTTATTTTCTTTAATTTCTTTTGATTTTGTAAAATCCATATTAAATTGAAAAATGCTCATTTTTAAATGGTTGTTTTTGCATCTTTTTTATATTTCTTTTAAGAAAATTGTCATATAATAAAATTAGCATTTTATTTTATTTTTGCATTTTTAGTATATTTTTGTTTTAAATAGGTTTAAATGATGTTTAGTTTAGCACTTGATATTGTTGATTTTAGTTTAGCTAGACTCTTGTATATTTTGGACCCATTCTTTTTAGAGTACTTCACTTAGGACTTTAATCTTCATATGAAATTTAATTCATGATTTTAGGACTTAATTTTAGATGGTTTGTTTAGGTGTGATTAGGAGAATCAAAACTAGGGTTTAGATATAACATAAGTGTAATAAATCATTTCTTTTAGGAGTTGTAGTTTGAATTTTAGGGCATGTGGACTATAGGGGTATTATGGGTAGATAATAGATCCCTTAGAAAATATTAGGCTTCCCCTATTCTACTATTACTATTAGAATATTTCCTGTATTGGCTTGATTGTGTGGTGTGCCCTCTCTAGGGTTATTATTTGACTGTGTGGGGTATTGGGCTTGTTTGGGGCTTGGGTTTGAGCTGAAGACTGTGCTGATGAGGCCCATTGAAGATTAGGAGAATGAAGACTAACTTCCGGAGTTGATGAGGGGTATCTCTTGCTGGAAGCTGTTGAAGGTTATACGGTTTAGGAGCTAGGCAGAGCTCTAGAGTAGAAAACTTGATTCACAAACATGGAAGGTCTTGTTTGCCTCCATTCTTTCTCTATGATTCAAAGTCTCTTTTAAATATCCACCTCTTTCCTTTGGAAGGATTAGTGAATGTATTTAAAAGATAGAACTTTTGAGGGAAAACTGTCAGTATCATGTTAACAGTCAGTGAGCCACCCTTGGTAGGCAATTGACTATTTAACATCCATTTCATCTTGTTGACTGATGCTCATCTTGGAGATTGGGACTTGAAGAAAAGCCATTGGGAGATTGAAGATAGAGACTTTGCTTGAAGGCTTGAAGATGAAGATTGATGCATGCTTGAAGCTTGTAGATGTTTGGAGATGACTTGAAGACAGAAGTTGGTGAAGATTTTTGCTGTTTATAGTTTTTGATGTATTGTTTGAATTTCCCTGACTGTATTGTTTGTTGTTTAACCTGTTAGGTTGAAAGTGAACCTTGTTCACTTTTGCCTGTTGTTTTCTAGGTTCGAGGTTGAGTGGGACTCCCTTGCCTCGCTTGTATTGTTGCATCCATGCATATTTTACTGCTTTATTGTATATATGTTATTGTTTCTGTTTCCGTCTATCCCCTTAGGATCTTTGTTTCTCTCTGCGCAAGAGAGGAATATGATAGACATTAGGTTCTCATCCATGCATGCCAACATTAGGTTAGTCTGATTCCCTTTGCAACCATAGGTTAGAGTTCTGACTTTTCTTCCTCAAAACAAACAGAAAAACACAATAATATTCCAGACACAATAAAAGACACTTCTTCCGTAAAAGAATGTGAACTCATCAAAACGTCAATTTTTGTCCGCTTGGACTGTTAATCAGAAAGACCCTTTTTTAGAAGGAATAAAAACAATCAAGATAGACTTGTGTCGTACGTGGCCCGAACTAAGTTTGCTCTGATCTTTCATGCCGTATGAAAGTACGTAGGCATAGGATGCGATATCCTAGCGAGCAACCTTCCCCTCCTTTCCCGTAGGTAGGCGAACTACGTTGACTATGATTTCTCGTTCCAGACGGGAATACGTAGGCATAAAGTGCGATACTTTGCCGAGTCATTTTCTTTTCTTTTTAACCCTTAACACTTAGTTTAGATAGAAATAACAATCCGTACTAGAAAACAAGCGTGGATCCCGTCGAGTACGACGGACGTGAGGGGTGCTAATACCTTCCCCTTGCGTAACCGACTCCCGAATCCAGGTTTTGGTTGCGATGACCATTCCTTTCCCCGTTTTGCGGTAGGTTTACCTCGAGCGTTTCCTTTCCCCTCTTTGGGATAAATAACGCACGATGGAGACTCTTCTGTTCAGCCGGCGCTGATTTTCGCAGTAGCGACAGCTGGAGACTCTGTTGGGGATCCAACGTCCCCTGGCTGCTAAGGACTGCGAGAGTTCCTTATGCATTTGGGATCCAACGTTCCTTAAGCGAGTCAATCCTAGCACTTGTTTTCCCGTCGAGGATTTTGTATGGATTCACTTTTTCTGTCATTTACTTTCAGCATTATATATTTGTTATTATTGCTGTATTGGGGTGTGACAGGTGATTCTATGATTGAGAGATAAGCCGGACCTGGGCTTGAGTGCACTTAGAATTAGAGTAGAAAGTAGTGGGCGCGTGCCGACTTTGCTTGCATTAGTGTCCCACAAAATCTACACTCGGACGAGGTTCTTCTGGTTGACTTCTTTTTCTACCCTTTGGGTCGAAGGGGTTGTTGGTTAGCTGAATTGTCGACTCCGGGAACTGATCATTTGGAAGTTGGCTAAGTGAGGCCTCTTCAGGATTTGATGATGCCACTCCTTCTGGGAATCATATCATCAACCCTGAAAGTTTGTGACGCCGACGACCGCATAGGATGCCATACCATTGTCAGTTGCTAGGACACCTACCTGTGAGAGGGGTTTGGGGTTATGCAGGTAACTAGACCTTCAGATACCGGTTTGTTTCCTGATATGGGGTCTGTCAGGGACCAGTCAGAGTTATGTTATGAGGTCTATCAGAGACCAGTGTCGGAGCTTTGTATTGAGTCTGTCCAAGACCAGGGTTTGAGGAATTCTGGAGGGTCTATCTGAGACTTTTGATATGGTTCAGGCTTCTCAGCCATGGCATTTGGTCCCTGTTGCATCTATTTGCATTGCATTGCTTGCATAACCATTATCATTGCATCCCATTAACGTGTGTCTGTGCTGCAGGTGCATTTGCATATTCCCTGGTTCTAGTGCCCGGACTTCTGCTTATTGATCATGGCTGGTTTTAGAAAGACAGTTGCGTACAAGTTACCTACACCTGACATTACTCCCTTACTTGGTCTGATGTCCCTTGCTGATGAGGAGGTTAGGAGAAGTTTCAGGATGAGTCATGGAAGATTGTTGAGACTGGTTTGCAAGCCAACTGCTGTTGAGATAAATGGGCTGTACACACTGATGCAATTCTATGACCCTGTTTTGAGATGTTTCACGTTGCTGACTTTATTTTGGGGCCTACCATTGAAGAGTATGTAGAGTTTACTGAGCTACCAGTACAGAATAAGGTTCCCTTTATTCACTCTGCCGCTGAGCCCAAGTTGGAGGACTTAGCTAAGGCCTTGCACATGAACGCTGCTGAACTATTAGTGACTTCTTGGCTTGGGGTTCCAGGTTTCTCCCTTGATTTTCTGGTTGGCAAAGCTCAAGAATACGCCAAGAGCGGGTGCTGGATAGTCTTTAATGCTATCTTGGCTCTGTGCATCTACGGAATAGTGTTGTTTCCCAATTTACCCAATTTTGTGGACTTGGACGCTTTCCATCTGTTTGCTGCTGGCAACCCGGTACCCACTTTGATTGGAGATCTCTATCATTCATTGCACTACAAAAATGAAAATAGAAGAGGAAAGACGGTTTACTGTTGTGCGCCGCTGTTGAACATGTGGTTTAAGAGCCATCTCCCCCTGAAGGGGCCTTTTGTGGATAGTGCAACTACAGCTGACTGGCCAGAGCGCCTGATGAGGCTATCTTCTGAAGACATTGAGTGGTTTGACCGAGATTTGCTGGGGCCTGAGCTTATTTTCAGTTGTTCGGGGTATCCTAATGTTCCGTTGATAGGAAGAAAAGGGTGCATCAATTAAAACCCATCTCTGTTCGTTCGCCAGTTTGGATACGCGTTGAAGAACCCGCCTCAGGAGGAGGAAGTACAGGAATCTCTGTACTTCACCGGTGATTTGAATGGAGAGTTACTAGCCAAGCTTCAGCATGCATGGATGCGTATCAACAGGAGAGGGAAACCACTGTTAGGGAAGAACGATTGTCAGGCTTATACACCCTACAAAGTTTGGATCCAGGAGAGAGCAAGGCAGTTGCTGATGCCATTTCCAGCTGCACCAGTCCCTGTTCATATTCCGGCGGAAAAACCAACCACTGTTACTATGGAGGTCTACGAGCGAGTTGTAAAAGAAAAAGAAGCCTTGCTGAAGATCAATGAAGGGTTAGAACAGGAACTGGCTCAGGTGCGTAGTGAGAAGAACAAGGCCGTGCATTCTTTCCAACAGCAGATCGAGTTAGTAAACAGGCTAGGTGCTGAATTGACTGAAGAGAAGAAGAAGCGTGAACGCTTGGGGAAAGAATTCAGAAGCTCCCACGACATGTTGGAGTCCAAAAAAAAAAGCACTCGATGCCGCTCACCGAGAAATCTCTTCTTGTAACAAGACGTGGAATGCTACGCTAACCAACAACAAAAAGAGGGAAGACAAATTGAAGCAACAAATTTCTGAACTCGAAGAGCAGTTGAAGGCTAGCACCAAGAAGTATGAAGAGGAGGTAATGGCCAGATATAGTCTCCAGAATGCGTTGAATAAGGCCATCGAAGGCAAGAAAGAAGCTGTGTCTCAGAAGCGGAAGCTAGAGGATCGCTTCGGAGAAGGGGCATGGGAGGAATCCGCTGGTGATTTGCGACGTGTTCTCAAGCGGAGAGATCTACTTGTTGAGGGTCTGCTTACCCGACCAAGTCATCCAGAGACTAAGAAGTTACTAGAGCAGTACCAGGCATATGGGAGTACTTGACCATTTCATGTATTAATGTGTATGCTTTATTTGCATAGCGCTAACCATCACCAAGATTGTTGGTTGAGGTCATGCCTTCTTATTGTACACTCAGTGATATTGTATTCTTGGCTTAATGGATTTCTCTGCAATATATGAGGTGTTTTCTATGATTCGGCTCCGATCATCGTATTGCTGTCACTGTCACCACACTGACACATTCCCTAATGCACAGACACATATTGCATCGCATTCCCATTCATATTGCATTACAGGTGATTATTAAACGGTATCTCATTTCTTGCACTGTACCAGGTCTTTTTCAGGATTGAAGGTCAGCGCCCGCACCGATACTCCACTCGTACCAACTGCCGAAGAATTATGGATCAGATGCAGAATGAAATGCAAGACATGCGTGAGAAGCTGGCGCTCTTCATGCAGACAATGGAGACCATTGCGAAAGGCCAGGAGAATTTGCAAGCTTTGGTGCAGCCTCTGTTGGTAAGAAATGTTGGGCACGGAAATGAGGATCATCAGTCTGTGCGAGTCGACACTATTCACGGGGATGGTACCCCCACACCGGTGGCTCCACCTGTGGTAAACATACCTGCTGTCAATGTGAGCAACGGCGCTGCCGCCGGAAATGGTAACATTGGAATTGGTAACGAGACCGTCGTCAATAACGTTGGGCTCGGAGATGTAAACCTGGGTGATAATATGGGAGGTAATGGCTTCGGTAATAATGGATTCGCCTTCAATGACCAGGGGTTTGATCATGCTGGGAAGTACGTCTTCAACGCTCAGGGCTTCGGACAGGACGGATATGGTATGACTAATCAGGGTTATGGCGGATTCGGAAATGGAAATGGCGCTGGGTTAATGGCTTTTGGACCTGCAGGAGTCGCTCCGGGGTATGGTATCAGGGGGCGAGGCCCAGTAATGAATCAGACTAGGGTTGTCCGTAACAACGGGTACGATGGATACGGAACTGGGAATGGTATTTGGCAAGAAGATCAGCAAGAGGCTGCTTTCTCCGGTGGAGGTTTCGAAGGTCCTATGGATGACTCTCAGAGAATCAGGATGCTCGAGGAGCAGATGAAAGGGGTCGTAAATCAAAGTGTTGTTGGCTTAGATATGACAACAATGGGTCTGGTGCCTGGCCTGAGGGTGCCAATCAAATTCAAAGCTCCCACATTCGACAAGTATAAGGGGGACACCTGTCCAAAGGTGCATGTGCGGTCATACTACAGGAGGATGTCGGCGTATTCAAACGATGAGAGGATGCTAATGCATTTCTTTCAAGATAGCTTGTCTGGTCCTTCCCTTGAGTGGTATATGGGGTTGGAACCAACTCAGATAAAGACATGGAAGCAGCTGGCTGAAGCATTTGTGGCTCACTATAAGTACAACAGTGACTTGGCACCCAACCGGGTCCAATTGCAGGGGTTGTCCCAGAAGAAGGGCGAGAGCTTCAAAGAGTATGCGCAGAGATGGCGCGACATGGCTGCCCGGGTTCATCCTCCTTTAGAGGACAAAGAAATGAATGATATGTTCATAGTAACATTCACTGGCATGTTTTATGACAAGTTGTTTCACACTTCTTTGGGCAGTTTCTCAGACTTAATCCTGACGGGAGAGAAGATTGAAAGCAACATTAAGCAGGGAAGATTCCAAGCTGAGGAATCCACCTCGGCTGGCAGTAACAGAAGGGCTTTCGGTGGGCGCGGTCAAGGCGATGCAAGCGCAGTGTTTGGGGGCCGAGGCCGAGGCCGGGGCAGAGGTCGGAACCAGTACAATCAGCCGCAGCAGGTGGTAAGTGTTACTATTCCATTTCAGCAACAACCATTTCAACAACAACAACAGCAATAGCAGCTACAACAGGGGGCACAGCCTGCCCAGCGCAGAGTCCAGGGGGGCAAACCAAGGAGGGTGTTTGAAAAGCCTCCTTCAACGTATGCAGAATTGCTACAGACGTTACTGGGTTTGAAAAGCCTCCGTACGGTTACGACGCAAGCAGGCACTGTGAATTCCACTCCGGGGCTCCTGGCCACGATGTAGAGGGTTGCCACGCGTTCAAGCATGTGGTGCAGGATCTATTGGATAGCAAGGCTATCAATTTTGGACAGGCAGGTTCGAACATAGTGCAGAAGCCCATGCCCAATCATGGGGCAAACGCCATTTTAACTGAGGAGAGTTTGAACTTGATTATGTATGTTGATGACCTAAAGACACCGTTGTGCGAGATAAAGAGCAGATTATTGCAAGGTGGTGTATCCAGGCTGCGACGAGTATTGTTTAGAGTGTTGGACCCAAGCTGGGGGGTGTGCTGACTTAAAGAAGGGTATTCAGGCTTTAATAGATGGAGGCACATTGCAATTCGATCGAACGGCAGTTGAAGAACCTGCAGAGGTATCAGCAGACGAGCAAAGTGATGTAGCTACTGTGACGATTCCCCGAAAAACGATAACTATAACGGCGCCGGCCAAGCGACCGACGATCACTATCACCAAGGCAGGACCAATCCCTTATGAGAGCACTAAGGCAGTCCCTTGGACCTATGGGTTGGAAGTGTACTGTGATGGGGTGAAAATTGATGTTAATAAACAGCCAGTTGAGGTTGTAGACAACGTCGTCGGTACCAGAGGTATGACAAGTAGTGGGAGAATCTTCATATCGCCTGAGGTAGAGGCTGAACGACTGGAGAAGGGAAAAGGAAAGATGAATGAGACTGTCCCTGTGCAGAGGAGCAAAAAAGAAACGGCATCGAAGGATGTAGAAGAGTTCATGCGCCTTATTCGCAAGAGCGATTATAAGATTCTTGAGCACCTTCAACAGACGCCGTCAAAGATATCCATACTGTCGCTGCTATTATGTTCCGAAGCTCACAGAAATGCATTGTTGAAAGTTCTGGATACTTCCTTCGTACCCCAAGATGTTTCCGTGAATCAGCTGGAGGGGGTGTTGGCACATGTGAACGCAGGCCATAGCCTGGGATTTACAGACTTTGATTTGACCCCGAAAGGGAGAGAGCATAACATGGCGTTGCACGTCTCAGTTGAGTGTAGAGGCTCAGTCATGTCTCATGTACTAGTCTGCACCGGATCTTCCTTAAACGTGCTGCCCAAGAAAGCGATGATGAAACTGGACGTCAGAGGGATCATGTGTACGCCTAGTGACTTGGTAGTCAGGGCATTTGATGGTACACGAAGAACAGTCTTTGGATCCATAACATTACCTCTACAGGTGGGGCCGGAGGTTTTCGCAACTGAATTTTATATTATGGACATCCAGCCAGCATACAGCTTCCTTCTCGGAAGGCCCTGGATCCATGGTGCTGGGGCAGTCACATCTACCTTGCATCAAAAGTTGAAATACATGGTAGGGGACAGTGTGGTCACAGTCTGTGGAGAAGAAGATATATTGGTCAGCCATCTGTCATCATTCAAGTATGTAGAAGTCGACGAAGAGATTCATGAAACACCCTGTCAAGCCTTTGAAGGGTTGCGCATCAAAGACAAAGGTCCCGGGCCGAGTAAAGCGTCAGAGGTAGCCGTCTCGTCATATAAGGAGGCTCAAGCTCTAGTGGAGGCAGGTGAGACAAAGGGCTGGGGCAAGGTGCTGGATATTCCCGTGAAGATGGACCGATTTGGGCTGGGATATCAACCGTCATCATCAACACCTGTTGTGGGAGCACCCCGTTTCAGAGGTCCGATAACCATCACCGCTAGTGGAGTGTGTCACGAGGCCATCAACGCTGTTTCAGATTCCGAAGAAGGAGACAACGACTGTGATATGGACGCCTGGATTCAGCCGAGCGTGCCAGGACAAGGATTATGCAATTGGTCTATTCAGGAGATTGTTCCTGTGACTCTCAAACAGTAATGCTTTGTTTTTTTAATTGTTGAACAATCTAGTGTTTTACCCGAGGCATCATGATTTTGCTTAGGGCTGTGCTGTTATAAACATTGCATTGTTTAATCATTAAATAAAAGGCGTTTTTTCATGTGCAAATATTGCGATCTCTGTTTTTCCTGTTTTGTGTTTTACAATAAAATGGCAACGTGGTTATTCACTTTATACGCATTTTGAAGCATTTAACCATTCCTTTTGCAGGATAACATTTTCAGATGACATCATTGAACCGTCTATGACTCGTCTCGACTTTGAGCACCCGGTATTTCAGGCCGAAGAAGCGATTGTTGAAGATGGCGATGTTCCAGAAGAATTGTCTTGGTTGGTAAAGCAAGAAGAACGAGTCATTCTTCCTCATGAGAAGGTCATTGAAATTATTAACCTGGGGTCGGAAGGGGTTGAAAAGAATATCCGTATAGGAGCCGCGCTGCAGAGTGACGTCAAGCGAAGACTGGTTGAAATGCTCAGAGAGTATAGTGATGTGTTCGCTTGGTCGTATGAAGACATGCCTGGGCTTGATACAGATATGGTTGTGCACCGCCTGCCGTTGAAAGAAGAATGCTCGCTGGTTAAGCAGAAGCTTCGCAGAACTAGACCTGATATGGCGGTGAAAATTAAGGAGGAGGTTCAAAAACAGTGGGATGCTGGTTTCCTAGCTGTTACAAAGTATCCCTCATGGGTCGCTAACATTGTACCAGTGCCAAAGAAAGACGGCAAAGTGAGAATGTGCGTAGATTACCGTGATTTGAATAAAGCGAGCCCGAAAGACGATTTTCCGCTTCCTCACATCGATGTGCTAGTTGACAACACTGCCCAATTCTCCGTGATCTCCTTCATGGATGGCTTCTCGGGCTATAATCAGATTAAAATGGCGCCAGAGGACATGGAGAAGACTACCTTCATAACGCCTTGGGGAACATATCAGCGTTGAAGAATGCTGGGGCAACGTATCAGCGTGCAATGACAACTCTTTTTCATGATATGATGCATAAAGAGATCGAGGTTTATGTCGATGATATGATTGCCAAATCCCAGACGGAGGAAGAGCATTTGGTGAATCTGCTGAAGTTATTCAAAAGGCTTAGGAAGTTCAGGCTGAGACTAAACCCTAACAAGTGCACCTTCGGGGTGAGATCGGGTAAACTGTTGGGGTTTATCGTGAGCGAAAGAGGAATAGAGGTTGATCCTGCAAAAATAAAAGCAATACAAGAGATGCCGACGCCTAGAACAGAGAAAGAGGTGCGCGGGTTTTTAGGGAGGTTGAACTACATCGCCCGGTTCATATCTCACCTAACAGCTACGTGTGAACCATTATTCAAGCTGTTGAAAAAAGACTGGGCTGTAACGTGGAATGAAAATTGTCAAAAGGCGTTCGATAAAATAAAGCAGTATTTGCAGGAGCCTCCTATTTTGATACCCCCAGTGGCAGGGAGACCCTTGATTATGTATTTGACAGTTCTTGAGGGAAGTATGGGTTGTGTTCTTGGTCAACACGACGAGACAGGAAGAAAAGATCATGCGATCTACTACTTGAGTAAGAAATTTACTGAATGTGAATCTCGCTATTCAATGCTTGAAAAAACTTGTTGCGCGCTAGCCTGGGCCGCCAAGCGGTTGAGGCAATACATGTTGAATCATACAACCATGCTCATCTCGAAGATGGATCCTATCAAATATGTATTCGAAAAGCAGGCGTTATCGGGGAGAATTTCCCGTTGGCAGATGGTCTTGACTGAATATGACATCCAGTATGTCTCGCAGAAGGCTATAAAAGGGAGCGTATTGTCTGAATACTTGGCAGAGCAGCCTATTGAGGATTACCAATCGATGAGGTTTGATTTTCCTGACGAGGATATCATGTACCTAAAGATGAAAGATTGTGAAGAGTCGTTGCCAAACGAAGGACCAGAATTGGGTTCCAAATGGAAGTTGATCTTTGACGGAGCGGTAAACGCCTATGGTAGCGGAATAGGGGCAATCATCACTACTCCACACGGGTCGCACATCCCGTTTACTGCTCGATTGACCTTTCCAGTTACCAATAATGAAGCCGAATACGAAGCTTGTATCATGGGGCTTGAAGAGGCCGTTGATTTGCGAATCAAAAATCTAGATGTATACGGAGACTCGGCTCTGGTGGTGAATCAAATAAAAGGGGAATGGGAGACACGTCAGCCCAATTTGATACCTTACATGAACTATGCGAGGAGATTGTTGCCTTTCTTTGACAAGGTTGAATTGCATCATGTACAGCGAGCGGAGAATCAGATGGCTGACGCCCTGGCCACTTTGTCTTCCATGTACAAGGTCAACTTCTGGAATGAGGCTCCCAGGATTGTTATCTCTCGACTTGACAGGCCTGCCTTCGTATTTGCCATTGACGAAGCATCCGATGATAAACCATGGTATTTTGATATCCTTAATTTCCTGAAGAACAAAGAGTATCCGGCTAGGGCATCCAGTCAAGATCAGAAGACTCTCAGGAGATTGGCGGGTAATTTCTATTTGAATCCGGATGGTGTCACGACTTGGTGCTGCTGCGTTGTGTAGACGAAAAAGAGGCAAAGCTGCTCATGGAGGAAATACATGAGGGTACCTTTGGTACGCATGCTGGTGGGCATGCTATGACAAGGAAGCTGCTGCGGGCAGGTTATTTTTGGATGACTATGGAAACTGATTGTTTCAAGTTTGCGAGGAAGTGTCATAAGTGCCAGATCTATGCTGATAGGATCCATGTGCCTCCAAGTCCTCTGAACGTGATGTCGTCACCATGGCCATTCTCGATGTGGGGAATTGATATGATTGGAAAGATCGAGCCGACGGCTTCTAACGGACACCGGTTCATTCTAGTAGCAATCGATTATTTCACCAAGTGGGTGGAAGCGGCGTCTTATGCAATTGTGACCAAGCAGGTGGTAGCCAGATTCATCAAGAGAGATATCATTTGCAGATATGGGATCCCCGAGCGGATAATCACTGACAATGGTTCAAACCTGAATAACAAAATGATGAAGGAGCTGTGTCAGAATTTCAAGATCGAGCATCACAACTCCTCCCCTTACTGACCCAAAATGAATGGCGCTGTTGAAGCGGCCAATAAGAATATAAAGAAGATCGTTCAGAAGATGGTGGTTACCTATAAGGACTGGCATGAGATGCTGCCTTTTGCTTTGCACGGTTATCGTACGACGGTATGTACATCAACCGGGGCAACCCCGTTCTCGTTGGTATATGGAATGGAAGCAGTGCTACCACTGGAAGTTGAGATTCCTTCGCTGAGAGTACTACGAGACGTCCAACTAGACGAGGCAGAGTGGGTGAAGGATAGGTTGAACCAGCTGAGTTTAATGGATGAGAAGAGGCTAGCTTCTCTAGCATACGGTCGTTTGTACCAGAGCCGAATGAAGAAAGCATATGATAAGAAGATACATCCTCGGAGCTTTCAGACGGGCGACCTTGTGCTGAAGAGGATTCTCCCGCCGCAGGCAGATCACAGGGGCAAGTGGACCCCCAACTACGAAGGGCCATATGTTGTCAGAAAAGTCTTTTCAGGAGGGGCTTTATTGTTGTCCACCATGGACGGTGAAGACTTTACGTCGCCTGTGAATTCGGACGCAGTTAAAAAATACTTTGCTTAAAATTGACCCGCTGGACAAAAAAAAGAGAGTCCAGGAAAAAAAGGGGCATCCTGGCGAACCAAAAACAGAATGAAAGGTTCGGGCAAAAGTTAGGGATAAAATTGAAAAAATGTACACCCGCGAAGTTGAAAACCTACACTGGGCGGCTTCGGCAAAAAAGGGTATCCCGGTGAACTGAAAACCCGTAAAGGGCGGTTCACGCAAAAGTTAGGGATTTGAAAGGCAAATGACTGCGGTCCGAATTTGATACTGCAGTGAGCATTGGTGCGGGAGAATATATCTGAGGGGTCGATTATCAGATACAATCTCTTCGGAAGTGTGGATACCGAGAAAGCATTAGAGTCGGGCGAGTCATAGGAGGATTAGCTCGTGATGTTCGTCTGCATCCCGTTGCCGACATGTGTACAAATTTGATTTGTCAATATATTTATGCTTCTTGTGCATACTTGTATATTTGTTGTGCGTAGCTTCCTCTTTTCAGGAGTTACATCCCGTGTACAAAACTCCGCCCATTCAGGGGCCCTATCAATAAAATATGTTATTCAGTACTTGATGCTGGTTCTTTACTGTTTTGTGCATGATAAACGCCTAGGTTTAATGAAACTAGCGTGTGTATAACGTCACTGGCCCTTGCCGATAATTGCTAAAACTTTGAATTAACTGAAAATAATGTCACTAACGCTGACCTGAATAGATTTGGTTGCGTAGACTTGTCTTGTCTTGTTTGTGGTGTTGCAGGGTTCATAGCCGCATGAAATGGATGATCAAAAGATTAGAGTATGGACCAGAAGCGTAACGAAAGACTCGATCCCCACGCAGGTCGCGCTTCCGAGATAACATTGTTCCTCACTGAAGAAGGATCGAATTCCCCAGCTAGTCGCAGCTTATCCAAAGGACATTCTCCAGCAAAGTCGTTTATCCTCAGCAGAGTTTGGCGATTCTAAGATTGTAGGATGTGTTCAGACAGTTTGGCGTTCCCCAGAAGGATTCCCCCATCCCAAGCAGAGTGGTTTAGCCTCAGAAGATTAACATTTCCATCTCGTGAGCTGTACTTAGACAGTCTACCCTTCCCAGTAGGGTCATTTACTCTCCCCCAGCGGAATCAGTTGATTTGCCCCAAGAGAATCGTTTCGTCCCCAGCGGAGTTCTCTTTTCAGCAAGTGTTTTCTTTCCTCCCAGTGGAACGTGAAGATTAAGACTCTCCCCGGCAGAGTTGGCTGTGTGTCCTGGCATTTATCGTGTTGGAATATCGTGTGATACCCGTTCACTCCCCAGCAGAAGTCCAATCAGGATTGGCGCATGCAACTATCCCCTAGCAGAGTTGGCGTTGTCTTCAGCATTTATTTTGCTGAAGCGGTTTCTGTATCCCAGCAGTTCGAGTCTGCATTTGCATCGGCATATAGTGTCATACTTGCATCCACCAAATAAAAAAAACGCGTAGCATTTCCATGTCGAATGGAGCATTACGCCATTATCAAACATATGCATTTTGAAACATAAGCCAGGTTGGTTATCTCATTTATTTTCAAATGTTGTTTCTCTTGCAGGTGGAGAGAGCTCTTGCTCAAATGAATTACCAAACATTCAAGATCTCGGCGTGAGACATTCAACGATAATGTCAGTTTTGGCATTATTCCCCACAGAGTTATTAGGCTAAGTTTCTCTTTGTCCCCGAGCAGAGTTATTTGTTTAAAGTTCGCTCGTTTTCCCGCCAGAGTTGCTTGTTGAAGTTCTCTAGTCCGGCCAGCGAATTATTTTCTTCAAATTTGTTGTTACGTCAGCATCAAAGGGTTTCATGAATCAGAATTTCAGAGGCTGCCGCCGGTTATCAAAACAGGCGCCCGGTAGTTTGGTTTCCAAATATCCCCAGTAGAGTCCACCTCAAAGTCGCTGTCACGTCAGTGCTAAAAGGTTTGTGGGTTGGGACCAATGGAGTTAGTTACTGTGGAGATAAACAGAGAAACTGTATTCAGAGTATCTTCCCATAGGAACAGACGGACGTATTTTCTTACTGGTTGACAGGAGTATTTCCCCGGAGTCGTCAAAATTTTATGGCCTATGTTGATA
The DNA here is from genome assembly GCA_963859935.3 of Lathyrus sativus. Lineage (NCBI taxonomy): Eukaryota > Viridiplantae > Streptophyta > Magnoliopsida > Fabales > Fabaceae > Lathyrus > Lathyrus sativus. Next base: position 267,173,751 of record OZ012738.1, read on the forward strand.
GGAGTTCCTCGCGTTGACGAAATATAAGTCCTGACGTGGACAACTTATTCCTATATTGACGGGATTTCTTCGTGCTAAAGAAATGGGTGTCCTAACATGGACAGATTTAGTTCCTCGGGTTGACGAGATGTGCTAGTCCTAACGTGGACAGATTCGATTTCTCGGTATTGATGGAATGTGTGTCCTGACGTGGACAAGTTTATAGTTCTTCGTGTTGTCAAGATGCGCGAGTCCTGACGTGGACAAATTTATCTCTCTTCGTGTTGGCGAAGCGTGAGTCCTGACGTGGACAAGTTTTATTTCCTCAGCGGGTCGAAGATGTGAGTCCTGACATGGACAAATCCAGACGAGGTGTGAGTCCTAACGTGGACAATTTATTCCTAACGTGGAAAGTTTATTCCTAACGTGGAAAGGTGAGTCCTAACGTGGACGATGTATTCCTAACGTGGAAAGTTTAGTCCTGACGTGGACAGATCCAGACGAAGTCTTATTCCTAACATGAACGATGTATTCCTAACGTGGAAAGTTTAGTCCTAACGTGGACGATGTTATTCCTAACGTGGAAAAGTTTATTCCTAACGTGGAAACTTTATGCCTAACATGGACGATGTTGTTCCTAACGTAGACAAGTGTATTCCTAACGTGGAAGAGTTTAGTCCTAACGTGGACGATGTTATTCCTAACGTGGAAAAGTTTATTCCTAACGTAGAAACTTTATGCCTAACGTGGACGATGTTATTCCTAACGTGGACAAGTGTATTCCTAACGTGGAAGAGTTTATTCCTAACGTGGACGATTTATTCCTGACGAGATATGCTAGTCCTAACATGGACAATTCATCCCTATGTTGATAGGATCCCCTCGTGCTGATGAAATGCAGACGAGTCATCCCCAGCGAAGTCGCCGAGATTTTTCCGTGTTGACGGCAGGTGGAGTCCTAACGTGGACAAGTTTAGTTGAGATTTCTTCGTGTTGACGAAACAGGCGTCCTAACATGGACAAAGTTCTATCCCTGCGATGATAGAATCTTTTTCAGGATGATGAAAATAATCCCCAGCACGGTCGCTAATGGATCAGTTGGTTGCCGTAATAACCAGATTCAGTTGGTGGATGTCGTTCCCCCAAGCAGTGGTGCAGTTTATTTCTGCGGTTGGCAAATTTCAGGGTTCTTAGTATTCAACCGTCTTGTACCTCGAATGTCTGAAGGCTCCGGGCGTTTCACACAGTCGGGTCCAAGTCGCTTGAATAAGGGCAGCTGTTGCACCCTAAAATTTGCTCAACTTACTTCACTTGGTTTATGTTTCAATTGCATTAGCATTTGCATATAAGGTCATGTACATAGTGTCGCTACTGCGAAAATCGGCACCGGCTGAACAGAAGAGTCGCCACCGTGCGTTATTTATCCCACAGGAGGGAAAGGGAACGCTCAGAGTAAACCTACCGCAAAGAAGGGAAATGAATGGTCATCGCAACCAAGTCCTGGGTTCGGGAGTTGGTTACGCAAGGGGAAGGTATTAGCACCCCTCACGTCCGTCGTATTCGACGGGATCCACGCTTGTTTTCGGGTATGGATTGTTATTCTATCTACTCTACAGGTCTGGGGTTAAAAATAAAAGAAAATGACTCGGCAAAGTATCGCACTTTATGCCTACGTATTCCCGTCTGGAACGAGAAATCAGAGTCAACGTAGTTCGCCTACCTACGGGAAAGGAGGGGAAGGTTGCTCGCTAGGATATCGCATCCTATGCCTACGTACTTCTATATGGCATGAAAGATCAGAGCAAACGTAGTTCGGGCCACGTACGACACAAGTCTGTCTTAATTGTTTTTATTCCTTCTGAAAAAGGATTTTTCTGATTAACAGTCCAAGCGGACAAAAATGACGTTTTGATGAGTTCACATTCTTTTACGGAAGAAGTGTCTTTTATTGTGTTCGAAATATTTATTGTATTTTTCTTTTTGTTTTGAGAAAGAAGAGACAGAACTCTAACCTACGGTTGTGAAGGGAATCAAACTAACCTAATGTTATCATGCATGGTTTAAGACCTAATGTCTATCATGCTCCTCTCTTGCGCAGAGAGAAACAGAGATCCTAAGGGAATAGACGGAAACAGAAACAACAGATATACATACAATAAAGCAGTAAAATGCATGGATGCAGCAATACAAGCGAGGCAAGGGAGTCCCACTCAACCTCGAACCTGGAAAACAATAGGCAAAAGTGAACAACATTCACTTTCAACCTAACAGGGTAAACAGCAAACAATACAGTCAGGGAAAACCGATCAATACATCAAGAATGAAGCAGCTAACAATAAACAGCAACAGCAGCTCTGCATCAACATCTGTCTTCAAGTCATCTCCAAACATCTACCAGCTTCAGCAAGCATCAGTCTTGATCTTCACCAACCTCAAGCAAGGTCTTCATCATCAGTCTTCAATCTGCACTGGCTTTTCTTCAAGTCTTAACCTCCAAGATGAATATCAGTCAACAAGATGAACTGAATGTTAAACAGTCAATTGCCTACCAAGGGTGGCTCATCAACTGCTAACATTACACAAACAATTTTCCCTCAAAAGTTCTATCTTTCAAATACATTCACTAATCCTTCCAAAGGAAGGAGGTGGATATTTGAAAGAGACTTTGAATCATAGAGAAAGAATGGAGGCAGACAAGACCTTCCATATTTGTGAATCAAGTTTTCTACTCTAGAGCTCTGCCTAGCTCCTAAACCCTATAGCCTTCAACAACTGCCAGCAAAGGATACTCTTCATCAACTCTGGAAGTTGGTCTTCAATCTCTTGGATCTCCAATGGACTTCATCATCACAGGTCTTCATCTCTCCCAATCCCCAAGCAAACCCAATACCCCATACAGACAAATGAAATAACCCTAGAGAGGGCACACCACACAGTCAAGCAAATACAAGCAGCATACTAATAGTAATAGTAAAATAGGGGAAACCTAGTAATTTCTAAGGGACCTAGTATCTACCCATAATCCCTATAGTCCCATACCCCAAAGATTCAATCTACAACTCCTAAGGGAAATGATCTAATTCACCTATGTTATCTCCTAAACCCTAGTTTTGGTTCTCCTAATCACACCTAAACAAATCATCTAAAATTAAATCCTAAAATCATGAATTAAATTTTATATACAAGCTAAAGGTCTAAGCTAATCAACCTAAAAAGAATGGATAAAAATGTTAAAGCATCTAATCAAACCAAAATCAACAAATTCATGCATTAAACTAAACATTATTTAATCCTATTTAAAAGAAAAATATGCCGAAAATATAAAATAAAATGAAATGCTAAAATCTCCTCTCCCATGCACGAATTTTCCACAGCTTTGTTCTCCCTCAACTCTCCATGAAAGCTCACGATGTAAAGAGAAAAGTTGATCCATTCTCTTCCCTCTACACAGCCATGGCAATAGATTCTCCTAAAACACACTCAAACTTCAAACCCGATAGGTATAACATCCTGACTCCACCATTATTCACTGACATCAAACCTCCCAATTTCTCCTAATTCTTACCCTAACACAATCTAAACCTCATGCTGATCAAATTAAGCTACATATCCAAGATTATAGTGCAATATTCTAGATGATATAAACCCTAACAGATTGTGCACTCCAATGGCAACCTCCATGGATTGGTCTCAAATTCACCAAAATCAATCACCTAACTATGCCTAACCATTCTAACCTAATAATTCTCTATGATTCTAACTAATTCAAGCAATTCGAATGGATTACCAACCTGGTGTAAATGATGAAAACAGTTGTTGAATTCTTCAGATCCAATGCTTTCAATGCTCTGAACTTGATCCACACACTCAATTCTTTGTTCTGTATGCAAAAGTTCTTGCTCCAATGCCTTAAATCTTGCAATCACAAAGTTCTTGCTCCTTGGATGATGAAATTGAACAGCACGAGTTCTTCTTCAATTCAACCAAATTCTGATGGAATTGTGATCTATGAAAAATGTTGGTGATAATCAGATCAAGAAATTTGGAAATTGATGGAGATTTGTTGAAGTTTGAGATGCTTTTGCAAAATGGAAGAATGATGTATAGCTATGTGTTTTGATCACAATGAATCACCAACCAATGCATGAAGCCACTCAATGTAATATATAGATGATCATGGACCTTTCTAGAACCTTGTAGAATCTTCTCATGCACACTTTCCCTTGGATTTGGATTATGTAACTTCCTTTGCAAGTAACCAAGCATAACTTCTAAATCTTGAACCAAACTCAAAAATCCACTTTTTCCAATGTTCTTAAAACATTTTTTCCAATCAAAATGACCTATAATTTCATCCCATTTGGCCAAATTATGAAAAATCTCAATTTTAGGTCATTTTTTATTCATTAAATTCACCAAACTTGAAACCTTGAGCTATGAGACTTTCCAATCTTTCATGGTCACTTTTCTAGACTCAAAATGTCATTTGGAGGAATTTTGATGTTTTGAAGTTTTCCATTTGAAGCTTCCTTGTATAAGTTTTGGGCATAGGCTTGAAATGACCTGTAATTCTCAGATGACCAAAATACCCTTTGCTTGCCAAGACCATAAGTAGAGTTCCACAAATCATATGAAGGCATACCATACCTTTCTAGAAATATAAGACAATGAGGAACAACTCTTATGTTGACCAGAAATTCATTTGAAATCTCCTTGAGGGGTAAAAGTTGCTTGGAAGACAAGTAACTTTCATAGACAAAATTTCAGATATCCCAGATGACCTGTAACTTGCAAGGACCATAACTTGAGTTCTATAAATCTCCTTGATGTCTTCCACCACTCAAATTAAAGGTCTTGAGATACTCTACAAGTTTCATGTTGGCCAAGGATCCATTTGAAGCTTTCATTTTGACTTATCTTGCTTGGAAGTTTGACCTAAACTAGGGGATTTTACACAGAAACCCTAATTTTGAAAGTTCTCTTCTTCTTGATTTCTCTTTATTTCTTCTTAGCATAACACCATATCCTTCTCTATTTGTCAAATGATGAACCTCACATCTCTCCAATAGCCCTTGATGCCCTTCAATCAGTCAATTGACCTAGGGTTGACCCAGATGAAACCCTAGTTGACTGTCTTCAACTGCCACTCTTGTGACCACATCAATGACTTGCCTCCTTCTCCAAATGACTTTTTAAGTCTTCCATGATGTCTAGATACCCTCTATGCTCAATTCACAGCTCACCACTTCTTTGATGATCTTTAGATGCCCTCAGATAGGAGATAGATTCACTGCTTGATCCATTGACTTCTTAGCTTTCAAATTCTTTCTGATGACTTGAATATGCTTGAATTTGAATGATAACCTCTTGATAGGCTCATAGAGATGAGAATAGTGATTGGTCCCTTGTTGGATGATTTGCTATGCTATGCTATGTAGAGGATTAGACTATGTACATGACTCTATATGCAAATGCTAATGCAATTGAAACATAAACCAAGTGAAGAAAGTTGAGCAAATTTTAGGGTGCAACAACTGCCCCTATTCAAGCGACTTGGACCCGATTGGGTGAAGAGCGAATGGCCTTCAAACATTCGAGGTACGAGACGGTTGAATACTAAGAAACCGGAAATTTGCCAATCGCAGAAATAAACTGCACCACTGCTTGGGGAACGACATTCATCAACTGAATCTAACGGTCACGGCAACCAACTGATCCATTAGTGATCGTGCTGGGGATTATTTTCATCAGCCTGAAAAAGATTCTATCATCGAGGAAATCTCAACTAAAACTGGTCCATGTTAGGACTCCAACTGCTGTCAACACGGAAAAATCTCGGCGACTTCGCTGGGGATGACTCGTCTGCATTTCATCAGGAATAAATCGTCCACGTTAGGAATACGTTGTCCACGTTAGGACCCATCTTTCCACATTATGAATAACCTGTCCACGTTAGGAATAAACTGTCCACGTTAGGAATAACTCTCTTCTGGATCTGTCCACGTCATGACTACATTGTCCACGTTAGGACCCACCTTTCCACGTAAGGAATACATCGTCCACGTTAGGACCCACCTTTCCACGTAAGGACTAAACTTCTTTCCACGTAAGGAATAAACTCCTTTCCACGTAAGGAATCCAATCTTTCCACGTAAGGAATAACCTCTTTCCACGTAAGGAATACAATCTTTCCACGTAAGGAATATCATCTTCTTTCCACGTAAGGAAACCATCTTCTTTCCACGTAAGGAAACCATCTTTCCACGTGAGGAATACAACTCATCTTGATCTGTCCATGTAAGGACTCCAATCTTTCCACGTAAGGAATACAATCTTTCCACGCAAGGAATACATCTCTTTTCCACGTAAGGAATCATTTTTCCACGTAAGGAATACCTCTTTCCACGTCAGGAACCACATCTTTCCACGTAAGGAATAACTTTTTCTTTCCACGTCAGGAATCAACTTCTTTCCACGTTAGGAATACCTCTTCTTTCCACGTAAGGAATCTCATTCTTTCCACGTAAGGAACACCTTTTTCCATGTAAGGAATCCAACTTCTTTCCACGTAAGGAATCACAATCTTTTTCCACGTAAGGAATCCAACTTCTTTCCACGTAAGGAATACAATCTTTCCACGTTAGGAATCATCTTTCCACGTAAGGAAACCATCTTTGATTTGTCCACGTAAGGACTCCAATCTCGTCTTGATTTGTCCACATCTTCGACCCGCTGAGGAAATAAAACTTGCCCACGTCAGGACTCACGCTTCATCTTGATTTGTCCACGTTAGGACCCACATCTCGTCTGCACAAGAAAATCCTATCAGCATGGGGGTAACATCGTCCACGTCAGGACACCGTTCATTGACCCGAAGAAATATAAATTCGTCCACGTCAGGACTCGCGCATCTTCGACCCGCTGGGGAAATAAAACTTGTCCACGTCAGGACTCACATCTCAACCTGCTGAAGAAGTAAAACTTGTCCACGTCAGGACTCACATCTCAACCTGCTGAAGAAGTAAAACTTGTCCACGTCAGGACTCCCGCTTCACCAACACGAAGAAAGATAAATTTGTCCCTGTCAGGACTCGCGCATCTTGAGAACACGAAGAACTATAACTTTGTCCACGTCAGGACGCACATTTCACCATTACGAATAAAGATATCTGCTGGGCATAAATAGTCCACGTCAGGACACCAACACAAAGAGTAATCAATTTTGTCAACGTCATGACTTCACACTCCATCAATACCGAGAAACCGAATCTGTCCACGTTAGGACTAGCACTTCTTATCAACCCGGGAAAATAAATCTGTCCACGTTAGGACACCTCTTTCTCTAGCACAAAGAAATCCCGTCAATATAGGAATAGATTGTCCATGTCAGGACCCATTTCTCCATTGATCCCAACCCACAAACTTCTTAGCACTGACGTGACAACGACTTTGAGGCGGACTTTACTGGGGATATTTGAAGACCAAACTACCGGACGCCTGTTCTGATAACCGGCGGCAGCCTCTGAAATTCTGATTCCTGAAACCCTTTGATGACAAATAACTCTGCTTGGGGACAAGGAGAGATTTTGCCTACTAACTCTGTGGGGAATAATGCCAAAACGGACATTATCGTTGAATATCTCATGCCGAGATCTTGAAGGTTAGGTAATTCACTTGAGCAGGAGCTCTCTCTACCTGCAGGAGACAACACTTGAACACAAACGGTTAGCCAACCTGGTTTATGTTTCAAAATGCATATGTTTGACAATTACGCAATGCTCCACTCGACATGGAAATGCTACGCGTGTTTATTCGGTGGATGCAAGTATGACACTATATGCCAATGCAAATGCAGACTCGAACTGCTGGGATACAGAAACTGCTTCAACAAAATAAATGTTGAAGATAATACCAACTCCGTTGGGGATAGCCAGGTGCTACAGAATTATTCCAGCAAAATAAATGCTGGAAGAGTGAAGCCAACTTGCTGGGGAATATAACTCTGCTGGGGAATAGCAGACGTGCCCAGTATGATTGGGCTTCTGCTGGGGAGTGAACAAGTATCACACGGTATTCCGACAAAATAAATGCCGGGACACACAACCAACTTTGCCGGGGAGAGTCTTAATCTTCGAGCTCCACTGGGAGGAAAGAAAACACTTGCTGAAAAAGAGAACTCCGTTGGGGACGGAACGACTCTCTTGGGGAAAAATCCACTGACTCCGCTGGGGGAGAGTAAATGACCCTACTGGAAAGGGCAGACTATCTGAGTACAGCTCACAAATTGGAAATATTAATCTTCTGAGGCTAAACCACTCTGCTTGAGATGCACCATCTGAATATAGTCCTCAATCTTGGAATCGTCAATTCTGCTGAGGATAAACGACTTTGCTTGAGAATGTCCTTTGGATAAGCTACGACTAGCTGGGGAATTCGATCCTTCTTCAGTAAGGAACACTGTTATCTTGGAAGCGCGACCTGCGTGGGGATCGAATCTTTCGTTACGAGCTTCTGGTCTATACTGCACTCTTTTGATCGTCCACCTTCTCGGAACTCCGCTTCGGGGATACTAACATGCCCCGGTCTGTATTCTTGAACACTTCTTCTCGAAAGGAAATCCTAGTCAGGACTTTATCTCGAAATAGCTTGCCCCTGAACCTGCGACAATTTTGGGATGGACCATACAGTCTTTGTATCCTGACGGCCAAACATGAACCGCTGCTACAATTTCGACCCACAAATAGCTTTCGTGCTCTTAGGCTGACCTGCCCCGGTCTCGCAATAATCCTTTGTCTCCGATTGACGGATTCGTGGAACAATGCCCATAGCTATGACAGATTTGCCAAATCTTGACCTGATTGCCCCAACTTTACTGATTCTAGGATGACTGACCCTACCGGACTTAATCGATATAGCTTTCCCCAGTTCACGAAACATTTGGGCATTCTGCATTTTATCTTGATCAGACCTTCCACCGTAGGAATTCTTTCCTGTTGACATGCGCTTACTCGCAAGTAACACAAGTTGTTCTGCATAAAAGATATATTAAACGCAATGTATATGACAGTTTCAACATCCAAGTCTGTTCACCGAAAAAAAATTTTTTGGCGACATATAATGAATCAATTATCAAAATGTCAATATGAAAGCTGGTAAGAGGAACCCTTTTTGGAGTCAGTTCCGATGCGATCTTTACCGAAGTATGCCCTCGGACTAAACCTATTTCAATTAGGACTTTTTCGGGTTGTAACATGGTCGGGTTCACGGTTAACAAGGAAAGACACAGGCTCAAAGTTTATTTTAACCCACCCATTCTCCATAATGTTCTCCCATCCTATGTTCAGCTAATCCGACTTCAGCGTTCACCTATTAGAGGTGGAATGATAGGAGTGATGGTTCAGGATACCACACATTTTTTTTTGAGTGACAGTCATTTGCTTTTCGTATTTGGGTGCCCAGAGTCACACGACTTTGTCCTTTTCGAGGATTTTTTTTCTTTGACAATCCTTTCCGTCTTTCGTTTTTTCATTCCCTAACTTTTGCCTGGACTGAGTATCTTTTGAGATTCTTTTGATTTTCCAGTCCAGCGGGATGCCCCTATTTTTGCCTAAGTCATTTGTTTTCACGCTTTGACTTAGCGGGCTTTTGATTCTTTTCGCTTTTCGTTTTTTTTTTGAACAAATCGTGTGACACTGGTTTGTCTGACTTTTTGTGGAATAATGTGACTGTTTCACTCTTTCCATTTAACCCTTGTGGTTTTTTTTTTAGGCACGACCTCCAGAGGTGTGATTGATCCTTATACGGACACTCCTTTCATGATTCGAACGCTTGGTCAAACTAACTGACACCTACCCTGCCCCGGGTTAAGATTTAGGGTTTTTTCATTTTCAAAAAGAAACTCCTACTACTGGGCTCAAAAAAGGGTTATCAAGGGATTATCTTCCTTATATCTCCGGTGTTTATGGATTGAAACAATGCCTGTATCTCATCAACAAGTTTTTATCCCAAAAGCATACAATCGGAATATTATTCGTCATCTGTTCTCGTCATCCTCCCGGGATTCCTGCTAAAACAAGCATTAAGCATTAAGAAAGCAAAGAGTGAACACGACTGGATTAATTCAAAACATGCATATTCATTTCGTTTATCAATATCAATTGAAAAAAAAACAAGTTTTAGAAGCGAAATTTGCAATTAAACAGAAAAGAAACTACAAATGCGAAGACATGAACAAGATAACATGAAAAATGTCGGTGTCTCAGAACTGGACTTCCTGCACTTTGACTTATTGGCGAGTCAGCCATCCTCAGAAACTATTATCATGGGTAGTCTACTGCTGTCTCGATCATCTTTCAACGGCCCGATCAAACCTGGGAAACTTTTTCATCACCCCGGCTTTCGCTTGTCTATGGCCTTGCCCCACCTTGGGGACCCTATCAGAGAAGTTAATAACCCTGTTGTCGATTAAATCTTGGACGTTATGCTTGAACGCGTGGCAACCCTCAATATCATGTCCGGGAGCCCTAGAGTGGAATTCACAGTGCCTGCTTGTATCATAACCATACGGAGGAGTGCCTGTTATTGGCGCCAGAGTTCTCTTCTCCACCAAGTTCAAACCTAGTAGTGTCTGTAACAAATCTGCATACGTTGAAGGAGGCTTTTCAAACACCCTCCTTGGTTTCTTTCCCCGCATTCTTTGTTGAGCCGGATACTGGCATCTCGTATGCTGGCTTTGCTCGGACGATTCTTTAGGCTCACGCGTTATCATCCTTAAATTCAACCCTGGCATCGGCAACTGTTGTGGACATGGGGACTTAGCTTCCAGTGGCTCTGGGATATACCTCGATTCGTCTGCAACCTCTGGCGGAGAAATGGGAATATCAGTCCCTGAAACTTTTATACCCCCCGGTACAAACTCAATTATTTTCTCATCCAGCAAATCTTGAATCTTATGCCTAAAAGCTTTGCAGTTTGCAATGTCATGCCCCGGTGCTCCGGAGTGGAAGGCACAATGGGCGTTCATGTCATAGTCTGGTGGCGGCTGCCCTGTCAATGGAACCAAGATGCGGGGCTCAGCCAGTTGAAGTTGGAACAAGAGTTGCACCAGCTGATCATAATCCACTGGGATTTCATCAAATACTCTGTTAGAAAACCTCATCCTCTTACCACACCTCCTTGAGTTATCCTGAAAAATCAATTGCGACTGCTGACGAGGAGAATCCTGAGCTTCGAACCGTGGAGAGGGTCTCTTAAGCCTATCATGCATGGGTAATGGTTCTTCAGACCCCTGAGGAGCAAATAAGCCAGTCCTGTCTTCAGACATTTGCCCTCCTTCTCTTCTGAGTACGTTCCTTAATATTTCGGCCATCAATCCTATATGTGCCTTCAATCGGCAGTTCTCTTCTTCTAGCGTCTCTTGATTCGAGCGCAACACTTGCATATCTTTCGTGAACTGCCCCAGCTGGCCTCGAACATCAATTAATTCCGCTTGAACTTGCTCGATTTCTATCCCCACAAGTTGGCGTCTGAGGCCTGGGAGAAAACCTGGATTTCCTTGCTGAGCAAAATCGGCAGCACTATCATTAGCCCGTGCAATCAGAGGCTGCACCATATTCTGCAACTGTTCCTGACTCTTGGCCATGGCTTCCATTGCCTGTATGAACTGCATCATGGTGTTGCGCACCTCTTGCATCTCAGTCTGATCCTGACCCATGACTTCCTTACTGCTGTTTCTGGTTGAATGTCAAGGAATTCTTCGGTCGCTAATCTTGGAGGACCTGGAAGATGCAGGAGATGAGATACAGTTTAATAATTACCTGTAATGCAATATGAATGGGAATGCAATGCAATATGTGTCTGTGCGTTAGGGAATGTCATTCCCCGATTCTAGTGCGAATGTGCCAGTGCGGTGACAGTGCTAGCAATACGAAGATCGGAGCCGAATCATAGAAAACACCTCATATATTGCAGAGAAATCCATTAAGCCAAGAATACAACATCACCGAGCGTACAATAAGAAGGCATGACCTCAACCAACAATCCTGGTGATGATCAGCGCTATGCAAATAAAGCATACACGTTAATACATGAGACAATCAAGTACTTCCATAAGCCCGGTACTCTTCTAGTAACTTCTTGGTCTCTGGATGGCTTGGTCGGGTAAGCAGACCCTCGACAAGCTGGTTTCTTCTCTTGAGAACACGTCGCACGTCACCAGCGGTTTCTTCCCATGCCCCTTCTCCGAAGCGATCCTCTAGCTTTCGCTTCTGAGGCACAACTTCGTTCCTGCCTTCGATGGCCTTGTTCAATGCATTCTGGAGACTATATCTGGTCATCACCTCTTCTTCATACGTCTTAATGCTAGCCTTCAACTGCTCTTCGAGGTCAGAAATTTGCTGCTTCAATTTGTCTTCCCTCTTTTTGTTGTTGGTTAGCGTAGCATTCCATGTCTTGTTACAAGAAGAGATTTCCCAGTGGGCGGCGTCGAGTGCTTTCGTTTTGGACTCTAACATGTCATGGGAGCTTATGAACTCTTGACCCAGACGTTCGCGCTTCTTTTTCTCCTCAGTCAACTCAGCACCCAGTCTGTTTACTAGTTCGATCTGCTGTTGGAAGGAGTGCACAACCTTGTTTTTCTCACTGCGTATCTGAGCCAGCTCCTTTTCTAGCCCTTCATTGATCTTCATCAAGGCTTCTTTTTCTTTGACAACTTTCTCGTAGGCCTCCCTAGCAACAGTAGTTGGTTCTTCCACGGGAATATGAACAGGGACTGGTGCATCTGGAAATGGCATCAGTAACTGTCTTGCTCTCTCTTGAATCCAAACTTTGTAGGGTGCATAAGCCTGACAATTATTCTTCCCCAACAATGGCTTCCCTCTTCTGTTGATACGCGTCCATGAGTGCTGAAGCTTAGCTAGTAACTCTCCCTTCAAATCACCGGTGAAGTACAGAGATTCCTGTACTTCTTCCTCCTGAGGTGGGTTCTTCAGCGCGTATCCAAACTGGCGAACGAACAGAGACGGGTTGTAATTGATACACCCTTTTCTTCCTATCAACGGAACATTAGGGTACCCAGAACAACTGAAAATAAGCTCAGACCCCAACAAGTCTCGATCAAACCACTCAATGTCTTCGGAAAATAGCCTCATCAGGCGCTCTGGCCAGTCAGGTGTAGTTGCATTATCCACAAAAGGTCCCTTCAGGGGAAGATAACTCTTAAACCACATGTTCAACAGCGGCGCACAACAGTAAACAGTCTTTCCCCTTCTGTTTTCATTTTTGTAGTGCAAGGAGTGATAGAAGTCTCCGATCAAAGTGGGCACCGGGTTGCCAGCAGCAAACAGATGGAAAGCGTCCAAGTCCACGAAATTGGGTAAGTTGGGAAACAACACTATTCCGTAAATGCATAGAGCCAAAATAGCGTTAAAGATTATCCAACACCCGTTCTTGGCGTACTCTTGAGCTTTGCCAACCAGAAAATCAAGGGAGAAACCTGGAACCCCAAGCCAAGAAGTCACTAATAGTTCAGTAGCGTTCATGTGCAAGGCCTTAGCTAAGTCCTCCAACTTGGGCTCAGCAGCAGAGTGAATAAAGGGAACCCTATTCTGTACTGGTAGCTCAGTAAACTCCACATACTCTTCAATGGTAGGCCCCAAAATAAAGTCAGCAAACGTGAAACACCTCAATGCTGGGTCATAGAATTGCATCAGGGTGTACAACCCATTCATCTCAACAGCAGTTGGCTTGCAGACTAGTCTCAACAATCTTCCATGACTCATCCTGAAACTCCTCCTAACCTCCTCATCAGCAAGGGACATCAGACTAAGTAAGGGAGTAATGTCAGGTGTAGGCAGCTTGTACGCAACTCTCTTCCTCAAACCAGCCATGATCAATAAGCAGAAGTCCGGGCACTAGAACCAGGGAAAATGCAAATGCACCTGCAGCACAGACACACGTTAATGGGATGCAATGATAATGGGTATGCAAACAATGCAATGCAAGTAACATGCAACAGGGACCAAATTCCGTGGCTGAGAAGCCTGAACCATATCAAAAAGTCTCAGATAGACTCTCCAGAATTCCTCAAACCCTGGTCTCTGACAGACCTAATACAAAAGCTCCAATACTGGTCTCTGATAGACCCCACAACATAACTCTGACTGGTCTCTGACAGACCTCATATCATAACTCCAACTGGTCTCTGACAGACCTCGAACATAACTCTGGCTGGTCTCTGACAGACCTCATATCATAACTCCAACTGGTCTCTGACAGACCTCGAACATAACTCTGGCTGGTCTCTGACAGACCTCACAACCGTCCATAAATACCCAGGATCTCTGATCAAGAAATAAATCGGTATCTGAAGGTCTAGTTACCTACATAACCCCAAACCCTCTCACAGGTAGGTGTCCTAGTAATTGACAATGGTATGACATCCTATGCGGTCGTCGGCGTCATAGACTTTCAGGGTTGATGATACGATTCCCAGAAGGAGTGGCATCGTCAAATCCTGAAGAGGCCTCACTTAGCCAACTTCCAAATGATCGGTTCCCGGAGTCGACAATTCAGCTGACCAACAACCCCTTCGACCCAAAGGGTAGAAAAAGAAGCCAACCAGAAGAACCTCGTCCGAGTGTAGATTTCGTGAGACACTAATGCAAGCAAAGCCGGCACGCGCCCACTAATTTCTACTCTAATTCTAGGTGCACTCAAGCCCAGGTCCGGCTTATCTCTCAATCATAGAATCACCCGTAACACCCCAATACAGCAATAATAATCAATAATATAATGCTGAAAATAAATGACAGAAACATAAATCCATACAAAATCCTCGACGGGAAAACAAGCATTAGGATTGACTCGCTCAAGGGACATTGGATCCCAAATGCATAAGGAACCATCGCAGTCCTTAGCAGCCAGGGGACGTTGGGTCCCCAGCAGAGTCGCCAGCTGTCGCTACTGCGAAAATCGGCGTCGGCTGAATAGAAGAGTCGCCACCGTGCGTTATTTATCCCACAGGAGGGAAAGGGAACGCTCAGAGTAAACCTACCGCAAAGAAGGGAAAGGAATGGTCATCGCAACCAAGTCCTGGGTTCAGGAGTCGGTTACGCAAGGGGAAGGTATTAGCACCCCTCACGTCCGTCGTACTCGACGGGATCCACGCTTGTTTTCGGGTATGTATTGTTATTCTATCTACTCTACAGGTCTGGGGTTAAAAAGAAAAGAAAATGACTCGGCAAAGTATCGCACTTTATGCCTACGTATTCCCGTCTGGAACGAGAAATCAGAGTCAACGTAGTTCGCCTACCTACAGGAAAGGAGGGGATGGTTGCTCGCTAGGATATCGCATCCTATGCCTACGTACTTCCATACGGCATGAAAGATCAGAGCAAACGTAGTTCGGGCCACGTACGACACAAGTCTCTCTAAACTGTTTTTATTCCTTCTGAAAAAGGGTTTTTCTGATTAACAGTCCAAGCGGACAAAAATGACGTTTTGATGAGTTCACATTCTTTTACGGAAGAAGTGTCTTTTATTGTGTTCGAAATATTTATTGTGTTTTTCTGTTCGTTTTGAGAAAGAAGAGACAGAACTCTAACCTACGGTTGCGAAGGGAATCAAACTAACCTAATGTTATCATGCATGGGTTAAGACCTAATGTCTATCATGCTCCTCTCTTGCGCAGAGAGAAACAGAGATCCTAAGGGAATAGACGGAAACAGAAACAACAGATATACATACAATAAAGCAGTAAAATGCATGGATGCAGCAATACAAGCGAGGCAAGGGAGTCCCACTCAACCTCGAACCTGGAAAACAATAGGCAAAAGTGAACAGCATTCACTTTCAACCTAACAGGGTAAACAGCAAACAATACAGTCAGGGAAAACCGATCAATACATCAAGAATGAAACAGCTAACAATAAACAGCAACAGCAGCTCTGCATCAACATCTGTCTTCAAGTCATCTCCAAACATCTACCAGCTTCAGCAAGCATCAGTCTTGATCTTCACCAACCTCAAGCAAGGTCTTCATCATCAGTCTTCAATCTGCACTGGCTTTTCTTCAAGTCTTAACCTCCAAGATGAATATCAGTCAACAAGATGAACTGAATGTTAAACAGTCAATTTCCTACCAAGGGTGGCTCATCAACTGCTAACATTACACAGACAATTTTCCCTCAAAAGTTATATCTTTCAAATACATTCACTAATCCTTCCAAAGGAAGGAGGTGGATATTTGAAAGAGACTTTGAATCATAGAGAAAGAATGGAGGCAGACAAGACCTTCCATATTTGTGAATCAAGTTTTCTACTCTAGAGCTCTGCCTAGCTCCTAAACCCTATAGCCTTCAACAGCTGCCAGCAAAGGATACTCTTCATCAACTCTGGAAGTTGGTCTTCAATCTCTTGGATCTCCAATGGACTTCATCATCACAGGTCTTCAGCTCTCCCAATCCCCAAGCAAACCCAATACCCCATACAGACAAATGAAATAACCCTAGAGAGGGCACACCACACAGTCAAGCAAATACAAGCAGCATACTAATAGTAATAGTAAAATAGGGGAAACCTAGTAATTTCTAAGGGACCTAGTATCTACCCATAATCCCTATAGTCCCATACCCCAAAGATTCAATCTACAACTCCTAAGGGAAATGATCTAATTCACCTATGTTATCTCCTAAACCCTAGTTTTGGTTCTCCTAATCACACCTAAACAAATCATCTAAAATTAAATCCTAAAATCATGAATTAAATTTTATATACAAGATAAAGGTCTAAGCTAATCAACCTAAAAAGAATGGATCAAAAATGTTAAAGCATCTAATCAAACCAAAATCAACAAATTCATGCATTAAACTAAACATTATTAAATCCTATTTAAAAGAAAAATATGCCGAAAATACAAAATAAAATGAAATGCTAAAATTTTTTGTATGATAATTTTCTTAACACAATTATGAACAATATGCAAAAACAACCAATTAAAAATGAGCAATTTCCAATTTGTTATGAATTTTTGAAGAATTAAAAGAAATTGAAAGAAATTAAAATGAGTGAATTGAGTTAGGGGGTGCAGCAAGCAATTAATTCAGTTGAAATAAAAGGATGGGCCCAGACTGGGGGGCGCGCCTAGCAATGCGCGTCTGGGCCCAGTCAAACAAAAAACATGACAAAAATTAAAAAAACAAGAAACGGTGCAGTTAGCAAGATTTTTAGTTAAAAATATGATTGGGCCTACGCTTGGGGGTGTGCATAGCATTGGAAACCTGAGCCCAATCTGAGGGTTTTAGTGAAACGGTGCGTTTGGCACCCCAGAGTTCCCTCCACCTTTCAGTTTTAAACCATGGCCTTTGGATTAAGATTTGAGTCCAAGTCAAACACTCCATCGTGTGGCTCTCCTTCATCTTCAACCTTAGAAACCCTAGGTTTCAGAAAATCTCCTCTCCCATGCACGAATTTTCCACTGCTCTGTTCTCCCTCAACTCTCCATGAAAGCTCACGATGTAAAGGGAAAAGTTGATCCATTCTCTTCCCTCTACACAGCCATGGCAATAGATTCTCCTAAAACACACTCAAACTTCAAACCCGATAGGTATAACATCCTGACTCCACCATTATTCACTGACATCAAACCTCCCAATTTCTCCTAATTCTTACCCCTAACACAATCTACACCTCATGCTTATCAAATTAAGTTACATATCCAAGATTATAGTGCAATATTCTAGATGATATAAACCCTAACAGATTGTGCACTCCAATGGCAACCTCCATGGATTTGTCTCAAATTCACCAAAATCAATCACCTAACCATGCCTAACCATTCTAACCTAATAATTCTCTATGATTCTAACTAATTCAAGCAATTCGAATGGATTACCAACCTGGTGTAAATGATGAAAACAGTTGTTGAATTCTTCAGATCCAATGCTTTCAATGCTCTGAACTTGATCCACACACTCAATTCTTTGTTCTGTATGCAAAAGTTCTTGCTCCAATGCCTTAAATCTTGCAATCAAAAAGTTCTTGCTCCTTGGATGATGAAATTGAACAGCACGAGTTCTTCTTCAATTCAACCAAATTCTGATGGAATTGTGATATATGAAAAATGTTGATGATAATCAGATCAAGAAATTTGGAAAGTGATGGAGATTTGATGAAGTTTGAGATGCTTTTGCAAAATGGAAGAATGATGTATAGCTATGTGTTTTGATCACAATGAATCACCAACCAATGCATGAAGCCACTCAATGTAATATATAGATGATCATGGACCTTTCTAGAACCTTGTAGAATCTTCTCATGCACACTTTCCCTTGGATTTGGATTATGTAACTTCCTTTGCAAGTAACCAAGCATAACTTCTAAATCTTGAACCAAACTCAAAAATCCACTTTTGCCAATGTTCTTAAAACATTTTTTCCAATCAAAATGACCTATAATTTCATCCCATTTGGCCAAATTATGAAAAATCTCAATTTTAGGTCATTTTTTATTCATTAAATTCACCAAACTTGAAACCTTGAGCTATGAGCCTTTCCAATCTTTCATGGTCACTTTTCTAGACTCAAAATGTCATTTGGAGCAAGTTTGATGTTGTGAAGTTTTCCATTTGAAGCTTCCTTGTATGAGTTTTGGGCATAGGCTTGAAATGACCTGTAATTCTCAGATGACCAAAATACCCTTTGCTTGCCAAGACCATAAGTAGAGTTCCACAAATCATATGAAGGCATACCATACCTTTCTAGAAATATAAGACAATGAGGAACAACTCTTATGTTGACCAGAAATTCATTTGAAATATCCTTGAGGGGTAAAAGTTGCTTGGAAGACAAGTAAATTTCACAGACAAAATTTCAGATACCCCAGATGACCTGTAACTTTAAAGGACCATAACTTGAGTTCTATAAATCTCCTTGATGTCTTCCACCACTCAAATTAAAGGTCTTTAGATCCTCTACAAGTTTCATGTTGGCCAAGGATCCATTTGAAGCTTTCATTTTGACTTATCTTGCTTGGAAGTTTGACCTAAACTAGGGGATTTTACACAGAAACCCTAATTTTGAAAGTTCTCTTCTTCTTGATTTCTCTTTATTTCTTCTTAGCATAACACCATATCCTTCTCTATATGTCAAATGATGAACCCCACATCTCTCCAATAGCCCTTGATGCCCTTCAATCAGTCAATTGACCTAGGGTTGACCCAGATGAAACCCTAGTTGACTGTCTTCAACTGCCACTCTTGTGACCACATCAATGACTTGCCTCCTTCTCCAAATGACTTTCTAAGTCTTCCATGATGTCTAGATACCCTCTATGCTCAATTCACAGCTCACCACTTCTTTGATGACCTTCAGATGCCCTCAGATAGGAGATAGATTCACTGCTTGATCCATTGACTTCTTAGCTTTCAAATTCTTTCTGATGACTTGAATATGCTTGAATTTGAATGATAACCTCTTGATAGGCTCATAGAGATGAGAATAGTGATTGGTCCCTTGTTGTATGATTTGCTATGCCATGCTATGCAGAGGATTAGACTATGTACATGACTCTATATGCAAATGCTAATGCAATTGAAACATAAACCAAGTGAAGAAAGTTGAGCAAATTTTAGGGTGCAACACATAGTCTAATCATTTGCATAGCATAGCATAGCAAATCATCCAACAAGGGACCAAGTACTATTCTTATCTCTATGAGCCTATCAAGAGGTTATTGTTCAAATTCAAGCCTATCCAAGTCATCAGAAAGAAATGGAAACCCAGAGAAGTCATTGGACCAAGCAGTGGATTTATCTCCTATCTTGAGGGTATTTGAAGACCATCAAAGAAGGTGTGAGATGTGAATTGAGCTTGGAGAGTATACAGATATCATGGGAGACATGGAGAGTCATTTTGGAAGTGAGACAAGTCATTGATATGATCACGAGAGTTGCAGTTGAAGACAGTCAACTAGGGTTTCATCCGGGTCAACCATAGGTCAACCCTAGGTCAAATGATTGATTGAAAGGCATCAAGGTCTATTTGAGAGATTTGGGGTTCATCATTTTAAATATAGATATGGATATGGTGTTGTGCCAAGGAGAAATCAAGAGAAATCAAGAAGAAGAGGTGTTTCTAAATTAGGGTTTCTGTGTAAAATCCCCTAATTTAGGTCAAACTTCCAAGCAAGATAATTCAAAATTCAAGCTTCAAATGGATCCTTGGCCAACATGAAACTTGTAGAGGATCTCAAGACCTTTAATTTTAGTGGTGGAAGACATCAAGGAGATTTATAGAACTCAAGTTATGGTCCTTGCAAGTTACAGGTCATCTGAGGCATCTGAAATTTTGTCTGTGAAAGTTACTTGTCTTCCAAGCAACTTTTACCCCTCAAGGAGATTTCAAATGGATTTTTGGTCAACCTGAGAGTTGTTCCTCATTGTCTTAGCTTTCTATAAAGGTATGGTATGCCTTCATATGATTTGTGGAACTCTACTTATGACCTTGGCAAGCAAAGGGTATTTTGGTCATTTGAGAATTACAGGTCATTTCAAGCCTATGCCCAAAACTCATACAAGGAAGCTTCAAATGAAAAACTTCACAACATCAAACTTGCTCCAAATGACATTTTGAGTCTTGAAAAGTGATCATGAAAGTTTGGAAAGGCTCATAGCTCAAGGTTCCAAATTTGGTCAATTAAAAGGTGAATTTAATGAATAAAAGTGACCTAAAAATAAGATTTTTCATAACATGGCCAAATGGGATGAAATTATAGGTCATTTTGATTGGAAAGAATGTTTTAAGAACATTGGCAAAAGTAGATTTTTGAGTTTGGTTCAAAGTTTGGAAGTTATGCTAGTTAGCTTACAGAGGAAGTAACATATCCAAATTCACAAGGGATTTGAGTGCAAGAAGGTTCTAACAAGTTCTAGAGTGTTCCATGAGCATCTATATATTGAGTAGGGTGGATCCATTCAGGGGTTGGTGATTCATTTTGGTTGAAATTCATAGTTGCATCTCATTCTTCAATCTTGCAAATTCATTCCAAACTCTATCAAATCTTCATCATTTTCCAAAATTCTTGATCCTATCATCATCTATATTCATCATAGAGTAAATTTCCATCAAGATCTGGCTGAATTGAAGTAGAATTCGTGTGCTACCAAGTGTATCATCCACATTGCAAAAGGAAGTGGTTATGGAAATCCAAGGTGTTTAAGCAAGTGTTGTTGCATACAGAACCAATAATCAAGCCTATTGATCAAGTCCAAAGCACTGCAAGCTGTGAATCCAAGGAATTCTCCATCTGTTTTCAAGATTACACCAGGTTAGTAATCTCATCGAATTGGCTAGAATTAGTTAGAATAATGTAGAATTCTTAGGTTAGAGCTGTTAGGAATGGTTAGATGAATGATTCTGATGAATTTGAGAGCATTTCATGGAGTTCACCATAGGAGCACCAAAACTGTTGAGCCTTAGAACGCTTAGGTTAGGGCATGTTAATCTTAGCTAGATAGATTAGAATGATCAGCATAGCATGTAGAATGCATTAGTGCAAGATTTAGCAAGGATCATTAAGGTGCATGACAGTGATAGTTCAGTGTGCCCTAGGTTTATACCTATCGGGTTTGGTGCTGGGGTGAGTTTTAGAGAAAACCAAGACTAGGGTTGTGTAGAGGGGGAGATGTAGAGCATTTTTTATTTTTGAATGATGGAATTTCATCAAGAATTGAGGGAGAACAGAGATGGAGAAGGTGGTTGCATGGGAGAGAATTTTCTGGTTTTAGGGTTTCATGAGGAAGAAGATGAAGGAGGACCGTGGATCTTGGGGTTAGACTTTGACTTTCAACACGATCTAAGGGCTGGAATTTAATTGGAAAACAGAGGGAAATGTCACGCAGCAAACGCTGCGTTTCATTTAACTTGACTCCTGCGCCTGAATGAAAGCGTGATATTCCCACCCCCATATTGAAGCCCATCCAGATTTTAACTACATTTCCTTGCTATCCACACCGCGCGCGTATTCATTTTCTTTTGATTTAATTTCTGATTACATTGGGCTTAGTACATTTGTTATCTACACCACCCATTCCCTGGCCCATCTAGATATGCACTAGGCGCATTTCTCTTTGCACCTCCCTCTCTCTTTTCCTTTTATTTTGTTATTTTTATTTTCTTTAATTTCTTTTGATTTTGTAAAATCCATATTAAATTGAAAAATGCTCATTTTTAAATGGTTGTTTTTGCATCTTTTTTATATTTCTGTTAAGAAAATTGTCATATAATAAAATTAGCATTTTATTTTATTTTTGAATTTTTAGTATATTTTTCTTTTAAATAGGTTTAAATGATGTTTAGTTTAGCACTTGATATTGTTGATTTTAGTTTAGCTAGACTCTTGTATATTTTGGACCCATTCTTTTTAGAGTACTTCACTTAGGACTTTAATCTTCATATGAAATTTAATTCATGATTTTAGGACTTAATTTTAGATGGTTTGTTTAGGTGTGATTAGGAGAATCAAAACTAGGGTTTAGATATAACATAAGTGTAATAAATCATTTCTTTTAG
Source organism: Lathyrus sativus (assembly GCA_963859935.3). Lineage (NCBI taxonomy): Eukaryota > Viridiplantae > Streptophyta > Magnoliopsida > Fabales > Fabaceae > Lathyrus > Lathyrus sativus. Next base: position 267,196,295 of record OZ012738.1, read on the forward strand.
GAGTTGTAGTTTGAATTTTAGGGCATGTGGACTATAGGGGTATTATGGGTAGATAATAGATCCCTTAGAAAATATTAGGCTTCCCCTATTCTACTATTACTATTAGTATATTTCCTGTATTGGCTTGATTGTGTGGTGTGCCCTCTCTAGGGTTATTATTTGACTGTGTGGGGTATTGGGCTTGTTTGGGGCTTGGGTTTGAGCTGAAGACTGTGCTGATGAGGCCCATTGAAGATTAGGAGAATGAAGACTAACTTCCAGAGTTGATGAGGAGTATCTCTTGCTGGCAGCTGTTGAAGGTTATAGGGTTTAGGAGCTAGGCAGAGCTCTATAGTAGAAAACTTGATTCACAAACATGGAAGGTCTTGTTTGCCTCCATTCTTTCTCTATGATTCAAAGTCTCTTTTAAATATCCACCTCCTTCCTTTGGAAGGATTAGTGAATGCATTTAAAAGATAGAAATTTTGAGGGAAACTGTCAGTATCATGTTAACAGTCAGTGAGCCACCCTTGGTAGGCAATTGACTGTTTAACATCCATTTCATCTTGTTGACTGATGCTCATCTTGGAGATTGGGACTTGAAGAAAAGCCATTGGGAGATTGAAGATAGAGACTCTGCTTGAAGGCTTGAAGATGAAGATTGATGCATGCTTGAAGCTTGTAGATGTTTGGAGATGACTTGAAGACAGAAGTTGGTGAAGATTTTTGCTGTTTATAATTTTTGATGTATTGTTTGAATTTCCCTGACTGTATTGTTTGCTGTTTAACCTGTTAGGTTGAAAGTGAACCTTGTTCACATTTGCCTGTTGTTTTCTAGGTTCGAGGTTGAGTGGGACTCCCTTGCCTCGCTTGTATTGTTGCATCCATGCATATTTTACTGCTTTATTGTATATATGCTATTGTTTCTGTTTCCGTCTATCCCCTTAGGATCTCTGTTTCTCTCTGCGCAAGAGAGAAATATGATAGACATTAGGTTCTCATCCATGCATGCCAACATTAGGTTAGTCTGATTCCCTTCGCAACCATAGGTTAGAGTTCTGACTTTTCTTCCTCAAAACAAACAGAAAAACACAATAATATTCCAGACACAATAAAAGACACTTCTTCCGTAAAAGAATGTGAACTCATCAAAACGTCAATTTTTGTCCGCTTGGACTGTTAATCAGAAAGACCCTTTTTCAGAAGGAATAAAAACAATCAAGACAGACTTGTGTCGTACGTGGCCCGAACTACGTTTGCTCTGATCTTTCATGCCGTATGAAAGTACGTAGGCATAGGATGCGATATCCTAGCGAGCAACCTTCCCCTCCTTTCCCATAGGTAGGAGAACTACGTTGACTCTGATTTCTCGTTCCAGACGGGAATACGTAGGCATAAAGTGCGATACTTTGCCGAGTCATTTTCTTTTCTTTTTAATCCTTAACCCTTAGTTTAGATAGAAATAACAATCCGTACTAGAAAACAAGCGTGGATCCCGTCGAGTACGACGGACGTGAGGGGTGCTAATACCTTCCCCTTGCGTAACCGACTCCCGAATCCAGGTTTTGGTTGCGATGACCATTCCTATCCCCGTTTTGCGGTAGGTTTACCTCGAGCGTTTCCTTTCCCCTCTTTGGGATAAATAACGCACGGTGGCGACTCTTCTGTTCAGCCGGCGCCGATTTTCGGAGTAGCGACAGTAGTCATTTTGAATGGAAATTGGATTCTAAACACAATGACATTTCCACATTTTTGAATTGAGGATTAATTTCATGACCTACTTTGGAAAATGCTTTCTTACATCATAAGTAACATATGCAAAACCATTCTTTAGAGCATAACCAAGGCCTTAACCCTTGCCAATCCATTCAATTTGTCATTAGAGGAGAATTTGGATCAAAATCAGGTGTTGAAGAAAGCTGAATCATGACTGCCATGGATGAACTTATCATGGTAATTTCAAGTGCATGAGAATTTCAATATCTCACATAGATCATTCCAGGGCATTCTAGATGGTTCCTACACTTTCTATATAAGGATTATAACTAATTCAGTTGGGTTTTTGGTGAAGATTGAGGGAGAATTGAGAGATAGCACTTTGAGTTTTCACTTTGCAAATCTAAATCGGTTATGCCAATTGGAGCATTATCAAAGCAAATTCATGCATTCAGTAGCTTTATCTTGAATTGTTGAGTGAATTCAGAGAGATTTCTGGCCAAGATTGCTGAAGAATCAAGAAAGAGCACTTTGAGTTTCAAGCTTGCATTTGAAAATCGTGTTTGGTGATTCAAGAGGATTCAACACAATTGATTGCATACAGAAGCTACTGCGAAAATCGGCGCTGGCTATGACAGAAGAGTCGCCACCGTGCGTTATTTATCCCACAAGAGGGAAAGGAAACACTCAGAGTAAACCTAACGCAAAACGGGAAAGGAATCGTCATCGCAACCAAATCCTGGATTCGGGTGTCGGTTACGCAAGGGGAAGGTATTAGCACCCCTCACGTCCGTCGTACTCGACGGGATCTACGCTTGTTTTCTGGTTCGGATTGTTATTCTATCTACTCTAAAGGTCTGGGGTTAAAAGAAAAGAAAATGACTCGGCAAAGTATCGCACTTTATGCCTACGTATTCCCGTCTGGAACGAGAAATCAGAGTCAACGTAGTTCGCCTACCTACGGGAAAGGAGGGGAAGGTTGCTCGCTAGGATACGACATCCTATGCCTACGTATTTTCATACAGCGTGAAAGATCAGAGCAAACGTAGTTCGGGCTACGGAAGACACAAGCTTGTCTGACTGTTTTTTATCTTTCTGAAAAGAGGTTTCTTCTAATTAAGAGTCCAAGCGGACAAAAATGACACTTTGATGTTTGTTTTCATTCTTTTACGCAAGAACTGTTTTATGATGTTTGCAATCTTTTTCACACTAGAGACTATGATTTGAGGGTGACTACGTCATATGTCATCCTAAGGGTAACACACTAAGCAGTCAGATTACTGAAGAGTGACCCTCCAGCAACCCTCTCTCAAATAGCTTAAGGCTCGTAGCGTACGACATCGATTATCCTTATTACTGTGTTTTGAATTGTTTTGAGATAGAAGAGAAAGAAGCTCTAAAAGCCTAGGGTTGAAAAGGGAATCAAAACTAACCTAAAGTTGTCATGCATGGATAAGAATCCTAATGTCTGTCATAATTCCCTCCTGCACAGAGGAAATCAGATATCCTAGGGGATAAACAGAAAAGAAACAGATATATACAGTAAGCAGTAAACATGCATGAGATGCAGCAGTACAAGCGAGGCAAGGGAGTCTCACTCAACCTCGAACCTGGGAAAACAATAGGCAAAGTGAAACAGCTTCACTTCAAACCTAAGGGGCAAACTGAACAAGCCAACAAACAATACAGAAAAAGAAAATAAAATCCAACACCAGCTCCTACAATAAGCAACTCAAACAGCAACAACTCTGATAGCTACAATTGATTAACAACAAAGGGTTGACAGTAACAACTTCTCCAAGCAAGACCCCATCTTCAATCTTCAATGATCCCCAAGCTTTAGATAAGCTCATGTCTCCAAAAGCATCCCAACTCTAGCAAGCATGAACCTCAGCCAGTAAACAGCTTCCACAAAAAGCAGCAAAACCCTAGCTTCAACAGATAACCAGTTCTGACAAGCAGCAGCTTCATCTTCACCAATCTTCACTGAACTTTACCCTCAATAGGTCTCCATCTTCAATGCAATCACTCCAGAAAAATAGTTAATAATAGATGAGGTTGAGATGTTAAGAGGCTCAGTGACAATCCAAGGAAATCACTAAGATCCTAACATAGCAAGTGAAGGGTATCCTCAAGGTTCTACCCAACCAAAGCATGCTCTACATCCCTCCTAAGGAGAGATGGAACTTCTTTGGGGGACCTTGTGTCATGGGATGGAATAGAGGCACAAGAAGCTCTCTATGTTTGAAAGAAGAAACAAGGCTACTCTAATGCTCTTCCTATGTTTCCTATCTCCTAAGCCTCTGACAAACCCTCTAACAAAAGAGAAGTCTTCAAGTCCAAGCTTCCTCAAGCCATCCTAAAGCAACTCCATTGGATCTTCAAGTCATCCAAGCAAAGCCCAAGCCAAAAGCACTCCAAAATAGCCCCACACAAGCATAACCAAATCCAACATCCAAAGGAGAACCCCATAACCATCACACAAGTTACAAAAAACAGATAAAATGCTAAAGCTTATCATAAAATTCTAGGTAAATTTCTAAGGGAACCTAACTCTATACCCAATACCCCATAGGAATCCCAAACCCTAAATCAACCATTAAGTTCTCAAACTATGCACAAAACTACAACTATCTGTTTGAAACCCTAATTCTAACACCTCTCCTATTCACCTCTCAAACTAACCTAAATTTTATTCACAAAAATGTGATAAAATTTCTAATGGTACATGCTTCCCTAATCTAATCAACCTTAGAAGAATCAACTCAAAATCATTCACCAATCAGTCACAATAAAATCCACAAAATCATGTAACAAATGTACAAAATTAAAGAAAATAATAAAATGGAAAAATTCAAATTAAATTGAAAAATTGGTGAAAATGAGATTTATTAATTTCATAACATCACAAATAAATCCAAGATCATGGAGGTATTTTTAAAACATTTTTTTGATCAATATTGGATTTATTATGATTTTTAGAAATTAAATGGAATAAAAGAAAATATTAAAAAGAATAAAAGAAATAAAAAACTGGATTAAATGGGAGCCATTAGATGGAGAGAGTAGTAAGCACATCTGAGAGTCATGAGCGTGTCCACGAGTGAGTCCAGTCACCAGCTGACTGGATAAATGAAACGCAGCGTTTCAATGGCTTGGAGGCAATCCTGAGTTTGAATCGTGGCCCTTGGATACGTGAGAATGTCAACAGGTCAACGTGATATGAGGGTTGGGACCTCATCTTCCCCAAATGAGCTCAGGCGAAGGTCAAATATCCAGATGGTGGTCCGGTGGTCCACCCACCGTCTTCTCCGACGAAGCAAACCCTAAACCTCACCAATCAAGTCAAATAAAAACCCTAATCCACTCCAAATTTCACCCTGAACTCAAATCTACCATCCAAAATCATTCATTCACCCTCAAAAGCCAAACTCGATCAAAGTTGCAGAGGAATCACCAGGTCTCGATGGTCACCATTCTTGAAATTAAAGGTACTAACATGAACTACATGTTACACTGACCAATTACCATCATCTAAACACAATTAATCCTCCAAGAATCAAAAGAACCAAGCTCAAACAGAAATTGATCATCCATCTTAATTGTCACCAATCAACTCCAAACCAATCCAGAAACGTTCCTTATCATCTCTAGGTCCTAACCACATACACATTCTAAGCTAATTCTCCCTATATTATGAAGGAATTCAAGAAGTACATACCTGTGAAAATGGGATCAACAGAGGTAGAAAATGATGGATTCAAGCTGTGCAACTATGCAAACACGATCAATGAAGCAAGATAAAGCTCTTCCAACCCTCAATTTGGCTTGAATGTGCCTTGAACTCCAAAATCGATTCTGAGTTGAAGCTCTTGAAACTCAACTTCAATCTTCCTCTCCTCCACGAATTCTGCACCAAAAACTATCTGAACTCATTCTAGAACTTAAATATGAGGTGTTTGTGGGCTTATTCAATCCAATTCAGGCCCAAATCCATTGATCCAAAACTTTGATTTTGCCATGAAAATGCAATGTACCAATCACGATTCTGAGCTTCGAGATTTCTCTAGAAGGTTCTATCCAACTGCAAATTAGTTATGGAGTGTGTTTAGGTAGTTAGCTTGGCCTGAATTGCCCTGATTTTTGTTTTGGCATTGTGACTTGTAATGTAAGTAAGCACATTTACAAAGGAAGTCATGGAATTAACCCTTAACTTAAAAATGTGGAAATGTAATTGTGTTTGAAATTCATTTCCTAATCAAATTGGTATGTCATATGGACTGGTTTGGACCTATGGCTCAAAAATCACAATTTCCTTCTTTGATTCATTTGAAAAAATCATTCTTTTTAGGCCATTTTGGATCACTTTGTAAGGCAAGCCATTTCAATCACTCATGACTTCTTATCTGACCTAAAAACATCATTTTAAGCACATATCATATTGAACATTTTTCCATTTGAGGAGTGGAAGATAGAGATTTTGACCTATGTTGGAAAATGACTTATCCTTCAACTTTCCCAAAATACCCCTGGATTGCCAAGATCATAACTTAAGTTCCACATATCTTCTTGAAGACTTATAGTACTCAAATTAAAGCTAAGGTCAAACCCTACAATTCTTATGTTGGTCAAGAATCCATTTGAAAACTACTTGATGGGCAAAAGTTGCTTGGAAGTCAAGTGACTTTCACAGATAAATTTCAGTGTCCTCTAATGACCCATAACTTGCAAGAACCATAACTTGAGTTCTACAAATCTTCTTGAAGACTTCTAGTACTCAAATTAAATCTATTGAGAAGCTATACAAGTTTCATGTTGGCCAAGAATCCATTTGAAACATGTATTTTGACTTGTGTAGCTTGGAAGTCTAGTGCTATACAGGGGATTTTACCCTAGGAACCCAGTCTCAAACACCTCCAACCACTCTTGATTCTCTTGTACTTGATCTTGACTCATCCATACCCATGCTTTAAAATCTCAATCCATGACTTCCATGACTTAGAGCTAGGTCTTGGTGCCTTTTCTTTGCTCTCCTTGACCTAGGGTTACCCAGATGAAACCCTACTTGTACACCTCTCAACTGTGGTTCTTGACCTTGATACCATGACTTGTCTAAGCTTCAATATGGCTCTCTAGGCCTCCCATAGGATCCATACATACCTCAAATTCATGATTCCATGCTTCATACCCCATTGATGACCCTCAATACACTTCAAGTTAGGAGAGGATTCCACTTGTTGACACTCAAATCTCCTCAAAGCTTCAACCCATTTCTTGATGACTTGGATGTTCTTCAGCTTGAATAAGGCCCCTTGATGTGCTTCTTTAGATAAGAATGGCACTTGATCCCTTGTTAGATGACTTTCTATGTTATGATATGCAAATGATGGGACTATGTACATGATGTATCTATGCAAATTATAATGCAATTAAAACATAAACCAGGTGAAATAGGTTGAGCAAATTTTAGGGTGCAACAGCTGCCCCTATTCAAACGGCTTGGAGCCGACTGGGTGAAGAGAGAACGACCTTCAAACAATCGAGGTACGAGACGGTTGAATACCAAGAACCCGGAAATTTGCCAACCGCGGAAATAAACTGCACAAACTGCTTGGGAACAATAACCATAGGACCGAATCGGGTTGTTACGGCAACAACCGATCAGTCATCCACTATCAAAATCTGATTCAACATCAACCGCCTGTGTAGCGCCACAGGCCGTTAATTCCCTCTTGTCAAAACACCCTGCCTTTGTCCACGTTAAGACTCCGCATTCTGCCAATATGGAGAAAACAACCTAGCGACCATGTTGGGGATTATTTTCATCAGCCCGAAAAAAGATTCTATCATCGCGGGGATAAAAATTTATCCACGTTAGGACGCTATATTCTGTCAACACAGGAAAAAAAAATCCCCACGACTTCGCCAGGGGAACACTTCTGTCTAATCACCGGGAACTTATCTGCCTATCCATATAGGCCCATCATCTACCTAAACAAAAGAAACCCCATCCGAAAAGTCATCTGCCTGATTACAGGAACCTCCATCCGCCTGCTCCATACGGGAAAAGTCATCTGCCTGATCACAGGAAAATCCATCCGCCTGCTTCATACGGGACAAGCATTTGAATTACGTTTTTCTGCCTACCTCTGCAGTAGCCAACTCCGTTGGACCCAACCCACAAATGACTTTGAGGAGGACTCTACTGGGGATAGTAACACGAGGAAATCATGGCAACTTCCTTGGGGAAAATACTTTTTTCAAATATCAAAACACAACTCACATATTCTGTCTACCACGGAAGAATCATCTATCTGGATACCGAAAAGTTCATCCGCCTGTTTCATACGGGAAAATTCATCTGCCTGATTCTAGGAAACTCCATCCTCCTGCTTCATATGGGAAAAGTCCATCTGCCTGATTCATACAGGAAAGTTCGTCCGCCTGCTTCATACGGGAAAATCCATCTGCCTGATTCTTATAGGAAAGTTCATCCGCCTGCTTCATACGGGAAAAGTCCATCTACCTGATTCATACAGGAAAGTTTGTCCGCCTGTTTCATACGGGAAAACACATCTACCTGATTCTTATAGGAAAGTTCATCTGCCTGCTTCATACAGGAAAATCCATCTGCTTGATTCATACATGAAAGTTCACCCGCCTGTTTCATACGGGAAAATACATCTGCCTGATTCATACAGGAATGTTCGTCCGCCTGCTTCATACGGGAAAATACATCTGCCTGATTCATACAGGAAAGTTCATCCGCCTGCTTCATACGGGAAAATACATCTGCCTGATTCATACAGGAAAGTTCATCCGCCTCTTTCATACGGGAAAATCCATCTGCCTGATTCATACAGGAAAGTTCATCCGCCTGTTTCATACGGGAAAATACATCTGCCTGATTCTTACAGGAAAAGGGTTCATCCGCCTGTTTCATACGGGAAAATTACATTTGCCTGAACACAGGAAAGGTAACTTGGATATAACTTCTTTGCCTATGTAGGGACCTTCGTAATTAGGGGTCCACTTGCCCCTGTGGTCTGTTTGTAGCGGGAGAATCCTCTTCAGCACAAGGTCGCCCGTCTGAAAGCTTCGTGGACATATCTTCTTATCGTATGCTTTCTTCATTCAGCTCTGATACAACCGACCGTATGCGAGAGAAGCTAGCCTCTTCTCATCCATTAAGCTGAGCTGATTCAGTCTATCTTTAACCCATTCTGCCTCGTCAAGTTGGACATCTCGTAAAACCCTCAAGGAAGGAATCTCAACCTCCAACGGTAATACTGCCTCCATTCCGTATACCAATGAGAAAGGGGTTGTCCCGGTTGATGTACGTACCGTCGTACGATAACCGTGCAAAGTTAAAGGTAGCATCTCTTGCCAGTCCTTATACGTCACAACCATCTTCTGGACAATCTTCTTTATGTTCTTATTGGCCGCTTCAACAGCGCCATTCATCTTGGGTCGGTAAGGAGAAGAGTTGTGATGTTCAATCTTAAAATTCTGGCACAGCTCTTTCATCATCTTGTTATTCAAATTCGAACCGTTGTCGGTGATAATCCGCTCAGGGATTCCATATCTGCAGATAATATCTCGTTTGATAAATCTGGTGACCACTTGTTTGGTGACATTGGCATATGATGCTGCTTCCACCTATTTGGTGAAGTAATCAATTGCCACCAAGATGAACCGGTGTCCGTTGGATGCCGTAGGCTCAATCTTCCCGGTCATATCAATTCCTCACATCGAGAACGGCCACGGTGATGACATCACATTCAGAGGACTTGGGGGTACATGGACCTTGTCCGCATAAATTTGGCATTTATGACACCTCTTTGCAAACTTGAAATAGTCTGTTTCCATAGTTAGCCAGTAATAACCTGCCCGCAGCAGTTTTCTTGTCATAGCATGCCCACCAGCATGTGTACCAAACGTACCCTCATGTATCTCTTCCATGAGCAACTTTGCTTCTTCTCATCTACACAGCGTAGCAACACCAAGTCATGGTTTCTTTTGTATAGGACACCGTCAGGATTCAAATAGAAATTGCCAGCCAATCTCCTAAGATTCTTCTGATATCGACTGGATGCCCCAGCCGGATATTCCTTGTTCTTCAGGAAATTCTGGATGTCAAAGTACCAGGGTTGACCATCGGGAGCCTCGTCAATGGCAAATATGAAGGCAGGCCTATCAAGCCGAGAGATAATAATTCGGGGAGCCTCGTTCCAGAAGTTAACTTTATACATCGAAGACAATGTCGCCAAGGCGTCAGCCATTTGATTTTCTGCTCGCGGCACATGATGCAATTCCACCTTGTCAAAGAAAGGCAACAATCTCCTTGCATAATTCATACATGGTATCAAATTGGGCTGCCGTGTCTCCCATTTTCCTTTAATCTGATTCACCACTAGAGCTGAGTCTCCATATACATCCAGATGCTTGATTCGTAAATCAATAGCTTCCTCCAGACCCATGATGCAAGCCTCATATTCAGCCTCATTATTGGTAACGGGAAAGGTCAATCGGGCAGTAAAGGGGATTTGCGACCCCTGAGGAGTGGTGATAATTGCCCCTATTCCGCTACCGTAGGAATTTACAGCTCCGTCAAATATTAACTGCCACTTGGAGCCCAACTCTGGTCCTTCATCCGGCAACGGTTCTTTACAATCTTTCATCTTCAGGTACATGATATCCTCGTCAGGAAAATCAAACCTCATCGACTGGTAGTCCTCAACAGGCTGCTCTGCAAGGTACTCTGACAGGACGCTCCCTTTAATATCCTTTTGCGAGACATACTGAATATCATATTCGGTTAACATCATCTGCCATCGGGCAATTCTTCCGGAGAGTGCTTGCTTCTCAAACACGTATTTGATTGGATCCATCTTTGAAATTAGCAGGGTTGTATGATTTAGCATGTATTGCCTCAAACGTTTGGCGGCCCAGGCTAGCGCGCAACACGTCTTCTCGAGCATTGAGTATCTGGACTCATAGTCGGTAAACTTCTTACTCAAATAGTAGATCGCATGCTCTTTACGCCCGGTCTCGTCGTGTTGACCGAGAATACAACCCATACTTTCCTCAAGAACCGTCAAATACATAATCAACGGTCTCCCGGCCACTGGGGGTATCAAAACAGGAGGTTCCTGCAAGTATTCTTTTATCTTGACGAACGCCTTTTGACAATTTTCATTCTAGGTCACAACCTGGTCCTTTTTCAACAACTTGAATAACTGCTCGCATGTCGCAGTTAAGTGAGATATGAACCGGGCGATATAGTTCAACCTCCCTAAAAACCCACGCACTTCTTTTTCTGTTTTAGGCGTCGGCATTTCTTGTATTGCTTTTATTTTCGCAGGATCAACCTCTATTCCTTTTTCACTCACGATAAACCCCAGTAGTTTTTCCGATCTCACCCCGAAGGTGCATTTGTTAGGGTTCAGTCTCAACCTGAACTTCCTATGTCTCTTGAACGGTTTCAGCAGGTTAACCAAATGCTCCTCCTCTGTCTGGGATTTGGCAATCATATCATCAACATAAAGCTCGATCTCTTTATGCATCATGTCATGAAAGAGAGTCGTCATAGCACGTTGGTATGTTGCCCCAACATTCTTCAACCCGAAGGGCATCACTTTGTAACAAAATGTTCCCCAGAGAGTAATGAAGGTAGTCTTCTCCATGTCTTCTGGAGCCATTTTGATCTAATTGTAACCCGAGAAGCCATCCATGAAGGAGAATACGGAGAACTAAGCAGTGTTATCAACCAGCACATCAATGTGAGGAAGTGGAAAGTCATATTTCGGGCTCGCCCAATTCAAATCACGGTAGTCTACACACATTCGCACTTTACCGTCTTTCTTCGGCACTGGCACAATATTAGCGACCCATGAGGGATATTTGGTAACAGCTAGGAAACCAGCATCCCACTATTTTTGAACTTCCTCCTTGATCTTCACAGCCATGTCCGGTCTAGGTCTTCGGAGTTTCTGCTTAATAGGCGGACATTCCTCTCGCAGTGGCAGACGGTGAACAACCATATCCATATCCAACCCAGGCATATCCTCGTACGACCAAGCAAATATATCACTGTACTCCTTGAGCATCTCAACCAACCTTTGCTTGATGTCGCTCTGCAGCGTAGCCCCTATACGGATGTTCTTCACAACCTCTTTCGACCCCAAATTGATAATCTCAATGACTTCCTCATGAGGCAGAATGATTCTTTCTTCTTGTTTCAATAACCAGGTCAACTCTTCTGGCACGTTGCCATCTTCGACAACCTCTTCCTCAGCCTGAAATACCGGGTGCTCAAAGTTGAAGTGAGTCATAGGCGGTTCATAGATGTCATCTGAAATAGTAATCTTGCAAAGGAAATGGTTAAATGCTTTAAAACGCATGCAAAGCAAATAACCACATTGCCATTTTATTGTAAAACACAAAACGGAAAAACAGGGATCACAATATTTGTATATGAAAAACGCCTTTATTTCATGATTAAACAATGTAATGTACATAACCAAATGGCCCTAAGCAAAATCACTATTCCCCGGGTAGGACACATGATTATTCAACAATTAAGAAAACAAATCATTATTGTTTAGTTGTCACAGGAACAGTTTCCCGGATAGACCAATTGCAGAGACTTTGTCCTGGCACGCTTGGCTTGATCCACACGTCCATATCACAGTCGCTATCTCCGTCTTCAGCATCGGAAACAGCATTGATGGTCTCGAAGCTCACCCCATTTGGTGTAATGGTTATCGGCCCTCTGAACTTGGGCGTTCCTGAAGAGGATGCTGATGACGACGGGTGGTATCCAAGCCCGAACCTGTCATTCTTCACGGGAATCTCCAACACCTGACCCCAGCCCTTGGTTTTGCCTGCCTGCACTAGAGCTTGAGCCTCTTTGTAGGATGACACTGCCACATCTGATATTGTGCTGGAACCCTGAGCTTTGTCTTTAATTCGCAACCCCTCGAAGGCTTGACAGGGTGTTTCGTGTATTTCGCCGTCGACCTCAACGTATTTGAACGAAGACAAATGGCTAACCAGAATATCTTCCTCTCCACAAACAGTGACAACACTATCCCCAACCATATACTTCAGCTTTTGGTGTAACGTGGATGTGACTGCCCCGACAGCATGAATCCATGGGCGCCCAAGAAGACAACTATACGCTGGCTGGATGTCCATTATATAGAATTCAGTTTCAAATATTTCAGGCCCCACCTGCAACGGTAATGTTATTGATCCGAAAATTGACCTCGTTCCATCGAACGCTCTCACCACTAACTCACTGGGCGTGCAGATAATCCCCCTGATGTCTGACTTCATCAAGGCTTTCTTCGGTAGCACATTCAGGGAAGACCCAGTGTCTACTAAAACATGGGACATGGCCGTGCCCCGACATTCGACTGACACATGCAATGCCATATTGTGCTCTCGCCCTTTCGGAGTCAAATCAAAGTCTGTGAAGTCCAAACTGTGCCCCGCATTGACATGCGCCATCACCCCTTCTAACTGATTAACAGAGACTTCTTGAGGAACGAACTACGTGTCTAGAATCTTCAATAAAGTGTTCCGATGGGCCTCGGAACATAACAACAATGATAGGATGGAAATTTTTGACAGCGTTTTCTGGAGGTGCTCAACGATTTTGTAATCACTTTTACGAATGAGCCTCATAAACTCCTCTACATCCTTAAGTGACGTTTCCTTTTCATTCGACTGAGAAGGACCACTCTCAATTACCTTGGCTTTACCCTTGGCTAATCTTTCCGCCTCTACCTCGGGTGACGTGAAGATTCTTCCACTTCTGGTCATACCCCCTGTTCCGACAACATTATCTACAACCCCAGCTGGTTGTCCATTGACTTCAATTTTCTCACCATCGCAATATACCTCCAACCCGTAAGTCCACGACACTGCTTTAGTACTCTCAAAAGGGACTGGTCCTGCTTTGGTAATTGTGATCGTCGGCCGCCTGGCAGGCGCTGTTATCGTTATTGTTTTCCTTGGAATTGTCACCGTCGCAACATCGTTCTGCTCATCACACAACGCCTCTACAGGCTTTTCAGCCGCGGTTCTATCAAATTGCAAGGTACCTTCATCCATCATAGCCTGAATACCCTGTTTCAACTCATTACAACCCTCTGGCTGGGTCCAACAATCCAAGCAAAATTCATCACAACCTGGGAATACACCCCTTTTTAACAGCGTGCTTTTAATCTCACCCAACGATGTCTTCAGCTCATTGACATCCATTTCTAGATTCAAATTCTCTTCTGTCAAGATGGCGTTTGCCCCATGATTGGGCATAGGCTGTTGTATGATATTTGGACCCACCTGTCCGAAGTTGATAGCTTTGCTATCCAATAAATCCTAAACTTTGTGTTTAAATGCTTGATAAGCTTCTATATCATGCCCGGGTGCCCCGGAATGGAAATCGCAATGCTTGTTGGCATCGTATCCGTATGGAAGTACTGCCCCGGTAGGCGGTGCCAAAGTCCTCTTTTCAACCAAGTTCAACCCTAGCAGGGTTTGGAGGAGTTCTGCATACGTGGAAGGAGGTGCGTCGAACACTCTTTTCGGTCTCGCATTTTGTACCCTTCTCTGACCAGGATTCTGTCCTTGCTGTTGCTGTGGTTGTTGTTGTTGTTGCTGAGGCCGCCCTTGTTGAGGAAAGGGGATAGTGACACTAGCTATCTGTTGCGGCTGAACATACTGATTTTTTCCTCTGCCCCCGCCCCTGCCACCAAACACGGCACTAGTATCACCCTGTCGTCTACCACCAAATGCTTTTCTGGCACCTCCCGTTGAAGTGGACTCACCTGCTTGGAACCTTCCAACCTTAATCCCGTTCTCGATCATCTCCCCCATAAGAATCAAATCTGAGAAACTGCTCAATGACACACTAAACAATTTTTCATAGAACACCCCTGTAAATGTCCCAATGAACATGTCATTCATCTCCCTTTCAATTAAAGGAGGATGCACCCTTGCTGCCATATCGCGCCACCTTTGCGCATACTCTTTAAAACTTTCACCGTTCTTTTGTGAGAAACCCTGCAATTGGACCCGGTTTGGCGCCAGATCGCTGTTGTATATGTAATGGGTCATGAAAGCATCAGCCAATTGCTTCCAGGTTTTGATCTGGGTGGGCTCCAGCCCCATATACCATTCAAGTGAAGGTCCTGATAAGCTATCCTGAAAGAAATGCATGAGCATCCTTTCATCATCTGAATACGCGAACATCCTTTTGTAGTAAGAGCGGACATGGACCTTAGGGCTGGTATCCCCTTTGTATTTGTCGAATGTTGGAGCCTTCAATTTCAACGGCACCCTCGGCCCTGGTACCAAGCCCATTGTAGTCATATCCAAACCGGTGGAGTTCTGATTCACTACCCCCTTCATCTGTTCTTCCAGCATTCTGATCCTCTGCACAGGATCAACAGGTCCTTCAAACCCCACACCTCTTCCAGAAAAGGCGTCCTCCTGACGGCTTCACCCCAATTCACATTTTCATTTCCATATCCGTCGTAACCAGTGTTGCGACCAAACCCTTGCTGATTGATCATGGGACCTCGTCCCCCGTTACCGAAACCCTGGTTGACCCTAACAGGTCCAAACCCAGTGTTGACAGGAATCACCCCAGCACCATTCATATTACCAAATCCACCATACCCCTGGTTAGCGTTACCAAAACCGTCATAACCGAAACCCTGAGTGTTGAAGCCGAATTTCCCGTCCTGATTGACGTAATCAAATCCCTGATCATTGTAGCCGAAACCATTGTTGCCAAAACCATTACCACCATTGTTGTTACCACCGCCTTGGTTGGCGTCCCCAAATCCAACATTGTTAACAACAATCTCATTTCCATTCCCTGTGTTACCATTGTCGGCGCCAGCGCCATCGTTTACAACCACAACAGGTGGGGTCACTACAGGTGGAACCACAGGCGTAGGGGGCCCATCCTCCGGAATAGTTTCAACATGCGCAGAATTGTGATCATTGTTGCCATTCCCAGTAGTCCGCGTCAGCAGCGGCTGTACCAAAGCCTGGAGGCTCTCCTGGCCCTTAGCGATGTTCTCCATTGCTTGCATGAACAGATTCAACTTCTCGCGGATTTCCTGCATCTCCACTTGGACTTGATCCATGATTCTCTTGCAGTTGTTTCGGGTTGAGTAGCGGTGGACTCTTTGTTCGTCAATCCTAGACAACCTGGAGGTGTAGGAAATAAGATACAGATTCAAGAATACCGGTCATGCAAGATGAACGCAGATGCAAATGTGTAAATATGCTACAAGTTATATTCCCCCTGATTCTAGTTTCGGAGAGAAGTCCATCACGACAATGGAGTCCCCATCAAGCAAGCAAGGAATCAGAAAACCCTCATATATAAACAAATGCCAAGAGGCTGAGTACAAGAGTACAACCGAATACAACTGAAGAGACCTCGGCCAACAAGCCTGGCGATGGTCAAAATACAAGTACAAATAACAAAAGCAAGGCAAAGATAAATCAGGCCAAATGGCGTGCTCTGACATCTTCTAATATCCTCAACGTCTCCGAATGCCCTAGTCGGGAGATCAGCTCCTGTATCAGTAATGCATGGCGCTCAGCCGTGGATCTCAGCTTTTTGGCGGCGTCCTTGCAGGTTCCTTCGCCAAAACACTCGTCGAGTCTGCATCTATTGGATCCGGCCTTCGCTTCAAAACCTCTCAGCTTCTCGTCAAGGTCACTTACTCTAAGCTCAACAGCGCTCCTAAGTGATGTCTCTTCGGAAATCTTTGCATCTTGGGCTCTAATTTCTGCCTCTAGCGTGGCAATCTGCAGCTTCAGTTCATCTTCACACTCCTTCCGCTTGGTAAGCGTGGCATTCCACAATGTTTCCCACTTGTTGAGGCGGGAATAAGCTTTGCTTAAAAGTTCCTTCTTGGAAGTAAGCACCTTGCTGACACCGTTCAAGGCTATTCCCACTTTTTCTTTCTTGTTGGTCTCTTCCGTCAACTCTGAACCCAACCTATTAATCAATTCAATCTATTCCTTCACAGTGAAGGTAGCTTCATTCTTCTCATGACGCAACTGGAAGATCTCTTTCTCTAACTCATCATTGGCTTTCTTTAATTCTTCGTTTTCAGCCAACAATTTGTCATACTTCTCACTCTCTACCGAAGTAGGTACCTCAATCAATGGAAGATACAGAGGTTCCATAGCAGGATATGGCATCAAGGAAATCCTAGCTCTCTCGCGGATCCAAGCCAAATAAGGATCATAAGCTTTGTTGTTGCTCTTACCAAGCAGTGCTTTCCCTCTCCTATGGACGTTAGCCCATGCATGTCTCAATCTGATCAAAACATCCGTGTCTAATAAGCCTGTGAGATACAGAGATTCTTGTATCTCCTTCTCAATAGGAGCGTGCCTCAAAGCATAACCGAACTGTCTTACCATCAGTGAAGGGTTATAGTTAATACAGCCTTTCCGTCCAATCAAGGGGACATTCGGAAATCCACTGCAACTATATATAATATCAGTGCCAAGCATGCTCCGATAAAACCAAACGACGTTCTCAGCCGAAAGCCCCATCAACCGGGAAGACCAATCCAAAGTATCAATAGCATCAACGAAAGGTCCTGTCTTCGGAAGATGCCCCTGGAACCACCTGTACAAGAGAGGAAGGCAGCAGGGAACATTCTTGCCACGACGTTTCTCATTCTTATAGTGAATGGAATGATAAACATCGCCCAAGAGAGTAGGAACTGGATTCTTCGAGGCAAGAATCAAGAAGACATTTGAGTCGACAAAATCTGGCACATTAGGAAACAAGACAATCTCGTAGATGCAGACAGCTAGAATGGCACTGAAAGCAACCCAACATCCACTCTTCGCGCATTGTGTAGCCTTCTCAACCAGGACAGACAGGTGAAAACCGTAAGCTCCGTTCAACTTAACCAAACCTCCAGGGAACTCAGAAGCATCTAAACTGACGATCTCGGCAAGTGTAGCCAACTCAGGCTCAGCATCAACATGTATAAAGGGCATCTGGTCTAACACAGGAACTCCCAACATAGCAGAATACTCCTCCAAAGTGGGTGCCAGAATATAGTCGAGAAATAAGAAACATCTCAGCTGCGGCTCATAAAACTGCATCAAAGTATACACCCCAGTCGTCTCAAATGCTGAAGGTCTGTACAACAAACTAAGAAATCTCCCATAAGATACTTTGAACTCAGCCCTCACTCTCTCATCTACTAGAGCAACTAATCCCAGCAAGGAACTGACATCAGGTGAATGCAACCGGTAAGCAACTGTCCTCTTCAGGGACTCCATGTCTGGCCAGAAAAATACACTAGAATCAGAGGGGAATGATCACACCTGCAATATAAATACACGTTAATGATATGCAATATGAGTATGCAACAATGCAATATGCAAAAATAATGCAGCGGGGATCAAGTGACATATTGCTGAGGAGATCCATCTATAATATCTGTCTTCATAGGCTCACAATACTGCTCAAACCTGGTCTCGACATACCCAAACAAAGCTCTAGCCTGGTCTCAACAGACCCATACCAAAGCTCTGATGAAGAAACCCAGGTAACCACACATACTGATCCAATACCGAGAAAACCGGGTGATCTGAAGGTCAAGTTTCCTGCATGCCTCAATCCCTCTCACAGGTAGGTGTCCTATCAACTGACACAAGCTATGGCATCCTATGCGGTCGTTAGCGTCACAGACATTCAAGATCGATGATACGATACCCAGAAGGTGTGGCATCATCCTGTCCTGAAGAGGCCCTCCTCAGCCAACTTCCAATTGATCGGTCCCCAGAGTCGACAATCCTCGGGTCAGACAACTTGTCGAGCCCTAAGGGCCAGGGAAGAAGCATCAAAGAGAATCTCGTCCGAGCGTAAATTTCGCGGCTAGCTGGTGCGAGCTAAGCAAACAGGCTAACCACTACTCTCTACTTCTAAGTCTAGGTGTAACCTCAAGCCCAGGTCCGGCTTATCTCTCAACAGATCACCCCCTCCCCACAACAGTAATAACAATATAAAGCTGATAATAAAATGCGGAAAGTAAAGACAGAAAAGTAAATCTATACAACACCCACGACGGGAAAACAAGCGCTAGGATTGACTCGCGTAGGGAACCAAGGTAGTCCCCAGCAGAGTCGCCAGCTGTCGCTACTGCGAAAATCGGCGCCGGCTATAACAGAAGAGTCGCCACCGTGCGTTATTTATCCCACAAGAGGGAAAGGAAACGCTCAGAGTATACCTAACACAAAACGGGAAAGGAATCGTCATCGCAACCAAATCCTAGATTCGGGAGTCGGTTACGCAAGGGGAAGGTATTAGCACCCCTCACGTCCGTCGTACTCGACGGGATCCATGCTTGTTTTCTGGTTCAGATTTTTATTCTATCTACTCTAAAGGTCTGGGGTTAAAAGAAAAGAAAATGACTCGGCAAAGTATCGCACTTTATGCCTACGTATTCCCGTCTAGAACGAGAAATCAAAGTCAACGTAGTTCGCCTACCTACAAGAAAGGAAGGGAAGGTTGCTCGCTAGGATACGACATCCTATGCCTACGTACTTTCATACAGCGTGAAAGATCAGAGAAAACGTAGTTCGGGCTACGGAAGACACAAGCTTGTCTGACTGTTTTTTACCTTTCTGAAAAGAGGTTTCTTCTGATTAAGAGTCCAAGCGGACAAAAATGACACTTTGATGTTTGTTTTCAGTCTTTTACGCAAGAACTTTTTTTATGATGTTTGCAATCTCTGTCGCACTAGAGACTATGATTTGAGAGTGACTACGTTATATGTCATCCTAAGGGTAACACACTAAGCAGTCAGATTACTGAAGAGTGACCCTCCAACAACCCTCTCTCAAATAGCTTAAGGCTCGTAGCGTACGACATCGATTATCCTTATTACTGTGTTTTGAATTGTTTTGAGATAGAAGAGAAAGAAGCTCTAAAAGCCTAGGGTTGAAAAGGGAATCAAAACTAACCTAAAGTTGTCATGCATGGATAAGAATCCTAATGTCTGTCATAATTCCCTCCTGCACAGAGGAAATCAGATATCCTAGGGGATAAACAGAAAAGAAACAGATATATACAGTAAGCAGTAAACATGCATGAGATGCAGCAGTACAAGCGAGGCAAGGGAGTCTCACTCAACCCCGAACCTGGGAAAACAATAGGCAAAGTGAAACAGCTTCACTTCAAACCTAAGGGGCAAACTGAACAAGCCAACAAACAATACAGAAAAAGAAAATAAAATCCAACACCAGCTCTGGCAGCAACACCAGCTCCTACAATAAGCAACTCAAACAGCAACAGCTCTGATAGCTACAATTGATTAACAACAAAGGGTTGACAGTAACAACTTCTCCAAGCAAGACCCCATCTTCAATCTTCAATGATCCCCAAGCTTTAGATAAGCTCATGTCTCCAAAAGCATCCCAACTCTAGCAAGCATGAACCTCAGCCAGTAAACAGCTTCCACAAAAAGCAGCAAAACCCTAGCTTCAACAGATAACCAGTTCTGACAGGCAGCAGCTTCATCTTCACCAATCTTCACTGAACTTTACCCTCAATAGGTCTCCATCTTCAATGCAATCACTCCAGAAAAATAGTTAATAATAGATGAGGTTGAGATGTTAAGAGGCTCAGTGACAACCCAAGGAAATCACTAAGATCCTAACATAGCAAGTGAAGGGTATCCTCAAGGTTCTACCCAACCAAAGCATGCTCTACATCCCTCCTAAGGAGAGATGGAACTTCTTTGGGGGACCTTGTGTCATGGGATGGAATAGAGGCACAAGAAGCTCTCTATGTTTGAAAGAAGAAACAAGGCTACTCTAATGCTCTTCCTATGTTTCCTATCTCCTAAGCCTCTGACAAACCCTCTAACAAAAGAGAAGTCTTCAAGTCCAAGCTTCCTCAAGCCATCCCAAAGCAACTCCATTTGATCTTCAAGTCATCCAAGCAAAGCCCAAGCCAAAAGCACTCCAAAATAGCCCCACACAAGCATAACCAAATCCAACATCCAAAGGAGAACCCCATAACCATCACACAAGTTACAAAAAACAGATAAAATGCTAAAGCTTATCAGAAAATTCTAGGTAAATTTCTAAGGGAACCTAACCCTATACCCAATACCCCATAGGAATCCCAAACCCTAAATCAACCATTAAGTCCTCAAACTATGCACAAAACTACAACTATCTGTTTGAAACCCTAATTTTAACACCTCTCCTATTCACCTCTCAAACAAACCTAAATTTTATACACAAAAATGTGATAAAATTTCTAAGGGTACATGCTTCCTTAATCTAATCAACCTCACAAGAATCAACTCAAAATCATTCACCAATCAGTCACAATAAAATCCACAAAATCATGTAACAAATGTACAAAATTAAAGAAAATAATAAAATGGAAAAATTCAAATTAAATTGAAAAATGGGGGAAAATGAGATTTATTAATTTCATAAAATCACAAATAAATCCAAGATCATGCAGGTATTTTTAAAATATTTTTTTGATCAATATTGGATTTATTATGATTTTTAGAAATTAAATGGAATAAAAGAAAATATTAAAAAGAATAAAAGAAATAAAAAACTGGATTAAATGGGAGCCATTAGATGGAGAGACTAGTAAGCGCATCTGAGAGTCATGAGCGTGTCCACGTGTGAGTCCAGTCACCAGCTGACTGGATAAATGAAACGCAGCGTTTCAATGGCTTGGAGGCAATCCTGAGTTTGAATCGTGGCCCTTGGATACGTGAGAATGTCAACAGGTCAACGTGATCTGAGGGTTGGGATATCATCTTCCCTAAATGAGCTCAGGCGAAGGTCAAATATCCAGACGGTGGTCCGGTGGTCCACCCACCGTCTTCTCCGACGAAGCAAACCCTAAACCTCACCAATCAAGTCAAATAAAAACCCTAATCCACTCCAAATTTCACCGTGAACTCAAATCTACCATCCAAAATCATTGATTCACCCTCAAAAGCCAAACCCGATCAAAGTTGCAGAGGAATCACCAGGTCTCGATGGTCACCATTCTTGAAATTAAAGGTACTAACATGAACTACATGTTACACTGATCAATTACCATCATCTAAACACCATTAATCCTCCAAGAATCACAAGAACCAAGCTCAAACAGAAATTGATCATCCATCTTAATTGTCACCAATCAACTCCAAACCAATCCAGAAACGTTCCTTATCATCTCTAAGTCCTAACCACATACACATTCTAAGCTAACTCTCCCTATATTATGAAGGAATTCAAGAAGTACATACCTGTGAAAATGGGATCAACAGAGGTAGAAAATTATGGATTAAAGCTGTGCAACTATGCAAACACGATCAATGAAGCGAGATAAAGCTCTTCCAACCCTCAATTTGGCTTGAATGTGCCTTGCACTCCAAAACCGATTCTGAGTTGAAGCTCTTGAAACTCAACTTCAATCTTCCTCTCCTCCACGAATCCTGCACCAAAAACTATCTGAACTCATTCTAGAACTTAAATATGAAGTGTTTGTGGGCTTATTCAATCCAATTCAGGCCCAAATCCATTGATCCAAAATTCTGATTTTACCATGAAAATGCAATGTATCAGTCATGATTCTGAGCTTCCAGATTGCTCTAGAAGGTTCTATCCAACTGCAAATTAGTTATGGAGTGTGTTTAGGTAGTTAGCTTGGTCTGAATTGCCCTGATTTTTGTTTTGGCATTGTGACTTGTAATGTAAGTAAGCACTTTTACAAAGGAAGTAAGCACTTTTACAAAGGAAGTTATCGAAATTCATTTCCTGATCAAATTGGTATGTCATATGGACTGGTTTGGACCTATGGCTCAAAAATCACAATTTCCTTCTTTGATTCATTTGAAAAAAACATTCTTTTTAGGCCATTTTGGATCACTTTGTGAAGCAAGCCATTTCAATCACCCATGACTTCTTACCTGACCTAAAAACATCATTTTAAGCACATCTCGTGTTGAACATTTTTCCATTTGAGGAGTGGAAGATAGAGATTTTGACCTATGTTGGAAAATGACATATACTTCAACTTTCCCAAAATACCCCTAGATTGCCAAGATCATAACTTGAGTTCCACAAATCTTATTGAAGACTTCTAGTACTAAAATTAAAGCTAAGGTCAAACCCTACAATTCTTATGTTGGCCAAGAATCCATTTGAAAACTCCTTGATGGGCAAAAGTTGCTTGGAAGTCAAATGACTTTCACAGATAAATTTAAGTGTCCTCTAATGACCCATAACTTGCAAGAACCATAACTTGAGTTCTACAAATCTTCTTGAAGACTTATAGTACTTAAATTAAAGCTATTTAGAATCTCTACAAGTTTCATGTTGGCCAAGAATCCATTTGAAACTTTATTTTGACTTGTGTAGCTTGGAAGTCTAGTGCTATACAGGGGATTTTACCCTAGGAACCCAGTCTCAAACACCTCCAACCACTCTTGATTCTCTTGTACTTGATCTTGACTCATCCATACCAATGCTTTAACATCTCAATCCATGACTTCCATGACATAGAGCTAGGTCTTGGTGCCTTTTCTTTGCTCTCCTTGACCTAGGGTTACCCAGATGAAACCCTACTTGTACACCTCTCAACTGTGGTTCTTGACCTTGATACCATGACTTGTCTAAGCTTCAATATGGCTCTCTAGGCCTCCCATAGGATCCATACATACCTTAAATTAATGATTCCATGCTTCATACCCCATTGATGACCCTCAATACACTTCAAGTTAGGAGAGGAATCCACTTGTTGACACTCAAATCTCCTCAAAGCTTCAACCCATTCCTCGATGACTTGGATGTTCTTCAGCTTGAATAAGGCCCTTTGACGTGCTTCTTTAGATAAGAATGGCACTTGATCCCTTGTTAGATGACTTGCTATGTTATGATATGCAAATGATGGGACTATGTACATGATGTGTCAATGCAAATTATAATGCAATTAAAACATAAACCAGGTGAAATAGGTTGAGCAAATTTTAGGGTGCAACAGCTGCTCCTATTCAAACGGCTTGGACCCGACTGGGTAAAGAGCGAACGGCCTTCAAACAATCGAGGTACGAGAGGGTTGAATACCAAGAACCCAGAAATTTGCCAACCGCAGAAATAAACTGCACAAACTGCTTGGGAACAATAACCAGAGGACCGAATCGGGTTGTTACGGCAACAACCAATCATTCATCCACTATCCTTTTAGTGGAAGTTGCCGGTGTGAGTTTCGCTTTTTCATTCTTTTGGAGGGGGTATGTCATAGTAATTGATGTCGGATTATGCGATAGTGTTTGTCCTATCATCCTTTCGTGGTAGTGGCCGGTGTGAGTTTCGCTACGTCATCCTATTTGTGGGGGGTCTGTCATCGTAATTGATGTCAGATTCTGCGATAGTGTTTGGCCTATCATCCTTTTGGTGGTAGTGGCCGGTGTGAGTTTCGCTCCGTCATCCTTTTGGTAGGGGGTCTGTCATCTTAATTGATGTCAAATTGTGCGATAATGTTTGTCCTCTCATCCTTTTGGTGGTAGTGGCCGATGTGAGTTTAACTCCGCCATCCTTTTGGGGGGAGGGGTCTGTCATCGTAATTGATGTCAGATTGTGCAATAGTGTTTGTCCTATCATCCTTTTGTAGGTAGTGGCCGATGTGAGTTTCGCTTTGTTATCCTTTTGGTGAGGGGTCTGTCATAGTAATTGATGTCAGATTGTGCAATAGTGTTTGTCCTCTCATCTTTTTCGTGGTAGTGGCCGATGTGAGTTTCGCTCCTTCATCCTTTTGGTGGGGGGGTGTGTCATCTAATTCATGTCAGATTGTGCCATAATGTTTGTCCTATCATCCTTTTCGTGGCAGTGGCCGGTGTGAGTTTCGCTCCGTCATCCTTTTTGTGGGGGGTCTGGCATCGAAATTGATGTCAGATTGTGGGATAGTGTTTGTGCTATCATCCTTTTGGTTGTATTGGCCGGTGTAATTTTCGCTTCGTCATCCTTTTGGTGAGGGGTCTGCCATCTTAATTGATGTCAGATTGTGCGATAGTGTTAGTCCTATCATCCTTTTGGTTGTTGTAGCCGGTGTGAGTTTCGCCCCATCATCCTTTTGGTGGGGGGTCTACCATCTAATTGATGTCAGGTTGTGCGATAGTGTTTGTCCTATCATCCTTTTCGTGGTAGTGGCCGGTGTGAGTTTCTCTCTGTCATCCTTTTGATGGAGGGTCTGTCATCTAATTGATGTCAGATTGTGGGATAGTGTTTGTCCTTTCATCCTTTTCTTGGTAGTGGCTAGTGTGAGTTTCGCTCCGTCATCCTTTTGGTGGGGGGTCTGTCATTAATTGATGTCAGATTGTGCGATAGTGTTTGTCCTATCATCCTTTTGGTGGAAGTTACTGGTGTGAGTTTCATTTTGTCATCCTTTTAGTGAGGGGTCTGTCATCGTAATTGATGTCAGATTATGTGATATTGTTTGTTCTATCATCCTTTTGTGGTAGTGGACGGTGTGAGTTTCTCTCTGTCATCATTTTGGTGGGGGTGTTTCATCTAATTGATGTCAGATTGTGCAATAGTATTTGTCCTATCATCCTTTTGGTGGTAGTGGTCGGTGTGAGTTTCTCTCCGTCATCGTAATTAATGTCAGATTATTCGATAGTGATTGTCCTATCATCCTATAGGTGGTAGTGGCCGGTGTGACTTTCGCTCCATCATCATTTTGGTGGGGGGTGTGCCATCTAATTAATGTCAAATTATACGATACTGTTTATCCTATCATCCTTTTGGTTGTAGTGGCCGGTGTGAGTTTCAATCTGTCATCCTTTTGGTGGGGGGTCTGTCATCGTAATTGATTTTAGATTGTGTGATAGTGTTTGTCCTATCATCCTTTTGGTGGTAAGTGCCAGTGTGAGTATCGCTCCGTCATCCTTTTGGTGGGGGGTCTGTCATCGTAATTGATGTCGGATTGTGCGATAGTGTTTGTCCTATCATCCTTTTGGTGGTAGTGGCTGATGTGAGTTTCACTCCGCCATCCTTTTGGTGGGGGGTCTGTCATCGTAATTGATGTCATATTGTGTGATAGTGTTTGTCCTATCATCCTTTTGTTGGTAGTGGCCGGTGTGAGTTTCGCTTTGTTATCCTTTTGGTGAGGGGTCTGTCATAGTAATTGATGTCAGATTGTGCAATAGTGTCTGTCCTCTCATCTTTTTCGTGGTAGTGGCCGATGTGAGTTTCGCTCCTTCATCCTTTTGGTGGGGGTGTGTCATCTAATTGATGTCAGATTGTGCGATAGTGTTTGTCCTATCATCCTTTTCGTGGCAGTGGCCGGTGTGAGTTTCGCTCCGTCATCCTTTTTGTGGGGGGTCTGGCATCGTAATTGATGTCAGATTGTGCGATATTGTTTGTGCTATCATCCTTTTGGTTGTATTGGCCGGTGTAATTTTCGCTCCGTCATCCTTTTGGTGAGGGGTCTGTCATCTTCATTGATGTCAGATCTTGCGATTGTGTTAGTCCTATCATCCTTTTGGTTGTTGTGGCCGGTGTGAGTTTCGCCCCGTCATCCTTTTGGTGGGGGGTCTACCATCTAATTGATGTCAGATTGTGCGATAGTGTTTGTCCTATCATCCTTTTCGTGGTAGTGGCCAGTGTGAGTTTCGCTCCGTCATGCTTTTGGTGGGGGGTCTGTCATCTAATTGATGTCAGATTGTGGGATAGTGTTTGTCCTTTCATCCTTTTCTTGGTAGTGGCCGGTGTGAGTTTCGCTCCGTCATCCTTTTGGTGGGGGGTCTGTCATCTAATTGATGTCAGATTGTGCGATAGTGTTTGTCCTAACATCCTTTTGGTGGAAGTTGCTGTTATGAGTTTCGCTTTGTCATCCTTTTAGTGGGGGTTCTGTCATCGTAATTGATGTCAGATTATGTGATATTGTTTGTCCTATCATCCTTTCGTGGTAGTGGACTGTGTGAGTTTCGCTCTGTCATCATTTTGGTGGGGGTGTTTCATCTAATTGATGTCAGATTGTGTAATAGTATTTGTCCTATCATCCTTTTGGTGGTAGTGGTCGGTGTGAGTTTCGCTCCGTCATCGTAATTAATGTCAGATTATGCGATAATGTTTGTCCTATCATCCTATTGGTGGTAGTGGCCGGTGTGACTTTCGGTCCGTCGTCATTTTGGTGGGGCATGTGTCATCTAATTAATGTCAAATTGTACGATACTGTTTATCCTATCATCCTTTTGGTTGTAGTGGCCGGTGTGAGTTTCGCTCTGTCATCCTTTTCGTGGGGGGTCTGTCATCGTAATTGATGTCAGATTGTGCGATAGTGTTTGTCCTATCATCCTTTTGGTGGTAAGTGCCGGTGTTAGTTTCGCTCCGTCATCCTTTTGGTGAGGGGTCTGTCATCGTAATTGATGTCAGATTGTGCGATAGTGTTTGTCCTATCATCCTTTTGGTGGTAAGGGCCGATGTGAGTTTCACTCCGCCATCCTTTTGGTGGGGGTTCTGTCATCGTAATTGATGTCGATTGTGCGATAGTGTTTGTCCTATCATCCTTTTGTTGGTAGTGGCCGATGTGAGTTTCGCTTTGTTATCCTTTTGGTGAGGGGTGTGTCATAGTAATTGATGTCAGATTGTGCAATAGGGTTTGTCCTCTCATCTTTTTCGTGGTAGTGGCCGGTGTGAGTTTCGCTCCTTCATCCTTTTGGTGGGGGGTGTGTCATCTAATTGATGTCCGATTGTGCGATAGTGTTTTTCCTATCATCCTTTTCGTGGCAGTGGCCGGTGTGAGTTTCGCTCCGTCATCCTTTTTGTGGGGGGTCTGGCATCGGAATTGATGTCAGATTGTGCGATATTGTTTGTGCTATCATCCTTTTGGTTGTATTGGCCGGTGTGATTTTCTCTCCGTCATCCTTTTGGTGAGGGGTCTGTCATCTTAATTGATGTTAGATTGTGCGATAGTTTTAGTCCTATCATCCTTTTGGTTTTTGTGGCCGGTGTGAGTTTCGCCCCGTCATCCTTTTGGTGGGGGGTCTACCATCTAATTGATGTCAGATTGTGCGATAGTGTTTGTCCTATCATCCTTTTCGTGGTAGTGGCCGGTGTGAGTTTTGCTCCGTCATCCTTTTGGTGGGGGGTCTGTCATCTAATTAATGTCAGATTGTTCAATAGTGTTTGTCCTATCATCCTTTTGGTTGAAGTTGCCGGTGTGTGTTTCGATTTGTCATCCTTTTGGTGGGGGGTATGTCATAGTAATTAATGTCAGGTTATGCGATAGTGTTTGTCCTATCATCCTTTCGTGGTAGAGGCCGGTGTGAGTTTCGCTCTGTCATCCTTTTGGTGGGGGGTCTGTCATCTAATTGATGTCAGATTGTGCAATAGTGTTTGTCCTATCATCCTTTTTGTGGTAGTGGCCGGTGTGAGTTTCGCTCCTTCATCCTATTTGTGGGGGGTCTTTCATCTTAATTGATATCAGATTGTGCGATAATGTTAGTTCTATGATCCTTTTGGTTGTAGTGGCCGGTGTGAGTTTCGCCCCGTCATCCTTTTGGTGGGGGGTCTCTCATCTAATTGATGTCATATTGTACGATTGTGTTTAACCTTTCATCCTTTTCTTGGTAGTGGCTGGTGTGAGTTTCGCTCCGTCATCCTTTTGGTGGAGAGTTTGTCATCTAATTGATGTCAGATTGTGCGATAGTGCTTTTCCTATCATCCCTTTGGTTTAAGTTGCTGGTGTGGGTTTCTCTTTGTCATCCTTTTAGTGGGGGTCTGTCATCGTAATTGATGTCAAATTATGCGATAGTGTTTTTCCTATCATCCTTTCGTGGTAGTGGACGGTGTGAGTTTCGCTCTGTCATCATTTTGGTGGGGGTGTGTCATCTAATTGATGTCAGATTGTGCAATAGTGTTTGTCTTATCAACCTATTGGTGGTAGTGGCTGGTGTCACTTTCGCTCCGTCATTATTTTGGTGGGGGTGTGTCATCTAATTGATGTCAGATTCTGCAATAGTGTTTGTCCTATCATCCTTTTGGTGGTAGTGGCCGGTGTGAGTTTTGCTCCGTCATCCTTTTTGTGAGGGGTCTGTCATCTAATTGAAGTCAGATTATGCGATAGTGTTTGTCTTATCATCCTTTTGGTTGTAATGGTCGGTGTGAGTTTCGCTCCGTCATCCTTTTATGGGGGGTCTGTCATCGTAATTAATGTCAAATTGTACGATACTGTTTATCCTATCATCCTTTTGGTTGTAGTGGCCGGTGTGAGTTTCGCTCTGTCATCCTTTTGGTGGGGGGTCTGTCATTGTAATTGATGTCAGATTGTGCGATAGTGTTTGTCCTATCATCCTTTTGGTGGTATGTGCCGGTGTGAGTTTTACTCCGCCATCCTTTTGGTGGGGGGTCTGTCATCATAATTGATGTCAGATTATGCGATAGTGTTTGTCCTATCATCCTTTTGTTGGTAGTGTCCGGTGTGAGTTTCGCTTTGTCATCCTTTAGGTGAGGGGTCTGTCATAGTAATTGAGGTCAGATTGTGCCATAGTGTTTGTCCTCTCATCTTTTTCGTGGAAGTGGCCGGTGTGAGTTTCGCTCCGTCATCCTTTTGGTGGGGGGTGTGTCATCTAATTGATGTCAGATTGTGCGATAGTGTTTGTCCTATCATCCTTTTCGTGGTAGTAGCCGGTGTGAGTTTCGCTCCATCATCCTTTTGGTGGGGGGTCTGTCATCGTAATTAATGTAAAATTATGCGATAGTGTTTATCCTATCATCCTTTTGGTGGTAGTGGTCGGATTAAGTTTCGCTCCGTCATCCTTTTTGTGGGGGGTCTGTCATCGTAATTGATGTCAGATTGTGGGATAGTGTTTGTCCTATCATCCTTTTGGTGGTAGTGGCCGATGTGAGTTTCACTCTGCCATCCTTTTGGTGGGGGGTCTGTCATCGTAATTGATGTCAAATTATGCGATAGTGTTTGTCTAATATCCTTTTGTTGGTAGTGGCCGGTGTGAGTTTCGCTTTGTCATCCTTTTGGTGAGGGGTTTGTCATTGTAATTGATGTCAGATTGTGCAATACTGTTTGTCCTCTCATCCTTTTCGTGGTAGTGGCCGGTGTGAGTTTCGCTCCGTCATCCTTTTGGTGGGGGGTGTGTCATCTAATTGATGTAAGATTGTGCGATAGTGTTTGTCCTATCATCCTTTTCGTGGTAGGTGCAGATGTGAGTTTCGCTCCGTCATCCTTTTTGTGGGGGGTCTGTCATCGTAATTGATGTCAGATTGTGCGATAGTGTTTGTGCTATCATCCTTTTGGTTGTAGTGGCCAATGTGATATTCGCTCCGTCATCCTTTTTGTGGGGGGTCTGTCATCTTAATTGATGTCAGATTGTGCGATATTGTTAGCCCTATCATCCTTTTGGTTGTAGTGGCCGGTGTGAGTTTCGCCCCGACATCCTTTTGGTGGGGGGTCTGTCATCTAATTGATGACAGATTGTGCAATAGTGTTTGTCCTATCATCCTTTTCATGGTAGAGGCCGGTGTGAGTTTTGCTCCGTCATCCTTTTGGTGGGGGGTCTGTCATCTAATTAATGTCAGATTGTGCGATAGTGTTTGTCCTATAATCCTTTTGGTGGAAGTTGCCGGTGTAAGTTTCACTTTGTCATCCTTTTTGTGGGGGTCTATCATTTAATTGATGTCAGATTGTGCAATAATGTTTGTCCTATCATCCCTTTGGTGGGGGGTATGTCATAGTAATTGATGTCAGACTATGCGATAGTGTTTGTCCTATCATCCTTTCATGGTAGTGGCCGGTGTGAGTTTCGCCCCGTCATCCTTTTGGTGGTGGGTCTGTCATTTTATTGATGTCAGATTGTGCTATAGTGTTTGTCCTAACAACCTTTTGGTGGTAGTGGCCGGTGTGAGTTTCGCTCCGTCATCCTATTTGTGGGGGGTCTGTCATCGTAATTGATGTCAGATTGTGTGATAGTGTTTGTCCTATCATCCTTTCGTGGTAGTGGATGGTGTGAGTTTCGCACTGTCATCATTTTGGGGGGGGGGTGTCATCTAATTGATGTCAGATTGTGCAATAGTATTTGTCCTATCATCCTTTGGGTGGTAGTGGTCGGTGTGAGTTTCGCTCCGTCATCATAATTAATGTCAAATTATGCGATAGTGTTTGTCCTATCATCCTTTTGGTGGTAGTGGTCGGTGTGAGTTTCGCTCCGTCATCCTTTTGGTGGGAGGTCTGTCATCTAATTGATGACAGATTATGTGATAGTGTTTGTCCTATCATCCTTTTGGTTGTAGTGGCCGGTGTGAGTGTCGCTCCGTCATCCTTTTTGTGGGGGGTCTGTCATCGTAATTGATGTCAGATTGTGCGATAGTGTTTATCCTATCATTGTTTTGGTGGTAGTGGCTGATGTGAGTTTCACTCCGCCATCCTTTTGGTGGGGGGTCTGTCATCGTAATTGATGTCAGATTGTGCGGTAGTGTTTGTCCTATCATCCTTTTGTTGGTAGTGGCTGGTCTGAGTTTCTCTTTATCATCCTTTTGGTGAGGGATCTGTCATAGTAATTAATGTCAGATTGTG
This sequence comes from Lathyrus sativus, assembly GCA_963859935.3. Lineage (NCBI taxonomy): Eukaryota > Viridiplantae > Streptophyta > Magnoliopsida > Fabales > Fabaceae > Lathyrus > Lathyrus sativus. The sequence continues at coordinate 267,227,601 of OZ012738.1, forward strand.
CAATAGTATTTGTCGTCTCATCCTTTTCGTGGTAGTGGCTGGTGTGAGTTTCACTCTGTCATCCTTTTGGTGGGGGGCTGTGTCATCTAATTGATGTCAGATTGTGCGATAGTGTTTGTCCTATCATCCTTTTCGTGGTAGTGGCTGGTGTGAGTTTCGCTCCGTCATCCTTTTTGTGGGGGATCTGTCAACGTAATTGATGTCAGAGTATGCGATAGTGTTTGTCCTATCATCCTTTTGTTGGTAGTGGCCGGTGTGAGTTTTGCCCCGTCATCCTTTTTGTGGGGGGTGTGTCATCTAATTGATGTCCGATTGTGCGATAGTGTTTGTCCTATCATCCTTTTCGTGGTAGTGGCCGGTGTGACTTTCGCTCCATCATCCTTTTGGTGGGGGGTCTATCATCGTAATTAATGTTAAATTATGCGATAGTGTTTGTCCTATCATCCTTTTGGTGGTAGTGGTCGGTGTGAGTTTCGCTCTGTCATCCTTTTTGTGGGGGGTCTGTCATCGTAATTGATGTCAAATTGTGCGATAGTGTTTGTCCTATCATCCTTTCGTGGTAGTGGACGGTGTGAGTTTCCCTCTGTCATCATTTTGGTGGGGGTGTGTCATCTAATTGATGTCAGATTGTGCAATAGTATTTGTCCTATCATCCTTTTGGTGGTAGTGGTCGGTGTGAGTTTCGCTCCGCCTTCGTAATTCATGTCAAATTATGTGATAGTGTTTGTCCTATCATCCTTTCGGTGGTAGTGGCCGGTGTGAGTTTCGCTCCGTCATCCTTTTGGTGGGGGGGTCTGTCATCTTAATTGATGTCAAATTATGCGATAGTGTTTATCCTATCATCGTTTTGGTGGTAGTGGTCAATGTGAGTTTCGCTCTGTCAACCTTTTGGTGGGGGGTCTGTCATCTTAATTGATGTCAGATTGTGCGATAGTGTTAGTCTTATCATCCTTTTGTTGGTAATGGCCGGTGTGAGTTTCGCTTTGTCATCCTTTTGGTGAGGGGTCTCATAGTAATTGATGTCAGATTGTGCAATAGTGTTTATCCTATCATCCTTTTGGTAGGGAGTCTATCATCTAAATGATGTCAGATTGTGCGTATGTTTGGACTATCATCCTTTTAGAGGGGGGTCTATCATCTTAATTAATGTCAAATTGTTCGATATTGTTTGTCCTATCATACTTTTGGTTTAAGTGGCAGGTATGAGTTTCGCTCCGTCATCCTTTTGGTGGGGGGTCTATCATCGTAATTGATGTTAGACTGTGCGATAGTGTTTGTCCTATCATCCTTTTGTGGTAATGGTCGGTGTGTCTTTTGCTCCGTCATCCTTTTGGTGGGGAGTTTGTCATCGTAATTGATGTCATATTGTGCGAAAGTGTTTGTCCTATCATCCTTTTGGTGGTAGTGGCCGGTGTGACTTTCGTTTTGTCATCCTTTTGGTGGGGGGTCTGTCATAGTAATTGATGTCAGATTGTGCGATAGTGTTTTTCTTGTCATCCTTTTCGTGGTAGTGGCCGGTGTGAGTTTTGCTCCGTCATCCTTTTGGTGGGGAGTGTATCATCTAAATGATGTCAGATTGTGCGTGTGTTTGGCCTATCATCCTTTTGGTGGAAGTGGTCGGTGTGAGTTTCGCTCCATCATCCTTTTAGAGGGGGGGTCTTTCATCTTAATTAATGTCAAATTGTGCGATATTGTTTGTCCTATCATCCTTTTGGTTTAAGTGGCCGGTGTGAGTTTCGCTCCGTCATCCTTTTGGTGGGGGGTCAATCATCGTAAATGATGTTAGATTGTGCGATAGTCTTTGTCCTATCATCCTTTTGGTGGAAATGGCCTGTGTGTGTTTTGCTCCGTCATCCTTTTGGTGGGGAGTATGTCATTGTAATTGAATACATATTGTGCGATAGTGTTTGTCCTATCATCCTTGTGGTGGTAGTGGCCGGTGTGACTTTCGTTTTGTCATCCTTTTGGTGGGGGGTCTGTCATAGTAATTGATGTCAGATTGTGCGATAGTGTTTGTCCTGTCATCCTTTTCGTGGTAGTGGTCGGTGTGAGTTTCGCTCCGTCATCCTTTTGGTAGGGGGTGTGTCATCTAATTGATGTCATATTGTGCGATAGTGTTTGTCCTATCATCCTTTTCGTGGTAGTCGCCGGTGTGAGTCTCGCTCCGTCATTCTATTTGTGGGGGGTCTGTCATCGTAATTGATGTCAGATTGTGCAATAGTGTTTGTCCTTACATCCTTTTGGTGGTAGTGGTCAATGTGAGTTTCGCACTGACATCCTTTTTGTGGGGGGTCTGTAATCTTAATTGATGTCATATTGTATGATAGTGTTAGTTCTATCATCCTTTTGGTTGTAGTGGCCGGTGTGAGTTTCGCCCCGTCATCCTTTTGGTGGGGGGTCTGTCATCTAATTGATGTCAGATTGTGCGATACTGTTTGTCCTATCATCCTTTTCGTGGTAGTGGCCAGTGTAAGTTTCGCTCCGTCATCCTTTTGGTGGGGGGTTTGTCATCTAATTGACGTCAGATTGTGCGATAGTATTTGTCCTATCATCCTTTTGGTGGAAGTTATCGGTGTGAGTTTCGCTTTGTCATCCTTTTGGTGGGGGGTCTGTCAACGTAATTGATGTCAGATTATGCGATAGTGTTTGTCCTATCATCCTTTCGTGGTAGTGGACGGTGTAAGTTTCGCTCTGTCATCATTTTGGTGGGGGTGTGTCTTCTAATTGATATCAAATTGTGCAATAGTATTTGACCTATCATCCTTTTGGTGGTAGTGGTCGGTGTGAGTTTCGTTCCGTCATCCTTTTGGTGGGGGGTATGTCATCTAAATGATGTCAGATTGTGCGATATTGTTTATCTTATCATCCTTTTGGTTTAAGTGGCCGGTGTGAGTTTCGCTCCGTCATCCTTTTGGTGGGGGGTCTGTCATCATAATTGATGTTAGATTGTGCGATAGTGTTTGTCCTATCATCCTTTGGTGAAATGGTCGGTGTGTGTTATGCTCCGTCATCCTTTTGGTGGGGGGTCTGTAATCGTTATTGATGTTATATTGTGCGATAGTGTTTGTCCTATCATCCTTTTGGTGGTAGTGGCCAGTGTGAGTTTCGTTTGTCATCCTTTTCGTGGGGGTCTGTCATCTAATTGATGTAATATTATGCGATAGTGTTTGTCCTATCATTGTTTTGGTGGTAGTGGCCGGTGTGAGTTTTGCTCCGTCATCCTTTTTGTGGGGGGTCTATCATCTAATTTATGTCAGATTGTGCGATGGTGTTTATCCTATCATCCTTTTTGTGGTAGTGGTCGATGTGAGTTTCACTCTTTCATTATTTTGGTGGAGGGTCTGTCATCTTAATTGATGTCAGATTGTGCGATAGTGTTTGTCATATCATCCTTTTGTTGATAGTGGCCGGTGTGAGTTTCGCTTTGTCATCCTTTTGGTGGGGGGGTCTGTCATAGTAATTAATGTCAGATTGTGCGATAGTGTTTGTTGTATCATCCTTTTGGTGGTAGTGACCGGTGTGAGTTTTGCTCCGTCATCCTTTTTTTGGGGGGTCTATCATCTAATTGATGTCAGATTGTGTGATAGTGTTTATCCTATCATCCTTTTGGTGGTAATGGCCGATGTGAGTTTCGCTCCGTCATCCTTTTGGTGTGTCTATCATGTTAATTGATGTCAGATTGTGCGATAGTGTTAGTCCTATCATCCTTTTGGTTGTAGTGGCCGGTGTGAGTTTAGCTCTGTCATCCTTTTTGTGGGCGTATGCCATCTAATTGATGTCAGATTGTGCGATAGTGTTTTTCCTATCTTCCTTTTCGTGGTAGTGGCCGGTGTGAGTTTCGCTCCGTCATGCTTTTGATGGGGGTCTGTCATCTAATTAATGTCAGATTATGCGATAGTGTTTGGCCTATCATCCTTTTGGTGGTAGTGGCCGGTGTGAGTTTCGCTCCGTCATCATTTTGGTGGGGGGTCTGTCATCTAATTTATGTCAGATTGTGCAATAATGTTTGTCCTATTATCCTTTTGGTGTAGTGGCCGGTGTGAGTTTCGCTACGTCATCCTTTTGGTGGGGGGTCTATCATCGTAACTAATGTCAAATTGTGCGATACTGTTTATCCTATCATCCTTTTGGTGGTAGTGGCTGGTGTGAGTTTTGCTCCGTCATCCTTTTGGTGGGGGGTCTGTCATCGTAATTGATGTCAGATTGTGTGACAGTATTTGTCCTATCATGCTTTTGGTGGTAGTGACCGGTGTGAGTTTCGCTCTGTCATCCTTTTTGTGGGGGATCTATCATTTAATTGATGTCAGATTGCGCGATAGTGTTTATCCTATCATGCTTTTGGTGGTAATGGCCGTTGTGAGTTTCGCTCCGTTATCCTTTTGGTGGGGGGGTGTTGCATCTTAATTGATGTCAGGTTGTGCGATAGTGTTAGTCCTATCATCCTATTGGTTGTAGTGGCTGGTGTGAGTTTCGCTCTATCATCCTTTTGGTGGGCGTGTGTCATCTAATTGATGTCAGATTGTGCGATAGTGTTTGTTCTATCTTCCTTTTCGTGGTAGTGGCCGGTGTGAGTTTCGCTCCATCATCCTTTTGGTGGGGGTCTGTCATCTAATTGATGTCAGATTGTGCGAGAGTGTTTGACCTATCATCCTTTTTGTGTCGTAGTGTCGGCGTGAGTTTCGCTCCATCATCCTTTTGGAGGGGGGTCTTTCATCTAATTGATGAGAGATTATTGGATAGTGTTTGTGCTATCATCCTTTTGGTTGTAGTGGCCGGTGTGATTTTCGCTCTGTCATCCATTTATGGGGGGTCTGTCATCGTAATTAATGTCAAATTGTGCGATATTGTTTATCCTATCATCCTTTTGGTTTAAGTGGCCGGTGTGACTTTCGCTCCGTCATCCTTTTGGTGGGGGGTCTTCCATCGTAATTGATGTTAGATTGGGCAATAGTGTTTGTCCTATCATCCTTTAGTGGTAATGGTCGGTGTGTGTTTTGTTCTGTCATCCTTTTGGTGGGGGGTCTGTCATCTAAATGATGTCAGATTGTGCGAGAGTGTTTGGCCTATCATCCTTTTGGTGGTAGTGGTCGGTGTGAGTTTCGCTCCATCATCCTTTTGGAGGGGGGTCTTTCATCTAATTGATGTCAGATTATGCGATAGTGTTTCTGCTATCATCCTTTTGGTTGTAGTGGCCAGTCTGATTTTCGCTCCGTCATCCTTTTGGTGGGGGGTCTGTCAACTAATTAATGTCAGATTATGTGATAGTGTTTGTCCTATCATCCTTTTGGTGGTAGTGGCCGGTGAGAGTTTCACTCCGTCATCCTTTTGGTGGGGGGTCTGTCATCTTAATTGATGCCAAATTTTGCGATAGTGTTTGTCCTTTCATCCTTTTGGTTGTAGTGTCCGGTGTGAGTTTCGCTCTATCATCCTTTTGGTGGGGGTGTGTCATCTAATTGATGTCGGATTGTGCGATAATGTTTGTCCTATCATCCTTTTATTGATAGTGGCCAGTGAGAGTTTCACTTTGTCATCCTTTTGGTGGGGGGTCTGTCATAGTAATTGATGTCAGATTGTGCGATAGTGTTTGTCCTATCATCCTTTTGGTGGTAGTGGCCGGTGTGATTTTCGCTTCGTCATCCTTTTGTTGGGGGGTCTATCATCTAATTGATGTCAGATTGTGCGATAGTGTTTGTCCTATCAACCTTTTGGTGGTAGTGGCCGGTGTGAGTTTCGTTTTGTCATCCTTTTCGTGGGGGTCTATCATCTAATTGTGTCAGATTATGCGATAGTGTTTGGCATATTATCCTTTTGGTGGTAGTGGTCGGTGTGAGTTTCGCTCCATCATCCTTTTGGTGGGCGGTCTTTCAACTAATTAATGTCAGATTATGCGATAGTGTTTGTCCTATCATCCTTTTGGTGGTAGTGGCCGGTGTGAGTTTCACACCGTCATCCTTTTGGTGGGGGGTCTGTCATCTTAATTGATGTCAAATTGTGCGATAGTGTTAGTCCTATCATCCTTTTGGTTGTAGTGGCCGGTGTGAGTTTCGCTCTGTCATCCTTTTGGTAGGGGTGTGTCATCTAATTGTTGTCTGATTGTGCGATAGTGTTTGTTCTATCATCCTTTTGTTGATAGTGTCCGATGTGAGTTTCTCTTCGTCATCCTTTTGACGGGGGTCTGTCATAGTAATTGATGTCAGATTGTGCGATAGTGTTTGTCCTATCTTCCTTTTGGTGGTAGTGGATGGTGTGATTTTCGCTCCGTCGTCCTTTTGTTTGGGGGTCTGTCATTGTAATTGACGTTAGATTGTGCGATAGTGTTTGTCCTATCATCCTTTCTGTGGTAGTGACCGGTGTGAGTTTCGCTCCGTCATCCTTTTTGTGGGGGGGTCTATCATCTAATTGATGTCAGATTGTGCGATAGTGTTTATCCTATCATCCTTTTGGTGGTAATGGCCGATGTGAGTTTCGCTCCGTCATCCTTTTGGTGAGGGGTCTGTCATCTTAATTGATGTCAGATTGTGCGATAGTGTTAGTGCTGTCATCCTTTTGGTTGTAGTGGCCGGTGTGAGTTTCGCTCTATCATCCTTTTGGTGGGGGTGTGTCATCTAATTGATGTTAGATTGTGCGATAGTGTTTTTCCTATCTTCCTTTTCATGGTAGTGGCCGGTGTGAGTTTAGCTCCGTCGTCCTTTTGGTGGGGGTTTGTCATCTAATTGATGTTAGATTATGCGAAAGTGTTTGGCCTATCATCCTTTTGGTGGTAGTGGCCGGTGTGAGTTTCGCTCCGTCATCCTTTTGGTGGAGGGTCTGTCATCTAATTGATGTCAGATTATGCAGTAGTGTTTGTCCTGTCATCCTTTTGGTGTAGTGGTCGGTGTGAGTTTCGCTACGTCATCCTTTTGGTTAGGGGTCACATCATCGTAATTAATGTCAAATTGTGCGATACTGTTTATCCTATCATCCTTTTGGTGGTAGTGGCCAGTGTGAGTTTCGCTCCGTCATCCTTTTGGTGGGGGGTCTGTCATCATAATTGATGTCAGATTGTGCGATGGTGTATGTCCTATCATCCTTTTGGTGGTAGTGGCCGGTGTGATTTTCGCTCCGTCATCCTTTTCTTGGGGGGTCTGTCATCGTAATTGATGTCAGATTGTACGATAGTGTATATCCTATCATCCTTTTGGTGGTAGCGGCCGATGTGAGTTTCACTCTGTCATCCTTTTGGTGGGGGGTCTGTCATCTTAATTGACTAAAATTGTGCGATAGTGTTAGTCCTATCATCCTTTTGGTTGTAGTGGCCTGTCTGAGTTTCGCTCTGTCATCCTTTTGGTGCGGGTGTGTCATCTAATTGATGTCAGATTGAGCGATAGTGTTTGTCCTATCATCATTTTGTTGATAGTGGCCGGTGTGAGTTTCGCTTTGTCATCCTTTTGGTGGGGGGCCTGTCATAGTAATTGATGTTAGATTGTGCGATAGTGTTTGTCCTATCATCCTTTTGGTGGTAGTGGCCGGTGTGATTTTTGCTCCGTCATCCTTTTGTTTGAGGGTCTGTCATTGTAATTGATGTCAGATTATGCGATAGTGTTTGTCCTATCATCCTTTTGGTGGTAATGGCCGATATGAGTTTCGCTCTGTCATCCTTTTGGTGAGGGGTCTGTCATCTTAATTGATGTCAGATTGTGCGATAGTGTTAGTGCTATCATCCTTTTGGTTGTAGTGGTCAGTGCGAGTTTCGCTCTGTCATCCTTTTGGTGGGGGTGTGTCATCTAATTGATGACAGATTGTGCAATAGTGTTTGTCCAATATTCCTTTTCAAGGTAGTGGCCGGTGTGAGTTTGGCTCCGTCATCCTTTTGGTGGGGGTCTGTCATCTAATTGATGTCAGATTATGCGATAGTGTTTGGCCTATCATCCTTTTGGTGGTAGTGGCCGGTGTGAGTTTTGCTTCGTCATCCTTTTGGTGGGGGGTCTGTCATCTAATTGATGTCAGATTATGCAATAGTGTTTGTCCTATCATCCTTTTGGTGGTAGTGGCCAGTGTGAGTTTCACTCCGTCATCCTTTTGGTGGGGGGTCTGTCATCTTAATTGATGTCAAATTGTGCGATAGTGTTTGTCCTTTCATCCTTTTGGTTGTAGTGGCCGGTGTGAGTTTCGCTATGTCATCCTTTTGGTGGGGGTGTGTCATCTAATTGATGTCAGATTGTGCGATAGTGTTTGTCGTATCATCCTTTTGTTCATAGTGGCCAGTGTGAGTTTCGCTTTGTTATCCTTTTGGTGGGGGGTCTGTCATAGTAATTGATGTCAAATTGTGCGATAGTGTTAGTCCTATCATCCTTTTGGTTGTAGTGGCCGATGTGAGTTTTGCTCTATCATCCTTTTGGTGGGGGTGTGTCATCTAATTGATGTCAGATTGTGCGATAGTGTTTGTCCTATCTTCCTTTTCGTGGTAGTGGCCGGTGTGAGTTTGGCTCTGTCATCCTTTTGGTAGGGGTCTGTCATCTAATTGATGTCAGATTATTCGATAGTGTTTGGCCTATCATCCTTTTGGTGGTAGTGGTCGGTGTGAGTTTCGCTCCGTCATCCTTTTGGTGGGGGGTCTGTCATCTAGTTGATGTCAGATTATGCAATAGTGTTTGTCCTGTCATCCTTTTGGTGTAGTGGCCGGTGTGAGTTTCATTACGTCATCCTTTTGGTGGGCGGTCTGTCATCGTAATTAATGTGAAATCGTGTGATACTGTTTATCCTATCATCCTTTTGGTGGTAGTGGCCGGTGTGAGTTTTGCTCCGTCATCCTTTTGGTGGGGGGTCTGTCATCATAATTGATGTCAGATTGTGCGATGGTGTTTGTCCTATCATCCTTTTGGTGGTAGTGGCCGGTGTAATTTACGCTCCGTAATCCTTTTGTTGGGGGGTCTGTCATCGTAATTGATGTCAGATTGTACAATGGTGTTTATCCTATCATCCTTTTGGTGGTAGTGGCCGGTGTGAGTTTCGCTCCGTCATCCTTTTTGTGGGGGGTGTGTCATCTAATTGATGTCAGATTGTGCGATAGTGTTTGTCCTATCATCCTTTTCGTGGTAGTGGCCGGTGTGACTTTCGCTCCATCATCCTTTTGGTGGGGGGTCTGTCATCGTAATTAATGTAAAATTATGCGATAGTGTTTGTCCTATCATCCTTTGGGTGGTAGTGGTCGGTGTGAGTTTCGCTCTGTCATCCTTTTTGTGGGGGGTCTGTCATCGTAATTGATGTCAATTTGTGCAATAGTGTTTGTCCTATCATCCTTTCGTGGTAGTGGACGGTGTGAGTTTCCCTCTGTCATCATTCTGGTGGGGGTGTGTCATCTAATTGATGTCAGATTGTGCAATAGTATTTGTCCTATCATCCTATTTGTGGTAGTGGTCGGTGTGAGTTTCGCTCCGTCATCGTAATTAATGTCAAATTATGCGATAGTGTTTGTCCTATCATCCTTTCGGTGGTAGTGGCCGGTGTGAGTTTCGCTCCGTCATCCTTTTGGTGGGGGGTTTGTCATCTTAATTGATATCAGATTGTGCGATAGTGTTTATCCTATTATCGTTTTGGTGGTAGTGGTCAATGTGAGTTTCGCTCTGTCATCCTTTTGGTGGGGGTCTGTCATCTTAGTTGATGTCAGATTGTGCGATAGTGTTAGTCTTATCATCCTTTTGTTGGTAGTGGCCGGTGTGACTTTCGCTTTGTCATCCTTTTGGTGAGGGGTTTGTCATAGTAATTGATGTCAGATTGTGCAATAGTGTTTGTCATATCATCCTTTTTGTGGTAGTGGTCGGTGTGAGTTTTGCTCCGGCATCCTTTTGGTGGGGAGTCTATCATCTAAATGATGTCAGATTGTGCGTATGTTTGGCCTATCATCCTTTTGGTGGTAGTGGTCGGTGTGAGTTTCGCTCCATCATCCTTTTAGAGGGGGGTCTATCATCTTAATTAATGTCAAATTATGCAATATTGTTTGTCCTATCATACTTTTGGTTTAAGTGGTCGGTATGAGTTTCACTCTGTCATCCTTTTGGTGGGGGGTCTATCATCGTAATTGATGTTAGATTGTGCGATAGTGGTTGTCCTATCATCCTTTGGTGGTAATGGCCGGTGTGTGTTTTGCTCCGTCATCCTTTTGGTGGGGAGTCTGTCATCGTAATTGATGTCATATTGTGCGATAGTGTTTGTCCTATCATCCTTTTGGTGGTAGTGGCCGGTGTGACTTTCGTTTTGTCATCCTTTTGGTGGGGGGTCTGTCATAGTAATTAATGTCAGATTGTGCGATAGTGTTTGTCTTGTCATCCTTTTCGTGGTAGTGGCCGGTGTGAGTTTTGCTCTGTCATCCTTTAAGTGGGGAGTGTATCATCTAAATGATGTCAGATTGTGCGTGTGTTTGGCCTATCATCCTCTTGGTGGAAGTGGTCGGTGTGAGTTTCGCTCCATCGTCCTTTTAGAGGGGGGGTCTTTCATCTTAATTAATGTCAAATTGTGTGATATTATTTGTCCTATCATCCTTTTGGTTTAAGTGGCCGGTGTGAGTTTCGCCTTGTCATCCTTTTGGTGGGGGGTCTATCATCGTAATTGATGTTAGGTTGTGCGATAGTGTTTGTCCTATCATCCTTTGGTGGTAATGGCCGGTGTGTGTTTTGCTCCGTCATCCTTTTGGTGGGGAGTCTGTCATCGTAATTGATGTCATATAGTGCGATAGTGTTTGTCCTATCATCCTTTTGGTGGTAGTGGCCGGTGTGACTTTCGTTTTGTCATCCTTTTGGTGGGGGGTCTGTCATAGTAATTGATGTCAGATTGTGCGATAGTGTTTGTCCTGTCATCCTTTTCGTGGTAGTGGTCGGTGTGAGTTTCGCTCCGTCATCCTTTTGGTGGGGGGTGTGTTATCTATTTGATGTCAGATTGTGCAATAGTGTTTGTCCTATCATGCTTTTTGTGGTAGTGGCCGGTGTGAGTTTCACTCCGTCATTCTATTTGTGGGGGGTCTGTCATCGTAATTGATGTCAGATTGTGCGATAGTGTTTGTCCTAACATCCTTTTGGTGGTAGTGGTCAATGTGAGTTTCGCTCTCACATCCTTTTTGTGGGGGGTCTGTAATCTTAATTGATGTCATACTGTACGATAGTGTTTGTCCTATCATCCTTTTGGTGGAAGTTACCGGTGTGAGTTTCGCTTTGTCATCCTTTTGGTGGGGGGTCTGTCAACGTTATAGATGTCAGATTATGTGATAGTGTTTGTCCTATCATCCTTTCATGGTAGTGGACGGTGTAAGTTCGCTCTGTCATCATTTTGGTGGGGGTGTGTCTTCTAATAGATGTCAAATTGTGCAATAGTATTTGACCTATCATCCTTTTTGTGGTAGTGGTCGGTGTGAGTTTCGTTCCGTCATCCTTTTGGTGGGGGGTCTGTCATCTAAATGATGTCAGATTGTGCGATAGTGTTTGTCCTATCATCCTTTTGTGAAATGGTCGGTGTGTGTTTTGCTCCGTCATCCTTTTGGTGGGGGGTCTGTAATCGTTATTGATGTTATATTGTGCGATAGTGTTTGTCCTATCATCCTTTTGGTGGTAGTGGCCAGTGTGAGTTTCGTTTGTCATCCTTTTCGTGGGGGTCTGTCATCTAATTGATGTCATATTATGCGATAGTGTTTGTCCTATCATCGTTTTGGTGGTAGTGGCCGGTGTGAGTTTTGCTCCGTCATCCTTTTTGTGGGGGGTCTATCATCTAATTGATGTAATATTGTGCAATGGTGTTTATCCTATCATCCTTTTGGTGGTAGTGGTCGATGTGAGTTTCACTCTGTCATTATTTTGGTGGAGGGTCTGTCATCTTAATTGATGTCAGATTGTGCGATAGTGTTAGTCCTATCATCCTTTTGGTTGTAGTTACCGGTGTGAGTTTTGCTCTTTCATCCTTTTGGTGGGGGTGTGTCATCTAATTGATGTCAGATTGTGCGATAGTGTTTGTCATATCATCCTTTGGTTGATAGTGGCCAGTGTGAGTTTCGCTTTGTCATCCTTTTGGTGGGGGGTCTGTCATAGTAATTGATGTCAGATTGTGCGATAGTGTTTGTCGTATCATCCTTTTGGTGGTAACGACCGGTGTGATTTTTGCTACGTCATCCTTTTTGTGGGGGGTCTATCATATAATTGATGTCAGATTGTGCGATAGTGTTTATCCTATCATCCTTTTGGTGGTAATGGCCGATGTGAGTTTCGCTCCGTCATCCTTTTGGTGTGTCTATCATCTTAATTGATGTCAGATTGTACGATAGTGTTTGTTCTACCATCCTTTTGTTGATAGTGTCCGGTGTGAGTTTCACTTTGTCATCCTTTTGGTGGGGGGTCTGTCATAGTAATTGATGTCAGATTGTGCGATAGTGTTTTTCCTATCTTCCTTTTCGTGCTAGTGGCCGGTGTGAGTTTCGCTCCGTCATCTAATTAATGTCAGATTATGCGATAGTGTTTGGCCTATCTTCCTTTTGGTGGTAGTGGCCGGTGTGAGTTTCGCTCCGTCATCCTTTTGGTGGGGGGTCTGTCATCTAATTTATGTCAGATTATGCAATAGTGTTTGTCCTATTATCCTTTTGGTGTAGTGGCCGGTGTGAGTTTCGCTACGTCATCCTTTTGGTGGGGCGTCTATCATCGTAATTAATGTCAAATTGTGCGATACTGTTTATCCTATCATCCTTTTGGTGGTAGTGGCTGGTGTGAGTTTCACTCCGTCATCCTTTTGGTGGGGGCTCTATCATCGTAATTGATGTCAGATTGTGTGATAGTGTTTGTCCTATCATCCTTTTGGTGGTAGTGACCGGTGTGAGTTTCGCTCCGTCATCCTTTTTGTGGGGGGTCTATCATTTAATTGATGTCAAATTGCGTGATAGTGTTTATCCTATCATCCTTTTGGTGGTAATGGTCGTTGTGAGTTTCGCTCCGTCATCCTTTTGGTGGGGGGGGGGGGGGGGGGGGGGTCTGTCATCTTAATTGATGTCAGGTTGTGCGATAGTGTTAGTCCTATCATCCTCTTGGTTGTAGTGGCTGGTGTGAGTTTCGCTCTGTCATCCTTTTGGTGGGCGTGTTTCATCTAATTGATGTCGGATTGTGCGATAGTGTTTGTCCTATCTTCCTTTTCGTGGTAGTGGCCGGTGTGAGTTTCGCTCCGCCATCCTTTTGGTGGGGGTCTGTCATCTAATTGATGTCAGATTGTGCGAGAGTGTTTGACCTATCATCCTTTTTGTGTCGTAGTGTCGGCGTGAGTTTCGCTCCATCATCCTTTTGGAGGGGGGTCTTTCATCTAATTGATGAGAGATTATGCGATAGTGTTTGTGCTATCATCCTTTTGGTTGTAGTGGCTGGTGTGATTTTCGCTCCGTCATCCATTTGGGGGGGGGGGGGTCTGTCATCGTAATTAATGTCAAATTGTGCGATATTGTTTATCCTATCATCCTTTTGGTTTAAGTGGCCGGTGTGACTTTCACTCCGTCATCCTTTTGGTGGGGGGTCTTCCATCGTAATGGATGTTAGATTGGGCAATAGTGTTTGTCCTATCATCCTTTAGTGGTAATGGTCAGTGTGTGTTTTGCTCCGTCATCCTTTTGGTGGGGGGTCTGTCATCTAAATGATGTCAGATTGTGCGAGAGTGTTTGGCCTATCATCCTTTTGGTGGTAGTGGTCGGTGTGAGTTTCGCTCCATCATCCTTTTGGAGGGGGGTTCTTTCATCTAATTGATGTCATACTATGCGATAGTGTTTCTGCTATCATCCTTTTGGTTTTAGTGGCCAGTCTGATTTTCGCTCCTTCATCCTTTTGGTGGGGGGTCTCTCAACTAATTAATGTCAGATTATGCGATAGTGTTTGTCCTATCATCCTTTTGGTGGTAGTGGCCAGTGTGAGTTTCACTCCGTCATCCTTTTGGTGGGGGGTCTGTCATCGTAATTAATGCCAAATTAAGCGATAGTGTTTGTCCTTTCATCCTTTTGGTTGTAGTGGCCGTTGTGAGTTTCACTCTATCATCCTTTTGGTGGGGGTGTAATCTAATTGATGTCAGATTGTGCAATAATGTTTGTCCTATCATCCTTTTGTTGATAGTGGCCAGTGTGAGTTTCGCTTTTTCATCCTTTTGGTGGGGGGTCTGTCATAGTACTTGATGTCAGATTTTGCGATAGTGTTTCGCATATTATCCTTTTGGTGGTAGTGGCCGGTGTGATTTTCGCTTCGTCATCCTTTTGTTGGGGGGTCTATCATCTAATTGATGTCAGATTGTACGATAGTGTTTGTCGTATCATCCTTTTGGTGGTAGTGGCCGGTGTGAGTTTCGTTTTGTCATCCTTTTCGTGGGGGTCTGTCATCTAATTGATGTCAGATTGTGCGATAGTGTTTGTCCTATCATCCTTTTGGTGGTAGTGGCCGGTGTGAGTTTCACTCCGTCATCCTTTTGGTGGGGGGTCGTTCATCTTAATTGATGTCAAATTGTGCGATAGTGTTAGTCCTATCATCCTTTTGGTTGTAGTGGCCGGTGTGAGTTTTGCTCTGTCATCCTTTTGGTGGGGGTGTGTCATCTAATTGATGTCAGACTGTGCGATAGTGTTTGTTCTATCATCCTTTTGTTGATAGTGTCTGGTGTGAGTTTCACTTTGTCATCCTTTTGGTGGGGGGTTTGTCATAGTAATTGATGTAAGATTGTACAATAGTGTTTGTCCTATCATCCTTTCTGTGGTAGTGACCGGTGTGAGTTTCGCTCCGTCATCCTTTTGGTGAGGGGTCTGTCATCTTAATTGATGTCAGATTGTACGATAGTGTTAGTGCTATCATCCTTTTGGTTGTAGTGGCCGGTGTGAGTTTAGCTCTGTCATCCTTTTGGTGGGGGTGTGTTATCTAATTGATGTTAGATTGTGCGATAGTGTTTGTCCTATCTTCCTTTTCGTGGTAGTGGCCGGTGTGAGTTTGGCTCCGTCATCCTTTTGGTGGGGGTCTGTCATCTAATTGATGTCAGATTATGCGATAGTGTTTGGCCTATCATCCTTTTGGTGGTAGTGGCCGGTGTGAGTTTCGCTCTGTCATCCTTTTGGTATAGTGGCCGGTGTGAGTTTCGTTACGTCATCCTTTTGGTGGGGGGTCTATCATCGTAATTAATGTCAAATTGTGCGATACTGTTTATCCTATCATCCTTTTGGTGGTAGTGGCAGGTGTGAGCTTCGCTCCGTCATCATTTTGGTGGGGGGTCTGTCATCATAATTGATGTCAGATTGTGCGATGGTGTTTGTCCTATCATCCTTTTGGTGGTAGTGACCGGTGTGACATTCACTCCGTCATCCTTTTGTTGGGGGGTCTGTCATCGTAATTGATGTCTAATTGTACGATAGTGTTAGTCCTATCATCCTTTTGGTGGTAGTGGCCGATGTGAGTTTCACTCCGTCATCCTTTTGGTGGGGGGTCTGTCATCTTTATTGAATTAAAATTGTGTGATAGTGTTAGTCCTATCATCGTTTTGGTTGTAGTGGCCTGTGTGAGTTTCGCTCTGTCATCCTTTTGGTGCGGGTGTGTCATCTAATTGATGTCAGATTGAGCGATAATGTTTGTCATATCATCCTTTTATTTATAGTGGCCGGTGTGAGTTTTGCTTTGTCATCCTTTTGTTGGGGGGTCTGTCATCGTAATTGATGTCAGATTGTGCGATGGTGTTTGTCCTATCATCCTTTTGGTGGTAGTGACCGGGGTGACATTCACTCCGTCATCCTTTTGTTGGGGGGTCTGTCATCGTAATTGATGTCTAATTGTACGATAGTGTTTATCCTATCATCCTTTTGGTGGTAGTGGCCGATGTGAGTTTCACTCCGTCATCCTTTTGGTGGGGGGTTTGTCATCTTAATTGAATTCAAATTGTGCGATAATGTTAGTCCTATCATCCTTTTGGTTGTAGTGGCCTGTGTGAGTTTCGCTCTGTCATCCTTTTGGTGCGGGTGTGTCATCTAATTGATGTCAGATTGTGCGATAGTGTTTGTCCTATCATCCTTTTGTTGATAGTGGCTGGTGTGAGTTTCGCTTTGTCATCCTTTTCGTGGGGGTTCTGTCATAGTAATTTATGTTAGATTGTGCGATAGTGTTTGTCCTATCATCCTTTTGGTTGTAGTGGCCGGTGTGATTTTCGCTCCGTCATCCTTTTGTTTGGGTGTCTGTCATTGTAATTTATGTCAGATTGTGCGATAGTGTTTGTCCTATCATCCTATTTGTGGGAGTGACAGGTGTGAGTTTCGCTCCGTCATCCTTTTAGTGGGGGGCCTATCATCTAATTGATGTCAAATTGTGCGATAATGTTTATCCTATCATCCTTTTGGTGGTAATGGCTGATATGAGTTTCGCTCCGTCATCCTTTTTGTGAGGGGTCTGTCATCTTAATTGATGTCAGATTTTGCAATAGTGTTTGTCCTGTCATCCTTTTTTTGGGGGGTCTATCATCTAATTGATGTCAGATTGTGCGATAGTGTTAGTGCTATCATCCTTTTGGTTTTAGTGGCCTGTGTGAGTTTCGCTCTGTCATCCTTTTGGTGGGGGTGTGTCATTTAATTGATGTCAGATTGTGCGATAATATTTGTCCTATCTTCCTTTTCGTGGTAGTGCCGGAGTGAGTTTGGCTCCGTCATCCTTTTGGTGGGGGTCTGTCATCTAATTGATGTCAGATTATGCGATAGTGTTTGGCCTATCATCCTTGTGGTGGTAGTGACCGGTGTGAGTTTCGCTCCGTCATCTTTTTGGCGGGGGGTCTGCCATCTAATTGATGTCAGATTTTGCAATAGTGTTTTTCCTATCATCCTTTTGGTGATAGTGGCCGGTGTGAGTTTCACTCCGTCATCCTTTTGGTAGGGGGTTTGTCATCTTAATTGATGTCAAATTGTGCGATAGTGTTTGTCCTTTCATCCTTTTGGTTGTAGTGGCCGGTGTGAGTTTCGCTCCGTCATCCTTTTGGTGGGGGTGTGTCATCTAATTGATGTCAGATTGTGCGATAGTGTTTGTCCTATCATCCTTTTGTTGATAGTGGCCAGTGTGAGTTTCGTTTTGTCATCCTTTTGGTGGGGGGTCTGTCATAGTAATTGATGTCAGATTGTGCGATAGTGTTTGTCCTATCATCCTTTTGGTGGTAGTGGCCGTTATGATTTTCGCTTTGTCATCCTTTTATTGGGGGGTCTGTCATTGTAATTGATGTCAGATTGTGCGATAGTGTTTCCCCTATCATCCTTTTTGTGGTAGTGACCGGTGTAAGTTTCACTCCGTCAACCTTTTTGTCAGGGGTCTATCATCTAATTGATGTCAGATTATGCGATAGTTTTTGTCCTATCATCCTTTTGGTGGTAGTGGCCGGTGTGATTTTCGCTCCGTCATCCTTTTGTTTGGGGGTCTGTCATTGTAATTGATATCAGATTGTGTGATAGTGTTTGTCCTATCATCCTTTCTGTGGTAGTGACCGGTGTGAGTTTCGCTCCATCATCCTTTTTGTGGGGGGTCTATCATCTAATTGATGTCAGAATTTGCGATAGGGTTTATCCTATCATCCTTTTGGGGGTAATGGCCGATGTGAGTGTCGCTCCGTCATCCTTTTGGTGAGGGGTCTGTCCTCTTAATTGATGTCAGATTGTGCGATAGTGTTAGTGCTATCATCGTTTTGGTTGTAGTGGCCGGTGTGAGTTTCGCTCTATCATCCTTTTGGTGGAGGTGTGTCATCTAATTGATGTCAGATTGTGCGATAGTTTTTGTCCTATCTTCCTTTTCGTGGTAGTGGCCGGTGTGAGTTTGGCTCCGTCATCCTTTTGGTGGGGGTCTGTCATCTAATTGATGTCAGATTATACGATAGTGTTTCGCCTATCATCCTTTTGGTGGTAGTGGCCGGTGTGAGTTTCGCTCCGTCATCCTTTTGGTGGGGGGTCTATCATCTAATTGATGTCAGATTATGCAATAGTGTTTGTCCTGTCATCCTTTTGGTGTAGTGGCCGGTGTGAGTTTCGCTACGTTATCCTTTTGGTGGGGGGTCTATCATCGTAATTAATGTCAAATTGTGCGATACTGTTTATCCTATCATCCTTTTGGTGGTAGTGGCCGGTGTGAGTTTCGCTCCGTCATCCTTTTTTGGGGGGTCTGTCATCGAAATTGATGTCAGATTGTATGATAGTGTTTATCCTATCATCCTTTTGGTGGTAGTGGCCGATGTGAGTTTGACTTCGTCATCCATTTGGTGGGGGGTCTGTCATCTTAATTGAATTCAAATTGTGTGATAGTGTTAGTCCTATCATCATTTTGGTTGTAGTGTCCTGTGTGAGTTTCGCTCTGTCATCCTTTTGGTGCGGGTGTGTCATCTAATTGATGTCAGACTGTGCGACATTGTTTGTCCTATCATCCTTTTGTTGATAGTGGCCGGTGTGAGTTTCGCTTTGTCATCCTTTTGGTGGGGGGTTTGTCATAGTAATTTATGTTAGATTGTGTCATAATGTTTGTCCTATCATCCTTTTGGTGGTAGTGGCCGGTGTGATTTTCGCTCCGTCATACTTTTGTTTGGGGGTCTGTCATTGTAATTGATGTCAGATTGTGTGATAGTGTTTGTCCTATCATCCTTTTTGTGGGAGTGACCGGTGTGAGTTTTGCTCCGCCATCCTTTTTGTGGGGGGTCTATCATCTAATTGATGTCAGATTGTGCGATAGTGTTTATCCTATCATCCTTTTGGTGGTAATGGCCGATATGAGTTTCGCTCCGTCATCCTTTTGGTGAGGGGCCTGTCGTCTTAATTAAGGTCAGATTGTGCGATAATGTTAGTGCTATAATCCTTTTGGTTGTAGTGGCCAGTGTGAGTTTCGCTCTGTCATCCTTTTGGTGGGGGTGTGTCATCTAATTGATGTCAGATTGTGCGATAGTGTTTGTCCTATCTTCCTTTTCGTGGTAGTGGCCGGTGTGAGTTCGGCTCCGTCATCCTTTTGGTGGGGGTCTGTCATCTAATTGATGTTAGATTATGCGATAGTATTTGGCCTATCATCCTTTTGGTGGTAGTGGCCGGTGTGAGTTTCGCTCCGTCATCCTTTTGGTGGGGGGTATGTCATCTAATTGATGTCAGATTATGCAATAGTGTTTGCCCTGTCATCCTTTTGGTGTAGTGGCCGGTGTGAGTTTCGCTACGTCATCCTTGTGGTGGGGGGTCTATCATCGTAATTAATGTCAACTTGTGTGATACTGTTTATCCTATCATCCTTTTAGTGGTAGTGGCCGGTGTGAGTTTCACTCCGTCATCCTTTTGGTGGGGGATCTGTCATCGTAATTGAAGTTAGATTGTGCGATGGTGTTTGTCCTATCATCCTTTTGGTGGTAGTGGCCGGTGTGATTTTCGCACCGTCATCCTTTTGTTGCGGGGTCTGTCATCGTAATTGATGTCAGATTGTGCGATAGTGTTTGGCCTATCATCCTTTTGGTGGTAGTGGCCGGTGTGAGTTTCACTCCGTCATCCTTTTGGTGGGGGGTCTGTCATCTTAATTGAATTCAAATTGTGCGATAGTGTTAGTCCTATCATCCTTTTGGTTGTAGTGGCCTGTGTGAGTTTTGCTCTGTCATCCTTTTGGTGCGGGTGTGTCATCTAATTGATGTCAGATTGTGCGATAGTGTTTGTCCTATCATCCTTTTGTTGATAGTGGCCGGTGTGAGTTTCGCTTTGTCATCCTTTTGGTGGGGGGTCTGTCATAGTAATTTATGTTAGATTGTGCGATAGTGTTTATCCTATCATCCTTTTGGTGGTAATGGCCGATATGAGTTTCGCTCTGTCATCCTTTTGGTGAGGGGTCTGTCATCTTAATTGATGTCAGATTGTGCGATAGTGTTAGTGCTATCATCCTTTTGGTTGTAGTGGCCAGTGTGAGTTTCGCTCTGTCATCCTTTTGGTGGGGGTGTGTCATCTAATTGATGTCAGATTGTGCGATAGTGTTTGTCCTATCTTCCTTTTCGTGGTAGTGGCCGGTGTGAGTTTGGCTTCGTCATCCTTTTGGTGCGGGTCTGTCATCTAATTGATGTTAGATTATGCGATAGTGTTTGGCCTATCATCCTTTTGGTGGTAGTGACCGGTGTGAGTTTCGCTCCGTCATCCTTTTGGTGGGGGGTCTGTCATCTAATTGATGTCAGATTATGCAATAGTGTTTGTCCTATCATCCTTTTGGTGTAGTGGCCGGTGTGAGTTTCGCTACGTCATCCTTTTGGTGGGGGGTCTATCATCGTAATTATTGTCAGATTGTGCGATAGTGTTTGTCCTATCATCCTTTTGGTGGTAGTGGCCGGTGTGATTTTTGCTCCATCATCCTTTTGTTAGGGGGTCTGTCATCGTAATTGATGTGAGATTGTGCGATGGTGTTTATCCTATCATCCTTTTGGTGTTTGTGACCGGTGTGAGTATTGCTCCGTCATCCTTTTTGTGGGGGGTCTTTCATCTAATTGATGTCAGATTGTGCGATAGTGTTTATCCTATCATCCTTTTGGTGTTAGTGGCCGATGTGAGTTTCGCTCCGTCATCCTTTTGGTGGGGGGTTTGTCATCTTAATTGATGTCAGATTGTGCGATAGTGTTAGTGCTATCATCCTTTTGGTTGTAGTGGCCAGTGTGAGTTTCGCTCTGTCATCCTTTTGGTGGGGGTGTGTCATCTAATTGATGTCAGATTGTGCGATAGTGTTTGTCCTATCTTCCTTTTCGTGGTAGTGGCCGGTGTGAGTTTGGCTCCGTCATCCTTTTGGTGCGGGTCTGTCATCTAATTGATGTTAGATTATGTGATAGTGTTTGGCCTATCATCCTTTTGGTGGTAGTGACCGGTGTGAGTTTCGCTCCGTCATCCTTTTGGTGGGGGATCTGTCATCTAATTGATGTCAGATTATGCAATAGTGTTTGTCCTGTCGTCCTTTTGGTGTAGTGGCCGGTGTGAGTTTCGCTACGTCATCCTTTTGGTGGGGGGTCTATCATCGTAATTATTGTCAGATTGTGCGATAGTGTTTGTCCTATCATCCTTTTGGTGGTAGTGGCCGGTGTGATTTTCGCTCCATCATCCTTTTGTTAGGGGGTCTGTCATCGTAATTGATGTGAGATTGTGCGATGGTGTTTATCCTATCATCCTTTTGGTGTTTGTCACCGGTGTGAGTTTTGCTCCGTCATCCTTTTTGTGGGGGGTCTTTCATCTAATTGATGTCAGATTGTGCGATAGTGTTTATCCTATCATCCTTTTGGTGTTAGTGGCCGATGTGAGTTTCGCTCCGTCATCCTTTTGGTGGGGGGTTTGTCATCTTAATTGATGTCAGGTTGTGCGATAGTGTTAGTCCTATCATCCTTTTGGTTTTAGTGGCCGGTGTGAGTTTCACTCTGTCATCCTTTTGGTGGAGGTGTGTCATCTAATTGATGTCAGATTGTGCGGTAGTGTTTGTCCTATCTTCCTTTTCGTGGTAGTGGCCGGTGTGAGTTTCGCTACGTCATCCTTTTGGTGGGGGTCTTTCATCTAATTGATGTCATATTATGCGATAGTGTTTGGCCTATCATCCTTTTGGTGGTAGTGGCCGGTCTAAGTTTCGCTGCGTCATCCTTTTGGTGGGGGGTCTGTCATCTAATTGATGTCAGATTATGCAATAGTGTTTGTCCTGTCATCCTTTTGGTGTAGTGGCCAGTGTGAGTTTCGCTACGTCATCCTTTTGGTGAGGGGTCTATCATCGTAATTAATGTCAAATTGTGCGATACTGTTTATCCTATCATCCTTTTGGTGGTAGTGGTCTGTGTGAGTTTCGCTCCGTCATCCTTTTTGTGGGGGGGTCTTTCATCTAATTGATGTCAGATTGTGCGATAGTCTTTATCCTATCATCCTTTTGGTGGTAGTGGCCGATGTGAGTTTCGCTCCGTCATCCTTTATGTGGGGGGTCTGTCATCCAAGTGATGTCAGATTATGCGATAGTGTTTATCCTATCATCGTTTTGGTGGTAGTGGCCGTGTGATTTTCGCTCCGTCATCTTTTTTTGGGGGGGTCTGTCATCGTAATTGATGTTAGATTTTGCGATAGTGTTTGTCCTATTATCCTTTTGGTGGTAGTGACCGATGTGAGTTTGGCTTCGTCATCCTTTTGGTGGGGGTCTGTCATCTAATTGATGTCAGATTATGCGATAGTGTTAGGCCTATCATCCTTTTGGTGGTAGTGACCGGTGTGAGTTTCGCTCCGTCATCCTTTTGGTGGGGGGTCTGTCATCTAATTGATGTCAGATTATGCAATAGTGTTTGTCCTGTCATCCTTTTGGTGTAGTGGCCGGTGTGAGTTTCGCTACGTCATCCTTTTGGTGGGGGGTCTATCATCGTAATTATTGTCAAATTATGCGATACTGTTTATCCTATCATCCTTTTGGCGATAGTGGCCGGTGTGAGTTTCGCTCCTCATCCTTTTGGTGGGGGGTCTACCATCGTAATTGATGTCAGATTGTGCGATAGTGTTTGTCCTATCATCCTTTTGGTGGTAGTGGACGATGTGATTTTCGCTCCGTCATCCTTTTGTTAGGGGGCCTGTCATCGTAATTGATGTGAGATTGTGCGATGGTGTTTATCCTATCATCCTTTTGGTGTTTGAGACCGGTGTGAGTTTTGCTCCGTCATCCTTTTTGTGGGGGGTCTTTAATCTAATTGATGTCAGATTGTGCGATAGTGTTTATCCTATCATCCTTTTGGTGGTAGTGGCCGATGTGAGTTTCGCTCCGTCATCCTTTTGGTGGGGGGTTTGTCATCTTAATTGATGTCAGGTTGTGCGATAGTGTTAGTCCTATCATCCTTTTGGTTTTAGTGGCCGGTGTGAGTTTCACTCTGTCATCCTTTTGGTGGGTGTGTGTCATCTAATTGATGTCAGATTGTACGGTAGTGTTTGTCCTATCTTCCTTTTCGTGATAGTGGCCGGTGTGAGTTTCGCTACGTCATCCTTTTGGTGGGGGTCTTTCATCTAATTGATGTCATATTATGCGATAGTGTTTGGCCTATCATCCTTTTGGTGGTAGTGGCCGGTCTGAGTTTCGTTGCGTCATCCTTTTGGTGGGGGGTCTGTCATCTAATTGATGTCAGATTATGAAATAGTGTTTGTCCTGTCATCCTTTTGGTGTAGTGGCCGGTGTGAGTTTCGCTACGTCATCCTTTTGGTGAGGGGTCTATCATCGTAATTAATGTCAAATTGTGCGATACTGTTTATCCTATCATCCTTTTGGTGGTAGTGGTCGGTGTGAGTTTCGCTCCGTCATCCGTTTTGTGGGGGGGGGGGGGGGGGTCTTTCATCTAATTGATGTCAGATTGTGCGATAGTCTTTATCCTATCATCCTTTTGGTGGTAGTGGCCGATGTGAGTTTCCCTCCGTCATCCTTTATGTTGGGGGTCTGTCATCTAATTGATGTCAGATTATACGATAGTGTTTATCCTATCATCGTTTTGGTGGTGGTGTCCGGTGTAATTTTCGCTCCGTCATCCTTTTGTTGGGGGGTCTGTCATCGTAATTGATGTCAGCTTGTGCGATAGTGTTTGTCCTATCATCCTTTTGGTGGTATTGACCGGTGTGAGTTTCGCTCTGTCATCCTTTTTGTTGGGGGTCTGTCATCTAATTGATTTTAGATTATGCGATAGTGTTTGGCCTATCATCGTTTTGGTGGTAGTGGCCGATGTGAGTTTCGCTCCGTCATCCTTTTCGTGAGGGGTCTGTCATCTTAATTAATGTCAGATTGTGTGATAGTGTTTGGCCTATCATCCTTTTGGTGGTAGTGGTTGATGTGAGTTTCGCTACATCATCCTTTTGGTGGGGAGTCTATCATCGTAATTAATGTCAAATTGTGCGATACTATTTATCCTATCATCCTTTTGGTGGTAGTGGCCGGTGTGAGTTTCGCTCTGTCATCCTTTTGGTTGGGGGTCTGTCATCGTAATTAATGTCAGATTGTGTGTTAGTGTTTGTCCTATCATCCTTTTGGTGGTAGTAGCCGGTGTGAGTTTCGCTCCCTCATCCTTTTGGTGGGAGTCTGTCATCGTAATTGATGTCAGATTGTGCGATAGTGTTTATCCTATCATCCTTTTGGTGGTAATGGCCGATATGAGTTTTGCTCCGTCATCCTTTTGGTGAGGGGTCTGTCATCTTAATTGATGTCAGATTGTGCGATAGTGTTAATGCTATCATCCTTTTGGTTGTAGTGGCCAGTTTGAGTTTTGCTCTGTCATCCTTTTGGTGGGGGTGTGTCATCTAATTGATGTCAGATTGTGCGATAGTGTTTGTCCTATCTTCCTTTTCATGGTAGTGGCCGGTGTGAGTTTGGCTCCGTCATCCTTTTGGTGGGGGTCTGTCATCTAATTGATGTCAGATTATGCGATAGTGTTTGGCCTATCATCCTTTTGGTGGTAGTGGCCGGTGTGAGTTTCGCTCCGTCATCCTTTTGGTTGGGCGTCTGTCATCTAATTGATGTCAGATTATGAAATAGTGTTTGTCTTGTCGTCCTTTTGGTGTAGTGGCCGGTGTGAGTTTCGCTACATCATCCTTTTGGTGGGGGTCTATCATCGTAATTATTGTCAAATTGTGCGATACTGTTTATCCTATCATCCTTTTGGTGGTAGTGGCCGGTGTGAGTTTTGCTCCGTCATCCTTTTGGTGGGGGGTCTACCATCGGAATTGATGTCAGATTGAGCGATAGTGTTTGTCCTATCATCCTTTTGGTGGTAGTGGCCGGTGTGATTTTTGCTCCGTCATCCTTTTATTAGGGGGTCTGTCATCGTAATTGATGTCAGATTGTGCGATAATGTTTATCCTATCATCCTTTTGGTTTTTGTGACCGGTGTGAGTTTTGCTCCGTCATCCTTTTTGTGGGGGGTCTTTCATCTAATTGATGTCAGATTGTGCGATAGTGTTTATCCTCTCATCCTTTTGGTGGTAGTGGCCGATGTGAGTTTCACTCCGTCATCCTTTTGGTGGGGGGTTTGTCATCTTAATTGATGTCAGGTTGTGCGATAGTGTTAGTCCTATCATGCTTTTGGTTGTAGTGGCCGGTGTGAGTTTCACTCTGTCATCCTTATGGTGGGGGTGTGTCATCTAATTGATGTCAGATTGTGCGATAGTGTTTGTCCTATCTTCCTTTTCGTGGTAGTGGCCGGTGTGAGTTTCGCTACGTCATCCTTTTGGCTGGGGTCTATCATCTAATTGATGTCAGATTATGCGATAGTGTTTGCCCTATCATCCTTTTGGTGGTAGTGGCCGGTCTAAGTTTCTCTACGTTATCCTTTTGTTGAGGGGTCTATCATCGTAATTAATGTCAAATTGTGCGATACTGTTTATCCTATCATCCTTTTGGTGGTAGTGGCCGGTGTGAGTTTCGCTCCGTCATCCTTTTTGTGGGGGGTCTTTCATGTAATTGATGTCAGATTGTGCGATAGTCTTTATCCTATCATCCTTTTGGTGGTAGTGGCCGATGTGAGTTTCGCTCCGTCATCCTTTATGTGGGGGGTCTGTCATCTAATTGATGTCAGATTATGCGATAGTGTTTATCCTATCATCGTTTTGGTGGTAGTGGTCGGTGTGATTTTCGCTCCGTCATCCTTTTGTTGGGGGGTCTGTCATCGTAATTGATGTCAGATTGTGCGATAGTGTTTGTCCTATCATCCTTTTGGTGGTAGTGACCGGTGTGAGTTTCGCTCTGTCATCCTTTTTGTTGGGGGTCTGTCATCTAATTGATTTTAGATTATGCGATAGTGTTTAGCCTATCATCCTTTTGGTGGTAGTGGCCGGTGTGAGTATCGCTCCATCATCCTTTCGGTGAGGGGTCTGTCATCTTAATTGATGTCAGATTGTGCGATAGTGTTTGGCCTATCATCGTTTTGGTGGTAGTGGTCGGTGTGAGTTTCGCTACGTCATCCTTTTGGTGGGGAGTCTATCATCGTAATTAATGTCAAATTGTGCGATACTATTTATCCTATCATCCTTTTGGTGGTAGTGGCCGGTGTGAGTTTCGCTCTGTCATCCTTTTGGTTGGGGGTCTGTCATCGTAATTGATGTCAGATTGTGTGATAGTGTTTGCCCTATCATCCTTTTGGTGGTAGTAGACGGTGTGAGTTTCGCTCCCTCATCCTTTTGGTGGGAGTCTGTCATCGTAATTGATGTCAGATTGTGCGATAGTGTTTATCCTATCATCCTTTTGGTGGTAATGGCCGATATGAGTTTCGCTCCGTCATCCTTTTGGTGAGGGCTCTGTCATCTTAATTGATGTCAGATTATGCGATAGTGTTTGGCCTATCATCCTTTTGGTGGTAGAGGCCGGTGTGAGTTTCGCTCCGTCATCCTTTTGGTGGGGGATCTGTCATCTAATTGATGTCAGATTATGCAATAGTGTTTGTCTTGTCATCCTTTTGGTGTAGTGGTCGGTGTGAGTTTCGCTACATCATCCTTTTGGTGGGGGGTCTATCATCGTAATTAATGTAAAATTGTGTGATACTGTTTATCCTATCATCCTTTTGGTGGTAGTGGCCGGTGTGAGTTTCGCTCCGTCATCCTTTTGGTGGGGGGTCTACCATCGTAATTGATGTCAGATTGAGCGATAGTGTTTGTCCTATCATCCTTTTGGTGGTAGTGGCCGATGTGAGTTTCGCTCAGTCATCCTTTATGTGGGGGGTCAGTCATCTAATTGATGTCAGATTATGCGATAGTGTTTATCCTATCATCCTTTTGGTGGTAGTGGCCGGTGTGATTTTCGCTCCGTCATCCTTTTGTTGGGGGGTCTGTCATCGTAATTGATGTCAGATTGTGCGATAGTGTTTGTCCTGTCATCCTTTTGGTGGTAGTGACCGGTGTGAGTTTCACTCTGTCATCCTTTTTGTTGGGGGTCTATCATCTAATTGATGTCAGATTGTGCGATAGTGTTTATCCTATCATCCTTTTGGTGGTAATGGCCGGTGTGAGTTTCACTCTGTCATCCTTTTGGTGGGGGTGTGTCATCGAATTGATGTCAGCTTGTGCGACAGTGTTTGTCCTATCTTCCTTTACGTGGTAGTGGCCGGTGTGAGTTTCGCTACGTCATCCTTTTGGTGGGGATCTGTGATCTTATTGATGTTAGATTATGCGATAGTGTTTGGCCTATCATCCTTTTGGTGGTAGTGGCCGGTGTGAGTTTCGCTGCGTCATCCTTTTGGTAGGGGTCTGTCATCTAATTGATGTCAGATTTTGCAATAGTGTTTGGCCCATCAAGCTTTTGGTGGTAGTGGCCGGTGTGAGTTTCGCTACGTCATCCTTTTGGTGGGGAGTCTATCATCGTAATTAATGTCAAATTGTGCGATACTGTTTATCCTATCATCCTTTTGGTGGTAGTGGCCGGTGTGAGTTTCGCTCTGTCATCCTTTTGGTTGGGGGTCTGTCATCGTAATTGATGTCAGATTGTGCGATAGTGTTTGTCCTATCATCCTTTTGGTGGTAGTAGTCGGTGTGAGTTTCGCTCCCTCATCCTTTTGGTGGGAGTCTATCATCGTAATTGATGTCATATTGTGTGATAGTGTTTATCCTATCATCCTTTTGGTGGGGGTTATGTCATCATAATTGATGTCAGATTGTGCGTTATCGTTTGTCCTATCATTCTTTTAGTGGTATTGGCCGATGTGAGGTTCCCTCCGTCATCCTTTTGGCGGGTCGTCTATAATCGTAATTGATGTCAGATTGTGCGATAATGTTTTTCCTATCATCCTTTTGGTGGTAGTGGTCGGTGTGAGTTTCGCTCCGTCATCCTTTTGGTGGGGGGGTATGTCATCGTAATTGATGTCAGATTGTGCGATAATGTTTGTCCTATCATCCATTTGGCGGTAGTGGTCGGTGTGAGTTTCGCTCTGTCATCCTTTTTGTGTCGGGTCTGTCATCATAATTGATGTCAGATTTTGCGATAGTGTTTGTCATGTCATCCTTTTGGTGGTAGTGGTCGGTGTGAGTTTCGCTCCGTCATTCTTTTTGTGGGGGGTCTATCATCTTAATTGATGTCAGATTGTGCGATAGTGTTTGTCCTATCATCCTTATGGTTGTAGTGGCCAGTGTGAGTTTCGCTCCGTCATCCTTTTGATGGGGGGTCTGTCATGTAATTGATGTCAGATTATGCGATAGTCATTGTCCTATCAATCTTTTGGTGGTAGTGAACGGTGTGAGTTTCGCTCCGTCATCCTTTTGGTGGGGGGTCTGTCATCGTAATTGATGTCAGATTGTGCGATAGTGTTTGTCCTATCATCCTTTTGGTGGTAATGGCCGGTGTGATTTTCGCTCCGTCATTCTTTTGGTGGGGGTTCTGTCATCGTAATTGATGTCAAATTGTGCGTTATCGTTTGTCCTATCATCCTTTTGGTGGTAGTGGCCGATGCGAGGTTCGCTCTGTCATCTTTTTGGTGGGGGGTCTGTCATCGTAATTGATGTCAGATTGTGCGATAGTGTTTGTCCTATCATCCTTTTGGTGGGAGTAGCCGGTGTGAGTTTCGCTCCCTCATCCTTTTGGTGGGGGTCTGTCATCGTAATTGATGTCATATTGTGCGATAGTGTTTATCCTGTCATCCTTTTGGTGGTAGTGGCCGGTGTAAATTTCGCTCCGCCATCCTTTTGATGGGGGGTCTGTCATCGTAATTGATGTGAGATGTGCGATAGTTTTTTACCTATCATCCTTTTGGTGGTAGTGGCCTTTTTGAGTTTTTCTCCTTCGTCCTTTTGGTGGGGGTCTGTCATCGTAATTGATGTCAGATTGTGTGATAGTGTTTGTCCTATCATCCTTTTGGTGGTAGTGGTATGTGTGATTTTTGTTCCGTCATTCTTTTGGTGGGGGGTCTATCATCGTAATTGATGTCTGATTGTGCGATAGTGTTTGTCCGATCATCATTTGGGTAGTATTGGTCGGTGTGAGTTTCACTCCGTCATCCTTTTTGTGGGGGGTCTATCATCTAATTGATGTCAGATTGTACGATAGTGTTTATCCTATCATCCTTTTGGTGGTAGTGGCCGGTGTGAGTTTCACTCCGTCATTCTTTTGGTGGGGAGTTTGCCATCTAATTAATGTCAGATTGTGCGATAGTGTTTATCCTATCATCCTTTGGGTGGTAGTGGCCGGTGTGACTTTTGCTTCGTCATCCATTTGGTGGGGGGTCTGTCATCTAATTCATATCAGATTGTGCGATAGTGTTTGTCCTATCATCCTTTTGGTCGTAGTGGTCGGTGTGAGTTTCGCTCCGTCATCCTTTTGGTGGGGGGTCTGTCATCGTAATTGATGTCAGATTGTACGATAGTGTTTGTCATGTCATCCTTTTGGTGGTAGTGGTCGGTGTGAGTTTCGCTCCGTCATCCTTTTGGTGGAGGGTCTATCATCTTAATTTGTGTAAGATTGTGCGATAGTGTTTGTCCTATCATCCTTATGGTTGTAGTGACCAGTGTGAGTTTTGCTCCGGCATCCTTTTGATGGGGGGTCTGTCGTGTAATTGATGTCAGATTATGCGATAGTCTTTGTCCTATCAATCTTTTGGTGGTAGTGGCCGGTGTGAGTTTCGCTCCGTCATCCTTTTGGTGGGGGGTCTGTCATCGTAATTGATGTCAGATTGTGCGATAGTGTTTGTCCTATCATCCTTTTGGTTGTAATGGCCGGTGTGATTTTCGCTCCGTCATTCTTTTGGTGGGGGTTCTGTCATCGTAATTGATGTCAGATTGTGCATTATCGTTTGTCCTATCATCCTTTTGGTGGTAGTGGCCGATGTGAGGTTCGCTCCGTCATCCTTTTGGTGGGGGGTCTGTCATCGTAATTGATGTCAGATTGTGCGATAGTGTTTGTCCTATCATCCTTTTGGTGGTAATCGCCGGTGTGAATTTCGCTCCCTCATCCTTTTGGTGGGGGTCTGTCATTGTAATTGATGTCATATTGTACGATAATGTTTATCCTATCATCCTTTTGGTGATAGTGGTCGGTGTAAATTTTGCTCCGCCATCCTTTTGAGGGGGGGTCTGTCATCGTAACTCATGTCAAATGTGCGATAGTTTTTTACCTATCATCCTTTTGGTGGTAGTGGCCGTTTTGAGTTTTTCTCATTCGTCCTTTTGGTGGGGGTCTGTCATCGTAATTGATGTCAGATTGTGTGATAGTGTTTGTCCTATCATCCTTTTGGTGGTAGTGGCAAGTGTGATTTTTGTTCCGTCATTCTTTTGGTGGGGGGTCTATCATCGTAATTGATGTCTGATTGTGCGATAGTGTTTGTCCGATCATCATTTGGGTAGTAGTGGTCGGTGTGAGTTTCGCTCTGTCATCCTTTTTGTGGAGGGTCTATCATCTAATTGATGTCAGATTGTACAAAAGTGTTTATCCTATCATCCTTTTGGTGGTAGTGGCCGGTGTGAGTTTCACTCCGTCATCCTTTTGGTGGGGAGTTTGCCATCTAATTAATGTCAGATTGTGCGATAGTTTTTATCCTATCATCCTTTGGGTGGTAGTGGCCGGTGTGACTTTTGATTCGTCATCCTTTTGGTGGGGGGTTTGTCATCTAATTCATTTCAGATTGTGCGATAGTGCTTGTCCTATCATCCTTTTGGTGGTAGTGGTTGGTCTGAGTTTCGCTCCGTCATCCTTTTGGTGGGGGGTCTGTCATCGTAATTGATGTCAGATTGTGCGATAGTGTTTGTCCTATCATCCATTTGGCGGTAGTGGTCGGTGTGAGTTTCGCTCTATCATCCTTTTTCGTCGGGTCTTTAATCATAATTGATGTCAGATGGTGCGATAGTGTTTGTCATGTCATCCTTTTGGTGGTAGTGGTCGGTGTGAGTTTCGCTCCGTCATCCTTTTGGTGGGGGGTCTATCATCTTAATTGATGTCAGATTGTGCGATAGTGTTGGTCCTATCATCCTTATGGCCAGTGTGAGTTTCGCTCCGTCAACCTTTTGATGGGGGGTCTGTCATGTAATTGATGTCAGATTATGCGATAGTGTTTGTCCTATCAATCTTTTGGTGGTAGTGGCCGGTGTGAGTTTCGCTTCGTCATCCTTTTGGTGGGGGGTCTGTCATCGTAATTGATGTTAGATTGTGCGATATTGTTTGTCCTATCATCCTTTTGATGGTAGTGGTCGGTGTGAGTTTCGCTCCGTCATCCTTTTGGTGGGGGGCCTGTCATCGTAATTGATGTCAGATTGTGCAATAGTGTTTGTCCTATCATCCATTTGGCGGTAGTGGTAGGTGTGAGTTTCGCTCTGTATCCTTTTTGTGTCGGGTCTGTTTTCATAATTGATGTCAGATTGTGCGATAGTGTTTGTCATGTCATCCTTTTGGTGGTAGTGGTCGGTGTGAGTTTCGCTCCGTCATCCTTTTGGTGGGGGGGGTCTATCATCTTAATTTATGTCAGATTGTGCGATAGTGTTTATCCTATCATTCTTATGGTTGTTGTGGCCAGTGTGAGTTTCTCTCCGTCATCCTTTTGATGGGGGGTCTATCATGTAATTGATGTTAGATTATGCGATAGTCTTTGTCCTATCAATCTTTTGGTGGTAGTGGCCGGTGTGAGTTTCGCTCCGTCATCCTTTTGGTGGGGGGTCTGTCATCGTAATTGATGTCAGATTGTGCGATAATGTTTGTTCTATCATCCTTTTGGTGGTAATGGTCGGTGTGATTTTCGCTCCGTCATTCTTTTGGTGGGGGTTCTGTCATCGTAATTGATGTCAGATTGTGCGTTATCGTCTGTCCTATCATCCTTTTGGTGGTAGTGGCCGATGTGAGGTTCGCTCCGTCATCCTTGTGGTGGGGGGTCTGTGTTGCACCCTAAAATTTGCTCAACCTTATTCACTTGGTTTATGTTTCAATATCATTAGCATTTGCATATAGAGTCATCTACATAGTCTGATCATCTGCATAGCATAGCATGGCAAGTCATCCAACAGGGGACCAAGCATTATTCTCATCTCTAGAGGCCTATCAAGAGGTTATTATCCAAATTCAATCTCATTCAAGTCATCAGAAAGAATTTGAAAGCTGGGAAGTCAATAGATCAAGCAAGTGAACCATCTCCTATCTGAGGGTATCTGGGGACCATCAAGGAAAGTGTGAGCTGTGGGCTGAGCATGGGGAGTATCTAGACATCTTGGAGGACTTAGAAAGTCATTTGGAGAAGGAGACAAGTCATTGGTGTAGTCACAGGAGTTGTGAATGAAGACAGTCAACTAGGGTTTCATCTGGGTCAACCCTGGGTCAACTCTAGGTCATTGGATTGATTGAAAGGCATTAAGGTCTATTGGAAAGATGTGGGGTTCATCATTTGGCATGTAGAAGAGGATATGGTGATATGCCAAGAAGAAATCAAGAGAAATCAAGGAGAAGAGGAGTTTCTAAATTAGGGTTTCTGTGTAAAATCCCCTAATTTAGGTCAAATTTCCAAGCAAGATAAGTCAAAATGCAAGCTTCAAATGGATCCTTGGCCAACATGAAACTTGTAGAGGATATCAATACCTTTAATTTTAGTGGTGGAAGACATCAAGGAGATTTATAGAACTCAAGTTATGGTCCTAGCAAGTTACAGGTCATCTGAGGTATCTGAAATTTTGTTTGTGAAAGTGACTTGACTTCCAAGCAATTTTTACCCCTCAAGGAGATTTCAAATGAATTTCTGGCCAACATAAGAGTTGTTCCTCATTGTCTTATCTTTCTAGAATGCTATATTATGCCTTCATATGATTTGTTTAACTCTACTTATGGTCTTGGCAAGCAAAGGGTATTTTGGTCATTTGAGAATTACAGGTCATTTCAAGCCTATGCCCAAAAATCATACAAGGAAGCTTCAAATGGAAAACTTTACAACATCAAACTTGTTCCAAAGGACATTTTGAGTCTAGGAAAGTGACCATGAAAGATTGGAAAGATTCATAGCACAAGGTTTCAAAATTGTTGGATTTAATGAATAAAAATGACCTAAAAAAATGAGATTTTTCATATTTTGGCTAAATGAGGTGAAGTTATAGGTTATTTTGAATGGAAAAACCATTTTGAGAACATTGGCTGAAGTAGAATTTTGAGCTTGGTTCAAGTTTTGGAAGTTATTCAAGGTTGCTTATAATGGAAGAAACATAAGCCAAATCCAAGGGAAATCACACATGAGAAGTTTCTCCAAGCTTCTAGGAGGTTCTAATGACATGTATATATTGAATGGAGAGGGTTCATGCCATGGTTGGTGATCAAATTTACTCAAAACCACAAGTTCCACACACTTTCTCTCATTTTGCAAAATCAATCCAAACTCTCTCAAATTCTCATCAATTTGCAACATTCTTGATCTGTTCTTCATCATCATCATCCAAGGACCAGAATTCACACATTCATTTGGTAAATTGAAGGAGGATTCGTGCCATTCATCATCATCATTCAAAGTGCAAGAATCTTGGAATTACAAGATCCAAGAGGTTTGAGCCAAATTCATTGCATACAGAAGTCAAGAACAAGTTCCCTGATCCATTTCCAATCAGTACAAGCATCTGATCAGAGCATTCCATAGCTGTTTTCTTCACTTTACACCAGGTATGTTTCTACTTCAAATTGCATGTTTAGGTTAGAATTATTAGGTTTTGCTAGCATAGGAAGGTTAAGGTAGGATAGAGGACTGAATTTGATGAGTTAGGAGAGCTTTCATGGAGTTTGCCATAGGTGCACCATAACTGTTAGGGTTTGTAACTCATGAGTTAATGCGCGAAAATCTTGATGGAATAGCATGTTGTGATCAGCATAAGGTGTAGATGAGTTTAGGACAAGAATTGGTGAGGTTTGGAGCGAGTGATGACAGGTGTTAATGGTGGATTCCATCTGTTATACCTATCGGGTTCCATTATTGCTTGAGTTTTAGAAGGAGTTATGGTTATGGCTGTGTAGAGGGAGGAATTTAGAGCAACTTTTCTCTTGGAGTCGAGGGAATTCATGGTGAAATGAGAGAGAACAGAGCACTTGAAGATGCAAGCATGGTTAGGGTTTTCATGGCTTAGGGTTTGCTGGAGGTTGAAGATAACCCCTGGGCCACACGATCTTGAGATTGACTTTGACTGGGATACTGAACCAATGGCCACGATTGAAAGATGGAGACGGAGGGAAATTCAAATGGTGCAACGCACCGTTTCATTTAAGTTTTCTGAATGGGCTCAACCTTCGCTTGCTATACACACCCTACCCAAACCAGGCCCAACGCAAATGAACTGGAAAAATGACTATCTGCACCGTTTTTCGTTTTTAATTTTTATTATGTTTTCTGACTTGCATTGGGCCCAGACGCGCTTGCTATGCGCGCCCCCCAGCCTGGGCCCATCTCATTCTTTTAACTGATTTCTCCTACTTGCTGCACCCCCTTTGCTCAATTAATTCATTTAATTTTTCTCAATTCATTTTAATTCTTTAAAAAATCATAAAAAATAGAAAAATGCATGATTTTCATTGGTTGTTTTTTTACATTACTCATAATTTTGTCAAGAAAATTATCATACAAAAAAATTAATAGTTCATTTTATTTTCTTATTTTTGGCATATTTTCCTTTTAATTAGGTGTAAATAATATTTTGTTTAGTACATGAATTTGTTAATTTTTGTTCTAATAGTTGCTTTAATATTTTTCACCCATTCTTTTTAGGTTGGTTAATAGACATTGTTAGCTTGTACATAAAATTTAGTTCACTTTTTTAGAAATTAATTTTAGGTGATTAGTTTAGGTGAGAACAACATGAACAAAATTAGGGTTTAAGTGATAACATAGGAGAGTTGAATCATTTCCCTTAGGACTTAGAGATTGAGCATTTTAGATATGGGACTATAGGGACTATGGGTAGTTATTAGATCCTTTAGAAATCACTAGGATTCCCCTACTGCTATTAGTATATTACTGTCTATACTTGATTGATTGGTGTGGTATGCCCTCTGGGAATTATTGTTTGTCTGTGTGGGTATTGGGATTGCTTGGGGATTGGGAGAGCTGAAGAATTGTGATGATGAAGCCATTGGAGATCCAGAGACTGAAGTCCAGCTTCCAGAGTTGAAGAGGAGATTCTTGCTAGCAGCTGCTGAGGAGACTAGGGTTTAGGAGCTAGGCAGAGCTCTAGATTAGAAAGCTTGTTTCTCAAACATGGAATGCCTTGTCTGCATCCATCCTTTCCCTATGATTCAAAGTCTCTTTCAAATATCCACCTCCTTCCTTTGGAAGGATCAGTGAATATATTTGAAAGATAGAACTTTTGAGGGAAAATTGTCTATATAATGTTAACAGTTAATGAACCACCCTTGGTAGGTAATTGACTGTCTAACATTCATTCACTTCATCTGGTTGACTGATATTCCTCCTGGGGATTGAGACTTGAAGAAAAGCCATTGCAGATGGAAGATTGATGATCAAGACCTTGCTTGAAGGCTGTGGAGATGGAGATTGATGCTTGCTGAAGCTTGAAGACAGATGTTGATTCAGAGCTGCTGATGCTGTTTATTTTTTTGCTGTATTTCATTTCTGATGTATTGATTGGTTTTCTGGACTGTATTGTTTGTTGTTTAACCTGCTGGGTTGAAAGTGAAGTCTGTTCACTTTTGCCTATTGTTTTCTAGGTTCAAGGTCGAGTGGGACTCCCTTGCCTCGCTTGTATTGTTGCATCCATGCATTTTACTGCTTTACTGTATATATCTTCTATTGTTTCTGT
Organism: Lathyrus sativus; assembly: GCA_963859935.3. NCBI lineage: Eukaryota > Viridiplantae > Streptophyta > Magnoliopsida > Fabales > Fabaceae > Lathyrus > Lathyrus sativus. The sequence goes on from OZ012738.1 coordinate 267,263,287, forward strand.
TTCCGTCTATTCCCTTAGGATCTCTGTTTCTCTCTGCGCAAGAGAGGAGCATGATAGACTCTAGGTCTTAACCCATGCATGATAACATTAGGTTAGTTTGACTCCCTTCGCAACCGTAGGGTAGAGTTCTGTCTCTTTCTTTCTCAAAACAAACAGAAAAACACAATAAAATTTCAAACTCAATAAAAGACACTTCTTCCGTAAAAGAATGTGAACTCATCAAAACGTCATTTTTTGTCCGCTGGGACTGTTAATCAGAAAACCCTTTTTCAGAAGGAATAAAATCAATCAAGACAAGCTTGTGTCGTACGTGGCCCGAACTACGTTCGCTCTGATCTTTCATGCTGTATGAAAGTACGTAGGCATAGGATGCAATATCCTAGCGAGCAACCTTCCCCTCCTTTCCCGTAGGTAGGCGAACTACGTTGACTCTGATTTCTCGTTCCAGACGGGAATACGTAGGCATAAAGTGCGATACTTTGCCGAGTCATTTTCTTTTCTTTTTAACCTTTAACCCTTTAGTTTAGATAGAATAACAATCCATACCCGAAAACAAGCGTGGATCCCGTCGAGTACGATGGACGTGAGGGGTGCTAATACCTTCCCCTTGCGTAACCGACTCCCGAATCCAGGTTTTGGTTGCGACGACCATACCTTTCCCGTGTTGTGCGAGGTTTACTCTGAGCGTTTCCTTTCCCTCCCGTGGGATAAATAACGCACGGTGGCGACTCTTCTGTTCAGCCGACGCCGATTTTCGCAGTAGCGACATCTGGCGACTCTGCTGGGGAACCAACGTCCCCTGGCTGCTAAGGACTGCGATAGTTCTTATGCATTTGGGATTCAACGTCCCTTAAGAGAGTCAATCCTAACGCTTGTTTTCCCGTCGAGGATTTTGTATGGATTTATATTTCTGACCTTTATTTTCAGCATTATATATATTGATTATTATTGCTGTATTGGGGTGTGATGGGTGGTTCTATGATTGATAGATAAGCCGGACCTGGGCTTGAGTGCACCTAGAATTAGAGTAGAAAGTAGTGGGCGCGTGCCGGCTTTGCTTGCATTAGTGTCTCATGAAATCTACACTCGGACGAGGTTCTTCTGGTTGGCTTCTTTTTCTACCCTTTGGGTCGAAGGGGTTGTTGGTCAGCTGAATTGTCGACTCCGGGAACCGATCATTTGGAAGTTGGCTAAGTGAGGCCTCTTCAGGATTTGATGATGCCACTCCTTCTGGGAATCGTATCATCAACCCTGAAAGTCTGTGACGCCGACGACCGCATAGGATGCCGTACCTTTGTCAGTTGCTAGGACATCCACCTGTGAGAGGGTTTGGGGTTATGCAGGTAACTAGACCTTCAGATACCGGTTATTTCTTGATCAGAGATCCTGGGTATTTATAGAGAGTTCTGAGGTCTGTCAGAGACCAGTGGGAGATGTGATTTGAGGTCTGTCAGAGACCAGTTGGAGATGTGATTTGAGGTCTTCCAGAGACCATTTGGAGATATGATTTGAGGTCTGCTAGAGACTATTCGAGGTTATGATTATGGGGTCTATCAGAGACCAGTATTGGAGCTTTGTTCTAGGTCTACCTGAGACCAGGGTTTGAGGACTTCTAAAGAGTCTGTTTGAGATCTCTTGATATGGTTCAGGCTATTCAGATACGGCATTTGGTCCCTGTTGCATGTTACTTGCATTGCATTGTTTGCATACCCATTATCATTGCATCCCATTAATGTGTGTCTGTGCTGCAGGTGCATTTGCATATCTCCGATTCTAGTGCCCAGACTTCTGAGTATTGATTATGGCTGGTTTGAGGAAGACAGTTGCATATAAGCTGCCTACACCTGATATTACTTCTTTGCTTGGTCTGATATCTCTCGCTGATGAGGAGGTTAGGAGAAGCTTCAGAATGAGTCATGGGAGATTACTGAGATTAGTCTGCAAGCCCACTGCTGATGAGATGAACGGGCTGTACACCTTGATGCAGTTCTACGACCCCGCATTGAGATGTTTTACGTTTGCTGACTTCATTCTAGGGCCCACCATTGAGGAGTATGTGGAGTTTACTGAGCTACCAGTGCAGAACAAGATTCCCTTTATTCACTCTGCTGCTGAGCCCAAGTTGGAGGACTTAGCCAAGGCCTTGCATATGGACGCTGCAGAACTGTTAGTGACTTCTTGGCTTGGGGTTTCAGGTTTCTCTCTTGATTTCTTGGTTGGCAAAGCTCAAGAGTATGCCAAGAGCGGATGTTGGGTGGTTTTCAATGCTATTTTGGCTCTATGCATTTATGGAATTGTGCTGTTTCCTAACTTGCCCAATTTCGTAGACTTGGATGCTTTCCATCTATTTGCTGCTGGCAATCCAGTGCCAACGTTGATTGGAGACTTCTACCACTCCTTGCACTACAAGAACGAAAACAGAAGGGGAAAGGTTGTTTACTGCTGTGCTCCTTTGTTGAATATGTGGTTCAAGAGTCATCTTCCCATGAAGGGGTCTTTTGTGGAGAGTGCAACCACCGCTAGCTGGTCAGAGCGCCTGATGAGGCTATCTTCCGAAGACGTTGAGTGGTTTGATCGAGACCTGCTAGGGGCTGAGCTTATATTCAGTTGTTCGGGGTACCCTAATGTCCCGCTGATAGGAAGAAAAGGGTGTATCAACTACAACCCATCGTTGTTGGTCCGTCAGTTCGGATATGCGCTAAAGAACCCACCCGCAGAGGAGGAAGTACAAGAATCTTTGTACTTCACCGGAGACTTGAAGGGGGAGTTTTTGGCCAAGCTGCAGCATGCCTGGACGCGTATTAACCGAAGAGGGAAGCCGTTGTTAGGGAAGAATGACTGTCAGGCTTACGCACCTTACAGAGTTTGGATCCAGGAGAGAGCAAGTCAGTTGCGGATGCCATTTCCAGATGCACCAGTCCTTGTTCCTATTCCGGTAGCAGAGCCAACTACTGTTTCTCGGGAAGCCTACGAGCAAGTTGTGAAAGAAAAAGAAGCCTTGATGAAGATCAACGAAGGGTTAGAGCAAGAGCTAGCCCAGATACGCAGTGAGAAAAACAAGGTCGTGCATGCTTTCCAACAGCAGATTGAGCTAATGAACAGACTAGGGGCTGAGTTGATTGAGGAGAAGAGGAAGCGCGAACGTCTGGGGCAAGAGTTCAGAAGCTCCCACGACATGCTCGAATCCAAAAAGAAAACGCTCGATGCAGCACACCGAGAAATCTCTTCTTGCAATAAGACTTGGAATGCCACGCTCACCAACAATAAGAAGAGGGAAGATAAGTTGAAGCAGCAAATCTCCGACCTCGAAGAGCAGTTGAAGTCCAGCATCAAGAAGTGTGAAGAAGAAGTGATGACCCGGTATAGTCTCCAGAACGCACTGAACAAGGCCATCAAAGGCAGGGATGAAGTTGTGTCTCAGAAGCGTAAAATAGAAGATCGCTTCGGAGAAGGGGCATGGGAGGAAACTGCTGAAGACGTGCGACGCGTTCTCAAGAGAAGAAACCAACTTATTGAAGGGCTGCTTGCTCGACCAAGTCATCCGGAGACCAAGAAATTGCTAGAAGAGTACCAGACTTATGGGAGTGTTTGATCATTTCATGTAGTAACTTGTATGCTTTATTTGCATAGTGTTGACCATCACCAGGATTGTTGGTTGAGGTCATGCCTTCTTACTGTACTCTTAGTGATATTGTACTCTGGGCTTATTGGTTTCTCTGCAATATATGAGGCTTTCTGTGATTCAACTCCGATCTTTGTATTGCTAGCACTGTCACTGCACCGGCATCTTCACACTAGAATCGGGGAATGAATTTCTCTAATGCACAGACACACGTTGCATTGCATTCATATTCATATTGCATTACAGCTAATCTTTGGATGGTGTCTTATTTCCTACTCTGTACCAGGTACTTTCCAGGATTGCGGATTAGCACCCGCACCGCTATTCCACTCGCACCAACTGTCGAAGAATCATGGATCAAATGCAGAACGAGATGCAAGATGTGCGCGAGAAGCTAGCTCTTTTTATGCAGACCATGGAAGCTATTGCAAAAGGTCAGGAGAATTTGCAAGCCATGGTGCAGCCTCTGTTGGTCAGAAACGCCGGTCACGGTAACGAGGATCATCAGTCTGTACGAGTCGATACTGTTCATGGAGATGGCACTCCCACGCCAGTGGCTCCACCTGTAGTCAATATACCTGCTGCTAATGTCAACAACGCTACCGCTGCTGGGAACGGTAACGTCGGAGTTGGGAACGAGACTGCTGTCCATAACGTTGGGCTTGGTGATGTCAACTTGGGTGATAATGTGGGAGGCAACGGCTTTGGCAATGCTGGATTCTGGTTCAACGATCAAGGATTCGATAACGCTGGGAAATATGGTTTCAATGCTCAAGGCTTTGGGCAAGATGGTTATGGTGTGGCCAATCAGGGTTACGGAGGTTTCGGAAATGGAAACGGCGCTGGGTTAATGACTTTTGGGCCTGTTGGGGGTGTTCAGGGGTACGGCAACAGAGGCCGACGCCCAGTGATGAATCAGATCAGAGCTGGCCGTAATAATGAATATGATGGGTATGGAGCTGGGAACGGTATGTGGCAAGAAGATCAGCAGGAGGACGCTTTCTCCGGCGGAGGCTTTGAAGGGCCGATGGATAACTCCCAGAAGATCAGAATGCTAGAAGAGCAGATGAGGGGGGTCCTGAACCAAAGTGCTGTGGGCTTGGACATGGCAACAATGGGCCTGGTACCTGGCTTGAGGGTGCCGATCAAATTCAAAGCTCCTACGTTTGATAAGTATAAAGGGGACACCTGTCCGAAAGTGCATGTGCGAGCTTATTACAGAAAGATATCTGCGTACTCAACTGATGAGAGAATGCTAATGCATTTCTTTCATGATAGTCTGTCGGGTCCTTCCTTAGAGTGGTACATGGGGTTGGAGCCGACCGATATAAAGACATGGAAGCAATTGGCAGAGGCATTTGTAGCTCACTACAAGTATAACAGCGACTTGGCGCCCAATCAGGTCCAATTGACAGGGCTGTCTCAGAAAAAGGGTGAGAGCTTTAAAGAGTACGCGCAAAGGTGGCGCGATATGGCTGCCAGGGTCCGTCCTCCTTTAGAAGACAAGGAAATGAACGACATGTTCATCGACACCTTCACAGGCATGTTTTATGACAAGTTGTTTCACACATCTGAGGAATCAACTGCATCTGGCAGTAGTAGGAAGGCTTTTGGTGGGCGCCGACAGGGCGAGGCAAGCGCAGTATTTGGAGGCCGAGGCCGAGGCCGAGGCAGGGGACGAAACCAATATCATCAGCCGCAGCAGGTGGCGAGTGTTACTATTCCATATCAACAACAACCATTTCAGCAGCAGCCAATGCAGCAACAACAACAGCAACAACAACAGCAGCAGCAGCCTCAGCAGGGGGCACAACAGGCTCAGCGAAGATTCCAGGGTGGTAAACCAAGAAGAGTATTTGAGAAGCCTCCTTCAACGTTTGCTGATTTGTTGCAGACATTGTTGGGTTTGAACCTGGTAGAGAAGAGAACTCTGGCACCGATAACGGGAACTCCTCCGTATGGTTATGATGCAAGCAGGCACTGTGAGTTTCATTCTGGGGCTCCGGGCCACGATGTAGAGGGTTGCCATGCTTTTAAGCATGTTGTGCAGGATCTTTTGGACAATAAGGCTATCAATTTCGGAACGGCAGGGCCGAATATAGTGCAGAAACCCATGCTTAATCATGGGGCAAACGCCATTCTGACTGAGGAAGGGTTGAATCTGATTATGAATGTCGACGATTTAAAGACGCCGCTGAGCGAGATAAAAAGTAGATTGTTGCAAGGGGGTGTTTATCCAGGATGTGACGAGTATTGCTTAGAATGCTGGACCCTGGCTGGGGGGTGTGATGATTTGAAGAAAGGCATCCGGGCTTTAATTGATGGAGGCACATTGCAGTTTGACCGAGCAGCGACTGAAGAGCCTGCAGGGGCGGTAGCAGATGATCAGAGTGATGTGGCCACTGTAACGATTCCTCGAAAGACAATCACTATTGCAGCACCGGTCCAGCGACCACCGATCACCATAACTAAGGCCGGACCGATCCCGTACGAGAACACAAAAGCAGTCCCATGGTCATATGGGTTGGAGGTGTATTGTGACGGGATAAAGATTGATGTTAATAAACAGCCAGCTGAGACTGTAGAGAATGTGGTTGGTTCAGGAGGTATGACAAGGAGTGGCAGGATCTTTATATCGCCTGAAGTGGAGGCCGAAAGACTAGCGAAAGGAAAGGGGAAGATGGTTGAGAATGGCCCAGTACAGGCAGGCGAAAAAGCATCGGCATCGAAAGACGTAGAAGAGTTCATGCACTTGATTCGAAAAAGTGATTATAAGATTGTGGAGCATCTGCAACAGACGCCCTCCAAGATATCTATCCTGTCGTTACTACTGTGTTCTGAAGCTCAAAGAAATGCTTTGTTGAAAGTCCTGGATACTTCTTTTGTACCCCAAGACGTCTCCGTGAATCAGCTGGAAGGAGTGTTGGCACATGTGAATGCAGGCCACAGCTTGGGCTTTACCGACTTCGATTTGACCCCGAAAGGGAGAGATCATAATATGGCGCTGCACATATCTGTCGAATGTAGAGGATCAGTAATGTCGCATGTATTGGTCAACACCGGATCGTCTTTGAATGTGCTGCCCAAGAAGGCGATGATGAAGCTAGATGTCAGAGGAATCCTGTACACGCCCAGTGACTTGGTAGTCAGAGCGTTTGATGGCACGCGAAGAACAGTCTTTGGATCGATAACATTGCCTCTACAGGTGGGGCCGGAGGTGTTTGCAACGGAATTTTATATCATGGATATACAGCCCGCATATAGTTGCCTGCTCGGAAGACCCTGGATTCATGGGGCTGGGGCAGTCACGTCTACCCTGCATCAGAAGTTGAAATATATGGTCGGAGACAGCGTAGTCACCGTATGCGGAGAAGAAGACATCCTGGTCAGTCATCTGTCGTCATTTAAATATGTGGAGGTCGACGGAGAGATCCACGAAACACCCTGCCAGGCATTTGAAGGTTTGCGTATCAAGGACAAAGGTCCCGGGCCGAGCAAGGTGTCAGAGATAGCCGTCTCGTCGTATAAAGAAGCTCAAGCTTTGGTGGAGGCAGGAGAAGCAAAAGGCTGGGGCAAAGTGCTGGATATTCCTGTAAAGATGGACCGTTTCGGGCTGGGATACCAACCGTTGTCGTCAGCACCTGCTGTGGGGGCACCCCGTTTCAGAGGGCCAATAACCATCTCTGCCAGTGGAGTATGTCATGAAACCGTCAACGCTGCTTCGGAGTCTGACGAAGGAGACAGTGACTGTGATATGGATGCCTGGATTCAGCCAAGCACGCCAGGACAGGGACTGTGCAACTGGTCTATTCAGGAGCTTGTTCCTGTGACTCTTAAACAGTAATGCTTTGTTTTATTAATTGTTGAATAATCTGATGTCTTGCCCGAGGCATCGTGATTTGCTTAGAGCTGTGTTGTTATGAACATTGCGTGTTAATCATTAAATAAATGGCGTTTTTTCATGTGCAAATACTGTAATCTCTGTCTTTCTTGTTTTGTATTTTTCAATAAAATGGCAACGTGGTTATTCGCTTTATACGCATTTTGAAGCACTTAACCATTCCTTTTGCAGGATAACATTTTCAAATGACATCCTTGAACCACATATGACTCGTCCCGACTTTGAGCACCCGGTATTTCAGGCCGAAGAAGAGGTTGTCGAAGATAGTGACGTTCCTGAAGAACTGTCTTGGTTGGTGAAACAAGAAGAAAGAGTCATTCTGCCTCACGAAGAGGTCATCGAAATTATCAACTTGGGGTCGGAAGGGGTTGAGAAGAATATTCGTATCGGAGCCGCGCTGCAGAGCGATATCAAGCGAAGACTGGTTGAAATGCTCAGGGAGTATAGTGATGTATTCGCTTGGTCGTATGAAGATATGCCAGGGCTCGATACAGATATGGTTGTGCACCGTCTGCCACTGAAAGAAGAATGCCCCCTGGTCAAACAAAAGCTCCGCAGAACTCGACCAGATATGGCAGTGAAGATCAAAGAGGAAGTTCAAAAACAGTGGGACGCTGGTTTCCTGGCTGTAACAAAATATCCCTCATGGGTTGCTAACATCGTACCAGTGCCAAAGAAAGATGGCAAGGTTCGGATGTGCGTGGATTATAGAGATTTGAATAAAGCAAGCCCAAAAGACGATTTTCCGCTTCCTCATATTGACGTGCTAGTTGATAATACTGCTCAATATTCCGTATTCTCCTTCATGGATGGCTTTTTAGGCTATAATCAGATTAAAATGGCGCCAGAGGATATGGAGAAGACTACTTTCATAACGCCTTGGGGAACATTTTGCTACAAAGTGATGCCCTTTGGTTTGAAGAATGCGGGGGCAACATATCAGCGTGCGATGACGACTCTTTTTCATGATATGATGCATAAAGAGATCGAAGTTTATGTTGACGATATGATTGCCAAATCCTAGACGGAGGAAGAGCATCTGGTGAATCTGCTGAAGTTATTTAAAAGGCTTAGGAAGTTCAGGCTGAGACTGAACCCTAATAAGTGCACCTTCGGGGTGAGATCGGGTAAGCTGCTGGGGTTTATCGTAAGCGAAAGGGGAATAGAGGTCGATCCTGCTAAAATAAAATCGATTCAAGAAATGCCGACGCCTAAAACAGAGAAAGAGGTGCGCGGGTTTTTAGGGAGGTTGAACTACATCGCTCGGTTCATCTCTCACCTAACGGTTACGTGTGAACCATTATTCAAGTTGTTGAAGAAAGATCAAGCTGTAACGTGGAACGAAAATTGTCAAAAGGCGTTCGATAAAATAAAGCAGTATTTGCAGGAGCCTCCTATCTTGATACCCCCAGTGGCAGGGAGACCCTTGATTATGTATTTGACCGTTCTTGAGGGAAGCATGGGTTGTGTTCTCGGTCAACACGACGAGACAGGAAGAAAAGAGCATGCGATCTACTACTTGAGTAAGAAATTTACAGATTGTGAATCTCGATACTCAATGCTTGAGAAAACTTGTTGCGCGCTAGCCTGGGCCGCCAAGCGTTTGAGGCAATACATGCTGAATCACACAACCATGCTCATCTCGAAGATGGATCCTATCAAATATGTATTCGAAAAGCAGGCGTTGTCAGGGAGAATTGCCCGTTGGCAGATGGTCTTGACTGAATATGACATTCAATATGTCTCGCAAAAGGCTATAAAGGGGAGCGTGCTGTCTGAGTATCTGGCGGAGCAGCCTATTGAAGATTACCAATCAATGAGGTTTGATTTTCCTGACGAGGATATCATGTACCTAAAGATGAAAGATTGTGAAGAGCCGTTGCCAGACGAAGGACCAGAGTTGGGTTCCAAATGGAAGATGATATTTGACGGAGCTGTGAATGCTTACGGTAGCGGAATAGGGGCAATCATCACGACGCCACACGGGTCGCACATCCCGTTTACTGCCCGATTGACCTTTGTCGTTACCAATAATGAAGCCGAATACGAAGCTTGTATAATGGGGCTTGAGGAAGCCATTGATTTGCGAATCAAGAATTTAGACGTATACGGAGACTCAGCTCTGGTGGTGAATCAGATAAAAGGGGAATGGGAGACACGTCAGCCCAATTTGATACATTACATGAATTATGCAAGGAGATTGTTGCCTTTCTTCGACAAGGTTGAATTGCATCACGTACCGCGGGCAGAGAATCAAATGGCTGACGCTCTCGCCACTTTGTCTTCCATGTACAAAGTCAACTTCTGGAACGAGGCTCCCCGAATCATTATCTCTCGGCTTGACAGACCAGCTTTCGTATTTGCTATTGATGAAGCATCTGACGGCAAACCGTGGTATTTTGATATCCTTAATTTCCTGAAGAATAAAGAGTATCCGGCTGGGGCATCCAGTCAAGATCAGAAGACTCTCAGGAGATTAGCGGGTAATTTCTATTTGAATCCGGATGGCGTCTTATACAGAAGAAACCACGACTTGGTGTTGTTGCGTTGTGTAGACGAGAAAGAGGCGAAGTTGCTCATGGAGGAAATACACGAAGGTACCTTTGGTACGCATGCTGGTGGGCATGCTATGACGAGAAAGCTGCTACGGGCGGGTTACTTTTGGCTGACTATGGAAACTGATTGTTTCAAGTTTGCGAGGAAGTGCCACAAGTGCCAAACCTATGCTGATAAAATCCATGTGCCTCTGAGTCCTTTGAATGTGATGTCATCGCCATGGCCATTCTCGATGTGGGGAATCGATATGATTGGAAAGATCGAGCCGACGGCTTCTAACGGGCATCGGTTCATCCTAGTAGCAATCGATTATTTCACCAAGTGGGTGGAAGCGGCGTCATACGCAAATGTAACGAAGCAAGTGGTGGCCAGATTCATCAAGAGAGATATCATTTGCCGATATGGGATCCCCGAGCGGATAATCACGGACAACGGTTCAAACCTGAACAACAAAATGATGAAGGAGCTCTGTCAGAATTTCAAGATCGAACATCACAACTCCTCCCCTTACCGACCCAAGATGAATGGAGCTGTCGAGGCGGCCAATAAGAATATCAAGAAGATCGTGCAGAAGATGGTGGTGACCTATAAGGATTGGCACGAGATGCTACCTTTCGCTTTGCACGGTTATCGTACGACGGTACGCACATCAACCGGGGCAACCCCGTTCTCGTTAGTATACGGAATGGAAGCGGTATTACCATTGGAAGTTGAGATCCCTTCTCTGAGGGTATTGCGAGACGTTCAGCTGGACGAGGCAGAATGGGTGAAAGACAGGTTGAACCAATTGAGTTTGATGGATGAGAAGAGGCTAGCTTCTCTAGCATACGGTCGTTTGTACCAGAGCCGAATGAAGAAAGCATATGATAAGAAGATACATCCTCGGAGCTTTCAGACGGGCGACCTTGTGCTGAAGAGGATTCTCCCGCCGCAGGCAGATCACAGGGGCAAGTGGACCCCCAACTACGAAGGGTCGTACGTTGTCAAGAAAGTCTTTTCAGGAGGGGCGTTATTGTTGTCCACCATGGACGATGAAGACTTTACGTCGCCTGTGAATTCGGACGCAGTTAAAAAATACTTTGCTTAAAATTGACCCGCTGGACAGAAAAAAGAGAGTCCAGGCAAAAATGGGGCATCCTGGCGAACCAAAAACAGAATGAAAGGTTCGGGCAAAAGTTAGGGATAAAATTGAAAAAATGTACACCCGTGAAGTTGAAAACCTACACTGGGCGGCTTCGGCAAAAAGGGGTATCCCGGTGAACTGAAAACCCGTAAAGGGCGGTTCACGCTAAAGTTAGGGATTTGAAAAGCAAATGACTGCGGTCTGAATTTGATACTGCAGTGAGCATCAGTGCGGGAGAATACACCTGAGGGGTCAATTATCAGATACAATCTCTTCGGAAGTGTGGATACCGGGAAAGCATTAGAGTCGGACGAGTCATGGGAGGATCAGTTCGTGGTGTTCGTCTGCATCCCGTTGCCGACATGTGTACAAAATTTAATTTGTCAAAATATTTATGCTTCTTGTGCATACTTGTGTATTTGCTTTGCGTAGCTTCCTCTTTTCAGGAGTTACATCCCGTGTACAAAAACTCCGCCCATTCAGAGGCCCAATCAATAAAATATGTTATTCAGTACTTGATGCTGGTTCTTTACTGTTTTGTGCATGATAAAACGCCTAAGTTTACTGAAACTAGCAGGTGTATAACATCACTGGCCCTTGCCAACGATTGCTAAAGCTTTGAATTAACTGAAAATAACGTCACTAACCTGAATTGATTTGGTTGTATAGGCTTGTCTTGTCTTGTCTTGTTTGTGTTGTTGCAGGTTTCATAGCCGTACGAGGAAGACGATCAAAAGATTGCAATACCGAAGGACTCGACCCCCACGCAGGTCATGCATGTTCATCCTGAAGAGAGATTGAACTCCCCAACTGGTCGTAGCTCATCCAAGGGACATTCTCCAGCGAAGTCATTTATCCTCTGCAGAGTTTGGCGATTCTAGGATTATAAGGCTATATCCAGACAGTGTATCTCAAGCAGAGTGGGTTTAGCCTTAGAAGATTAATAGTTGTGAGCTGTATCCAGACAAGTTCACCTTTTCCCGCAGGGTCAGTTTACTCTCTCCCAGCGAAAGCAGTTGATTTTCCCCAAGAGAATCGTCCCATCCCCCAGCGGAATTCTCTTTGCAAGTGTTTTCATTCCTTCCAGTGGAACTCGAAGATTGAGACTCTCCCCGACAGAGTTGATATGAGTCCTGGCATTTATTTTGTCATAATACCGTGTGATATCCGTTCACTCTCCAGCAGAAGTTCGATCATACCAGGCGCCTCTGCTATTCTCCAGCAGAGTTATATTCCCCAGCAGGGTGTTCCTTCAATGAGGTGATTGGTATTGAGGTCCCAATTTCCCAGCTGAGCCGACTTCCCTCTTCCGGCATTTATTTTGCCGGAATAATTCTATAGCATCTGGCTATCCCCAGCGGAGTTGGCATTATCTTCAACGTTTATTTTGCTGAAGCAGTTCCTGTATCTCAGCAGTTCGAGTCTGCATTGGCATCGGCATATAGTGTCATACTTGCATCCACCAAATGAAAAAGCGTAGCATTTCCATGTCGAATGGAGCATTGCGTTATTACCAAACGCATGCATTTTGAAACATAAACCAGGTTGGCTAATCTTTTGTTTCAAGTATTGTTCTCTTGCAGGTAGAGAGAGCCCTTGCTCAGGTGAATCAATAAAACATTCGAAGTCTCGGCATGAGACATTCAACGAAGTGTCAGCTTTGGCACTACTCCCCACAGAGTCAGCAGTATAAGTTTCTCTTTGTCCCCAAGCAGAGTTACTTATTTCCCCGCCAGGGTTTCTTGTTGAAGTTTCTCTAGTCCGACCAGCGGATTGTTTCCTTCAAAGTTGTTGTTACGTCAGCATTAAAAGGTTTCATGAACCAGAATTTCAGAGGCTACCGCCGGTTATTAGAGCAGGCATCCAGTAGTTTGGTTTCCAAATATCCCCAGTACAGTCCGCCTCAAATTCGTTGTCACGTCAGTGCTAAGAAGTTTGTGGTTTGGGATCGATGGAGCAATAAGTCCTGACGTGGACAATTTATTCCGATATTGATGGGATTTCTTCGTGCTAGAGAAGTGGGTGTCCTAACGTGGACAGATTTATTTCCCCGGATTGATATGAGATGTTAGTCCTAACGTGGACAGGTTCGATTTCTCAGAACAGATGGAATGTGGAGTCCTGACGTGGACATTTCCTCAAGTTGATGATATGTGCTAGTCCTAACGTGGACTGATTCGAGTTCTCGGTATTGATCGAAGGTGGAGTCCTGACGTGGACGAGATTGGTTACTCTTCGTGTTGGTGTCCCGACGTGGACAATTTGTTTCCAATAAATAGCTTTGTTCGTAATGGCGAAAGGGGTGTCCTGACGTGGACAAGTTTATAGTTCTTTGTGATGACAAAACGCGAGAGTCCTGACGTGGACAATTTTATCCTTCTTCGGGCTGATGGCCAAGTGTGTGTCCTGACGTGGACACAGTCTTATTTCCCCAGCAAGTCGAAGACGCGCAAGTCCTGACGTGGACAAGTCCTATTTCTTCAGCAGGTTGAGATATGGGTCCTAACGTGGACAAGTTTATTTCCTCAGCGAGTCAAGAGGCGAGTCCTGATGTGGACAAATCAAGACGAAACGTGAGTCCTGACGTGGGCAGGTTTATTCCTTACGTGGAAAGAGAAGTTGTTTCCTTACGTGGAAAGAGAAGTTGTTTCCTTACGTGGAAAAGTTTAGTCCTAACGCGGACAGATCAAAGAAGATTGATTCCTTACGCGGAAAGATTGTATTCCTTACGTGGAGAGATTGGAGTCCTTATGTGAACAGATCAAGATTTATTCCTTACGGGGAAAGTTTAGTCCTGACGTGGACAGATTCATATCAAGTTGGTTTCCTTACGTGGAAAGATTATGGTTTCCTTACGTGGAAAAATGTGTTTCCTTACGTGGAAAGAAGGATTGTTTCCTTACGTGGAAAGATTGAGTCCTTACATGGACATATCAAGTCGGAGTCCTTACGTGGACCGATTGCAAAGTTATTTCTAACATGGAAGATGTTATTCCTTACGTGGAAAGGGGAGTCCTAACATGGACGGTGTTATTCCTAACGTAGGGCGGTTATTCCTTACGTGGAAGGGTGAGTCCTAACGTGGACGATGTTATTCCTAACATGGACGGTGTTATTCCTAACGTGGAAGAGTTTATTCCTAACGTGGAGGATTTATTTCTGACGAGAAGGCAGACGAGCCATCCCCAGCAAAGTTGTTGAAGTTTTCCGAATTGACGAAGCAAGCGTCCTGACGTGGACAATGTTCTATCTCTGTGATGATAAAATCTTTTTCAGGATGATGAGAAGAATCCCCAGCACGGTCGCACGAGATCAGTGGGTTGCCGTAACAGTCAGATTCAGCCAATGAATGTCGTTCCCCAAGCAGGGGCGCAGTTTATTTCTGCGGTTGGAAAATTTCCGGGTTCTTAATATTCAACCGTCTCGTACCGCGAATGTCTGAAGGCTCCGGGCTCTTCACCCAATCGGGTCCAAGTCGCTTGAATAGGGGCAGCTGTTGCACCCTAAAATTTGCTCAACCTTATTCACTTGGTTTATGTTTCAATATCATTAGCATTTGCATATAGAGTCATGTACATAGTCTAATCATCTGCATAGCATAGCATGGCAAGTCATCCAACAGGGGACCAAGCATTATTCTCATCTCTAGAGGCCTATCAAGAGGTTATTATCCAAATTCAATCTCATTCAAGTCATCAGAAAGAATTTGAAAGCTGGGAAGTCAATAAATCAAGCAAGTGAATCATCTCCTATCTGAGGGTATCTGGGGATCATCAAGGAAAGTGTGAGTTGTGGGCTGAGCATGGGGAGTATCTAGACATCTTGGAGTACTTAGAAAGTCATTTGGAGAAGGAGACAAGTCATTGGTGTAGTCACAGGAGTTGTGAATGAAGACAGTTAACTAGGGTTTCATCTGGGTCAACCCTGGGTCAACTCTAGGTCATTGGATTGATTGAAAGGCATTAAGGGCTATTGGAAAGATGTGGGGTTCATCATTTGGCATGTAGAAGAGGATATGGTGATATTCCAAGAAGAAATCAAGAGAAATCAAGGAGAAGAGGAGTTTCTAAATTAGGGTTTCTGTGTAAAATCCCCTAATTTAGGTCAAATTTCCAAGCAAGATAAGTCAAAATGCAAGCTTCAAATGGATCCTTGGCCAACATGAAACTTGTATAGGATATCAATACCTTTAATTTGAGTGGTGGAAGACATCAAGGAGATTTATAGAACTCAAGTTATGGTCCTTGCAAGTTACAGGTCATCTGAGGTATCTGAAATTTTGTCTGTGAAAGTGACTTGACTTCCAAGCAATGTTTACCCCTCAAGGATATTTCAAATGAATTTCTGGCCAACATAAGAGTTGTTCCTCATTGTCTTAGCTTTCTAGAATGGTATATTATGCCTTCATATGATTTGTGGAACTCTACTTATGGTCTTGGCAAGCAAAGGGTATTTTGGTCATTTGAGAATTACAGGTCATTTCAAGCCTATGCCCAAAACTCATACAAGGAAGCTTCAAATGGAACACTTTACAACATCAAACTTGTTCCAAATGACATTTTGAGTCTAGGAAAGTGACCATGAAAGATTGGAAAGATTCATAGCACAAGGTTTCAAAATTGTTGGATTTAATGAATAAAAATGACCTAAAAAATGAGATTTTTCATATTTTGGCCAAATGAGGTGAAGTTATAGGTTATTTTGAATGGAAAAACCATTGTGAGAACATTGGCTGAAGTAGAATTTTAAGCTTGGTTCAAGTTTTGGAAGTTATTCAAGGTTGCTTATAATGGAAGAAACATAAGCCAAATCCAAGGGAAATCACACATGGGAAGTTTCTCCAAGCTTCTAGGAGGTTCTAATGACATGTATATATTGAATGGAGAGGGTTCATGCCATGGTTGGTGATCACATTTACTCAAAACCACAAGTTCCACACACTTTCTCTCATTTTGCAAAATCAATCCAAACTCTCTCAAATTCTCATCAATTTGCATCATTCTTGATCTGTTCTTCATCATCATCATCCAAGGACCAGAATTCACACATTCATTTGGTAAATTGAAGGAGGATTCGTGCCATTCATCATCATCATTCAAAGTGCAAGAATCTTGGAATTACAAGATCCAAGAGGTTTGAGCCAAATTCATTGCATACAGAAGTCAAGAACAAGTTCCCTGATCCATTTCCAATCAGTACAAGCATCTGATCATAGCATTCCATAGCTGTTTTCTTCACTTTACACCAGGTATGTTTCTACTTCAAATTGCATGTTTAGGTTAGAATTATTAGGTTTTGCTAGCATAGGAAGGTTAAGGTAGGATAGAGGACTGAATTTGATGAGTTAGGAGAGCTTTCATGGAGTTTGCCATAGGTGCACCATAACTGTTAGGGTTTGTAACTTATGAGTTAATGCGCGAAAATCTTGATGGAATAGCATGTTGTGATCAGCATAAGGTGTAGATGAGTTTAGGACAAGAATTGGTGAGGTTTGGAGCGAGTGATGACAGGTGTTAATGGTGGATTCCATCTGTTATACCTATCGGGTTCCATTATTGCTTGAGTTTTAGAAGGAGTTATGGTTATGGCTGTGTAGAGGGAGGAATTTAGAGAAACTTTGCTCTTGGAGTCGAGGGAATTCATGGTGAAATGAGAGAGAACAGAGCACTTGAAGATGCAAGCATGGTTAGGGTTTTCATGGCTTAGGGTTTGCTGGAGGTTGAAGATAACCCCTGGGCCACACGATCTTGAGATTGACTTTGACTGGGATACTGAACCAATGGCCACGATTGAAAGATGGAGACGGAGGGAAATTCAAATGGTGCAATGCACCGTTTCATTTAAGTTTTCTGAATGGGCTCAACCTTCGCTTGCTATACACACCCTACCCAAACCAGGCCCAACGCAAATGAACTGGAAAAATGACTATCTGCACCGTTTTTCGTTTTTAATTTTTATTATGTTTTCTGACTTGCATTGGGCCCAGACGCGCTTGCTATGCGCGCCCCCCAGTCTGGGCCCATCTCATTCTTTTAACTGATTTCTCCTACTTGATGCACCCCCTTTGCTCAATTAATTCATTTAATTTTTCTCAATTCATTTTAATTCTTTAAAAAATCATAAAAAAATAGAAAAATGCATGATTTTCATTGGTTGTTTTTTTACATTACTCATAATTTTGTCAAGAAAATTATCATACAAAAAAATTAATAGTTCATTTTATTTTCTTATTTTTGGCATATTTTCCTTTTAATTAGGTGTAAATAATATTTTGTTTAGTACATGAATTTGTTAATTTTTGTTCTAATAGTTGCTTTAATATTATTCACCCATTCTTTTTAGGTTGGTTAATAGACATTGTTAGCTTGTACATAAAATTTAGTTCACTTTTTTAGAAGTTAATTTTAGGTGATTAGTTTAGGTGAGAACAGCATGAACAAAATTAAGGTTTAAGTGATAACATAGGAGAGTTGAATCATTTCCCTTAGGACTTAGAGATTGAGTATTTTAGATATGGGACTATAGGGACTATGGTGTAGTTATTAGATCCCTTAGAAATCACTAGGATTCCCCTACTGCTATTAGTATATTACTGTCTATACTTGATTGATTGGTGTGGTATGCCCTCTAGGGATTATTGTTTGTCTGTGTGGGTATTGGGATTGCTTGGGGATTGGGAGAGCTGAAGACTTGTGATGATGAAGCCATTGGAGATCCAGAGACTGAAGTCCAGCTTCCAGAGTTGAAGAGGAGATTCTTGCTAGCAGCTGCTGAGGAGACTAGGGTTTAGGAGCTAGGCAGAGCTCTAGATTAGAAAGCTTGTTTCTCAAACATGGAATGCCTTGTCTGCATCCATCCTTTCCCTATGATTCAAAGTCTCTTTCAAATATCCACCTCCTTCCTTTGGAAGGATCAGTGAATATATTTGAAAGATAGAACTTTTGAGGGAAAATTGTCTATATAATGTTAACAGTTAATGAACCACCCTTGGTAGGTAATTGACTGTCTAACATTCATCACTTCATCTGGTTGACTGATATGCCTCCTGGGGATTGAGACTTGAAGAAAAGCCATTGCAGATGGAAGATTGATGATCAAGACCTTGCTTGAAGGCTGTGGAGATGGAGATTGATGCTTGCTGAAGCTTGAAGACAGATGTTGATTCAGAGCTGCTGATGCTGTTTATTTTTTTGTTGTATTTCATTTCTGATGTATTGATTGGTTTTCTGGACTGTATTGTTTGCTGTTTAACCTGCTGGGTTGAAAGTGAAGTCTGTTCACTTTTGCCTATTGTTTTCTAGGTTCGAGGTCAAGTGGGACTCCCTTGCCTCGCTTGTATTGTTGCATCCATGCATTTTACTGCTTTACTGTATATATCTTCTATTGTTTCTGTTTCCGTCTATTCCCTTAGGATCTCTGTTTCTCTCTGCACAAGAGAGGAGCATGATAGACTCTAGGTCTTAACCCATGCATGATAACATTAGGTTAGTTTGACTCCCTTCGCAGCCGTAGGGTAGAGTTCTGTCTCTTTCTTTCTCAAAACAAACAGAAAAACACAATAAAATTTCAAACTCAATAAAAGACACTTCTTCCGTAAAAGAATGTGAACTCATCAAAACGTCATTTTTTGTCCGCTGGGACTGTTAATCAGAAAACCCTTTTTCAGAAGGAATAAAATCAATCAAGACAAGCTTGTGTCGTACGTGGCCCGAACTACGTTTGCTCTGATCTTTCATGCTGTATGAAAGTACGTAGGCATAGGATGCGATATCCTAGCGAGCAACCTTCCCCTCCTTTCCCGTAGGTAGGCGAACTACGTTGACTCTGATTTCTCGTTCCAGACGGGAATACGTAGGCATAAAGTGCGATACTTTGCCGAGTCATTTTCTTTTCTTTTTAACCCTTAACCCTTTAGTTTAGATAGAATAACAATCCATACCCGAAAACAAGCGTGGATCCCGTCGAGTACGACGGACGTGAGGGGTGCTAATACCTTCCCCTTGCGTAACCGACTTCCGAATCCAGGTTTTGGTTGCGACGACCATACCTTTCCCGTGTTGTGCGAGGTTTACTCTGAGCGTTTCCTTTCCCTCCCGTGGGATAAATAACGCACGGTGGCGACTCTTCTGTTCAGTCGGCGCCTATTTTCGCAGTAGCGACAGTCTGTCATCGTAATTGATGTCAGATTGTGCGATAGTGTTTGTCCTATCATCCTTTTGGTGGTAGTAGCCGGTGTGAGTTTCGCTCCCTCATCCTTTTGGTGGGGGTCTGTCATCGTAATTGATGTCATATTGTGCGATAATGTTTATCCTATCATCCTTTTGGTGGTAGTGGCCGGTGTAAATTTCGCTCTGCCATATTTTTGATGGGGGGTCTGTCATCGTAATTGATGTCAGATGTGCGATAGTTTTTTACCTATCATCCTTTTGGTGGTAGTGGCTGTTTTGAGTTTTTCTCCTTCGTTCTTTTGGTGGGGGTCTGTCATCGTAATTGATGTCAGATTGTGTGATAGTGTTTGTCCTATCATCCTTTTGGTGGTAGTGGCAGGTGTTATTTTTGTTCCGTCATTCTTTTGGTGGGGGGTCTATCATCGTAATTGATGTTTGATTGTGCGATAGTGTTTGTCGGATCATCATTTAGGTAGTAGTGGTCGGTGTGAGTTTCGCTCCGTCATCCTTTTTGTGGGGGGTCTATCATCTAATTGATGTCAGATTGTACGATAGTGTTTATCGTATCATCCTTTTGGTGGTAGTGGCCGGTGTGAGTTTCACTCCGTCATGCTTTTGGTGGGGAGTCTGCCATCTAATTAATGTCAGATTGTGCGATAGTGTTTATCCTATCATCCTTTGGGTGGTAGTGGCCGGTGTGACTTTTGCTTCGTCATCCTTTTAGTGGGAGGTCTGTCATCTAATTCATTTCAGATTGTGCGATAGTGTTTGTCCTATCATCCTTTTGGTGGTAGTGGTCGGTGTTAGTTTCGCTCCGTCATCCTTTTGGTGGGGGGTCTGTCATCGTAATTGATGTCAGATTGTGCGATAGTGTTTGTCCTATCATCCATTTGGCGGTAGTGGTCGGTGTGAGTTTCGCTCTGTCATCCTTTTTGTGTCGGGTCTGTCATCATAATTGATGTCAGATTATGCGATAGTGTTTGTCATCCATCCTTTTGGTGGTAGTGGTCGGTGTGAGTTTCGCTCCATCATACTTTTGGTGGGGGGTCTATCATCTTACTTGATGTCAGATTGTGCGATAGTGTTTGTCCTATCATCCTTATGGTTGTAGTGGCCAGTGTGAGTTTCACTCCGTCATCCTTTTGATGGGGGGTCTGTCATGTAATTGATGTCAGATAATGCGATAGTCTTTGTCCTATCAATCTTTTGGTGGTAGTGGCCGGTGTGAGTTTCGCTCCGTCATCCTTTTGGTGGGGGGTCTGTCATCTTAATTGATGTCAGATTGTGCGATAGTGTTTGTCCTATCAATCTTTTGGTGGTAATGGCCGGTGTGATTTTCGCTCCGTCATTCTTTTGGTGGGGGTTCTGTCATTGTAATTGATGTCAGATTGTGCGTTGTCGTTTGTCCTATCATCCTTTTGGTGGTAGTGGCCGATGTGAGGTTCATTCCGTTATCCTTTTGGTGGGGGGTCTGTCATCGTAATTGATGTCAGATTGTGTGATAGTGTTTGTCCTATCATCCTTTTGGTGGTAGTAGCCGGAGTGAGTTTCGCTCCCTCATACTTTTGGTGGGGGTCTGTCATCGTAATTGATGTCATATTGTGCGATAGTGTTTATCCTATCATCCTTTTGGTGGTAGTGGCCGGTGTAAATTTCTCTCCGCCAAACTTTTGATGGCGGGTCTTTCATCGTAATTGATGTTAGATGTGCGATAGTTTTTTACCTATCATCCTTTTGGTGGTAGTGACCGTTTTGAGTTTTTGTCCTTCGTCCTTTTGGTGGGGGTCTGTCATCGTAATTGATGTCAGATTGTGTGATAGTGTTTGTCCTATCATCCTTTTGGTGGTAGTGGCAGGTGTGATTTTTGTTCCGTCATTCTTTTGGTGGGGGGTCTATCATCGTAATTGATGTCTGATTGTGTGATAGTGTTTGTCCGATCATCATTTGGGTAGTAGTGGTCGGTGTGAGTTTCGCTCCGTCATCCTTTTTGTCGAGGGTCTATCATCTAATTGATGTCAGATTGTACGATAGTGTTTATCCTATCATCCTTTGGGTGGTAGTGGCCGGTGTGACTTTTGCTTCGTTATCCTTTTGGTGGGGGGTCTGTCATGTAATTGATGTCATCCTTTTGGTGGTAGTGGTCGGTGTGAGTTTCGCTCCATCATACTTTTGGTGGGGGTCTATCATCTTAATTGATGTCAGATTGTGCGATAGTGTTTGTCCTATCATCCTTATGGTTGTAGTGGCCAGTGTGAGTTTCGCTCCGTCATCCTTTTGATGGGGGGTCTGTCATGTAATTGATGTCAGATTATGCGATAGTCTTTGTCCTATCAATCTTTTGGTGGTAGTGGCCGGTGTGAGTTTCGCTCCGTCATCCTTTTGGTGGGGGGTCTGTCATCGTAATTGATGTCAGATAGTGCGATAGTGTTTGTCCTATCATCCTTTTGGTGGTAATGGCCGGTGTGATTTTCGCTCCGTCATTCTTTTGGTGGGGGTTCTGTCATTGTAATTGATGTCAGATTGTGCGTTATCGTTTGTCCTATCATCCTTTTGGTGGTAGTGGCCGATGTGAGGTTCACTCCGTTATCCTTTTGGTGGGGGGTCTGTCATCGTAATTGATGTCAGATTGTGCAATAGTGTTTGTCCTATCATCCTTTTGGTGGTAGTAGCCGGAGTGAGTTTCGCTCCCTCATACTTTTGGTGGGGGTCTGTCATCGTAATTGATGTCATATTGTGCGATAGTGTTTATCCTATCATCCTTTTGGTGGTAGTGGCCGGTGTAAATTTCTCTCCGCCAAACTTTTGATGGCGGGTCTGTCATCGTAATTGATGTTAGATGTGCGATAGTTTTTTACCTATCATCCTTTTGGTGGTAGTGGCCGTTTTGAGTTTTTGTCCTTCGTCCTTTTGGTGGGGGTCTGTCATCGTAATTGATGTCATATTGTGTGATAGTGTTTGTCCTATCATCCTTTTGGTGGTAGTGGCAGGTGTGATTTTTGTTCCGTCATTCTTTTGGTGGGGGGGTCTATCATCGTAATTGATGTCTGATTGTGTGATAGTGTTAGTCCGATCATCATTTGGGTAGTAGTGGTCGGTGTGAGTTTCGCTCCGTCATCCTTTTTGTTGGGGGTCTATCATCTAATTGATGTCAGATTGTACGATAGTGTTTATCCTATCATCCTTTGGGTGGTAGTGGCCGGTGTGACTTTTGCTTCGTCATCCTTTTGGTGGGGGGTCTGTCATGTAATTGATGTCATCCTTTTGGTGGTAGTGGTCGGTGTGAGTTTCGCTCCATCATACTTTTGGTGGGGGTCTATCATCTTAATTGATGTTAGATTGTGCGATAGTGTTTGTCCTATCATCCTTATGGTTGTAGTGGCCAGTGTGAGTTTCGCTCCGTCATCCTTTTGATGGGGGGTCTGTCATGTAATTGATGTCAGATTATGCGATAGTCTTTGTCCTATCAATCTTTTGGTGGTAGTGGCCGGTGTGAGTTTCGCTCCGTCATCCTTTTGGTGGGGGGTCTGTCATCGTAATTGATGTCAGATTGTGCGATAGTGTTTGTCCTATCATCCTTTTGGTGGTAATGGCTGGTGTGATTTTCGCTCCGTCATTCTTTTGGTGGGGGTTCTGTCATCGTAATTCATGTCAGATTGTGCGTTATCGTTTGTCCTATCATCCTTTTGGTGGTAGTGGCCGATGTGAGGTTCGCTCCGTCATCCTTTTGGTGGGGTGTCTGTCATCGTAATTGATGTCAGATTGTGCGATAGTGTTTGTCCTATCATCCTTTTGGTGGTAGTAGCCGGTGTGAGTTTCGCTCCCTCATCCTTTCGGTGGGGGTCTATCATCGTAATTGATGTCATATTGTGCAATAGTGTTTATCCTATCATCCTTTTGGTGGTAGTGGCCGGTGTAAATTTCGCTCCGCCATCCTTTTGATGGGGGGTCTGTCATTGTAATTGATTTCAGATGTGTAATAGTGTTTTACCTATCATCCTTTTGGTGGTAGTGGCCATTTTGAGTTTTTCTCCTTCGTCCTTTTGGTGGGGGTCTGTCATCGTAATTGATGTCAGATTGTGTGATAGTGTTTGTCGTATCATCCTTTTGGTGGTAGTGGCAGGTGTGATTTTTGTTCCGTCATTCTTTTGGTGGGGGGTCTATCATCGTAATTGATGTCTGATTGTGCAATAGTGTTTGTCCTATCATTCTTTTGGTGGTAGTGGCCGATGTGAGGTACGCTCCGTCATCCTTTTGGTGGGGGGTCTGAAATCGTAATTGATGTCAGATTGTGTGATAGTGTTTATCCTATCATCCTTTTGGTGGTAGTGGCCGGTGTGAGTTTCGCTCCGCCATCCTTTTGGTGGGGGATTTTTTATCGTAATTGATGTCAGATTATGCGATAATGTTTATCCTATCATCCTTTTGGTGGTAGTAGTCGGTGTGAGTTTCACTCCGTCATCCTTTTGGTGGGGGGTCTGCCATCTAATTGATGTCAGATTGTGCGATAGTGTTTGTCCTATCATCCTTTTGGTGGTAGTGGCCGGTGTGAGTTACGCTCCATCATCCTTTTAGTGGGGGTGTGTCATCTAATTGATGTTAGATAGTGCGATAGTATTGGTCCTATCATCTTTTTCGTGGTAGTGGTCGGTGTGAGTTTCGCTCCGTCATCCTTTTTGTGGGGGGTCTATCATCTAATTGATGTCAGATTGTACGATAGTGTTTATCCTATCATCCTTTTGGTGGTAGTGGCCGGTGTGAGTTTCACTCCGTCATCCTTTTGGTGGGGAGTCTGCCATCTAATTAATGTCAGATTGTGCGATAGTGTTTATCCTATCATCCTTTGGATGGTAGTGGCCGGTGTGACTTTTGCTTCGTCATCCTTTTGGTGGGGGATCTGTCATCTAATTCATGTCAGATTGTGCGATAGTGTTTGTCCTATCATCCTTTTGGTGGTAGTGGTCGGTGTGAGTTTCGCTCCATTATCCTTTTGGTGGGGGGTCTGTCATCGTAATTGATGTCAGATTGTGCGATAGTGTTTGTCCTATCATCCATTTGGCGGTAGTGGTCGGTGTGAGTTTCGCTCTGTCATCCTTTTTGTGTCGGGTCTCTCATCATAACTGATGTCAGATTGTGCGATAGTGTTTGTCATGTCATCCTTTTGGTGGTAGTGGTCGGTGTGATTTTTGTTCCGTCATTCTTTTGGTGGGGGGTCTATCATCGTAATTGATGTCTGATTGTGCAATAGTGTTTGTCCTATCAATCTTTTGGTGGTAGTGGCTGATGTGAGGTACGCTCTGTCATCCTTTTGGTGGGGGGTATGAAATCGTAATTGATGTCAGATTGTGTGATAGTGTTTATCCTATCATCCTTTTGGTGGTAGTGGCCGGTGTGAGTTTCGCTCCGCCATCCTTTTGGTGGAGGATTTTTTATCGTAATTGATGTCAGATTGTGCGATAGTATTTATCCTATCATCCTTTTGGTGGTAGTAGCCGGTGTGAGTTTCACTCCGTCATCCTTTTGGTGGGGGGTCTGCCATCTAATTGATGTCAGATTGTGCGATAGTGTTTGTCCTATCATCCTTTTGGTGGTAGTGGCCGGTGTGAGTTACGCTCCATCATCCTTTTAGTGGGGGTGTGTCATCTAATTGATGTTAGATAGTGCGATAGTATTTGTCCTATCATCTTTTTCATGGTAGTGGTCGGTGTGAGTTTCGCTCCGTCATCCTTTTTGTGGGGGGTCTATCATCTAATTGATGTCAGATTGTACGATAGTGTTTATCCTATCATCCTTTTGGTGGTAGTGGCCGGTGTGAGTTTCACTCCGTCATCCTTTTGGTGGGGAGTCTGCCATCTAATTAATGTCAGATTGTGCGATAGTGTTTATCCTATCATCCTTTGGGTGGTAGTGGCCGGTGTGACTTTTGCTTCGTCATCCTTTTGGTGGGGGATCTGTCATCTAATTCATGTCAGATTGTGCGATAGTGTTTGTCCTATCATCCTTTTGGTGGTAGTGGTCGATGTGAGTTTCGCTTCATCATCCTTTTGGTGGGGGTCTGTCATCGTAATTGATGTCAGATTGTGCGATAGTGTTTGTCCTATCATTCATTTGGCGGTAGTGGTCGGTGTGACCTATCATTCATTTGGCGGTAGTGGTCGGTGTGAGTTTTGCTCTGTCATCCTTTTTGTGTCGGGTCTGTCATCATAACTGATGTCAGATTGTGCGATAGTGTTTGTCATGTCATCCTTTTGGTGGTAGTGGTCGGTGTGATTTTTGTTCCGTCATTCTTTTGGTGGGGGGTCTATCATCGTAATTGATGTCTGATTGTGCAATAGTGTTTGTCCTATCAATCTTTTGGTGGTAGTGGCTGATGTGAGGTACGCTCTGTCATCCTTTTGGTGGGGGGTATGAAATCGTAATTGATGTCAGATTGTGTGATAGTGTTTATCCTATCATCCTTTTGGTGGTAGTGGCCGGTGTGAGTTTCGCTCCGCCATCCTTTTGGTGGAGGATTTTTTATCGTAATTGATGTCAGATTGTGCGATAGTATTTATCCTATCATCCTTTTGGTGGTAGTAGCCGGTGTGAGTTTCACTCCGTCATCCTTTTGGTGGGGGGTCTGCCATCTAATTGATGTCAGATTGTGCGATAGTGTTTGTCCTATCATCCTTTTGGTGGTAGTGGCTGGTGTGAGTTACGCTCCATCATCCTTTTAGTGGGGGTGTGTCATCTAATTGATGTTAGATAGTGCGATAGTATTTGTCCTATCATCTTTTTCATGGTAGTGGTCGGTGTGAGTTTCGCTCCGTCATCCTTTTTGTGGGGGGTCTATCATCTAATTGATGTCAGATTGTACGATAGTGTTTATCCTATCATCCTTTTGGTGGTAGTGGCTGGTGTGAGTTTCACTCCGTCATCCTTTTGGTGGGGAGTCTGCCATCTAATTAATGTCAGATTGTGCGATAGTGTTTATCCTATCATCCTTTGGGTGGTAGTGGCCGGTGTGACTTTTGCTTCGTCATCCTTTTTTGTGGGGGATCTGTCATCTAATTCATGTCAGATTGTGCGATAGTGTTTGTCCTATCATCCTTTTGGTGGTAGTGGTCGGTGTGAGTTTCGCTCCATCATCCTTTTGGTGGGGGTCTGTCATCGTAATTGATGTCAGATTGTGCGATAGTGTTTGTCCTATCATTCATTTGGCGGTAGTGGTCGGTGTGACCTATCATTCATTTGGCGGTAGTGGTCGGTGTGAGTTTTGCTCTGTCATCCTTTTTGTGTCGGGTCTGTCATCATAACTGATGTCAGATTGTGCGATAGTGTTTGTCATGTCATCCTTTTGGTGGTAGTGGTCGGTGTGAGTTTCGCTCCGTCATCCTTTTGGTGGGGGGTCTGTCATCGTAATTGATGTCAGATTGTGCGATAGTTTTTGTCCTATCATCCTTTTGGTGGTAATGGTCGGTGTGATTTTCGCTCTGTCATTCTTTTGGTTGGGGTTATGGCATCGTAATTGATGTCAGATTGTGCGTTATCGTTTGTCCTATCATCCTTTTGGTGGTAGTGGCCGATGTGAGGTTCACTCCGTCATCCTTTTGGTGGGGGGTCTGTCATCGTAATTGATGTCAGATTGTGCGATAGTGTTTTTCCTATCATCCTTTTGGTGGTAGTAGCCGGTGTGAGTTTCGCTCCCTCATCCTTTTGGTGGTGGTCTGTCATCGTAATTGATGTCATATTGTGCGATAGTGTTTATCCTATCATCCTTTTGGTGGTAGTGGCGGTGTAAATTTCGCTCCGCCATCGTTTTGATGGGGGTCTGTCATCGTAATTGATGTCAGATGTGCGATAGTGTTTTCCCTATAATCCTTTTGGTGGTAGTGGCCGTTTTGAGTTTTTCTCCTTCGTCCTTTTGGTGGGGGTCTGTCATCGTAAGTGATGTCAGATTGTGTGATAGTGTTTGTCCTATCATCCATTTGGCGGTAGTGGTCGGTGTGAGTTTCGCTCTGTAATCCTTTTTGTGTCGGGTCTGTCATAATAACTGATGTCAGATTGTGCGATAGTGTTTGTCATGTCATCCTTTTGGTGGTTGTGGTCGGTGTGAGTTTCGCTCCGTATTCCTTTTGGGCGGGGGTCTGTCATCGTAATTGATGTCAGATTGAGCGATAGTGTTTGTCCTATCATCCATTTGGCGGTAGTGGTCGGTGTGAGTTTCGCTCTGTCATCCTTTTTGTGTCGGGTCTGTCATCATAACTGATGTCAGATTGTGCGATAGTGTTTGTCATGTCATCCTTTTGGTGGTAGTCGTCGGTGTGAGTTTCGCTCCGTCATCCTTTTGGTGGGGGTCTGTCATCGTAATTGATGTCAGATTGTGCGATAGTTTTTGTCCTATCATCCTTTTGGTGGTAATGGCCGGTGTGATTTTCGCTCCGTCATTCTTTTGGTTGGGGTTATGTCATCGTAATTGATGTCAGATTGTGCGTTATCGTTTGTCCTATCATCCTTTTGGTGGTAGTGGTCGATGTGAGGTTCGCTCCGTCATCCTTTTGGTGGAGGGTCTGTCATCGTAATTGATGTCAGATTGTGCGATAGTGTTTTTCCTATCATCCTTTTGGTGGTAGTAGCCGGTGTGAGTTTCGTTCCCTCATCCTTTTGGTGGTGGTCTGTCATCGTAATTGATGTCATATTGTGCGATAGTGTTTATCCTATCATCCTTATGGTTGTAGTGGCCAGTGTGAGTTTTGCTCTGTCATCCTTTTGATGGAGGGTCTGTCATGTAATTGATGTCAGATTGTGTGATAGTGTTTGTCTGATCATCGTAATTGATGTCTGATTCTGTGATAGTGTTTGTCTGATCATCATTTGGGTAGTAGTGGTCGGTGTGAGTTTCGCTCCGTCATCCTTTTTGTGGGGGGTCTATCATCTAATTGATGTCAGATTGTACGATAGTGTTTATCCTATCATCCTTTTGGTGGTAGTGGCCGGTGTGAGTTTCATTCCGTCATCCTTTCGGTGGAGAGTCTGCCATCTAATTAATGTCAGATTGTGCGATAGTGTTTATCCTATCATCTTTTGGGTGGTAGTGGCCGGTGTGAGTTTTGCTTCGTCATCCTTTTGGTGGGGGGTCTGTCGTCTAATTCATGTCAGATTGTGCGATAATGTTTGTCCTATCATCCATTTGGTGGTAGTGGTCGGTGTGAGTTTCGCTCCGTCATCATTTTGGTGGGGGGTCTGTCATCATAATTAATGTCAGATTGTGCGATAGTGTTTGTCCTATCATCCATTTGGCGGTAGTGGTCGGTGTGAGTTTCGCTCTGTCATCCTTTTTGTGTCGGGTCTGTCATCATAATTGATGTCAGATTGTGCGATAGTGTTTGTCATGTCATCCTTTTGGTGGTAGTGGTTGGTGTGAGTTTTGCTCCGTCATCCTTTTGGTGGGGGGTCTATCATCTTAATTGATGTCAGATTGTGCGTTAGTGTTTGTCCTATCATCCTTATGGTTGTAGTGGCCAGTGTGAGTTTCGCTCCGTCATCCTTTTGATGGGGGGTCTGTCATGTAATTGATGTCAGATTATGCGATAGTCTTTGTCCTATCAATCTTTTGGTGGTAGTGGCCGGTTTGAGTTTCGCTCCGTCATCCTTTTGGTGGGGGGTCTGTCATCGTAATTGATGTCAGATTGTGCGATAGTGTTTGTCCTATCATCCTTTTGGTGGTAATGGCTGGTGTGATTTTCGCTCTGTCATTCTTTTGGTGGGGGTTCTGTCATCGTAATTCATGTCAGATTGTGCGTTATCGTTTGTCCTATCATCCTTTTGGTGGTAGTGGCCGATGTGAGGTTCGCTCCGTCATCCTTTTGGTGGGGTGTCTGTCATCGTAATTGATGTCAGATTGTGCGATAGTGTTTGTCCTATCATCCTTTTGGTGGTAGTAGCCGGTGTGAGTTTTGCTCCCTCATCCTTTTGGTGAGGGTCTATCATCGTAATTGATGTCATATTGTGCAGTAGTGTTTATCCTATCATCCTTGTGGTGGTAGTGGCCGGTGTAAATTTCGCTCCGCCATCCTTTTGATGGGTGGTCTGTCATCGTAATTGATGTCAGATGTGCGATAGTGTTACCTATCATCCTTTTGGTAGTAGTGGCCATTTTGAGTTTTTCTCCTTCGTCCTTTTGGCGGGGGTCTGTCATCGTAATTGATGTCAGATTGTGTGATAGTGTTTATCCTATCATCCTTTTGGTGGTAGTGGCCGGTGTGAGTTTCGCTACGCCATCCTTTTGGTGGGGGGTCTGTCATCGTAATTGATGTCAGATTGTGCGATAGTGTTTATCCTATCATCCTTTTGGTGGTAGTGGCCGGTGTGAGTTTCACTCCGTCATCCTTTTGGTGGGGGGTCTGCCATCTAATTGATGTCAGATTGTGCGATAGTGTTTGTCCTATCGTCCTTTTGTTGGTAGTGGCCGGTGTGAGTTACGCTCCATCATCCTTTTAGTGGGGGTGTGTCATCTAATTGATGTTAGATAGTGCGATAGTATTTGTCCTATCATCTTTTTCGTGGTAGTGGTCGGTGTGAGTTTCGCTCTGTTATCCTTTTTGTGGGGGGTGTGTCATCTAATTGACGTTAGATAGTGTGATAGTATTGTCCTATCATCTTTTTCGTGGTAGTGGCCGTGTGAGTTTCACTCCGTCATCCTTTTGGTGGGGAGTGTGCCATCTAATTAATGTCAGATTGTGCGAAAGTGTTTATCGTATCATCCTTTGGGTGGTAGTGGCCAGTGTGACTTTTTCTTCGTCATCCTTTTGGTGGGGGGTCTGTCATCTAATTCATGTCAGATTGTGCGATAGTGTTTGTCCTATCATCCTTTTGGTGGTAGTGGTCGGTGTGAGTTTCGCACTATCATCCTTTTTGTGTCGGGTCTGTCATCGTAATTGATGTCAGATTATGCGATAGTGTTTGTCATGTCATCCTTTTGGTGGAAGTGGTCGGTGTGAGTTTCGCTCCGTCATCCTTTTGGTGGGGGGTCTATCATCTTAATTGATGTCAGATTGTGTGATAATGTTTGTCCTATCATCCTTATGGTTGTAGTGGCCAGTGTGAGTTTTGCTCCGTCATCCTTTTAATGGGGGGTTTGTCATGTAATTGATGTCAGATTGTGCGATAGTGTTTGTCATGTCATCCTTTTGGTGGTAGTGGTCGGTGTGAGTTTCGCTCCGTCATCCTTTTGGTGGGGGTCTGTCATCGTAATTGATGTCAGATTGTGCGATAGTTTTTGTCCTATCATCCTTTTGGTGGTAATGGTCGGTGTGATTTTCGCTCCGTCATTCTTTTGGTTGGGGTTATGTCATCGTAATTGATGTCAGATTGTGCGTTATCGTTTGTCCTATCATCCTTTTAGTGGTAGTGGTCGATGTGAGGTTCGCTCCGTCATCCTTTTGGTGGGGGGTCTGTCATCGTAATTGATGTCAGATTGTGCGATAGTGTTTTTCCTATCATCCTTTTGGTGGTAGTAGCCGGTGTGAGTTTCGTTCCCTCATCCTTTTGGTGGTGGTTTGTCATCGTAATTGATGTCATATTGTGTGATAGTGTTTATCCTATCATCCTTATGGTTATAGTGGCCAGTGTGAGTTTTGCTCTGTCATCCTTTTGATGGAGGGTCTGTCATGTAATTGATGTCAGATTGTGTGATAGTGTTTGTCTGATCATCGTAATTGATGTCTGATTCTGTGATAGTGTTTGTCTGATCATCATTTGGGTAGTAGTGGTCGGTGTGAGTTTCGCTCCGTCATCCTTTTTGTGGGGGGTCTATCATCTAATTGATGTCAGATTGTACGATAGTGTTTATCCTATCATCCTTTTGGTGGTAGTGGCCGGTGTGAGTTTCATTCCGTCATCCTTTCGGTGGAGAGTCTGCCATCTAATTAATGTCAGATTGTGCGATAGTGTTTATCCTATCATCTTTTGGGTGGTAGTGGCCGGTGTGAGTTTTGCTTCGTCATCCTTTTGGTGGGGGGTCTGTCGTCTAATTCATGTCAGATTGTGCGATAATGTTTGTCCTATCATCCTTTTGGTGGTAGTGGTCGGTGTGAGTTTCGCTCCGTCATCATTTTGGTGGGGGGTCTGTCATCATAATTGATGTCAGATTGTGCGATAGTGTTTGTCCTATCATCCATTTGGCGGTAGTGGTCGGTGTGAGTTTCGCTCTGTCATCCTTTTTGTGTCGGGTCTGTCATCATAATTGATGTCAGATTGTGCGATAGTGTTTGTCATGTCATCCTTTTGGTGGTAGTGGTTGGTGTGAGTTTTGCTCCGTCATCCTTTTGGTGGGGGGTCTATCATCTTAATTGATGTCAGATTGTGCGTTAGTGTTTGTCCTATCATCCTTATGGTTGTAGTGGCCAGTGTGAGTTTCGCTCCGTCATCCTTTTGATGGGGGGTCTGTCATGTAATTGATGTCAGATTATGCGATAGTCTTTGTCCTATCAATCTTTTGGTGGTAGTGGCCGGTTTGAGTTTCGCTCCGTCATCCTTTTGGTGGGGGGTCTGTCATCGTAATTGATGTCAGATTGTGCGATAGTGTTTGTCCTATCATCCTTTTGGTGGTAATGGCTGGTGTGATTTTCGCTCTGTCATTCTTTTGGTGGGGGTTCTGTCATCGTAATTCATGTCAGATTGTGCGTTATCGTTTGTCCTATCATCCTTTTGGTGGTAGTGGCCGATGTGAGGTTCGCTCCGTCATCCTTTTGGTGGGGTGTCTGTCATCGTAATTGATGTCAGATTGTGCGATAGTGTTTGTCCTATCATCCTTTTGGTGGTAGTAGCCGGTGTGAGTTTTGCTCCCTCATCCTTTTGGTGAGGGTCTATCATCGTAATTGATGTCATATTGTGCAGTAGTGTTTATCCTATCATCCTTTTGGTGGTAGTGGCCGGTGTAAATTTCGCTCCGCCATCCTTTTGATGGGTGGTCTGTCATCGTAATTGATGTCAGATGTGCGATAGTGTTACCTATCATCCTTTTGGTAGTAGTGGCCATTTTGAGTTTTTCTCCTTCGTCCTTTTGGCGGGGGTATGTCATCGTAATTGATGTCAGATTGTGTGATAGTGTTTATCCTATCATCCTTTTGGTGGTAGTGGCCGGTGTGAGTTTCGCTACGCCATCCTTTTGGTGGGGGGTCTGTCATCGTAATTGATGTCAGATTGTGCGATACTGTTTATCCTATCATCCTTTTGGTGGTAGTGGCCGGTGTGAGTTTCACTCCGTCATCCTTTTGGTGGGGGGTCTGCCATCTAATTGATGTCAGATTGTGCGATAGTGTTTGTCCTATCGTCCTTTTGGTGGTAGTGGCCGGTGTGAGTTACGCTCCATCATCCTTTTAGTGGGGGTGTGTCATCTAATTGATGTTAGATAGTGCGATAGTATTTGTCCTATCATCTTTTTCGTGGTAGTGGTCGGTGTGAGTTTCGCTCTGTTATCCTTTTTATGGGGGGTGTGTCGTCTAATTGACGTTAGATAGTGTGATAGTATTGTCCTATCATCTTTTTCGTGGTAGTGGCCGGTGTGAGTTTCACTCCGTCATCCTTTTGGTGGGGAGTGTGCCATCTAATTAATGTCAGATTGTGCGAAAGTGTTTATCGTATCATCCTTTGGGTGGTAGTGGCCAGTGTGACTTTTTCTTCGTCATCCTTTTGGTGGGGGGTCTGTCATCTAATTCATGTCAGATTGTGCGATAGTGTTTGTCCTATCATCCTTTTGGTGGTAGTGGTCGGTGTGAGTTTCACACTATCATCCTTTTTGTGTCGGGTCTGTCATCGTAATTGATGTCAGATT
The DNA here is from genome assembly GCA_963859935.3 of Lathyrus sativus. NCBI lineage: Eukaryota > Viridiplantae > Streptophyta > Magnoliopsida > Fabales > Fabaceae > Lathyrus > Lathyrus sativus. Next base: position 267,296,467 of record OZ012738.1, read on the forward strand.
ATGCGATAGTGTTTGTCATGTCATCCTTTTGGTGGAAGTGGTCGGTGTGAGTTTCGCTCCGTCATCCTTTTGGTGGGGGGTCTATCATCTTAATTGATGTCAGATTGTGTGATAATGTTTGTCCTATCATCCTTATGGTTGTAGTGGCCAGTGTGAGTTTTGCTCCGTCATCCTTTTAATGGGGGGTTTGTCATGTAATTGATGTCAGATTGTGCGATAGTGTTTGTCATGTCATCCTTTTGGTGGTAGTGGTCGGTGTGAGTTTCGCTCCGTCATCCTTTTGGTGGGGGTCTGTCATCGTAATTGATGTCAGATTGTGCGATAGTTTTTGTCCTATCATCCTTTTGGTGGTAATGGTCGGTGTGATTTTTGCTCCGTCATTCTTTTGGTTGGGGTTATGTCATCGTAATTGATGTCAGATTGTGCGTTATCGTTTGTCCTATCATCCTTTTGGTGGTAGTGGTCGATGTGAGGTTCGCTCCGTCATCCTTTTGGTGGGGGGTCTGTCATCGTAATTGATGTCAGATTGTGCGATAGTGTTTTTCCTATCATCCTTTTGGTGGTAGTAGCCGGTGTGAGTTTCGTTCCCTCATCCTTTTGGTGGTGGTTTGTCATCGTAATTGATGTCATATTGTGTGATAGTGTTTATCCTATCATCCTTATGGTTATAGTGGCCAGTGTGAGTTTTGCTCTGTCATCCTTTTGATGGAGGGTCTGTCATGTAATTGATGTCAGATTGTGTGATAGTGTTTGTCTGATCATCGTAATTGATGTCTGATTCTGTGATAGTGTTTGTCTGATCATCATTTGGGTAGTAGTGGTCGGTGTGAGTTTCGCTCCGTCATCCTTTTTGTGGGGGGTCTATCATCTAATTGATGTCAGATTGTACGATAGTGTTTATCCTATCATCCTTTTGGTGGTTGTGGCCGGTGTGAGTTTCATTCCGTCATCCTTTCGGTGGAGAGTCTGCCATCTAATTAATGTCAGATTGTGCGATAGTGTTTATCCTATCATCTTTTGGGTGGTAGTGGCCGGTGTGAGTTTTGCTTCGTCATCCTTTTGGTGGGGGGTCTGTCGTCTAATTCATGTCAGATTGTGCGATAATGTTTGTCCTATCATCCTTTTGGTGGTAGTGGTCGGTGTGAGTTTCGCTCCGTCATCATTTTGGTGGGGGGTCTGTCATCATAATTGATGTCAGATTGTGCGATAGTGTTTGTCCTATCATCCATTTGGCGGTAGTGGTCGGTGTGAGTTTCGCTCTGTCATCCTTTTTGTGTCGGGTCTGTCATCATAATTGATGTCAGATTGTGCGATAGTGTTTGTCATGTCATCCTTTTGGTGGTAGTGGTTGGGGTGAGTTTTGCTCCGTCATCCTTTTGGTGGGGGGTCTATCATCTTAATTGATGTCAGATTGTGCGTTAGTGTTTGTCCTATCATCCTTATGGTTGTAGTGGCCAGTGTGAGTTTCGCTCCGTCATCCTTTTGATGGGGGGTCTGTCATGTAATTGATGTCAGATTATGCGATAGTCTTTGTCCTAATAATCTTTTGGTGGTAGTGGCCGGTGTGAGTTTCGCTCCGTCATCCTTTTGGTGGGGGGTCTGTCATCGTAATTGATGTCAGATTGTGCGATAGTGTTTGTCCTATCATCCTTTTGGTGGTAATGGCTGGTGTGATTTTCGCTCTGTCATTCTTTTGGTGGGGGTTCTGTCATCGTAATTCATGTCAGATTGTGCGTTATCGTTTGTCCTATCATCCTTTTGGTGGTAGTGGCCGATGTGAGGTTCGCTCCGTCATCCTTTTGGTGGGGTGTCTGTCATTGTAATTGATGTCAGATTGTGCGATAGTGTTTGTCCTATCATCCTTTTGGTGGTAGTAGCCGGTGTGAGTTTTGCTCCCTCATCCTTTTGGTGAGGGTCTATCATCGTAATTGATGTCATATTGTGCAGTAGTGTTTATCCTATCATCCTTTTGGTGGTAGTGGCCGGTGTAAATTTCGCTCCGCCATCCTTTTGATGGGTGGTCTGTCATCGTAATTGATGTCAGATGTGCGATAGTGTTTTACCTATCATCCTTTTGGTAGTAGTGGCCATTTTGAGTTTTTCTCCTTCGTCCTTTTGGTGGGGGTCTGTCATCGTAATTGATGTTAGATTGTGTGATAGTGTTTATCCTATCATCCTTTTGGTGGTAGTGGCCGGTGTGAGTTTCGCTACGCCATCCTTTTGGTGGGGGGTCTGTCATCGTAATTGATGTCAGATTGTGCGATAGTGTTTATCCTATCATCCTTTTGGTGGTAGTGGCCGGTGTGAGTTTCACTCCGTTATCCTTTTGGTGGGGGGTCTGCCATCTAATTGATGTCAGATTGTGCGATAGTGTTTGTCCTATCGTCCTTTTGGTGGTAGTGGCCGGTGTGAGTTACGCTCCATCATCCTTTTAGTGGGGGTGTGTCATCTAATTGATGTTAGATAGTGCGATAGTATTTGTCCTATCATCTTTTTCGTGGTAGTGGTCGGTGTGAGTTTCGCTCTGTTATCCTTTTTGTGGGGGGTGTGTCATCTAATTGACGTTAGATAGTGTGATAGTATTGTCCTATCATCTTTTTCGTGGTAGTGACCGGTGTGAGTTTCACTTCGTCATCCTTTTGGTGGGGAGTGTGCCATCTAATTAATGTTAGATTGTGCGATAGTGTTTATCGTATCATCCTTTGGGTGGTAGTGGCCAGTGTGACTTTTTCTTCGTCATCCTTTTGGTGGGGGGTCTGTCATCTAATTCATGTCAGATTGTGCGATAGTGTTTGTCCTATCATCCTTTTGGTGGTAGTGGTCGGTGTGAGTTTCGCACTATCATCCTTTTTGTGTCGGGTCTGTCATCGTAATTGATGTCAGATTATGCGATAGTGTTTGTCATGTCATCCTTTTGGTGGAAGTGGTCGGTGTGAGTTTCGCTCCGTCATCCTTTTGGTGGGGGGTCTATCATCTTAATTGATGTCAGATTGTGTGATAATGTTTGTCCTATCATCCTTATGGTTGTAGTGGCCAGTGTGAGTTTTGCTCCGTCATCCTTTTAATGGGGGGTTTGTCATGTAATTGATGTCAGATTATGCGATACTCTTTGTCCTATCAATCTCTTAGTGGTAGTGGCTGGTGTGAGTTTCGCTTCGTCATCCTTTTGGTGGGGGGTCTGTCATCGTAATTGATGTCAGATTGTGCGATAGTGTTTGTCCTATCATCCTTTTGGTTGTAATGGCCGGTGTGATTTTCGCTCCGTCATTCTTTTGGTGGGGGTTCTGTCATCGTAATTGATGTCAGATTGTGCGCTATCGTTTGTCCTATGATCCTTTTGGTGGTAGTAGCCGATGTGAGGTTCGCTCTGTCATCCTTTTGGTGGGGGGTCTGTCATCGTAATTGATGTTAGATTGTGCGATATTGTTTATCCTATCATCCTTTTGGTGGTAGTGGCCGGTGTGAGTTTCGCTCCGCCATCCTTTTTGTGGGGGGCCTGTCATCGTAATTGATGTCAGATTGTGCGATAGTGATTGTCCTATCATCCGTTTGGCGGTAGTGGTCGGTATGAGTTTCGCTCTGTCATCCTTTTTGTGTCGGGACTGTCATCATAATTGATGTCAGATTGTGAGATACTGTTTGTCATGTCATCCTTTTGGTGGTAGTGGTCGGTGTGAGTTTCGCTCCGTCATCCTTTTCGTGGGGGGTCTATCATCATAATTGATGTTAGATTGTGCGATAGTGTTTGTCCTATCATCCTTATGGTTGTAGTGGTCAGTGTGAGTTTTGCTTCGTCATCCTTTTGATGGGGGGTCTGTCATGTAATTGATGTCAGATTAGGCGATAGTCTTTGTCCTATGAATCTTTTGGTGGTAGTGGCCGGTGTGAGTTTCGCTCCGTCGTCCTTTTGGTGGGGGGTCTGTCATCGTAATTGATGTCAGATTGTGCGATAGTGTTTGTCCTATCATCCTTTTGGTGGTAATGGCCGATGTGATTTTCGCTCCGTCATTCTGTTGGTGGGGGTACTGTCATCGTAATTGATGTCAAATTGTGCGTTTTTGTTTGTCCTATCATCCTTTTGGTGGTAGTGACCGATGTGAGGTTCGCTCCGTCATCCTTTTGGTGGGGGGTCTGTCATCGTAATTGATGTCAGATTGTGCGATAGTGTTTATCCTATCATCCTTTCGGTGGTAGTAGCCGGTGTGAGTTTCACTCCGTCATCCTTTTGGTGGGGGGTCTGTCATCTAATTCATGTCAGATTGTGCGATAGTGTTTGTCCTATCATCCTTTTGGTGGTAGTGGCCGGTGTGAGTTTCGCTCCGTCATCCTTTTGGTGGGGGGTTTGTCATCGTAATTGATGTTAGATTGTGCGATAGTGTTTGTCTTATCACCCATTTGGCGGTAGTGGTCGATGTGAGTTTCGCTTTGTCATCCTTTTTGTGTCGGGTCTGTCATCATAATTGATGTCAGATTGTGCGATAGTGTTTGTCATGTCATCTTTTTGGTGGTAGTGGTCGGTGTGAGTTTCGCTCCGTCATCCTTATGGTGGGGGGTCTATCATCTTAATTGATGTCAGATTGTGCGATAATGTTTGTCCTATCATCCTTATGGTTGTAGTGGCCAGTGTGAGTTTCTCTTCGTCATCCTTTTGATGGGGGGTCTGTCATGTAATTGATATCAGATTATGCGATAGTCTTTGTCCTATCAATCTTTTGGTGGTAGTGGCCGGTGCGAGTTTCGCTCCGTCCTTTTGGTGGGGGTCTGTCATCGTAATTGATGTCAGATTGTGTGATAGTGTTTATCCTATCATCCTTTTGGTGGTAGTGGCCGGTGTGAGTTTTGCTCCGCCATCCTTTTGGTGGGGGGTCTGTCAACATAATTGATGTCAGATTGTGCGATAGTGTTTATCCTATCATCCTTTTGGTGGTAATGACCGGTATGAGTTTCGCTCCGCCATCCTTTTGGTGGGGGGTCTGTCATCGTAATTGATGTCAGATTGTGCGATAGTGTTTATCCTATCATCCTTTCGGTGGTAGTTGCCGGTGTGAGTTTCACTCCGTCATCCTTTTGGTGGTGGGTCTGCCATCTAATTGATGTCAGATTGTGCGATAGTGTTTGTCCTATCATCCTTTTGGTGGTAGTGGGCGGTGTGAGTTACGCTCCGTCACCCTTTTAGTGGGGGGTGTGTCATCTAATTGATGTTAGATAGTGCGATAGTATTTGTCCTATCATCTTTTTCGTGGTAGTGGTCGGTGTGAGTTTCGCTCCGTCATCCCTTTTGTGGGGGGTCTTTCATCTAATTGATGTCAGATTGTGCAATAGTGTTTGTCCGGTCATCTTTTTGGTGGTAGTGGCCGGTGTGAGTTTCACTCCGTCATCCTTTTGGTGGGGAGTCTGCCATCTAATTAATGTCATATTGTGCGATAGTGTTTATCCTATCATCCTTTGGGTGGTAGTGGCCGGTGTGACTTTTGCTTCACCATCCTTTTGGTGGGGGGTCAGTCATCTAATTCATGTCAGATTGTGCGATAGTGTTTGTCCTATCATCCTTTTGGTGGTAGTGGTCGGTGTGAGTTTGGCTCCGTCATCCTTTTGGTGGGGGGTCTGTCATCGTAATTGATGTCAGATTGGGCGATAGTGTTTGTCCTATCATCCATTTGGCGGTAGTGGTCGGTGTGAGTTTCGCTCTGTCATCCGTTTTATGTCGGGTCTGTCATCGTAATTGATGTCAGATTGTGCGATAGTGTTTGTCATGTCATCCTTTTGGTGGTAGTGGTTAGTGTGAGTTTCGCTCCGTCATCCTTTTGGTGGGGGGTCTATCATCTTAATTGATGTCAGATTGTGCGATAGTGTTTGTCCTATCATCCTTATGGTTGTAGTGGCCAGTGTGGGTTTCGCTCCGTAATCCTTTTCATGGGGGGTCTGTCATGTAATTGATGCCAGATTATGCGATAGTCTTTGTCCTATCAATCTTTTGGTGGTAGTGGCCGATGTGAGTTTTGCTCCGTCATCCTTTTGGTGGGGGGTCTATCATTGTAATTGATGTCAGATTGTGCGATAGTGTTTGTCCTATCATCCTTTTGGTCGTAATGGCCAGTGTGAGTTTCACTCCGTCATCCTTTTGGTGGGGGGTCTGCCATCTAATTGATGTCATATTGTGCGATAGTGTTTGTCCTATCATCCTTTTGGTGGTAGTGGTCGGTGTGAGTTACGCTCCGTCATACTTTTAGTGGGGGGTGTGTCATCTAATTGATGTTAGATAGTGCGATAGTATTTGTCATATCATCTTTTTCGTGGTAGTGGCCGGTGTGAGTTTTGCTCCGTCATCCTTTTTGTAGGGAGTCTTTCATCTAACTGATGTCAGATTGTGCAATAGTGTATGTCCGGTCATCCTTTTGGTGGTAGTGGTCGGTGTGAGTTTCGCTTCGTCATCCTTTTAGTGGGGGGTCTATCATCGTTATTAATGTCATATTGTGTGATACTATTTATCTTATCATCCTTTTCGGTGGTAGTGGCCGGTGTGAGTTTCGCTCCGTCATCCTTTTGGTGGGGGGTTTGTCATCGTAATTCATGTCAGATTGTGCCATAGTGTTTATCCTATCATCCTTTCGGTGGTAGTAGCCGGTGTGAGTTTCACTCCGTCATCCTTTTGGTGGGGGGTCTGCCATCTAATTGATGTCATATTCTGCGATAGTGTTTGTCCTATCATCCTTTTGGTGGCAGTGGCCGGTGTGAGTTACGCTCCGTCATCCTTTTAGTGGGGGTGTCTCATCTAATTGACGTTAGATAGTGCGATAGTATTTGTCCTATCATCTTTTTCGTGGTAGTGGCCGGTATGAGTTTCGCTCCGTCATCCCTTTTGTGGGGGGTCTTTCATCTAATTGATGTCAGATTGTGCAATAGTGTTTTTCCGGTCATCCTTTTGGTGGTAGTGGCCGGTGTGAGTTTCACTCCGTCATCCTTTTGGTGGGGAGTCTGCCATCTAATTAATGTCAGATTTTGCGATAGTGTTTATCCTATCATCCTTTGGGTGGTAGTGGCCGGTGTGACTTTTGCTTCGTCATCCTTTTGGTGGGGGGTCTGTCATCTAATTCATGTCAGATTGTGCGATAGTGTTTGTCCTATCATCCTTTTGGTGGTAGTGGTCGGTGTGAGTTTCGCTCCGTCATCCTTTTGGTGGGGGGTCTGTCATCGTAATTGATGTCAGATTGTGCGATAGTGTTTGTCCTATCATCCATTTGGCGGTAGTGGTCGGTGTGAGTTTCGCTCTGTCATCTGTTTTGTGTCGGGTCTGTCATCGTAATTGATGTCATATTGGGCGATAGTGTTTGTCATGTCATCCTTTTGGTGGTAGTGGTCGGTGTGAGTTTCGCTTCGTCATCCTTTTGGTGGGGGGTCTATCATGTTAATTGATGTCAGATTGTGCGATAGTGTTTGTCCTATCATCCTTATGGTTGTAGTGGCCAGTGTGGGTTTTACTCTGTAATCCTTTTCATGGGGGGTCTGTAATGTAATTGATGTCAGATTATGCGATAGTCTTTGTCCTATCAATCTTTTGGTGGTAGTGGCCGATGTGAGATTCGCTCCGTCATCCTTTTGGTGGGGGGTCTATCATTGTAATTGATGTCAGATTGTGCGATAGTGTTTTTCTTATCATCCTTTTGGTGGTAGTGGCCGGTGCGAGTTTCGCTCCGCCATCCTTTTGGTGGGGGGTCTGTCATTGTAATTGATGTCAGATTGTGTGATAGTGTTTCTCCTATCATCCTTTTGGTGGTAGTAGCCGGTGTGAGTTTCACTCCGTCATCCTTTTGGTGGGGGTTCTGCCATCTAATTGATGTTAGATAGTGCGATAGTATTTGTCCTATCATCTTTTTCATGGTAGTGGCCGGTGTGAGTTTCGCTCCGTCATCCTTTTTTTAGGGAGTCTTTCGTTTAATTGATGTCAGATTGTGCAATAGTGTTTGTCCGGTCATCATTTTGGTGGTAGTGGCCGGTGTGAGTTTCGCTCCGTCATCCTTTTGGTGGGGGGTCTATCATCGTTATTAATGTCAAATTGTGTGATACTGTTTATCTTATCATCCTTTTCGGTGGTAGTGGCCGGTGTGAATTTCGCTCCGTCATCCTTTTGGTGGGGGGGGGGGGGTCTGTCATCGTAATTCATGTCAGATTGTACGATAGTGTTTGTCCTATCATCCTTTTGGTGGTAGTGGCCGGTGTGAGTTTCGCTCTGTCATCATTTTGGTGGGGGGTCTGTCATCGTAAATTATGTCAGATTGTGCGATAGTGTTTATCCTATCATCCTTTTGGTGGTAGTGGCCGATGTGAGTTTCGCTCTGCCATCCTTTTGGTGGGGGGTCTGTCATCCTAATTGATGTCAGATGTGCGATAGTGTTTTATCTATCATCCTTTTAGTGGTAATGGCCGGTGTGATTTTCTTTCTATCATCCTTTTGGTGGGGGTTATGTCATCGTAATTGATGTTAGATTGTGCGTTATCGTATGTCCTATCGTCCTTTTGGTGGTAGTGGCGGATGTGAGGTTCGCTCCGTCATCCTTTTAATGGGGGGTCTGTCATCGTAATTGATGTCAGATTGTGCGATAATAGTTGTCCTATCATCATTTTAGAGTTAGTGGCCGGTGTGAGTTTCGCTCCATCATCCTTTTTGTGGGGGGTCCCTCATCGTAATTGATGTCAGAGGTGCGATAGTGTTTTACCTATCATCCTTTTGGTGGTAGTGTCCGTTTTGAGTTTGGCTCCTTCATCCTTTTGGTGGCGGTCTGTCATTGTAATTGATGTCAGGTTGTGCGATATTGTTTGTCCTATCAATCTTTTGCTGGTAGTGGCAGATGTGAGGTTCGTTCCTGTCGCTACTGCGAAAATCGGCGCCGGCTGAACAGAAGAGTCGCCACCGTGCGTTATTTATCCCTCAGAGCGGGAAAGGGAACGCTCGAAGTAAACCTCGCACAACACGGGAAAGGTATGGTCGTCGCAACCAAAACCTGGATTCGGGTGTCGGTTACGCAAGGGGAAGGTATTAGCACCCCTCACGTCCGTCGTACTCGACGGGATCCACGCTTGTTTTCGGGTATGGATTGTTATTCTATCTAAACTATAGGTCAAGGGTTAAAAAGAAAATACAATGAAAATAAAAATGACTCGGCAAAGTATCGCACTTTATGCCTACGTATTCCCGTCTGGAACGAGAAATCAGAGTCAACGTAGTTCGCCTACCTACGGGAAAGGAGGGGAAGGTTGCTCGCTAGGATATCGCATCCTATGCCTACGTACTTTCATACAGCATGAAAGATCAGAGCAAACGTAGTTCGGGCCACGGAAGACACAAGCTTGTCTTGGTTGATTTTATTCTTTCTGAAAAAAGGTTTTCTGATTAGCGGTCCAAGCGGACAAAAATGACGTTTTGATGAGTTCACATTCTTTTGCGGAAGAAGTGTCTTTTATTGTGTTTGAAATCTTTATGTGTTTTTCTGTTTGTTTTGAGAAAGAAAGAGACAGAACTCTAACCTACGGTTGCGAAGGGAAACAAACTAACCTAATGTTATCATGCATGGGTTAGGACCTAGTGTCTATCATGCTCCTCTCTTGCACAGAGAGAAACAGAGATCCTACGGGATAGGCAGAAACAGAAACAATAACAGATATATACAGTAAAGCAGTAAAATGCATGGATGCAACAGTACCAGCGAGGCAAGGGAGTCCCACTCAACCTCGAACCTAGAAAACAATAGGCAAAAGTGAACAGACTTCACTTTCAACCCAGCAGGGTAGACAGCAAACAATACAGCTCAGAAAACCAATCAATACATCAGCAAATGAAATACAGCAATAAAGGAAGCAGCATCAGCAGCTCTGAACCAACAACTGGCTTCAAGTAATCTCCAATCATTCACAGGCTTCAACAAGCATCAATCTTCATCTTCATGGCCTTCAGGCAAGGGCTTTGATCATCAGTCTTCTATCTGCAATGGCTTTTCTTCAAGCTCAAACCTCCAGGATGAGGGATTAGTCATAAGAGTGAATTGGGGGTTAAGCAATCAGTTGACTACCAAGGGTGGTGAACAGACTGCTTCTAACACCAGAGACATTTTCTCTCAAGAGTTCTATCTCATAGACACTATCACCAAGCCTTCCAAAGGAAGGGGGTGAGTGCCTTAGAGAGACTCTGAATCACAGAGAAGAATGGATGCAGACAAGGCAATCCATGTTTGAGAAACAAACTTTCTAATCTAGAGCTCTGCCTAGCTCCTAAACCCTACTCTCCTCAGCATCTGCTAGCAAGAAACTCCTCCTCAACTCTGATAGTTGATCTTCAATCTTTGAATCTCCAATGGTCTTCATCTTCACAAATCTTCAGCTTCCCCAGGGCCCCAGACAAAACCAATACCCAAGCAAGCAAGCAATAAATCCCCAGAGGGCACACCACACCAGTCAATCAGATATACAGACAGTAATAATAGCAGTAGGGGAATCCTGACTTTTCTAAGGGATCTAGTAGCTACCCATAGCCCTTATAGTCCCATAACTAATCTATTCAAACCCTAAGTCCTAAGGGAAATGGAATCAAACTTATTAAGTTGTCACCTAAAACCCTAGTTTTGTTCATGATGTTCAACATTTATTAATCACATGAAATTAACCTCTAAAAATGGGAACTAAAATATTTCTACAAGTTGAATGTCTCATCTAAACAATATAAAAAGAATGACCAAAAAATATTAAAGCATGTAAGAGAACAAAAATTATAAAAATGATGCATGAAATGAAACTATTTAATATGACATTTATTTAGAAAATATGGAAAAAATATGAAATAAAACTAAAAATGAAATTTTATTTTCCTATAATATTCTAGACATTTTAATGAAAATATTGTAAAAAGAATGGATTAAAATGCATTTTTTATGAATTAGTTATGAATTTATGAAATTGGTAAAATATTAGTGAATTAAGAAAAATTAAACAAAATAAAAATGAAGGAGGGGTGCATTTAGAACCCACGCGCAGTTCAAAACCCAGGATGGGCCAATCAATAGGGGTGCGCTTAGCAGTTTACCAAAGCCCAGAGTTACTCAGAATCAAGGAAATAAAAAGAAGAGCGCTGGGGGGTGAGAATAGTGACAAATACACGTTGCAATTGGTTTTGGGCCTAACACGGGGGTGGGATTAGCACGGTTCAACTCAGGCCCGCCCGTTTCAATTAATGAAACGGCGCGTTTTGGCCAAGTCCTTCCCTCCACAAATCAGATTGAACGCTGGCCATTGGATCACGCTGAAAGTCAAAAGTCCAATTCCAAATGAAGGGTCCAGATTTCGTCTTCCTCAATTATTCTGCAAATTAGGGTTTCAATCACCATTGCACCTCCATGCACGAGCAACATTCCACCTCTCTGTTCTCATCTTACACGCCACGAATCCACATGCTGTAAACACAAAAACCACTCCAAATTCTTCCCTCTACAAGCTTAGGGCATTAGATTATCTTGAAACTCACCACAACAACAAATCCGATTGAATCAAACACTGGCCACCATGAAATCATACTGTTATGAACCATCACCATTCTCCCTCAAACTTACCCTAATCTGATCTATGCACAAAGGTGATTAACCTACACTATCGAGCTAAGATTCTAATGGCTTAACCTAAGAGATATTGATCCAAACAGTTTGTTGCACCTGTCACCAACCATCACCAATCCTTTCCAAATTCATCTAACTTAATCTCCTAACCACCTAGATCAAGTCTAAACTAATAAAATCATGTTAAACTAACTGAATCAAGCTAATCGAATGAAAACTTACCTGATGTAAAACCTTGAGAACAGCTATGGAGATGGAAGATCTGAGGCTTTTGAGACTTGGATCTTGATCCACACACTCAGCAATCAATTCTGTATGCAATATTCTGGTGATTCCTTGCTTGAATTAGGCTGTCCACTTGAGATTGTGATTTTGATGTTGATGAAAAAGTTGCTCGAAAATGGATGATAATCACTTGATCCTTGCTTCAATTATGATCTATGATGATGATGGAGTAAAATTGAATCAATGTGGATGAAGATTGATGAAGATTTTGGAGAATTGGAATGAAAACTCAATGAGAAAGTATGAGAGAAATTTGTGGAATTCTTGGTGCAAATGAAGCCAACCCTTGCCAAATTCTCCTTTCATGAATATATAGACCCCAATGGTACATTCTAGATCCATCTTGCACATTCCCTTGTTTTCCAACTTTGGCTCATTTTGATTATGTTTCTTAAAAGGCAAGCAACCATGGATAACTTTCTTTTTCCCTTCTAAACTCAAAAAAGTGTTTGAACCATTGTTCTTAGAATTGTTTTTCCATTCAAAATCATATATTGGAAGTCTCCATTTGGACTTGTAAATCTCCCAAACCATTTTTCAATTTGAAATTATTCACTTTATAAGCCTTTTTAGTTCATATTTTGACCAATCATGCAACTCCATGCTATGAGCTTCTCCAATAACTTGTGACCTTCTTTCTAGACTTAAAATCCCATTTGGAGCAAGTTTGATGTTGTAAGTTTTTCCATTTGAGGCCTCCTTGTATGCGTTTTGGGTATAGGTTAAAATGACCTGTAATTCACAAATGCCCAAAATACCCTTTGCTTGCCAAGACCACAAGTTGAGTTCTACACATCATATGAAGGCATACTATACCATTCTAGAAAGCTAAGACAATGAGGGACAATTCTTATGTTGACCAAGAATTCATTTGAAATCTCCTTGAGGGGCAAAAATTGCTTGGAAGTCAAGTCACTTTCACAGACAAAAGTTCAGACACCCCAGATGACCTGTAACTTGCAAGGACCATAACTTGAGTTCTATAAATCTACTTGAGGTCTTCCACCACTCAAATTAAAGGTCTTGAGATCCTCTACAAGTTTCATGTTGGCCAAGAAGCCATTTGAAGCTTGTATTTTGACTTATCTTGCTTGGAAATTTGACCTAAACTAGGGGATTTTGCAGAGAAACCCTAATTTAGTAACTCCTCTTCTCCTTGATCTCTCTTGAATTCTCCTTGGCATATCTCCATATCCTTCTTCATATGTCCAATGTTGATCCCCACATCTCTCCAATAGACTTGAATGCCCTCTTAAGTCAGTCAATTGACCTAGGGTTGACCTAGGGTTGACCCAGATGAAACCCTAGTTGACTGTCTTCAACTGTAGCTCTTGTGCTTTCATCAATGACTTGTCTTCTTCTCCAAATGACTTTATAAGTCTCTCAAGATGTCTAGATGCTCTCCATGCCTTCAACTCAAAGCCCACAACCCTCTTGTTGATCCTCAGATACCCTCAGCTAGGAGATGGACTCAAGGCTTGATCTGCTGAACTCTTTGCTTTCAAATTCTTTCCTGATGACTTGAATAAGATTGAATTATGATGATAACCTCTTGCTAGGCCTCTAGAGATGAAAATAATGATTGGTCCCCTGTTGAATGACTTGCTATGCTGATGCTATGCAGATGGTTAGTCTATGTACATGACTCTATATGCAAATGCTGATGATATTAAAACATGAACCAAGGAATAAGGTTGGGCAAATTTTAGGGTGCAACAGCTGCCCCTATTCAAGCGACTTGGACCCGACTGGATGAAGAGCCCGGAGCCTTCAGACATTCGCGGTACGAGACGGTTGAATACTAGTGAAACCAGAAATTTGCCAACCGCAGAAATAAACTGCGCTCCTGCTTGAGGAATGACATTCGTCAGCTGAATCTGACTGCTACAGTAACCCACTGATCTCGCGCGACCGTGCTGGGGATTGTCTTCATCGTTCTGAAGAGGATTCTGTCATAACAAATTGCTTGCTTGTCCACGTTAGGACTCTGTCTGTCGTTAATACGAAGGAATCTCAACTAAACCTGTCCACGTTAGGACTCCACTTGCTGTCAACCCAGAAAAATCTCGGCACCTCCGCTGGGGATAATTTATCTGCATCTCCATAAACTGAATCGTCCACGTTAGGAATAAAACTCTTCCACGTTAGGAGTAACACCTGTCCCCGCCAGGAATAACATCGTCCACGTTAGGACTAACCCTTTCATCTTTCCACGTTAGGAAACAACCTTCTTTCCGCGTCAGGAAAACTATATCAATCTGTCCACGTAAGGACTCCAATATCATTTGACATGCCCGCGGCAGGGCGCCAATCTTTCCACGTAAGGAATTCAACGTTGATTCTGAATCTGTCCACGTCAGGACTCAACTTTTCTCGAATCTGTCCACGTAAGGACCCCAATACCACTTGATATGTCCGCGTCGAGACTAAACTCTTCCACGTCAGGAATAATCCATTTCTTTCCACGTCAGGAATCAATCTTGCTATGTCCGCGTCAGGACTTAATCTTTCCACGTAAGGAATAAGCTCGTCTTTCCACGTAAGGAAACCATTTTTCTTCCACGTAAGGAATGCTCTTGATATGCCCACGTAAGGGCTCTGCTCTTTCCACGTAAGGAATACCAGCTCTTTCTCGATTTGTCCGCGTCAGGACTCATTCTTCCACGTAAGGAAACTATCCTTTTCCACGTAAGGAATGCCATCTTTCTTCCACGTAAGGACTGCTACTTTAATCTGTCCACGTAAGGACCTCAATTTCTTCCACGTCAGGAATAATCTCGATCTGAATCTGTCCACGTAAGGACTACAACCTTTCCACGTTAGGAATGCAACTTCTGACATGTCCGCGTAAGGACTACATCTTTTCCGCGTAAGGAATCTCCATCTTTCCACGTTAGGAGTAATAATAATTTCTTTGATTTGTCCACGTCAGGACACTGATCTCGTCTTGATTCGTCCACGTTAGGACTCAGGCGTCTTCGACCCACTGAGGAAATAAGACTTGTCCACGTAAGGACTTACGCGTCTTCGACTTGCTGGGGAAATATCCGCGTCAGGACTTACACTTTGTCAACAACACGAAGAAAGATAAATTTGTCCACGTCAGGACTCTCGTATCTTGTCATCACAAAGAACTACAAACTTGTCCACGTCAGGACGCACATTTCACCATTACGAATAAAGATATCGGTTGGAAACAAATGATCCACGTCAGGACACCAACACGAAGAGTAACCAATCTTGTCCACGTCAGGATTTCACATTCGATCAATACCGAGAAATCAAATCTGTCCACGTTAGGACTAGCACATATCGTCAACCTGAGGAAATGTCCACGTCAGGACTCCACCTTCCAACAATTCTGAGAAATCGAACATGTCCACGTTAGGACTAGCACCTCCCATCAGCCCAGGGAAATAGACCTGTCCACGTTAGGACGCCCACTTCTGAAGAAATCCCGTCAATATAGGAACAAATCGTCCACGTTAGGACTTGGTTCTTCAATGATCCTCACCCACAAACTTCTTAGCACTGACGTGACAGCGACTTCGAGATGAACCCTACTGGGGATGTCTGAAAGCCAACTATCGGACGCCTGCTCTGATAACCGGCGGTGGCCTCTGAAATTCTGATTCATGCGACCCGTTGATGACAAACAAACTCTGCTTGGGGATAAGGAGATTCTTATCCTGGCCACTCTGGCTGGGGAAAATAAGAGACATTTGCATAAACGACTCTTCTGGAGACAAAAAGAGTTTTATCATAATAACTCTGTGGGGAATATCGCCGAAACTGACATTATCATTGAATATCTCCTGCCGAGATTTTGACTGTTTGGTAATTTATTTGAGCAAGATCTCTCTCCACCTGAACTGCTGGAGTACAGAAACTGCTTCAGCAAAATAAATGCTGGAGGGATCCTCCGCGGGGATAGCCAGATGCTACAGAATTATTCCAGCAAAATAAATGCCGGAATGGTGAAATCGACCCTGCTGGGAAATTGGGAACTCAAACCACACGTCTTGTTGAAGTAACCCCCTGCTGGGGAATATAACTTTGCTGGGGAATAGCAGATGCGCATAGTTCGATCGGACTTTCTGCTGGAACGTGAACTGATATCACCAGTATCTCTGACAAAATAAATGACAGGACCTACCATCGACTCTGCCTGGGAGAGCCCTAATCTTCGAGTTCCACTGGAAGGAATGAAAATACTTGCAAAGAGAAATCCGCTGGAGATGGGATGATTCTCTCGGGGAAAATTAACTGACCCCGATGGGGGAGAATGCATGACCCTGCGGGGGGAGGTGAACCTGTCTGAATACAGCCTTACGATCTCGGAATCACCAAACTCTGCTGAGGACGAGTAACTTCTCTGGAGCACGTCCTTTGGATAAGCTACGGCTAGCTGGGGAATTCTATCCTTCTTCAGGAAGAACATGCATGACCTGCGTGGAGATCAAATCTTTCGTTATCACAATCTTTTGATCCTCTTCCTCGTAGAGTTATGAAACCTGCAACAACACAAACAAGACACGACAAGCCTATGCAGTCAAATCGATTCAGGTTAGTGACGTTACACTCAGTTAATTCAAAGCTTTAACAACTGTTGGCAAGGGCCAATGACGTTATACTCGTGCTAGTTTCATCAAACTTAGGCGTTTTATCATGCGCAAAACAGTAAAGAACAGGCATCAAGTACTGAATAACACATTTCCATTGATTGGGCCCCTGAATGGGCGGAGTTTTTATACACGGGATGTAACTCCTGAAAAGAGGAAGCTACGCGAAGCAAATACATAAGTATGAACAGGAAGCATAAATATTGACAAATTAAATTTTGTACACATGTCGGCAACTGGATGCAGATGAACACCACGAACTGATCCTCCCATGACTCGTCCGACTCTTATACTTTCCCGGTATCCCTACTTCTGAAGAGGTTGTATCCGATAACTGACTCCTCAAATATATTCTCCCGCATTGGTACTCATTGAATTCAAATTCGGGCCGCAGTCATTTGCTTTTCTCATCCCTAATTTTTGCGTGAACCGCCCTTTACGGGTTTTCAGTTCACCGGGATACCCCTTTTTGCCGAAGCCGCCCAGTGTAGGTTTTCAACTTCGCGGGTGTACATTTTTTCAATTTTATCCCTAACTTTTGCCCGAACCTTTCATTCTGTTTTTGGTTCGCCAGGATGCCCCATTTTTGCCTGGACTCTCTTTTTTCTGTCCAGCGGGTCTATTTTAAGCAAAGTATTTTTTAACTGCGTCCGAATTCACAGGTGATGCAAAGTCTTCTCCGTCCATGGTGGACAACAACAACGCTCCTCCTGAAAAGACCTTACTGACAACGTATGGCCCTTCGTAGTTGGGGGTCCACTTGCCCCTGTGATCTGCTTGCGGCGGGAGAATCCTTTTCAGCACAAGGTCGCCCGTCTGAAAGCTTCGCGGGAGTATCTTCTTGTCGTACGCTTTCTTCATTCGTCTTCGATACAAACGACCGTATGCCAGAGAAGCTAGCCTCTTCTCATCCATCAAACTCAGTTGGTTCAATCTATTCGTTACCCATTCTGCCTCGTCCAGCTGAACATCTCGCAATACCCTCAGAGAAGGGATCTCAACCTCTAATGGTAATACCGCTTCCATTCCGTATACCAACGAGAACGGAGTTGCCCCGGTTGATGTGCGTACCGTCGTACGATAACCGTGCAAAGCGAAAGGTAGCATCTCGTGCCAATCCTTATAAGTTACCACCATTTTCTGGACAATCTTCTTGATATTCTTATTGGCCGCTTCAACAGCGCCATTCATCTTGGGTCGGTAAGGGGAGGAGTTGTGATGTTCGATCTTGAAATTCTGACAGAGCTCCTTCATCATTTTGTTGTTCAGATTAGAACCATTATCCGTGATTATCCGCTCGGGGATTCCGTATCGGCAAATGATATCTCTCTTGATGAACCTAGCCACCACTTGCTTCGTTACGTTTGCGTAAGACGCCGCTTCCACCCACTTGGTGAAATAATCGATTGCTACTAGGATGAACCGATGCCCATTAGAAGCCGTCGGCTCAATCTTTCCGATCATATCGATTCCCCACATCGAGAATGGCCATGGAGATGACATCACATTCAGAGGACTCGGAGGCACATGTATTTTGTCAGCATATATTTGGCACTTGTGGCACTTCCTTGCAAACTTGAAACAATCAGTTTCCATCGTCAGCCAAAAGTAACCTGCCCTCAGCAGCTTTCTTGTCATAGCATGTCCACCAGCATGCGTACCAAATGCACCTTCGTGAATTTCCTCCATGAGAAGCCTTGCCTCTTTTTCGTCTACACAACGCAACAACACCAGATCGTGGTTTCTTCTGTACAAGACGCCATCTGGGTTCAAATAGAAATTACCCGCTAATCTCCTGAGAGTCTTCTGATCTTGACTGGATGCCCCAGCCGGATACTCTTTATTCTTCAGGAAATTAAGGATATCGAAATACCACGGTTTGCCATCAGACGCTTCATCAATAGCAAATACATAAGCTGGCCTGTCCAACCGAGAGATAGTGATCTGGGGAGCTTCGTTCCAGAAATTGACCTTGTACATGGAAGACAAGGTGGCAAGGGCGTCAGCCATTTGATTTTCTGCCTGTGGTACGTGATGCAATTCAACTTTGTCGAAGAAAGGCAACAATCTCCTTGCATAATTCATGTAATATATCAAATTGGGCTGACGTGTCTCCCATTCCCCTTTGATTTGATTCACTACCAGAGCTGAGTCTCCGTATACGTCTAAATGTTTGATTCGCAAATCAATGGCTTCTTCAAGCCCCAATATGCAAGCTTCGTATTCGGCCTCATTGTTAGTAACGGCAAAGGTCAATCGGGCAGTAAACGGGATGTGCGACCCGTGTGGCGTAGTGATAATTGCCCCTATTCCGCTACCATAAGCATTCACAGCTCCGTCAAATATCATCTTCCATTGGGACCCCGGCTCTGGTCCTTCGTCTGGTAACGGCTCTTCACAATCCTTCATCTTGAGATACATGATATCCTCGTCAGGAAAATCAAACCTCATTGATTGATACTCTTCAATAGGCTGCTCCGCCAGATACTCAGACAGCACACTCCCCTTTATAGCCTTTTGCGAGACGTATTGAATATCGTATTCAGTCAAGACCATCTGCCACCTGGCAATTCTACCTGACAACGCCTGCTTTTCGAATATATATTTGATTGGGTCCATCTTCGAGATGAGCATGGTTGTATGATTCAGCATGTACTGCCTCAAACGCTTGGCGGCCCAGGCTAGCGCGCAACAAGTTTTCTCCAGCATTGAGTATCGAGATTCACAGTCTGTAAATTTCTTACTCAGATAATAGATCGCATGCTCTTTTCTCCCTGTCTCGTCGTGTTGACCGAGAACACAACCCATGCTTCCCTCAAGAACCGTCAAATACATTATCAAGGGTCTCCCTGCCACCGGGGGTATCAAAATAGGAGGCTCCTGCAGATACTTCTTTATTCTGTCGAACGCCTTTTGACAATTATCATTCCACGTTACATCTTGATCTTTCTTCAAGAGTTTGAATAATGGTTCACACGTGGCTGTTAGGTGAGATATGAACCGGGCAATGTAGTTCAATCTCCCCAAAAACCCGCGCACCTCTTTCTCTGTTTTAGGCGTCGGCATTTCTTGAATCACTTTTATTTTAGCAGGATCGACCTCTATTCCTCTTTCGCTTACGATAAACCCCAGCAGTTTACCCGATCTCACCCCGAAGGTGCATTTATTAGGGTTCAGCCTCAGCCTGAACTTCCTAAGTCTTTTAAACAACTTCAACAGATTCACCAGATGCTCTTCCTCCGTCTGGGATTTGGCAATCATATCGTCAACATAAACTTCGATCTCTTTATGCATCATGTCATGGAAAAGAGTCGTCATCGCACGCTGATATGTTGCCCCAGCATTTTTCAAACCAAAGGGCATCACTTTGTAACAAAATGTTCCCCAAGGTGTTATGAAAGTAGTCTTCTCCATATCCTCTGGCGCCATTTTAATCTGATTATAGCCTGAAAAGCCATCCATGAAGGAGAATACGGAGTATTGAGCAGTATTATCAACTAACACGTCAATATGAGGAAGTGGAAAATCGTCTTTTGGGCTTGCTTTATTCAAATCTCTATAATCCACGCACATTCGAACCTTGCCATCTTTCTTTGGCACTGGTACGATGTTGGCAACCCATGAAGGATACTTCGTCACAGCCAGGAACCCAGCGTCCCACTGTTTCTGAACCTCCTCTTTGATCTTCATTGCCATATCTGGTCGAGTTCTGCGAAGTTTTTGTTTGACCGGCGGGCAATCTTCTTTCAGTGGCAGGCGATGCACAACCATATCTGTATCGAGCCCTGGCATATCTTGATACGACCAAGCGAATACATCATTATACTCTCGGAGCATTTCAACCAGTTTTCGCTTGATATCACTCTGCAGTGCGGCTCCAATACGAATATTTTTCTCAACCCCTTCCGACCCCAAATTGATAATTTCGATAACCTCGTCGTGAGGCAGAATGGCTCTTTCCTCTTGCTTCACTAACCAAGACAGTTCTTCAGGAACGTCGCTATCTTCGACAACCTCTTCTTCGGTCTGGAATACCGGGTGCTCGAAGTCGGGACGAGTCATAGGTGGCTCAAGGATGTCATCTGAAAATGTTATCCTGCAAAAGGAAGGGTTAAGTGCTTCAAAATGCGTATAAAGCGATTAACCACGTTGCCATTTTATTGAAAAATATAAAACAGGAAAGACAGGGATTACGGTATTTGCACATGAAAAAACGCCATTCATTTAATGATTAACGCGCAATGTTTATAACAACACAGCCCTAAGCAAATCCTGATGCCCCGGGCAAGACATCAGATTATTCAACAATTAATAAAGCAAAGCATTACTGTTTAAAAGTCACAGGAACAAGCTCCTGAATAGACCAGTTGCACAGTCCTTGTCCTGGCGTGCTTGGCTGAATCCAGGCATCCATATCACAGTCGCTGTCCCCTTCATCCGATTCTGAAGCAGCATTGACAGATTCATGGCATACTCCACTGGCAGAGATGGTGATTGACTTTCTGAAATGAGGGGCCCCCACAGAAGG
The DNA here is from genome assembly GCA_963859935.3 of Lathyrus sativus. Lineage (NCBI taxonomy): Eukaryota > Viridiplantae > Streptophyta > Magnoliopsida > Fabales > Fabaceae > Lathyrus > Lathyrus sativus. The sequence goes on from OZ012738.1 coordinate 267,317,499, forward strand.
AGTTGATGACGACGGTCGGTACCCCAGTCCGAACCGGTCCATTTTCACAGGAATGTCCAATACTTTGCCCCAGCCTTTGGCTTCTCCTGCTTCCACTAGAGCTCGAGCTTCTTTATACGATGAGACAGCTATCTCTGGCACTTTGCTCGGCCTGGGACCCTTGTCCTTTATGCGCAAACCTTCGAATGCCTGGCATGGCGTCTCGTGGATCTCCCCGTCGACTTCCACATATTTAAACGAAGAAAGATGGCTGACCAGGATGTCTTCTTCTCCGCACACGGTGACTACACTGTCTCCGACCATATACTTTAACTTCTGATGCAGGGTAGACGTGACTGCCCCTGCCCCGTGAATCCAAGGTCTTCCCAGCAAGCAGCTGTACGCAGGCTGTATATCCATGATATAAAACTCCGTTGCAAACACTTCCGGCCCCACTTGCAGAGGCAAGGTAATCGATCCGAAGACTGTCCTCCGCGTGCCGTCAAACGCTCTGACTACCAAATCACTTGGTGTGCACAAGATTCCTCGAACATCCAGCTTCATCATAGCCTTCTTAGGCAGCACATTCAAAGACGACCCGGTGTCAACCAATACGTGCGACATTGTCGACCCTCTGCACTCAACAGATACATGTAATGCCATATTATGATCCCTTCCTTTCGGAGTCAAGTCAAAATCAGTAAAGCCCAGACTGTGGCCAGCATTCACATGTGCTAATACTCCTTCTAGCTGATTTACAGAGACATCCTGGGGTACAAAAGAAGTGTCCAGGACTTTCAACAAAGCATTTCGGTGAGCTTCCGAACACAACAGCAATGACAAAATAGATATTTTGGACGGCGTTTGCTGCAGATGCTCCACGATTTTATAATCACTTTTCCGAATTAAGCGCATGAATTCCTCCACATCCTTAGATGCTGCTTCTTTTTCATTTGCTTGTACCGGAACGTTTTCAACCGCTTTCCCTTTTCCTTTCGCTAGCCTTTCGGCCTCCACTTCAGGTGATATAAAGATCCTGCCGCTCCTCGTCATGCCTCCTGAGCCAACAACATTATCCACAATCTCCGCTGACTGCTTGTTAACATCGATCTTAATCCCGTCACAATACACCTCCAGCCCATATGACCATGGGACCGCTCTCGTGTTCTCATACGGGATTGGCCCGGCTTTAGTTATGGTAATCGGTGGTCGCTGAGCTGGTGCTGAAATGGTGATCGTCTTCCGCGGAATCGTCACTGTGGCAACATCACTCCGATTATCCACTACTGCCCCTGCAGGCTCATCAGTTGCTGTTCTATCAAACTGCAGTACACCTTCATCAATCAAGGCCTGGATGCCTTTCTTCAAATCCTCACACCCCCCAGACAGGGCCCAACAATCTAAGCAATACTCATTACAACCCGGGTAAACACCTCCCTGCAACAGTCGGCTCTTTATTTCGCTCAGCGGCGTCTTCAAATCCTCCACATTCATAATCAGATTCAGACTTTCCTCAGTCAGCACGGCGTTCGCCCCATGATTAGGCATGGGTTTCTGGACTATATTTGGAACTGCCGTTCCGAAGTTGATAGACTTGTTGTCCAAGAGATCCTGCACAACGTGCTTGAAAGCATGGCAACCTTCAATATCATGGCCCGGGGCCCCAGAATGAAACTCACAGTGTCTATTTGCATCATAGCCGAACGGGGGAGTTCCCGTGATCGGTGCCAAGGTTCTTTTCTCCACCAGATTCAATCCCAACAATGTCTGCAATAAATCCGCGTAGGTAGAGGGAGGTTTCTCGAACACCCTTCTCGGCTTACCACCCTGGAATTTTCGCTGAGCTTGCTGTGCCCCCTGCTGAGGCTGCTGCTGCTGTGGCATCGGTTGCTGCTGAACCGGTTGTTGTTGCTGGATTGGTTGTTGCTGATAAGGGATAGTAACACTCGACACTTGCTGCGGTTGACGATATTGATTTCTTCCCCTGCCTCGGCCTCGGCCTCGGCCTCCAAATACAGCGCTAGCTTCGCCCTGACGGCGCCCACCATAAGCTTTCTTATTACTGCCAGATGCAGTTGATTCGTCAACTTGGAACTTTCCTTGCTTAATGTTCCGCTCAATCTTTTCACCCATCAGAATCAGGTCTGAAAAACTGGCCAGAGACGTATGAAACAACATATCATGAAACAGCCCGGTGAATGTGCCGACAAACATATCATTCATTTCTTTATCTTCCACAGGAGGACGGACCCTGGCAGCCATATCGCGCCACCTTTGCGCGTACTCTTTAAAACTCTCCCCCTTCTTCTGCGAAAGCCCGGCCAACTGGACCCGATTGGGTGCCAGATCGCTGTTATACTTGTAATGGGCTACGAACGCCTCCGCTAATTGCTTCCAAGTCTTGATATCAGTTGGCTCCAACCCCATGTACCACTCTAGGGAAGGGCCGGATAGGCTATCCTGAAAGAAATGCATGAGCATTCTTTCATCAGTGGAGTATGCAGACATCTTTCTGTAATAAGCTCGTACATGCACTTTCGGACATGTGTCTCCTTTGTACTTATCGAACGCAGGCGCCTTGAATTTAATTGGCACCCTCAAGCCAGGTACCAAGCCCATAGTTGCCATGTCCAGCCCCACAGCACTCTGATTTAAGACTCCCTTCATTTGCTCTTCCAGCATTCTAATCTTTTGAGAATCATCCATCGGCCCTTCAAAGCCTCCTCCAGAGAAGGCGTCCTCCTGTTGATCCTCTTGCCACATACCGTTTCCAGCCCCGTACCCATCGTACGCATTATTACGTCCAGCTCTGATTTGGTTCATCCCCGGAACTCGGCCTCTGTTGCCGTACCCTTGAACACCTCCAGCAGGACCACCAGCACCGTTTCCGTTTCCAAAGCCTCCGTAACCCTGATTGACCATACCATAACCATCTTGCCCAAAGCCTTGAGCATTAAAGCCATACTTGCCAGTGTTGTCGAATCCCTGATCGTTGAATCCGAACCCAGTGTTGACAAAGCCATTGCCTCCAAGATTATCTCCCAAATTGGCATCACCCAGCCCAGCATTATGGATAGCATTTTCATTCCCCACTCCGACGTTACCATTCACAGCAGTGGTAGCGTTGTTGACGTTAGCGGCAGGTATATTGATGACAGGTGGAGCCACTGGCGTGGGAGTGCCGTCTCCATGAGCAGTATCAACCCGGACAGACTGATGATCTTCGTTACCATGACCAGCGTTGCGAGCCAACAGGGGCTGGACCATGGCCTGCAAATTCTCTTGCCCTTTTGCTATAGCTTCCATGGTCTGCATGAAGAGGGCGAGCTTTTCGCGCACATCCTGCATCTCGTTCTGAATTTGGTCCATGACTTTCCGACAGTTGGATCGTGTAGAATAGCGGTGCGGATGTTGATCTGGAATCCTGTTAAGTACCTGATGCAGAGCAGGGAGTAAGACACCATTCAAAGATTACCTGTTATGCAATATGAATATGCAATGCAATGTGTCTGTGCGTTAGGGAAGTTCATTCCCCCAGTTCTAGTGCGAAGGTGCCGATGCAGTGACAGTGCTGACAATAGGAATATCGGAGTTGAATCATAGAAAGCCTTGTATATTGCAGGGAGAATCAATAAACCCAGGGTACAATATCACTGAGAGTACAAAGAAGGCATGACCTCAACCAACAATCCTGGTGATGGTCAGCACTATGCAAATAACTACGTGAAATGATCAAACCCTCCCAAAAGTCTGGTACTCCTCTATCAACTTTTTGGTCTCCGGATGGCTTGGTCGATCAAGCAGCCCTTCAACAAGCTGGTTTCTCCTCTTAAGGACACGGCGTACGTCTTCAGCAGTTTCTTCCCATGTTGCTTCTCCGAAGCAATCCTCTAACTTTCGCTTCTGGGACACTGCTTCATCTCTGGATTTGATTGCCTTGTTCAGTGCATGCTGGACACTATACCGATTCATCACTTCTTCCTCACACTTCTTGATGCTAGACTTCAACTTCTCTTCGAGGTCGGAAATTTGCTGCTTCAGCTTATCTTCCCTCTTCTTGTTGTTAGTGAGTGTAGCATTCCAAGTCTTATTGCAAGAAGATATCTCTCGGTGTGCTGCGTCGAGCGCCTTCTTTTTGGCTTCCAGCATGTCATGGGAACTTCTGAACTCTTGCCCCAGACGTTCGCGCTTTTTCTTTTCCTCAGTCAACTCAGATCCTAACCTGTTTACCAGCTCAATCTGTTGTTGGAAAGCATATACGGCCTTGTTCTTCTCGCTGCGCACTTGGGCTAGCTCTTGCTCTAACCCTTCATTAATCTTCATCAAGGCTTCTTTCTCCCTCACAACCTGTTCATAGACTTCCTTAGAAACAGTAGTTGGCTCTTCTGCCGGAATGGGAACAAGAATTGGTGCATCTGGAAACGGCATCTTCAACTGACTAACCCTCTCCTGAATCCAAGCTCTATAAGGTGCATAAGCCTGGCAATCGTTCTTTCCTAAGAACGGCTTCCCCTTGCGGTTAATACGCGTCCAGGCACGCTGCAACCTGGCTAATAATTCTCCCTTCAGATCTCCGGTGAAGTACAGAGATTCCTGTACTTCTTCCTCTTGAGGTGGATTCTTCAGCGCATATCCAAACTGGCGAATGAATAGAGAAGGGTTGTAATTGATACACCCTTTTCTTCCTATCAATGGCACATTAGGGTACCCAGCACAGCTAAAGATGAGCTCAGATCCCAACAGGTCTCTATCAAACCACTCCATATCTTCCGACGATAGCCTCATCAGACGCTCTGGCCAACCAACTGGAGCTGTAGTCTCTGCAGCAGATCTTCCCTTAGGAAGGTGACTCTCAAACCACATACTCAACAGGGGCACACACAGATGAACATTCTTCCCTCTTCCCTTCTCATTCTTGTAATGCAGTGAGTGGTAGAGATCTCCGAGTAAGGTAGGTACAGGATTACCAGCGGCAAACAAGTAGAAAGCATCGAAGTCCACAAAATCCGGTATGTTGGGGAACAAAACTATGCCATAAATGCACAAAGCCAACACAGCATTGAAAGCAACCCAGCACCCGCTCTTGGCGTACTCTTGGGCTTTACCAACTAAGAACTGAAATGAGAATCCTGGAACTCCACGGGAAACAGTAGTCACAAGTTCAGAAGCATCAACATGCAAGGCTTTCGCCAATTCCTCCGGCTTAGGTTTGGTGTCATAATGAATGAACGGAACCTGGTTCTGCACGGGCAGCTCAACATACTCAGCGTATTCCTCCAAGGTTGGTCCCATAATAAAATCAGAGAACGTAAAGCACCTCAGAGTAGGGTCATAGAATTGCATCAAAGCATACAGCCCATCTAACTCTACCTCTGTAGGTTTGCACACCAATCTCAATAATCTACCATAACTCATCCGAAAACTCCTACGAACACCCTCATCAGCAAGAGAGATCAACCCCAGTAAAGGAACAATATCAGGCGTAGGCAATTTGTAGGCAACCGTTCTCCTTAAGCTAGTCATGATCAAACACTCAGAAGTCCGGGCACTAGAACTAGGGAAATGCAAATGCACCTGCAGCACAGACACACGTTAGTGAAATGCAAATGCTAATGGATATGCAAGGATGCAATGCAAGTAACATTCAACAGGGACCAAAGCTGCAACTGAATAGCCTAAACCCAATCAAGAAAGGTCTCAGATAGACCATCCAGAAGTCATCAATCCCTGGTCTCAGATAGACCTAAAATAAAACTCCAACACTGGTCTCTGACAGACCTCAAATCATAACTCCAACTAGTCTCTGATAGACCTCAAATCACATCCATGATTGGTCTCTGACAGACCTCAGAACACATCTCCAAATGGTCTCTGACAGACCTCAGATCTCATCTCTAGTTGGTCTCTGACAGACCTCAGAATACATCTCCAAATGGTCTCTGACAGACCTCATAACTCTCCAAATGGTCTCTGACAGACCTCATAACTCTCCATAAATAACCAGGATTTCTGATCAAGAAATAACCGGTAGTCTGGAGGTCTAGTTACCTGCATAACCCTGAATCCCCTCACAGGTGGGTGGCCCTATAACTGGCACAAGGTACGGCATCCTATGCGGTCGTCGGCGTCACAGACTTTCAGGGTTGACGATACGATTCCCAGAAGGAGTGGCATCATCAAATCCTGAAGAGGCCTCACTCAGCCAACTTCCAAATGATCGGTCCCCAGAGTCGACAATCCAACTAACCAGCAACCCACGCCAACCAAAGGAAGGGGCAGGAGGCCAACCAGAGGAACCTCGTCTGAGTGTAGATTTCATGGGACACCAAAGCAAGCAAAGCAAGCGGGCGCCCACTAATTTCTACTCTAATTCTAGGTGCACACAAGCCCAGGTCCGGCTTCTCACTCAATATCAGAATACCCGTCACACCCCAGATACAGCAATAATAATCAATATACAAAGCTGAAAATACAGGGTTAGAAATATAAAATAACTCCATACAAAATCCTCGACGGGAAAACAAGCGCTAGGATTGACTCTCTCAAGGGACGTTGGATCCCAAATGCATAAGAACCATCGCAGTCCTTAACAGCCAGGGGACGTTGGGTCCCCAGCAGAGTCGCCAGCTGTCGCTACTGCGAAAATCGGCGCCGGCTGAACAGAAGAGTCGCCACCGTGCGTTATTTATCCCTCAGAGCGGGAAAGGGAACGCTCGAAGTAAACCTCGCACAACACGGGAAAGGTATGGTCGTCGCAACCAAAACCTGGATTCGGGAGTCGGTTACGCAAGGGGAAGGTATTAGCACCCCTCACGTCCGTCGTACTCGACGGGATCCACGCTTGTTTTCGGGTATGGATTGTTATTCTATCTAAACTATAGGTCAAGGGTTAAAAAGAAAATACAATGAAAATAAAAATGACTCGGCAAAGTATCGCACTTTATGCCTACGTATTCCCGTCTGGAACGAGAAATCAGAGTCAACGTAGTTCGCCTACCTACGGGAAAGGAGGGGAAGGTTGCTCGCTAGGATATCGCATCCTATGCCTACGTACTTTCATACAGCATGAAAGATCAGAGCAAACGTAGTTCGGGCCACGGAAGACACAAGCTTGTCTTGGTTGATTTTATTTTTTCTGAAAAAAGGTTTTCTGATTAGCGGTCCAAGCGGACAAAAATGACGTTTTGATGAGTTCACATTCTTTTGCGGAAGAAGTGTCTTTTATTGTGTTTGAAATCTTTATGTGTTTTTCTGTTTGTTTTGAGAAAGAAAGAGACAGAACTCTAACCTACGGTTGCGAAGGGAAACAAACTAACCTAATGTTATCATGCATGGGTTAGGACCTAGTGTCTATCATGCTCCTCTCTTGCACAGAGAGAAACAGAGATCCTACGGGATAGGCAGAAACAGAAACAATAACAGATATATACAGTAAAGCAGTAAAATGCATGGATGCAACAGTACAAGCGAGGCAAGGGAGTCCCACTCAACCTCGAACCTAGAAAACAATAGGCAAAAGTGAACAGACTTCACTTTCAACCCAGCAGGGTAGACAGCAAACAATACAGCTCAGAAAACCAATCAATACATCAGCAAATGAAATACAGCAATAAAGGAAGCAGCATCAGCAGCTCTGAACCAACAACTGGCTTCAAGTAATCTCCAATCATTCACAGGCTTCAACAAGCATCAATCTTCATCTTCATGGCCTTCAGGCAAGGGCTTTGATCATCAGTCTTCTATCTGCAATGGCTTTTCTTCAAGCTCAAACCACCAGGATGAGGGATTAGTCATAAGAGTGAATTGGGGGTTAAGCAATCAGTTGACTACCAAGGGTGGTGAACAGACTGCTTCTAACACCAGAGACATTTTCTCTCAAGAGTTCTATCTCATAGACACTATCACCAAGCCTTCCAAAGGAAGGGGGTGAGTGCCTTAGAGAGACTCTGAATCACAGAGAAGAATGGATGCAGACAAGGCAATCCATGTTTGAGAAACAAACTTTCTAATCTAGAGCTCTGCCTAGCTCCTAAACCCTACTCTCCTCAGCATCTGCTAGCAAGAAACTCCTCCTCAACTCTGATAGTTGATCTTCAATCTTTGAATCTCCAATGGTCTTCATCTTCACAAATCTTCAGCTTCCCCAGGGCCCCAGACAAAACCAATACCCAAGCAAGCAAGCAATAAATCCCCAGAGGGCACACCACACCAGTCAATCAGATATACAGACAGTAATAATAGCAGTAGGGGAATCCTGACTTTTCTAAGGGATCTAGTAGCTACCCATAGCCCTTATAGTCCCATAACTAATCTATTCAAACCCTAAGTCCTAAGGGAAATGGAATCAAACTTATTAAGTTGTCACCTAAAACCCTAGTTTTGTTCATGATGTTCAACATTTATTAATCACATGAAATTAACCTCTAAAAATGGGAACTAAAATATTTCTACAAGTTGAATGTCTCATCTAAACAATATAAAAAGAATGACCAAAAAATATTAAAGCATGTAAGAGAACAAAAATTATAAAAATGATGCATGAAATGAAACTATTTAATATGACATTTATTTAGAAAATATGGAAAAAATATGAAATAAAACTAAAAATGAAATTTTATTTTCCTATAATATTCTAGACATTTTAATGAAAATATTGTAAAAAGAATGGATTAAAATGCATTTTTTATGAATTAGTTATGAATTTATGAAATTGGTAAAATATTAGTGAATTAAGAAAAATTAAACAAAATAAAAATGAAGGAGGGGTGCATTTAGAACCCACGCGCAGTTCAAAACCCAGGATGGGCCAATCAATAGGGGTGCGCTTAGCAGTTTACCAAAGCCCAGAGTTACTCAGAATCAAGGAAATAAAAAGAAGAGCGCTGGGGGGTGAGAATAGTGACAAATACACGTTGCAATTGGTTTTGGGCCTAACACGGGGGTGGGATTAGCACGGTTCAACTCAGGCCCGCCCGTTTCAATTAATGAAACGGCGCGTTTTGGCCAAGTCCTTCCCTCCACAAATCAGATTGAACGCTGGCCATTGGATCACGCTGAAAGTCAAAAGTCCAATTCCAAATGAAGGGTCCAGATTTCGTCTTCCTCAATTATTCTGCAAATTAGGGTTTCAATCACCATTGCACCTCCATGCACGAGCAACATTCCACCTCTCTGTTCTCATCTTACACGCCACGAATCCACATGCTGTAAACACAAAAACCACTCCAAATTCTTCCCTCTACAAGCTTAGGGCATTAGATTATCTTGAAACTCACCACAACAACAAATCCGATTGAATCAAACACTGGCCACCATGAAATCATACTGTTATGAACCATCACCATTCTCCCTCAAACTTACCCTAATCTGATCTATGCACAAAGGTGATTAACCTACACTATCGAGCTAAGATTCTAATGGCTTAACCTAAGAGATATTGATCCAAACAGTTTGTTGCACCTGTCACCAACCATCACCAATCCTTTCCAAATTCATCTAACTTAATCTCCTAACCACCTAGATCAAGTCTAAACTAATAAAATCATGTTAAACTAACTGAATCAAGCTAATCGAATGAAAACTTACCTGATGTAAAACCTTGAGAACAGCTATGGAGATGGAAGATCTGAGGCTTTTGAGACTTGGATCTTGATCCACACACTCAGCAATCAATTCTGTATGCAATATTCTGGTGATTCCTTGCTTGAATTAGGCTGTCCACTTGAGATTGTGATTTTGATGTTGATGAAAAAGTTGCTCGAAAATGGATGATAATCACTTGATCCTTGCTTCAATTATGATCTATGATGATGATGGAGTAAAATTGAATCAATGTGGATGAAGATTGATGAAGATTTTGGAGAATTGGAATGAAAACTCAATGAGAAAGTATGAGAGAAATTTGTGGAATTCTTGGTGCAAATGAAGCCAACCCTTGCCAAATTCTCCTTTCATGAATATATAGACCCCAATGGTACATTCTAGATCCATCTTGCACATTCCCTTGTTTTCCAACTTTGGCTCATTTTGATTATGTTTCTTAAAAGGCAAGCAACCATGGATAACTTTCTTTTTCCCTTCTAAACTCAAAAAAGTGTTTGAACCATTGTTCTTAGAATTGTTTTTCCATTCAAAATCATATATTGGAAGTCTCCATTTGGACTTGTAAATCTCCCAAACCATTTTTCAATTTGAAATTATTCACTTTATAAGCCTTTTTAGTTCATATTTTGACCAATCATGCAACTCCATGCTATGAGCTTCTCCAATAACTTGTGACCTTCTTTCTAGACTTAAAATCCCATTTGGAGCAAGTTTGATGTTGTAAGTTTTTCCATTTGAGGCCTCCTTGTATGAGTTTTGGGTATAGGTTAAAATGACCTGTAATTCACAAATGCCCAAAATACCCTTTGCTTTCCAAGACCACAAGTTGAGTTCTACACATCATATGAAGGCATACTATACCATTCTAGAAAGCTAAGACAATGAGGGACAATTCTTATGTTGACCAAGAATTCATTTGAAATCTCCTTGAGGGGCAAAAATTGCTTGGAAGTCAAGTCACTTTCACAGACAAAAGTTCAGACACCCCAGATGACCTGTAACTTGCAAGGACCATAACTTGAGTTCTATAAATCTCCTTGAGGTCTTCCACCACTCAAATTAAAGGTCTTGAGATCCTATACAAGTTTCATGTTGGCCAAGAAGCCATTTGAAGCTTGTATTTTGACTTATCTTGCTTGGAAATTTGACCTAAACTAGGGGATTTTGCAGAGAAACCCTAATTTAGTAATTCCTCTTCTCCTTAATCTCTCTTGAATTCTCCTTGGCATATCTCCATATCCTTCTTCATATGTCCAATGTTGATCCCCACATCTCTCCAATAGACTTGAATGCCCTCTTAAGTCAGTCAATTGACCTAGGGTTGACCTAGGATTGACCCAGATGAAACCCTAGTTGACTGTCTTCAACTGTAGCTCTTGTGCTTTCATCAATGACTTGTCTTCTTCTCCAAATGACTTTATAAGTCTCTCAAGATGTCTAGATGCTCTCCATGCCTTCAACTCAAAGCCCACAACCCTCTTGTTGATCCTCAGATACCCTCAGCTAGGAGATGGACTCAAGGCTTGATCTGCTGAACTCTTTGCTTTCAAATTCTTTCCTGATGACTTGAATAAGATTGAATTATGATGATAACCTCTTGCTAGGCCTCTAGAGATGAAAATAATGATTGGTCCCCTGTTGAATGACTTGCTATGCTGATGCTATGCAGATGGTTAGTCTATGTACATGACTCTATATGCAAATGCTGATGATATTAAAACATGAACCAAGGAATAAGGTTGGGCAAATTTTAGGGTGCAACAGTTCCATCATTCTTTTGGTGGGTGTCTATCATCGTAATTGATGTCTGATTGTGCGATAGTTTTTTTCCTATCATCATTTGGGTAGTTGTGGTCTGTGTGAGTTTCGCTCCGTCATCCTATTTGTGGGGGGTCTATCATCTAATTGATGTCAGATTGTACGATAGTATTTATCCCATCATCCTTTTGGTGGTAGTGGTCGGTGTGAGTTTCACTCCGTCATCCTTTTGCTAGGGGTTCTGCCATCTAATTAATGTAAGATTGTGCGATAGTGTTTATCCTATCATCGTTTGGGTGGTAGTGGTCGGTGTGACTTTTGCTTCGTCATCCTTTTGGTGGGGGGTCTGTCATCTAATTCATGTCAGATTGTGCGATAGTGTTTGTCCTATCATCCTTTTGGTGGTAGTGGTCGATGTCAGTTTCGCTCCGTCATCCTTTTGGTGGGGGGTCTGCCATCGTAATTGATATCAGATTGTGCGATAGTGTTTGTCCTATCATCCATTTGGTGGTAGTGATCGGTGTGAGTTTCGCTCTGTCAACCTATTTGTGGGGGGTCTGTCATCATAATTGATGTCAGATCGTGCGATAGTGTTTGTCATGTCATCCCTTTGGTGGTAGTGGTCGGTGTGAGTTTCGCTCCGTCATCCTTTTGGTGGGGGGTCTATCAACTTAAATGATGTCAGATTGTGCGATACTGTTTGTCCTATTATCCTTATGGTTGTAGTGGACAATGTGAGTTTCGCTCCGTCATCCTTTTGATGGGGGGTCTGTCATTTAATTAATGTCAGATTATGCGATAGTCTTTGTCCTATTAATCTTTTGGTGGTAGTGGCCGGTGTGACTTTCGCTCCGTCATCCTTTTGATGGGGGTTCTGTCATCGTAATTGATGTCAGATTACACTTTATCGTTTGTTCTATCATCCTCTTGGTGGTAGTGGCCGATGTGAGGTTAGCTCCGTCATCCTTTTTGTTGGGGGTCTGTCATCGTAATTGATGTCAGATTGTGCGATAGTGTTTATCCTATCATCCTTTTGGTGGTAGTGGCCGGTGTGAATTTCGCTCCACCATCCTTTTGGTTGGGGTCTGTCATCGTAATTGATGTCAGATTGTGCGAGAGTGTTTATCTTATCATCCTTTTGGTGGTAGTAGCCGACGTGAGTTTCACTCCGTCATCCTTTTGGTGGAGGGTCTGCCATCTTATTGATGTCAGATTGTGCGATAGTGTTTGTCCAATCATCCTTTTGGTGGTAGTGGCCGGTGTGAGTTTCGCTCCATTATCCTTTTGGTGGGGGTGTGTCATCATAATTGATGTCAGATTTTGCGATAGTGTTTGTCCTATCATCCTTTTGTTGGTATTTCCCAGTGTGAGTTACACTTTGTTATCCTTTTGGTGGGGGGTCTGTCATAATAATTGATGTCAGATGGTGCGATAGTGTTTGTCCTATCTTCCTTTTCGTGGTAGTGGCCAGTGTGAGTTTCGCTCTGTCGTCCTTTTGGTGGGGGGTGTGTCATCTAATTGATGTTAGATAGTGCGATAGTGTTTGTCCTATCATCCTTTTGGTGGAAGTGGCCGGTGTGATTTTCGCTCCGTCATCCATATCTTGGGGGGTCTGTCATCGTAATTGATGTCAGATTGTGCGATAGTGTTTATCCTATCATCCTTTTGGTGTTAGTGACCGGTGTGAGTTTTGCTCCGTCATCCTTTTTGTGGGGGGTCTTTCATCTAATTGATGTCAGATTGTGCGATAGTGTTTGTCCTATCATCCTTTTCGTGGTAGTGGCCTGTGTGAGTTTCGCTCCCTCATCCTTTTGTTTGGGGGTATGTCATCGTAATTGATGTCAGATTGTGCAATAGTGTTTATCCTATCATCCTTTTGGTGGTAGTGGCCGGTGTGATATTCGCTCCGCCATCCTTTCGGTGGGGGGTCTGTCATCGTAATTGATGTCAGATGTGCGATAGTGTTTTACCTATCATCCTTTTGGTGGTAGTGGCCGTTTTGCGTTTTGCTACTTCATCCTTTTGGTGGTAGTGGCCGGTGTGAGTTTCGCTCCGTCATCCTTTTGGTGGCGGTTCTGTCATCGTAATTGATGTCAGATTGTGCAATAGTGGTTGTCCCATCATCCTTTTGGTGGTAATGATCTGTGTGATTTTCACTCCGTCATCCTTTTGGAGGGGGGTCTGTCATCGTCATTGATGTCAGATTGTGCGATAGTGTTTGTCCTATCATCCTTTTGGTGGTAGTGGGCGGTGTGAGTTTCACTCCATCATCCTTTTGGTGGGGGTCTTTCATCTAAATTATGTCAGATTATGCGATAGTGTTTGGCCTATCATCCTTTTGGTGGTAGTGGCCGGTGTGAGTTTCGCTCCATCATCCTTTTGGTGGGGGGTCTTTCATCGTAATTAATGTTAAATTGTGCGATACTGTTTATCCTATCATCCTTTTGATGGTAATGGTTGGTGTGAGTTTCGCTCCATCAACCTTTTAGTGGAGGTTCTTTCATCGTAATTGATGTCAGATTGTGCGGTAGTGTTTGTCCTATCTTTCTTTTATTGGTAGTGGCCGGTGTGAGTTTCGCTCCGTCATCCTTTTGGGCGGGGGTCTGTCATCGTAATTGATGTCAGATTGTGCGATAGTGTTTATCCTATCATCCTTTTGGTGGTAGTGGCGGGTGTGAGTTTCGCTCCGCCATCCTTTTGGTGGGGGGTCTAACATCGTAATTGATGTCAGATCGTGCAATAGTTTTTGTCCTATCATCCTTTTCGTGGTAGTGGCCGGTGTGAGTTTCGCTCCCTCATTCTTTTGGTTGGGGGTCTGTCATCGTAAATGATGTCTGATTGTGCCATAGTGTTTATCCTATCATCCTTTTGGTGGTAGTGGCCGGTGTGAGTTTCGCTCCATTATCCTTTTGGTGGGGTGTGTGTCATCGTAATTGATGTCAGATTGTGCGATAGTGTTTTTCCTATCATCCTTTTGTTGGTATTGGCCGGTGTGAGTTACGCTTTGTCATCCTTTTGGTGGGGGGTCTGTCATAATAATTGATGTCAGATTGTGCGATAGTGTTTGTCCTATCATCCTTTTCGTGGTAATGGCCGATTTGAGTTTCGCTCCGTCGTCCTTTGGGTGGGGGGTGTGTCATCTAATTGATGTTAGATAGTGCGATAGTATTTGTCCAATCATCTTTTTCATGGTAGTGGTCGGTGTGAGTTTCGCTCCGTTATCCTTTTGGTGGGGGTCTGTCATCTAATTGATGTCAGATTGTGCGATGTTGTTTGGCCTATCATCCTTTTGGTGGTAGTGGCCGATATGAGTTTCTCTCCATCATCCTTTTGGTGGGGAGGTTTGTCATCTAATTGATATCAGATTGTTTAACAATGTTTGTCCTATCATCCTTTTGGTAGTAGTGGCCGGTGTGAGTTTCGCTCCGTCATCCTTATGGTGGGGGGTATGCCATCGTAATTAATGTTAAATTGTGTGAGAATATTTATCCTATCATCCTTTTGGTGGTAGTGGCCGGTGTGAGTTTCGCTCTATCATCCTTTTGGTGGGGGGTCTGTCATCCTAATTGATGTTAGATTGTGCGATAGTGTTTGTCCTATCTGTCGCTACTGCGAAAATCGGCACCGGGTGAACAGAAGAGTCGCCACCGTGCACGGGGCGAGAACAAAGAGGAAGCAGGCCTATGCCTAAACGGGAAGGAACTCGGGACACACACGCAAGAACCTAAGAAGAAACTCCTCAGCGGCCATTTCCTTTGTATCTGATGATGCAGCCCACAACACTCGCTGGTTGCCTGAAGATTTGAATGCGACAATGATAATGAACGAAGCAGCTCCGGGGCTCCTGACGTACGCGCAAGCTCCATTCCAATCTTCTCCTCTTTGAATCTTTGATGATGACGCTCGAATCAAGAACAATGTGACGCTTAGACCGTTATGGTTCGACTTATATGAGAAATCGAACTCTAAGAGGTAGCGTATTGATATCCGTGTCAAAGACAAGATGGAGAAATGATATCGAAAATCATTCTCCAATTGAATCGTGTCACACGGCCAGCCAGAAATAAAATCGAGAATAAAGTCAGATGGAAACGAAAATGGGAGACAAATCCAAGGCAAAATGGAAATAAAATGCTACTCCTAAAATACGGCAATTAACTTCTACTAGAAAATATTCTAAAGAATTAAATCTATAAACTCCTAAAAACATCTAATTCCTAAATTCTTTACAAAGGAATAAATGCTAAATTTCTATTCTAGAAATTATTCTATCTAAATTCTATTAAGAGAAAATATACTAAAGATTATGGTCTAAGCATATTAAACTAAACAATTCTCTAAAGAAAATTAAATCCTAATTATAACCCTAACATGCTAATCAATATGCTAATTATTCTAGAATTATTAAACTATTCTAAAAAAAATACAACTAAAACCATTCAAGAAAATTAACAAAAATGTATAGGGGGGGTAAATGATACAGAATGGTGTAGTCCAGACAAACAACGGGCTTCGAAAGGCCCAATCCACTCTACAAGTCCACACATCTTTCTTTCATTTCTCAGTAACACAAAAACCCTAGATGATTCAATTTTTCTCTTTCACTGTTCATGCCTTACATCTGCGCCGTCTCCATTCTCTCCCTCAGACTCTCTCGTCTCTCTTTCTCAGATCTTTCTCGTTCTCTCACAAATCCCTAAGATCCTTCTCTCAATCTTTCGTTTAACCTTTGATCTCAACTCAACTCTCATAAATCTTTCAACTTCACAAAATTCTTTATCCGATCTCTCAATTTCACTCTAACCAAAGTCGTTCGTCTGGAAATAGTGGTGGTACGCTTTGAAGAACTTCATGAAGGTTTCTGAAGAACCACGTTCTTGGCGAAGAATCAATGACAATGATATTTGAAGCAAAATCTGGAGAGTTATGAAGATCTTGAGGTTACCGGCCAGATGACGATCTCGACGTTTAAGCGCGTTGGATATTTGGAGAATGTTTGATGAAAGTCTTACAAATTCTGGAAATATGTGGATGAGATGTCCTTGACGGAAATTTCAAAAAAACCTGATGTTGAATTGATGGTTTCTTGATGAAATGATGAAGAATGACGATTTTTGAAGATTGTGGACGATTCTGGTTTGTGGAGACTTGCAGATCGATGACGAACATGACGAACATCACACGCTCTTCAATATTCTGGAAATGATTGGTGAAGATCAACACGAGTTTGAAGATTTCTGGTAATCGTCGATTGTTGATGACGACGTTTGGGAAGAACAAATAGGAGAATGATGAACTTTGATGAATCCGGTTGAGGTTTCCGGAAAAAACTATTACGACATTGATGAAGATCCATGGATCTTGAGGAAATTTTCTGGAATCGATGAGAAGCTGGATGAATGTTTGTGGCTAAAGATCCGTTTGTGGTAAAAAATCTGGCAATCTTGAAGAATCGATGAAGAACATTGACCATTGTCGATGATTTTGGTGAAAATTTTACCGGAGGTTTTGATATGAGATGATGAATCATGATCGGAAAAGATGAAGATTTTGGTGTTTTTTGGGTTTTCCGGTGACTGTTGCAGATTCCGGCGACGGTTGCGGTGGTCTCCGGCGAGCAGTTGTGGTGGCTACCGGACTTGCATGGCCGACGGGGAGTGTTTTCGGTGAGAGCTGAGGAGGAGCCAAGTGGCGAGAGGGAGAGGGAGAGGGAGCCACGTGTGGTGGTGGATGCTTGCATGAGTTACGCGTGGTGGTGGTGGAAGAGATAGGACAAGCCAAGTGGCAGTGTGAGAGATGGTGGAAGTGTAAAGCGGCGAGCTCTCTGAGTGGAGAAAAAATGAGGTGGCGGAAAATAGAATGAACGTGTGGCAAGTCCTTTATAGGACACCTGGCGCAGCTGGACTTTGGCTTATGGGCCTCCAAAAAACTGGGCCCATGAAAATGCACAAAAATGGACCAAAAAAAAAGGATAATGGACTGAACAAATGATTAAGACTCATAAGACTCAATTAAGACTAACAATTAATCCTGATTAATCTAAACAATAAACCTAATCAATAATATTCTAACAGGTTAATATTCTAAAAATAGAAAAATTTATTAAAACTATTAAAACCTATTTAATATCTATTCATAATATTCTAAAACCCAATAAACCTTTTTAAAAATCTATTATTCTATAAATTCTAAAAGATACTATTAAAGCTAATACGATTTTAAAAACAACTAAAGGCCTTATTTAAATTCTAGAAAATAATAAACCTATTTAAAATCTATAAAAAGGAAAACAAAGACAAACAACCAACATAAAAGAGAGCGCGAGACCAGATCGAAGCAAGCAGTAAACCCAGACACCAAAAACCTCCAAAATCGCTGCGTAAGCTGAAAACACCCAGGAAGTTCGTGACTTCTCAAAATAACCTCCGATTATCCGAACCGGTCTGAAATACCCGAAATGTGAAAACAGGGCTGTAATCCCGATAAAATCAATATGATTGAGAAAATGCACCGTATGCAGTATGCGAATGCGAATGCAAAAATGCGTCGAACCATAAACCAGATGTGGGAACCGGTTGGTCAAATTTTAGCGTGCAACACTATCATCCTTTTCGTGGTAGTGGCTTGTGTGAGTTTTTCTCCCTCATCCTTTTGGTTGGGGGTATGTCATCGTAATTGATGTCAGATTGTGCGATAGTGTTTATCCTATCATCCTTTTGATGGTAGTGGCCGGTGTGAATTTCGCTCTGCCATCCTTTTGGTGGGGGGTCTCTAATCGTAATCGATGTCAGATGTGAGATAGTGTTTTACCTATCATCTTTTTCGTGGTAGTGGACGTTTTGAGTTTTGCTACCTCATCCTTTTGGTGGGGGCCTGTCATCGTAATTGATGTCAGATTGTGCGATACTGTTTGTCCTATCATCCTTTTGGTGGTAGTGGCCGGTGTGAGTTTCGCTCCGTAATTCATTTGGTGAGGGGTCTATCATCGTAATTGATGTCAGATTGTGCGATAGTGTTTGTCTTATCATCATTTTGGTAGTAGTGGTCGGTGTGAGTTTTGCTTCGTCATCCTTTTTGTGGGGGGTCTATCATTTAACTGATGTAAGATTATGCGATAGTGTTTATCCTATCATCCTTTTGATGGTAGTGGCCGGTGTGAGTTTCACTCCTTCATCCTTTTGGTAGAGGGTCTGCCATCCAATTGATGTCAGATTGTGCGATAGTGTTTATCCTATCATCCATTTGGTGGTAGTGGCCGGTGTGAATTTCGCTCCGCCATCCTTTTTGTGGGGGGTTTGTCATCGTTATTGATGTTAGATTGTGCGATAGTGTTTGTCCTATCATCCTTTTGGTGGTAATGGCCGGTGTGATTTCCGCTCCGTCATCCTTTTGGTGGTAATGGGCGGTGTGATTTTCGATACGTCATCCTTTTGGTGTGGGGTCTGTCATCGTAATTTATATCAGATTGTGCGATAGTGTTTGTCCTATCATCCTTTTGGTCGTAGTGGACCGTGTGAGTTTCGCTCCATCATCCTTTTGGTGGTGGTCTGTCATCTAATTGATGTCAGATTGTGCGATAGTGTTTGGCCAATCATCCTTTTGGTGGTTGTGGCTGGTGTGAGTTTCACTCAATCATCCTTTTGGTGGGGCGTCTTTCATCTAATTTATGTCAGATTATGCGATAATGTTTGGCCTATCATCCTTTTAGTTGTAGTGGCCGGTGTGAGTTTCGCTCCATCATCCTTTTGGTGGGGGGTTTATCATCTTAATTAATGTCAAATTGTGGGATACTGTTTATCCTATCATCCTTTTGATGGTAATGGCCGGTGTGAGTTTCGCTCCGTCATCCTTTTAGTGGAGGTTCTGTCATCGTTATTGATGTCAGACTGTGCGGTAGTGTTTGTCCTATCATCCTTTTGGTGGTAGTGGCCGGTGTGAGTTTCGCTCCGTCATCCTTTTGGGCGGGGGTCTGTAATCGTAATTGATGTCAGATTGTGCGATAGTGTTTATCCTAACATCCTTTTGGTGGTAGTGACCGGTGTGAGTTTCGCTCCGCCATCCTTTTGGTGGGGGGTCTGTCATCGTAATTGATGTCAGATTGTGCGATAGTGTTTATCCTATCATCCTTTTGGTGGTAGTGGCCGGTGTGAGTTTCGCTCCATTATCCTTTTGGTGGGGGTGTGTCATCGGAATTGATGTTAGATTGTGCGATAGTGTTTGTCCTATCATCCTTTTGTTGGTATTGGCCGGTGTGAGTTACGCTTTGTCATCCTTTTGGTTGGGGGTCTGTCATATTAATTGATGTCAGATTATGCGATAGTGTTTGTCCTATCATCCTTTTCATGGTAGTGGCCGGTGTGAGTATCGCTTCGTCGTCCTTTTGGTGGGGGTGTGTCATCTAATTGATGTTAGATAGTGCGATAGTATTTGTCCTATCATCTTTTTCGTGGTAGTGGTCGGTGTGAGTTTCGCTCCGGCATCCTTTTGGTGGGGGTCTGTCATCTAATTGATGCCAGATTGTGCAATATTGTTTGGCCTATCATCCTTTTGGTGGTAGTGGCCGGTATGAGTTTCGAACCATCATCCTTTTGGTGGAGAGGTTTGTCATCTAATTTATATCAGATTGTTTGACAGTGTTTGTCCTATCATCCTTTTGGTAGTAGTGGCCGGTGTGAGTTTCGCTCTGTCATGCTTATGGTGGGGGGTATGCCATCGTAATTGATGTCAGATTGTGCGATAGTATTTGTCCTATCATCCTTTTAGTGGTAGTGGCCTGTGTGAGTTTTGCTCCCTCATCCTTTTGGTTCGGTGTATGTCATCGTAATTGATGTCAGATTGTGCGATAGTGTTTATCCTATCATCCTTTTGGTGGTAGTGGCCGGTGTGAATTTCGCTCCGCCATCCTTTTTGTGGGGGGTCTGTCATCGTAATTGATGTCAGATGTGCGATAGTGTTTTACCTATCATCCTTTTGGTGGTAGTGGCCATTTTGAGTTTTGCTACTTCATCCTTTTAGTGGGGGTCTGTCATTGTAATTGATGTCAGATTGTACGATACTGTTTGTCCTATCATCCTTTTGGTGGTAGTGGCCGGTGTGAGTTTCGCTCCGTAATTCATTTGGTGGAGGGTCTATCATCATAATTGATGTCAGATTGTGCGATAGTGTTTGTCCTATCATCATTTTGGTAGTAGTGGTCGGTGTGAGTTTTGCTTCATCATCCTTTTTGTGGGGGGTCTATCATATAACTGATGTCAGATTGTGCGATAGTGTTTATCCTATCATCCTTTTGGTGGTAGTGGCCGGTGTGAGTTTCACTCCTTCATCCTTTTGGTGGGGGGTTTGCCATCTAATTGATGTCATATTGTGTGATAGTGTTTATCCTATCATCCTTTGTGTGGTAGTGGCCGGTGTGACTTTTGCTTCGTCATCCTTTTGGTGGGGGGTCTGTCATCTAATTCATTGCAGATTGTGCAATAGTGTTTGTCCTATCATCCTTTTAGTGGTAGTGGTCGGTGTGAGTTTTGCTTCGTCATCCTTTTGGTTGGGGGTCTGTCATCGTAATTGATGCCAGACTGTGTGATAGTGTTTGTCCTATCATCTTTTTGGTGGTAGTGGCCGGTGTGAGTTTCGCTCCGTCATCCTTTTGGGCGGGGGTCTGTAATCGTAATTGATGTCAGATTGTGCGATAGTGTTTATCCTATCATCCTTTTGATGGTAGTGGTCGGTGTGAGTTTCGCTCCGCCATCCTTTTGGTGGGGGGTCTGTCATCGTAATTGATGTCAGATTGTGCGATAGTGTTTATCCTATCATCCTTTTGGTGGTAGTGGCCGGTGTGAGTTTCGCTCCATTATCCTTTTGGTGGGGGTGTGTCATCGGAATTGATGATAGATTGTGCGATAGTGTTTGTCCTATCATCGTTTTGTTGGTATTGGCCGATGTGAGTTACGCTTTGTCATCCTTTTGGTGGGGGGTCTGTCATATTAATTAATGTCAGATTGTGCGATAGTGTTTGTCCTATCATCCTTTTCATGGTAGTGGCCGGTGTGAGTATCGCTTCGTCGTCCTTTTGGTGGGGGTATGTCATCTAATTGATGTTAGATAGTGCGATAGTATTTGTCCTATCATCTTTTTCGTGGTAGTGGTCGGTGTGAGTTTCGCTCCGGCATCCTTTTGGTGGGGGTCTGTCATCTAATTGATGTCAGATTGTGCGATATTGTTTGGCCTATCATCCTTTTGGTGGTAGTGGCCGGTATGAGTTTCGCTCCATCATCCTTTTGGTGGGGAGGTTTGTCATCTAATTGATATCAGATTGTTTGACAGTGTTTGTCCTATCATCCTTTTGGTAGTAGTGGCCAGTGTGAGTTTCACTCTGTCATGCTTATGGTGGGGGGTATGCCATCGTAATTAATGTGAAATTGTGTGAGAATATTTATCCTATCATCCTTTTGGTGGTAGTGGCCGGTGTGAGTTTCGCTCTGTCATCCTTTTAGTGAGGGGTCTGTCATCCTAATTGATGTCAGATTGTACGATAGTATTTGTCCTATCATCCTTTTCGTGGTAGTGGCCTGTGTGAGTTTCGCTCCCTCATCCTTTTGGTTGGCTGTATGTCATCGTAATTGATGTCAGATTATGCGATAGTGGTTATCCTATCATCCTTTTGGTGGTAGTGGCCGGTATGAATTTCGCTCCGCCATCCTTTTGGTGGGGGGTCTGTCATCGTAATTGATGTCAGATGTGCGATAGTGTTTTACCTATCATCCTTTTGGTGGTAGTGGCCGTTTTGAGTTTTGCTACTTCATCCTTTTGGTGGGGGTCTGTCATTGTAATTGATGTCAGATTGTACGATACTATTTGTCCTATCATCCTTTTGGTGGTTGTGGCCGGTGTGAGTTTCGCTCCGTAATTCATTTGGTGGAGGGTCTATCATCATAATTGATGTCAGATTGTGCGATAGTGTTTGTCCTATCATCATTTTGGTAGTAGTGGTCGGTGTGAGTTTGGCTTCGCCATCCTTTTTGAGGGGGGTCTATCATCTAAATGATGTCAGATTGTGCGATAGTGTTTATCCTATCATCCTTTTGGTGGTAGTGGCCGGTGTGAGTTTCACTCCTTCATCCTTTTGGTGGGGGGTTTGCCATCTAATTGATGTCAGATTGTGCGATAGTGTTTATCCTATCATCCTTTGTGTGGTAGTGGCCGGTGTGACCTTTGCTTCGTCATCCTTTTGGTGGGGGGTCTGTCATCTAATTCATTGTAGATTGTGCAATAGTGTTTGTCCTATCATCCTTTTAGTGGTAGTGGTCGGTGTGAGTTTGCTCCGTCATCCTTTTGGTTAGGGGTCTGTCATCGTAATTGATGTCAGACTGTGTGATAGTGTTTGTCCTATCATCCTTTTGGTGGTAGTGGCCGGTGTGAGTTTCGCTCTGTCATCCTTTTGGGCGGGGGTCTGTAATCGTAATTGATGTCAGATTGTGCGATAGTGTTTATCCTATCATCCTTTTGGTGGTAGTGGCCGGTGTGAGTTTCGCTCCGCCATCCTTTTGGTGGGGGGTCTGTCATCGTAATTGATGTCAGATTGTGCGATAGTGTTTATCCTATCATCCTTTTGGTGGTAGTGGCCGGTGTGAGTTTCGCTCCATTATCCTTTTGGTGGGGGTGTGTCATCGGAATTGATGTTAGATTGTGCGATAGTGTTTGTCCTATCATCGTTTTGTTGGTATTGGCCGATGTGAGTTACGCTTTGTCATCCTTTTGGTGGGGGTCTGTCATCTAATTGATGTCAGATTGTGCGATAGTGTTTGGCCTATCATCCTTTTGGTGGTTGTGGCCGGTGTAAGTTTCGCTCCATCATCCTTTTGGTGGGGGGTCCTTCATCTAATTAATGTCAGATTATGCGATAGTGTTTGTCCTATCATCCTTTTGGTGGTAGTGGTCGGTGTGACTTTCGCTCTGTCATCCTTTTGGTGGGGGGTCTGTCATCGTAATTAATGTCAAATTGTGCGATACTGTTTATCCTATCATCCTTTGTGTGGTAGTGGCCGCTGTGACTTTTGCTTTGTCATCCTTTTGGTGGGGGGTCTGTCATCTAATTCATTGCAGATTGTGCAATAGTGTTTGTCCTATCATCCTTTTAGTGGTAGTGGTCGGTGTGAGTTTTGCTCCGTCATCCTTTTTGTTGGGGGTCTGTCATCGTAATTGATGCCAGACTGTGTGATAGTGTTTGTCCTATCATCCTTTTGGTGGTAGTGGCCGGTGTGAGTTTCGCTACGTCATCCTTTTGGGCGGGGGTCTGTCATCGTACTTGATGTCAGATTGTGCGATAGTGTTTATCCTATCATCCTTTTGGTGGTAGTGGCCGGTGTGAGTTTCGCTCCGCCATCCTTTTGGTGGGGGGTCTGTCATTGTAATTGATGTCAGATTGTGCGATAGTGTTTATCCTATCATCCTTTTGGTGGTAGTGGCCGGTGTGAGTTTCACTCCATTATCCTTTTGGTGGGGGTCTGTCATCGTAATTGATGTCAGACTGTGTGATAGTGTTTGTCCTATCATCCTTTTGGTGGTAGTGGCCGGTGTGAGTTTCGCTCCATCATCCTTTTGGTGGGGGTCTGTCATCTAATTGATGTCAGATTGTGCGATAGTGTTTGGCCTATCATCCTTTTGGTGGTTGTGGCCGGTGTAAGTTTCGCTCCATCATCCTTTTGGTAGGGGGTCCTTCATCTAATTAATGTCAGATTATGCGATATCGTTTGTCCTATCATCCTTTTGGTGGTAGTGGTCGGTGTGACTTTCGCTCTGTCATCCTTTTGGTGGGGGGTCTGTCATCGTAATTAATGTCAAATTGTGCGATACTGTTTATCCTATCATCCTTTTGGTGGTAATGACCGGTGTGAGTTTCGCTCCATCATCCTTTTGGTGGCGGTTCTGTCATCGTAATTGATGTCAGATTGTACAATAGTGGTTGTCCCATCATCCTTATGGTGGTAGTGGTCGGTGTGAGTTTCGCTCCGTCATCCTTTTGGAAGGGGGTCTGTCATCGTAATTAATGTCAGATTGTGCGATAGTGTTTGTGCTATTATCCTTTTGGTGGTAATGGCCGGTGTGATTTTCGCTCCGTCATCCTTTTGGTGGTAATGGCCGGTGTGATTTTTGCTACGTCATCCCTTTGGTGGGGGGTCTGTCATCGTAATTGATGTCAGATTGTGCGATAGTGTTTGTCCTATCATCCTTTTGGTGGTAGTGGGCGGTGTGAGTTTTGCTCCATCATCCTTTTGGTGGGGGTCTGTCATCTAATTGATGTCAGATTGTGCGATAGTGTTTGGCCTATCATCCTTTTGGTGGTTGTGG
This sequence comes from Lathyrus sativus, assembly GCA_963859935.3. NCBI lineage: Eukaryota > Viridiplantae > Streptophyta > Magnoliopsida > Fabales > Fabaceae > Lathyrus > Lathyrus sativus. The sequence continues at coordinate 267,342,183 of OZ012738.1, forward strand.
CCGGTGTGAGTTTCGCTCCATCATCCTTTTGGTGGGGGGTCTTTCATATAATTTATGTCAGATTATGCGATAGTGTTCGGCCTATCATCCTTTTGGTGGTAGTGGCCGGTGTGAGTTTCGCTCCATCATCCTTTTGGTGGGGGGTTTATCATCGTAATTAATTTCAAATTGTGCGATACAGTTTATCCTATCATCCTTTTGATGGTAATGGACGGTGTGAGTTTCGCTCCGTCATCCTTTTAGTGGAGGTTCTATCATCGTTATTGATGTCAGATTGTGCGGTAGTGTTTGTCCTATCATCCTTTTGGTGGTAGTGGCCGGTGTGAGTTTCGCTCTGTCATCCTTTTGGTGAGGGGTCTGTCATCCTAATTGATGTCAGATTGTGCGATAGTATTTGTCCTATCATCCTTTTTGTGGTAGTGGCCTGTGTGAGTTTCGCTCCCTCATCCTTTTGGTTGGGTGTATGTCATCGTAATTGATGTCAGATTGTGCGATAGTGTTTATCCTATCATCCTTTTGGTGGTAGTGGCCGGTGTGAATTTCGCTCCGCCATCCTTTTGGTGGGGGGTCTGTCATCGTAATTGATGTCAGATGTGCGATAGTGTTTTACCTATCATCCTTTTGGTGGTAGTGGCCGTTTTGAGTTTTGCTACTTCATCCTTTTGGTGGGGGTCTGTCATCGTAATTGATGTCAGATTGTGCGATAGTGTTTATCCTATCATCCTTTTGGTGGTAGTGGCCGGTGTGAGTTTCGCTCCGCCATCCTTTTGGTGGGGGGTCTGTCATCGTAATTGATGTCAGATTGTGCGATAGTGTTTATCCTATCATCCTTTTGGTGGTAGTGGTAGGTGTGAGTTTCACTCCATTATCCTTTTGGTGGGGGTCTGTCATCGTAATTGATGTCAGACTGTGTGATAGTGTTTGTCCTATCATCCTTTTGGTGGTAGTGGCCGGTGTGAGTTTCGCTCCATCATCCTTTTGGTGGGGGTCTGTCATCTAATTGATGTCAGATTGTGCGATAGTGTTTGGCCTATCATCCTTTTGGTGGTTGTGGCCGGTGTAAGTTTCGCTCCATCATCCTTTTGGTAGGGGGTCCTTCATCTAATTAATGTCAGATTATGCAATATCGTTTGTCCTATCATCCTTTTGGTGGTAGTGGTCGGTGTGACTTTCGCTCTGTCATCCTTTTGGTGGCGGGTCTGTCATCGTAATTAATGTCAAATTGTGCGATACTGTTTATCCTATCATCCTTTTGGTGGTAATGACCGGTGTGAGTTTCGCTCCATCATCCTTTTGGTGGCGGTTCTGTCATCGTAATTGATGTCAGATTGTGCAATAGTGGTTGTCCCATCATCCTTATGGTGGTAGTGGTCGGTGTGAGTTTCGCTCCGTCATCCTTTTGGAAGGGGGTCTGTCATCGTAATTGATGTCAGATTGTGCGATAGTGTTTGTCCTATCATCCTTTTGGTGGTAGTGGTAGGTGTGAGTTTCACTCCATTATCCTTTTGGTGGGGGTCTGTCATCGTAATTGATGTCAGATTGTGCGATAGTGTTTGTCCTATCATCCTTTTGGTGGTAGTGGGCGGTGTGAGTTTTGCTCCATCATCCTTTTGGTGGGGGTCTGTCATCTAATTGATGTCAGATTGTGCGATAGTGTTTGGCCTATCATCCTTTTGGTGGTTGTGGCCGGTGTGAGTTTCGCTCCATCATCCTTTTGGTGGGGGGTCTTTCATATAATTTATGTCAGATTATGCGATAGTGTTCGGCCTATCATCCTTTTGGTGGTAGTGGCCGGTGTGAGTTTCGCTCCATCATCCTTTTGGTGGGGGGTTTATCATCGTAATTAATTTCAAATTGTGCGATACTGTTTATCCTATCATCCTTTTGATGGTAATGGCCGGTGTGAGTTTCGCTCCGTCATCCTTTTAGTGGAGGTTCTATCATCGTTATTGATGTCAGATTGTGCGGTAGTGTTTGTCCTATCATCCTTTTGGTGGTAGTGGCCGGTGTGAGTTTCGCTCTGTCATCCTTTTGGTGAGGGGTCTGTCATCCTAATTGATGTCAGATTGTGCGATAGTATTTGTCCTATCATCCTTTTTGTGGTAGTGGCCTGTGTGAGTTTCGCTCCCTCATCCTTTTGGTTGGGTGTATGTCATCGTAATTGATGTCAGATTGTGCGATAGTGTTTATCCTATCATCCTTTTGGTGGTAGTGGCCGGTGTGAATTTCGCTCCGCCATCCTTTTGGTGGGGGGTCTGTCATCGTAATTGATGTCAGATGTGCGATAGTGTTTTACCTATCATCCTTTTGGTGGTAGTGGCCGTTTTGAGTTTTGCTACTTCATCCTTTTGGTGGGGGTCTGTCATCGTAATTGATGTCAGATTGTGCGATAGTGTTTATCCTATCATCCTTTTGGTGGTAGTGGCCGGTGTGAGTTTCGCTCCGCCATCCTTTTGGTGGGGGGTCTGTCATCGTAATTGATGTCAGATTGTGCGATAGTGTTTATCCTATCATCCTTTTGGTGGTAGTGGCCGGTGTGAGTTTCACTCCATTATCCTTTTGGTGGGGGTCTGTCATCGTAATTGATGTCAGACTGTGTGATAGTGTTTGTCCTATCATCCTTTTGGTGGTAGTGGCCGGTGTGAGTTTCGCTCCATCATCCTTTTGGTGGGGGGTTTGCCATCTAACTGATGTCAGATTGTGCGATAGTGTTTATCCTATCATCCTTTTGGTGGTAGTGGCCGGTGTGAGTTTCACTCCTTCATCCTTTTGGTGGGGGGTTTGCCATCTATTTGATGTCAGATTGTGCGATAGTGTTTATCCTATCATCCTTTGTGTGGTAGTGGCCGGTGTGACTTTTGCTTCGTCATCCTTTTGGTGGGGGGTCTGTCAGCTAATTCATTGCAGATTGTGCAATAGTGTTTGTCCTATCATCCTTTTAGTGGTAGTGGTCGGTGTGAGTTTTGCTCCGTCATCCTTTTGGGTGGGGGTCTGTCATCGTAATTGATGTGAGACTGTGTGATAGTGTTTGTCCTATCATCGTTTTGGTGGTAGTGGCCAGTGTGAGTTTCGCTCCATCATCCTTTTAGTGGGGGTCTGTCATCTAATTGATGTCAGATTGTGCGATAGTGTTTGGCCTATCATCCTTTTGGTGGTTGTGGCCGGTGTGAGTTTCGCTCCATCATCCTTTTGGTGGGGGGTCCTTCATCTAATTAATGTCAGATTATGCGATAGCGTTTGTCCTTTCATCCTTTTGGTGGTAGTGGCCGGTGTGAGTTTCGCTCCATCATCCTTTTGGTGGGGGGTTTATCATCGTAATTAATTTCAAATTGTGCGATACTGTTTATCCTATCATCCTTTTGATGGTAATGGCCGGTGTGAGTTTCGCTCCGTCATCCTTTTAGTGGAGGTTCTGTCATCGTTATTGATGTCAGATTGTGCGGTAGTGTTTGTCCTATCATCCTTTTGGTGGTAGTGGCCGGTGTGAGTTTCGCTTTGTCATCCTTTTGGTAAGGGGTCTATCATCCTAATTGATGTCAGATTGTGCGATAGTATTTGTCCTATCATCCTTTTTATGGTAGTGGCCTGTGTGAGTTTCGCTCCCTCATCCTTTTGGTTGGGTGTATGTCATCGTAATTGATGTCAGATTGTGCGATAGTGTTTATCCTATCATCCTTTTGGTGGTAGTGGCCGGTGTGAATTTCGCTCCGCCATCCTTTTGGTGGGGGGTCTGTGATCGTAATTGATGTCAGATGTGCGATAGTGTTTTACCTATCATCCTTTTGGTGGTAGTGTCCGTTTTGAGTTTTGCTACTTCATCCTTTTGGTGGGGGTCTGTCATTGTAATTGATGTCAGATTGTACGATATTGTTTGTCCTATCATCCTTTTGGTGGTAGTGGCCGGTGTGAGTTTCGCTCCGTAATTCATTTGGTGGAGGGTCTATCATCATAATTGATGTCAGATTGTGCGATAGTGTTTGTCCTATCATCATTTTGGTAGTAGTGGTCGGTGTGAGTTTTGCTTCGTCATCCTTTTTGTGGGGGGTCTATCATATAACTGATGTCAGATTGTGCGATAGTGTTTATCCTATCATCCTTTTGGTGGTAGTGGCCGGTGTGAGTTTCACTCCTTCATCCTTTTGGTGGGGGGTTTGCCATCTAATTGATGTCAGATTGTGCGATAATGTTTATCCTATCATCCTTTGTGTAGTAGTGGCCGGTGTGACTTTTGCTTCGTCATCCTTTTGGTGGGGGGTCTGTCATCTAATTCATTGCAGATTGTGCAATAGTGTTTGTCCTATCATCCTTTTAGTGGTAGTGGTCGGTGTGAGTTTTGCTCCGTCATCCTTTTGGTTGGGGGTCTGTCATCGTAATTGATGTCAGACTGTGTGATAGTGTTTGTCCTATCATCGTTTTGGTGGTTGTGGCCGGTGTGAGTTTCGCTCTGTCATCCTTTTGGTGGGGGGTTTGTCATCGTAATTAATGTCAAATTGTGCGATACTGTTTATCCTATCATCCTTTTGGTGGTAATGACCGGTGTGAGTTTCGCTCCATCATCCTTTTGGTGGCGGTTCTGTCATCGTAATTGATGTCAGATTGTGCAATAGTGGTTGTCCCATCATCCTTATGGTGGTAGTGGTCGGTGTGAGTTTCGCTCCGTCATCCTTTTGGAAGGGGATCTGTCATCGTAATTGATCTCAGATTGTGCGATAGTGTTTGTCCTATCATCCTTTTGCTGGTAATGGCCGGTGTGATTTTCGCTCCGTCATCCTTTTAGTGGTAATGGCCGGTGTGATTTTTGCTACGTCATCCCTTTGGTGGGGGGTCTGTCATCGTAATTGATGTCAGATTGTGCGATAGTGTTTGTCCTATCATCCTTTTGGTGGTAGTGGGCGGTATGAGTTTTGCTCCATCATCCTTTTGGTGGGGGTCTGTCATGTAATTGATGTCAGATTGTGCGATAGTGTTTGGCCTATCATCCTTTTGGTGGTTGTGGCCGGTGTGAGTTTCGCTCCATCATCCTTTTGGTGGGGGGTCTTTCATCTAATTTATGTCAGATTATGCGATAGTGTTTGGCCTATAATCCTTTTGGTGGTAGTGGCCGGTGTGAGTTTCGCTCCATCATCCTTTTGGTGGGGGGTTTATCATCGTAATTAATTTCAAATTGTGCGATACTGTTTATCCTATCATCCTTTTGATGGTAATGGCCGGTGTGAGTTTCGCTCCGTCATCCTTTTAGTGGAGGTTCTGTCATCGTTATTGATGTCAGATTGTGCGGTAGTGTTTGTCCTATCATCCTTTTGGTGGTAGTGGCCGGTGTGAGTTTCGCTTTGTCATCCTTTTGGTAAGGGGTCTATCATCCTAATTGATGTCAGATTGTGCGATAGTATTTGTCCTATCATCCTTTTTGTGGTAGTGGCCTGTGTGAGTTTCGCTCCCTCATCCTTTTGGTTGGGTGTATGTCATCGTAATTGATGTCAGATTGTGCGATAGTGTTTATCCTATCATCCTTTTGGTGGTAGTGGCCGGTGTGAATTTCGCTCCGCCATCCTTTTGGTGGGGGGTCTGTCATCGTAATTGATGTCAGATGTGCGATAGTGTTTTACCTATCATCCTTTTGGTGGTAGTGTCCGTTTTGAGTTTTGCTACTTCATCCTTTTGGTGGGGGTCTGTCATTGTAATTGATGTCAGATTGTACGATATTGTTTGTCCTATCATCCTTTTGGTGGTAGTGGCCGGTGTGAGTTTCGCTCCGTAATTCATTTGGTGGAGGGTCTATCATCATAATTGATGTCAGATTGTGCGATAGTGTTTGTCCTATCATCATTTTGGTAGTAGTGGTCGGTGTGAGTTTTGCTTCGTCATCCTTTTTGTGGGGGGTCTATCATCTAACTGATGTCAGATTGTGCGATAGTGTTTATCCTATCATCCTTTTGGTGGTAGTGGCCGGTGTGAGTTTCACTCCTTCATCCTTTTGGTGGGGGGTTTGCCATCTAATTGATGTCAGATTGTGCGATAGTGTTTATCCTATCATCCTTTGTGTAGTAGTGGCCGGTGTGACTTTTGCTTCGTCATCCTTTTGGTGGGGGGTCTGTCATCTAATTCATTGCAGATTGTGCAATAGTGTTTGTCCTATCATCCTTTTAGTGGTAGTGGTCGGTGTGAGTTTTGCTCCGTCATCCTTTTGGTTGGGGGTCTGTCATCGTAATTGATGTCAGACTGTGTGATAGTGTTTGTCCTATCATCGTTTTGGTGGTTGTGGCCGGTGTGAGTTTCGCTCTGTCATCCTTTTGGTGGGGGGTTTGTCATCGTAATTAATGTCAAATTGTGCGATACTGTTTATCCTATCATCCTTTTGGTGGTAATGACCGGTGTGAGTTTCGCTCCATCATCCTTTTGGTGGCGGTTCTGTCATCGTAATTGATGTCAGATTGTGCAATAGTGGTTGTCCCATCATCCTTATGGTGGTAGTGGTCGGTGTGAGTTTCGCTCCGTCATCCTTTTGGAAGGGGATCTGTCATCGTAATTGATCTCAGATTGTGCGATAGTGTTTGTCCTATCATCCTTTTGCTGGTAATGGCCGGTGTGATTTTCGCTCCGTCATCCTTTTAGTGGTAATGGCCGGTGTGATTTTTGCTACGTCATCCCTTTGGTGGGGGGTCTGTCATCGTAATTGATGTCAGATTGTGCGATAGTGTTTGTCCTATCATCCTTTTGGTGGTAGTGGGCGGTATGAGTTTTGCTCCATCATCCTTTTGGTGGGGGTCTGTCATGTAATTGATGTCAGATTGTGCGATAGTGTTTGGCCTATCATCCTTTTGGTGGTTGTGGCCGGTGTGAGTTTCGCTCCATCATCCTTTTGGTGGGGGGTCTTTCATCTAATTTATGTCAGATTATGCGATAGTGTTTGGCCTATAATACTTTTGGTGGTAGTGGCCGGTGTGAGTTTCGCTCCATCATCCTTTTGGTGGGGGGTTTATCATCGTAATTAATTTCAAATTGTGCGATACTGTTTATCCTATCATCCTTTTGATGGTAATGGCCGGTGTGAGTTTCGCTCCGTCATCCTTTTAGTGGAGGTTCTGTCATCGTTATTGATGTCAGATTGTGCGGTAGTGTTTGTCCTATCATCCTTTTGGTGGTAGTGGCCGGTGTGAGTTTCGCTTTGTCATCCTTTTGGTAAGGGGTCTATCATCCTAATTGATGTCAGATTGTGCGATAGTATTTGTCCTATCATCCTTTTTGTGGTAGTGGCCTGTGTGAGTTTCGCTCCCTCATCCTTTTGGTTGGGTGTATGTCATCGTAATTGATGTCAGATTGTGCGATAGTGTTTATCCTATCATCCTTTTGGTGGTAGTGGCCGGTGTGAATTTCGCTCCGCCATCCTTTTGGTGGGGGGTCTGTCATCGTAATTGATGTCAGATGTGCGATAGTGTTTTACCTATCATCCTTTTGGTGGTAGTGTCCGTTTTGAGTTTTGCTACTTCATCCTTTTGGTGGGGGTCTGTCATTGTAATTGATGTCAGATTGTACGATATTGTTTGTCCTATCATCCTTTTGGTGGTAGTGGCCGGTGTGAGTTTCGCTCCGTAATTCATTTGGTGGAGGGTCTATCATCATAATTGATGTCAGATTGTGCGATAGTGTTTGTCTTATCATCATTTTGGTAGTAGTGATCGGTGTGAGTTTTGCTTCGTCATCCTTTTTGTGGGGGGTCTATCATCTAACTGATGTCAGATTGTGCGATAGTGTTTATCCTATCATCCTTTTGGTGGTAGTGGCCGGTGTGAGTTTCACTCCTTCATCCTTTTGGTGGGGGGTTTGCCATCTAATTGATGTCAGATTGTGCGATAGTGTTTATCCTATCATCCTTTGTGTAGTAGTGGCCGGTGTGACTTTTGCTTCGTCATCCTTTTGGTGGGGGGTCTGTCATCTAATTCATTGCAGATTGTGCAATAGTGTTTGTCCTATCATCCTTTTAGTGGTAGTGGTCGGTGTGAGTTTTGCTCCGTCATCCTTTTGGTTGGGGGTCTGTCATCGTAATTGATGTCAGACTGTGTGATAGTGTTTGTCCTATCATCGTTTTGGTGGTAGTGGCCGGTGTGAGTTTCGCTCCGTCATCCTTTTGGAAGGGGGTCTGTCATCGTAATTGATGTCAGATTGTGCGATAGTGTTTGTCCTATCATCCTTTTGCTGGTAATGGCCGGTGTGATTTTTGCTCCGTCATCCTTTTGGTGGTAATGGCCGGTGTGATTTTTGCTACGTCATCCCTTTGGTGGGGGGTCTGTCATCGTAATTGATGTCAGATTGTGCGATAGTGTTTGTCCTATCATCCTTTTGGTGGTAGTGGGCGGTGTGAGTTTTGCTCCATCATCCTTTTGGTGGGGGTCTGTCATCTAATTGATGTCAGATTGTGCGATAGTGTTTGGCCTATCATCCTTTTGGTGGTTGTGGCCGGTGTGAGTTTCGCTCCATCATCCTTTTGCTGGGGGGTCTTTCATCTAATTTATGTCAGATTATGCGATAGTGTTTGGCCTATCTTCCTTTTGGTGGTAGTGGCCGGTGTGAGTTTCGCTCCATCATCCTTTTGGTGGGGGGTTTATCAGCGTAATTAATTTCAAATTGGGCGATACTGTTTATCCTATCATCCTTTTGATGGTAATGGCCGGTGTGAGTTTCGCTCCGTCATCCTTTTAGTGGAGGTCCTGTCATCGTTATTGATGTCAGATTGTGCGGTAGTGTTTGTCCTATCATCCTTTTGGTGGTAGTGGCCGGTGTGAGTTTTGCTCTGTCATCCTTTTGGTGAGGGGTCTGTCATCCTAATTGATGTCAGATTGTGCGATAGTATTTGTCCTATCATCCTTTTTGTGGCAGTGGCCTGTGTGAGTTTCGCTCCCTCATCCTTTTGGTTGGGTGTATGTCATCGTAATTGATGTCAGATTGTGCGATAGTGTTTATCCTATCATCCTTTTGGTGGTAGTGGCCGATGTGAATTTCGCTCCGCCATCCTTTTGGTGGGGGGTCTGTCATCGTAATTGATGTCAGATGTGCGATAGTGTTTTACCTATCATCTTTTTGGTGGTAGTGGCCGTTTTGAGTTTTTCTACTTCATCCTTTTGGTGGGGGTCTGTCATTGTAATTGATGTCAGATTGTACGATACTGTTTGTCCTATCATCCTTTTGGTGGTAGTGGCCGGTGTGAGTTTCACTCCGTAATTCATTTGGTGGAGGGTCTATCATCATAATTGATGTCAGATTGTGCGATAGTGTTTGTCCTATCATCATTTTGGTAGTAGTGGTCGGTGTGAGTTTTGCTTCGTCATCCTTTTTGTGGGGCGTCTATCATCTAACTGATGTCAGATTGTGCGATAGTGTTTATCCTATCATCCTTTTGGTGGTAGTGGCCGGTGTGAGTTTCACTCCTTCATCCTTTTGGTGGGGGGTTTGCCATCTAATTGATGTCAGATTGTGCGATAGTGTTTATCCTACCATCCTTTGTGTGGTAGTGGCCGGTGTGACTTTTGCTTCGTCATCCTTTTGGTGGGGGGTCTGTCATTTAATTCATTGCAGATTGTGCAATAGTGTTTGTCCTATCATCCTTTTAGTGGTAGTGGTCGGTGTGAGTTTTGCTCCGTCATCCTTTTGGTTGGGGGTCTGTCATCGTAATTGATGTCAGACTGTGTGATAGTGTTTGTCCTATCATCGTTTTGGTGGTAGTGGCCGGTGTGAGTTTCGCTCCATCATCCTTTTGGTGGGGGTCTGTCATCTAATTGATGTCAAATAGTGCTATAGTGTTTGGCCTATCATCCTTTTGGTGGTTGTGGCCGGTGTGAGTTTCGCTCCATCATCCTTTTGGTGGGGGGTCCTTCATCTAATTAATGTCAGATTATGCGATAGCGTTTAGCCTATCATCCTTTTGGTGGTAGTGGCCGGTGTGAGTTTCGCTCCATCGTCCTTTTGGTGGGGGTTTATCATCGTAATTAATTTCAAATTGGGCGATACTGTTTATCCTATCATCCTTTTGATGGTAATGGCCGGTGTGAGTTTCGCTCCGTCATCCTTTTGGTGGAGGTTCTGTCATCGTTATTTATGTCAGATTGTGCGGTAGTGTTTGTCCTATCATCCTTTTGGTGGTAGTGGCCGGTGTGAGTTTCGCTCTGTCATCCTTTTGGTGAGGGGTCTGTCATCCTAATTGATGTCAGATTGTGCGATAGTATTTGTCCTATCATCCTTTTTGTGGTAGTGGCCTGTGTGAGTTTCGCTCCCTCATCCTTTTGGTTGGGTGTATGTCATCGTAATTGATGTCAGATTGTGCGATAGTGTTTATCCTATCATCCTTTTGGTGGTAGTGGCCGGTGTGAATTTCGCTCCGCCATCCTTTTGGTGGGGGGTCTGTCATCGTAATTGATGTCAGATGTGCGATAGTGTTTTACCTATCATCGTTTTGGTGGTAGTGGCCGTTTTGAGTTTTGCTACTTCATCCTTTTGGTGGGGGTCTGTCATTGTAATTGATGTCAGATTGTACGATACTGTTTGTCCTATCATCCTTTTGGTGGTAGTGGCCGGTGTGAGTTTCACTCCGTAATTCATTAGGTGGAGGGTCTATCATCATAATTGATGTCAGATTGTGCGATAGTGTTTGTCCTATCATCATTTTGGTAGTAGTGGTCGGTGTGAGTTTTGCTTCGTCATCCTTTTTGTGGGGGGTCTATCATCTAACTGATGTCAGATTGTGCGATAGTGTTTATCCTATCATCCTTTTGGTGGTAGTGGCCGGTGTGAGTTTCACTCCTTCATCCTTTTGGTGGGGGGTTTGCCATCTAATTGATGTCAGATTGTGCGATAGTGTTTATCCTACCATCCTTTGTGTGGTAGTGGCCGGTGTGACTTTTGCTTCGTCATCCTTTTGGTGGGGGGTCTGTCATCTAATTCATTGCAGATTGTGCAATAGTGTTTGTCCTATCATCCTTTTAGTGCTAGTGGTCGGTGTGAGTTTTGCTCCGTCATCCTTTTGGTTGGGGGTCTGTCATCGTAATTGATGTCAGACTGTGTGATAGTGTTTGTCCTATCATCGTTTTGGTGGTAGTGGCCGGTGTGAGTTTCGCTCCATCATCCTTTTGGTGGGGGTCTGTCATCTAATTGATGTCAGATTGTGCTATAGTGTTTGGCCTATCATCCTTTTGGTGGTTGTGGCCGGTGTGAGTTTCGCTCCATCATCCTTTTGGTGGGGGTCCTTCATCTAATTAATGTCAGATTATGCGATAGCGTTTGTCCTATCATCCTTTTGGTGGTAGTGGCCGGTGTGACTTTCGCTCTGTCATCCTTTTGGTGGGGGGTCTATCATCGTAATTAATCTCAAATTGTGCGATACTGTTTATCCTATCATCCTTTTGGTGGTATTGACCGGTGTGAGTTTCGCTCCATCATCCTTTTGATGGCGGTTCTGTCATCGTAATTGATGTCAGATTGTGCAATAGTGGTTGTCCCATCATCCTTATGGTGGTAGTGGTCGGTGTGAGTTTCGCTCCGTCATCCTTTTGGAAGGGGGTCTGTCATCGTAATTGATGTCAGATTGTGCGATAGTGTTTGTCCTATCATCCTTTTGCTGGTAATGGCTGGTGTGATTTTCGCTCCGTCATTCTTTTGGTGGTAATGGCCGGTGTGATTTTTGCTACGTCATCCCTTTGGTGGGGGGTCTGTCATCGTAATTGATGTCAGATTGTGCGATAGTGTTTGTCCTATCATCCTTTTGGTGGTAGTGGGCAGTGTGAGCTTTGCTCCATCATCCTTTTGGTGGGGGTGTGTCATCTAATTGATGTCAGATTGTGCGATAGTGTTTGGCCTATCATCCTTTTGGTGGTTGTGGCCGGTGTGAGTTTCGCTCCGTAATTCATTTGCTGGAGGGTCTATCATCATAATTGATGTCAGATTGTGCGATAATGTTTGTCCTATCATCATTTTGGTAGTAGTGGTCGGTGTGAGTTTTGCTTCGTCATCCTTTTTGTAGGGGGTCTATCATCTAACTGATGTCAGATTGTGCGATAGTGTTTATCCTATCATCCTTTTGGTGGTAGTGGCCGGTGTGAGTTTCACTCCTTCATCCTTTTGGTGGGGGGTTTGCCATCTAACTGATGTCAGATTGTGCGATAGTGTTTATCCTATCATCCTTTGTGTAGTAGTGGCCGGTGTGACTTTTGCTTCGTCATCCTTTTGGTGGGGGGTCTGTCATCTAATTCATTGCAGATTGTGCAATAGTGTTTGTCCTATCATCCTTTTAGTGGTACTGGTCGGTGTGAGTTTTGCTCCGTCATCCTTTTGGTTGGGGGTCTGTCATCGTAATTGATGTCAGACTGTGTGATAGTGTTTGTCCTATCATCGTTTTGGTGGTAGTGGCCGGTGTGAGTTTCGCTCCATCATCCTTTTGGTGGGGGTCTGTCATCTAATTGATGTCAGATTGTGCTATAGTGTTTGGCCTATCATCCTTTGGTGGTTGTGGCCGGTGTGAGTTTCGCTCCATCATCCTTTTGGTGGGGGGTCCTTCATCTAATTAATGTCAGATTATGCGATAGCGTTTGTACTATCATCCTTTTGGTGGTAGTGGCCGGTGTGACTTTCGCTCTGTCATCCTTTTGGTGGGGGGTCTATCATCGTAATTAATGTCAAATTGTGTGATACTGTTTATCCTATCATCCTTTTGGTGGTAATGACCGGTGTGAGTTTCGCTCCATCATCCTTTTGGTGGCGGTTCTGTCATCGTAATTGATGTCAGATTGTGCAATAGTGGTTGTCCCATCATCCTTATGGTGGTAGTGGTCGGTGTGAGTTTCGCTTCGTCATCCTTTTGGAAGGGGGTCTGTCATCGTAATTGATGTCAGATTGTGCGATAGTGTTTGTCCTATCATCCTTTTGTTGTAAATGGCCGGTGTGATTTTTGCTCCGTCATCCTTTTGGTGGTAATGGCCGGTGTGATTTTTGCTACGTCATCCCTTTGGTGGGGGGTCTGTCATCGTAATTGATGTCAGATTGTGCGATAGTGTTTGTCCTATCATCCTTTTGGTGGTAGTGGACGGTGTGAGTTTTGCTCCATCATCCTTTTGGTGGGGGTCTGTCATCTAATTGATGTCAGATTGTGCGATAGTGTTTGCCCTACATCCTTTTGGTGGTTGTGGCCGGTGTGCGTTTCGCTCCATAATTCATTTGGTGGAGGGTCTATCATCATAATTGATGTCAGATTGTGCGATAGTGTTTGTCCTATCATCATTTTGGTAGTAGTGGTCGGTGTGAGTTTTGCTTCATCATCCTTTTTGTGGGGGGTCTATCATCTAACTGATGTCAGATTGTGCGATAGTGTTTATCCTATCATCCTTTTGGTCGTAGTGGCCGGTGTGAGTTTCACTCCTTCATCCTTTTGGTGGGGGGTTTGCCATCTATTTGATGTCAGATTATGCGATAGTGATTATCCTATCATCCTTTGTGTGGTAGTGGCCGGTGTGACTTTTGCTTCGTCATCCTTTTGGTGGGGGGTCTGTCATCTAATTCATTGCAGATTGTGCAATAGTGTTTGTCCTATCATCCTTTTAGTGGTACTGGTCAGTGTGAGTTTTGCTCCGTCATCCTTTTGGTTGGGGGTCTGTCATCGTAATTGATGTCAGACTGTGTGATAGTGTTTGTCCTATCATCGTTTTGGTGGTAGTGGCCGGTATAAGTTTCGCTCCATCATCCTTTTGGTGGGGGTCTGTCATCTAGTTGATGTCAGATTGTGCGATAGTGTTTGGCCTATCATCCTTTTGGTGGTTGTGGCCGGTGTGAGTTTCGCTCCATCATCCTTTTGGTGGGGGGTCCTTCATCTAATTAATGTCAGATTATGCGATAGCGTTTGTCCTATCATCCTTTTGGTGGTAGTGGCCGGTGTGACTTTCACTCTGTCATCCTTTTGGTGGGGGGTCTGTCATCGTAATTAATGTCAAATTGTGCGATACTGTTTATCCTATCATCCTTTTGGTGGTAATGACCGGTGTGAGTTTCGCTCCATCATCCTTTTGGTGGCGGTTCTGTCATCGTAATTGATGTCAGATTGTGCAATAGTGGTTGTCCCATCATCCTTATGGTGGTAGTGGTCGGTGTGAGTTTCGCTTCGTCATCCTTTTGGAAGGGGGTCTGTCATCGTAATTGATGTCAGATTGTGCGATAGTGTTTGTCCTATCATCCTTTTGTTGTAAATGGCCGGTGTGATTTTTGCTCCGTCATCCTTTTGGTGGTAATGGCCGGTGTGATTTTTGCTACGTCATCCCTTTGGTGGGGGGTCTGTCATCGTAATTGATGTCAGATTGTGCGATAGTGTTTGTCCTATCATCCTTTTGGTGGTAGTGGGCGGTGTGAGTTTTGCTCCATCATCCTTTTGGTGGGGGTCTGTCATCTAATTGATGTCAGATTGTGCGATAGTGTTTGCCCTACATCCTTTTGGTGGTTATGGCCGGTGTGCGTTTCGCTCCATAATTCATTTGGTGGAGGGTCTATCATCATAATTGATGTCAGATTGTGCGATAGTGTTTGTCCTATCATCATTTTGGTAGTAGTGGTCGGTGTGAGTTTTGCTTCATCATCCTTTTTGTGGGGGGTCTATCATCTAACTGATGTCAGATTGTGCGATAGTGTTTATCCTATCATCCTTTTGGTCGTAGTGGCCGGTGTGAGTTTCACTCCTTCATCCTTTTGGTGGGGGGTTTGCCATCTATTTGATGTCAGATTGTGCGATAGTGATTATCCTATCATCCTTTGTGTGGTAGTGGCCGGTGTGACTTTTGCTTCGTCATCCTTTTGGTGGGGGGTCTGTCATCTAATTCATTGCAGATTGTGCAATAGTGTTTGTCCTATCATCCTTTTAGTGGTACTGGTCAGTGTGAGTTTTGCTCCGTCATCCTTTTGGTTGGGGGTCTGTCATCGTAATTGATGTCAGACTGTGTGATAGTGTTTGTCCTATCATCGTTTTGGTGGTAGTGGCCGGTATAAGTTTCGCTCCATCATCCTTTTGGTGGGGGTCTGTCATCTAGTTGATGTCAGATTGTGCGATAGTGTTTGGCCTATCATCCTTTTGGTGGTTGTGGCCGGTGTGAGTTTCGCTCCATCATCCTTTTGGTGGGGGGTCCTTCATCTAATTAATGTCAGATTATGCGATAGCGTTTGTCCTATCATCCTTTTGGTGGTAGTGGCCGGTGTGACTTTCGCTCTGTCATCCTTTTGGTGGGGGGTCTGTCATCGTAATTAATGTCAAATTGTGCGATACTGTTTATCCTATCATCCTTTTGGTGGTAATGACCGGTGTGAGTTTCGCTCCATCATCCTTTTGGTGGCGGTTCTGTCATCGTAATTGATGTCCGATTGTGCAATAGTGGTTGTCCCATCATCCTTATGGTGGTAGTGGTCGGTGTGAGTTTCGCTCCGTCATCCTTTTGGAAGGGGGTCTGTCATTGTAATTGATGTCAGATTGTGCGATAGTGTTTGTCCTATCATCCTTTTGCTGGTAATGGCCGGTGTGGTTTTCGCTCCGTCATCCTTTTGGTGGTAATGGCCGGTGTGATTTTTACTACGTCATCCCTTTGGTGGGGGGTCTGTCTTCGTAATTGATGTCAGATTGTGCGATAGTGTTTATCCTATCATCCTTTTGGTGGTAGTGGGCGGTGTGAGTTTTGCTCCATCATCCTTTTGGTGGGGGTCTGTCATCTAATTGATGTCAGATTGTGCGATAGTGTTTGGCCTATCATCCTTTTGGTGGTTGTGGCCGGTGTGAGTTTCGCTCCATCATCCTTTTGGTGGGGGGGTCTTTCATCTAATTTATGTCAGATTATGCGATAGTGTTTGTCCTATCATCCTTTTGGTGGTAGTGGCCGGTGTGAAATTCGCTCCATCATCCTTTTGGTGGGGGGTTTATCATCGTAATTAATTTCAAATTGTGCGATACTGTTTATCCTATCATCCTTTTGATGGTAATGGCCGCTGTGAGTTTCGCTCCGTCATCCTTTTGTGCGGTAGTGTTTGTCCTATCATCCTTTTGGTGGTAGTGGCCGGTGTGAGTTTCGCTCTGTCATCCTTTTGGTGAGGGGTCTGTCATCCTAATTGATGTCAGATTGTGTGATAGTATTTGTCCTATCATCCTTTTTGTGGTAGTGGCCTGTGTGAGTTTCGCTCCCTCATCCTTTTGGTTGGGTGTATGTCATCGTAATTGATGTCAGATTGTGCGATAGTGTTTATCCTATCATCCTTTTGGTGGTAGTGGCCGGTGTGAATTTCGCTCCGCCATCCTTTTCGTGGGGGGTCTGTCATCGTAATTGATGTCAGATGTGCGATAGTGTTTTACCTATCATCCTTTTGGTGGTAGTGGCCGTTTTGAGTTTTGCTACTTCATCCTTTTGGTGGGGGTCTGTCATTGTAATTGATGTCAGATTGTACGATACTGTTTGTCCTATCATCCTTTTGGTGGTAGTGGCCGGTGTGAGTTTCGCTCCGTAATTCATTTGGTGGAGGGTCTATCATCATAATTGATGTCAGATTGTGCGATAGTGTTTGTCCTATCATCATTTTGGTAGTAGTGGTCGGTGTGAGTTTTGCTTCGTCATCCTTTTTGTGGGGGGTCTATCATCTAACTGATGTCAGATTGTGCGATAGTGTTTGTCCTATCATCCTTTTGGTGGTAGTGGGCGGTGTGAGTTTTGCTTCATCATCCTTTTGGTGGGGGTCTCTCATCTAATTGATGTCAGATTGTGCGATAGTGTTTGGCCTATCATCCTTTTGGTGGTTGTGGCCGGTGTGAGTTTCGCTCCATCATCCTTTTGGTGGGGGGTCTTTCATCTAATTTATGTCAGATTATGCGATAGCGTTTGTCCTATCATCCTTTTGGTGGTAGTGGCCGGTGTGACTTTCGCTCTGTCATCCTTTTGGTGGGGGGTCTGTCATCGTAATTAATGTCAAATTGTGCGATACTGTTTATCCTATCATCCTTTTGATGGTAATGGCCGGTGTGAGTTTAGCTCCGTCATCCTTTTAGTGGAGGTTCTGTCATCGTTATTGATGTCAAATTGTGCGGTAGTGTTTGTCCTATCATCCTTTTGGTGGTAGTGGCCGGTGTGAGTTTCGCTCTGTCATCCTTTTGGTGAGGGGTCTGTCATCCTAATTGATGTCAGATTGTGCGATAGCGTTTGTCCTATCATCCTTTTGGTGGTAGTGGCCGGTGTGACTTTCGCTCTGTCATCCTTTTGGTGGGGGGTCTGTCATCGTAATTAATGTCAAATTGTGCGATACTGTTTATCCTATCATCCTTTTGGTGGTAATGACCGGTGTGAGTTTCACTCCATCATCCTTTTGGTGGCGGTTCTGTCATCGTAATTGATGTCAGATTGTGCAATAGTGGTTGTCCCATCATCCTTATGGTGGTAGTGGTCGGCGTGAGTTTCGCTCCGTCATCCTTTTGGAAGCGGGTCTGTCATCGTAATTGATGTCAGATTGTGCGATAGTGTTTGTCCTATCATCCTTTTGCTGGTAATGGCCGGTGTGATTTTCGCTCCGTCATCCTTTTGGTGGTAATGGCTGGTGTGACTTTTGCTACGTCATCCCTTTGGTGGGGGGTCTGTCATCGTAATTGATGTCAGATTGTGCGATAGTGTTTGTCCTATCATCCTTTTGGTGGTAGTGGGCGGTGTGAGTTTTGCTCCATTATCCTTTTGGTGGGGGTCTGTCATCTAATTGATGTCAGATTGTGCGATAGTGTTTGGCCTATCATCCTTTTGGTGGTTGTGGCCGGTGTGTGTTTCGCTCCATCATCCTTTTGGTGGGGGGTCTTTCATCTAATTTATGTCAGATTATGCGATAGTGTTTGGCCTATCATCCTTTTGGTGGTAGTGGCCGGTGTGAGTTTCGCTCCATCATCCTTTTGATGGGGGTTTATCATCGTAATTAATTTCAAATTGTGCGATACTGTTTATCCTATCATCCTTTTGATGGTAATGGCCGGTGTGAGTTTAGCTCCGTCATCCTTTTAGTGGAGGTTCTGTCATCGTTATTGATGTCAGATTGTGCGGTAGTGTTTGTCCTATCATCCTTTTGGTGGTAGTGGCCGGTGTGAGTTTCGCTCTGTCATCCTTTTGGTGAGGGGTCTGTCATCCTAATTGATGTCAGATTATGCGATAGTATTTGTCCTATCATCCTTTTTGTGGTAGTGGCCTGTGTGAGTTTCGCTCCCTCATCCTTTTGGTTGGGTGTATGTCATCGTAATTGATGTCAGATTGTGCGATAGTGTTTATCCTATCATCCTTTTGGTGGTAGTGGCCGGTGTGAATTTCGCTCCGCCATCCTTTTGGTGGGGGGTCTGTCATCGTAATTGATGTCAGATGTGCGATAGTGTTTTACCTATCATCCTTTTGGTGGTAGTGGCCGTTTTGAGTTTTGCTACTTCATCCTTATGGTGGGGGTCTGTCATTGTAATTGATGTCAGATTGTACGATACTGTTTGTCCTATCATCCTTTTGGTGGTAGTGGCCGGTGTGAGTTTCACTCCGTAATTCATTTGGTGGAGGGTCTATCATCATAATTGATGTCAGATTGTGCGATAGTGTTTGTCCTATCATCATTTTGGTAGTAGTGGTCGGTGTGAGTTTTGCTTCGTCATCCTTTTTGTGGGGGGTCTATCATCTAACTGATGTCAGATTGTGCGATAGTGTTTATCCTATCATCCTTTTGGTGGTAGTGGCCGGTGTGAGTTTCACTCCTTCATCCTTTTGGTGGGGGGTTTGCCATCTAATTGATGTCAGATTGTGCGATAGTGTTTATTCTATCATCCTTTGTGTGGTAGTGGCCGGTGTGACTTTTGCTTCGTCATCCTTTTGGTGGGGGGTCTGTCATCTAATTCATTGCAGATTGTGCAATAGTGTTTGTCCTATCATCCTTTTAGTGGTAGTGGTCGGTGTGAGTTTTGCTCCGTCATCCTTTTGGTTGGAGGTCTGTCATCGTAATTGATGTCAGACTGTGTGATAGTGTTTGTCCTATCATCGTTTTGGTGGTAGTGGCCGGTGTGAGTTTCGCTCCATCATCCTTTTGGTGGGGGTCTGTCATCTAATTGATGTCAGATTGTGCAATAGTGTTTGGCCTATCATCCTCTTGGTGGTTGTGGCCGGTGTGAGTTTCGCTCCATCATCCTTTTGGTGGGGGGTCTTTCATCTAATTAATGTCAGATTATACGATAGCGTTTGTCCTATCATCCTTTTGGTGGTAGTGACCGGTGTGACTTTCGCTCTGTCATCCTTTTGGTGGGGGGTCTGTCATCGTAATTAATGTCAAATTGTGCGATACTGTTTATCCTATCATCCTTTTGGTGGTAATGACCGGTGTGAGTTTCGCTCCATCATCCTTTTGGTGGCGGTTCTGTCATCGTAATTGATGTCAGATTATGCAATAGTGGTTGTCCCATCATCCTTATGGTGGTAGTGGTCGGTGTGAGTTTCGCTCCGTCATCCTTTTGGAAGCGGGTCTGTCATCGTAATTGATGTCAGATTGTGCGATAGTGTTTGTCCTATCATCCTTTTGCTGGTAATGGCCAGTGTGATTTTCGCTCCGTCATCCTTTTGGTGGTAATGGCCGGTGTGATTTTTGCTACGTCATCCCTTTGGTGGGGGGTCTGTCATCGTAATTGATGTCAGATTGTGCGATAGTGTTTGTCCTATCATCCTTTTGGTGGTAGTGGGCGGTGTGAGTTTTGCTCCATCATCCTTTTGGTGGGGGTCTGTCATCTAATTGATGTCAGATTGTGCGATAGTGTTTGGCCTATCATCCTTTTGGTGGTTGTGGCCGGTGTGAGTTTCGCTCCATCATCCTTTTGGTGGGGGGTCTTTCATCTAATTTATGTCAGATTATGCGATAGCGTTTGTCCTATCATCCTTTTGGTGGTAGTGGCCGGTGTGACTTTCGCTCTGTCATCCTTTTGGTGGGGGGTCTGTCATCGTAATTAATGTCAAATTGTGCGATACTGTTTATCCTATCATCCTTTTGGTGGTAATGACCGGTGTGAGTTTCGCTCCATCATCCTTTTGGTGGCGGTTCTGTCATCGTAATTGATGTCAGATTGTGCAATAGTGGTTGTCCCATCATCCTTATGGTGATAGTGGTCGGTGTGAGTTTCGCTCCGTCATCCTTTTGGAAGCGGGTCTGTCATCGTAATTGATGTCAGATTGTGCGATAGTGTTTGTCCTATCATCCTTTGCTGGTATTGGCCGGTGTGATTTTCGCTCCGTCATCCTTTTGGTGGTAATGGCCGGTGTGATTTTTGCTACGTCATCCCTTTGGTGGGGGGTCTGTCATCGTAATTGATGTCAGATTGTGCGATAGTGTTTGTCCTATCATCCTTTTGGTGGTAGTGGGCGGTGTGAGTTTTGCTCCATCATCCTTTTGGTGGGGGTCTATCATCTAATTGATGTCAGATTGTGCGATAGTGTTTGGCCTATCATCCTTTTGGTGGTTGTGGCCGGTGTGAGTTTCGCTCCATCATCCTTTTGGTGGGGGGTCTTTCATCTAATTTATGTCAGATTATGCGATAGTGTTTGGCCTATCATCCTTTTGGTGGTAGTGGCCGGTGTGAGTTTCGCTCCATCATCCTTTTGGTGGGGGTTTATCATCGTAATTAATGTCAAATTGTGCGATACTGTTTATCCAATCATCCTTTTGATGGTATTGGCCGGTGTGAGTTTAGCTCCGTCATCCTTTTAGTGGAGGTTCTGTCATCGTTATTGATGTCAGATTGTGCGGTAGTGTTTGTCCTATCATCCTTTTGGTGGTAGTGGCCGGTGTGAGTTTCGCTCTGTCATCCTTTTGGTGAGGGGTCTGTCATCCTAATTGATGTCAGATTGTGCGATAGTATTTTTCCTATCATCCTTTTTGTGGTAGTGGCCTGTGTGAGTTTCGCTCCCTCATCCTTTTGGTTGGGTGTATGTCATCGTAATTGATGTCAGATTGTGCGATAGTGTTTATCCTATCATCCTTTTGGTGGTAGTGGCCGGTGTGAATTTCGCTCCGCCATCCTTTTGGTGGGGGGTCTGTCATCGTAATTGATGTCAGATGTGCGATAGTGTTTTACCTATCATCCTTTTGGTGGTAGTGGCCGTTTTGAGTTTTGCTACTTCATCCTTATGGTGGGGGTCTGTCATTGTAATTGATGTCAGATTGTACGATACTGTTTGTCCTATCATCCTTTTGGTGGTAATGGCCGGTGTGAGTTTCACTCCGTAATTCATTTGGTGGAGGGTCTATCATCATAATTGATGTCAGATTGTGCGATAGTGTTTGTCCTATCATCATTTTGGTAGTAGTGGTAGGTGTGAGTTTTGCTTCGTCATCCTTTTTGTGGGGGGTCTATCATCTAACTGATGTCAGATTGTGCGATAGTGTTTATCCTATCATCCTTTTGGTGGTAGTGGCCGGTGTGAGTTTCACTCCTTCATCCTTTTGGTGGGGGGTTTGCCATCTAATTGATGTCAGATTGTGCGATAGTGTTTATCCTATCATCCTTTGTATGGTAGTGGCCGGTGTGACTTTTGCTTCGTCATCCTTTTGGTGGGGGGTCTGTCATCTAATTCATTGCAGATTGTGCAATAGTGTTTGTCCTATCATCCTTTTAGTGGTAGTGGTCGGTGTGAGTTTTGCTCCGTCATCCTTTTGGTTGGGGGTCTGTCATCGTAATTGATGTCAGACTGTGTGATAGTGTTTGTCCTATCATCGTTTTGGTGGTAGTGGCCGGTGTGAGATTCGCTCCATCATCCTTTTGGTGGGGGTCTGTCATCTAATTGATGTCAGATTGTGCAATAGTGTTTGGCCTATCATCCTCTTGGTGGTTGTGGCCGGTGTGAGTTTCGCTCCATCATCCTTTTGGTGGGGGGTCTTTCATCTAATTAATGTCAGATTATGCGATAGCGTTTGTCCTATCATCCTTTTGGTGGTAGTGACCGGTGTGACTTTCGCTCTGTCATCCTTTTGGTGGGGGGTCTGTCATCGTAATTAATGTCAAATTGTGCGATACTGTTTATCCTATCATCCTTTTGGTGGTAATGATCGGTGTGAGTTTCGCTCCATCATCCTTTTGGTGGCGGTTCTGTCCTCGTAATTGATGTCAGATTGTGCAATAGTGGTTGTCCCATCATCCTTATGGTGGTAGTGGTCGGTGTGAGTTTCGCTCCGTCATCCTTTTGGAAGCGGGTCTGTCATCGTAATTGATGTCAGATTGTGCGATAGTGTTTGTCCTATCATCCTTTTGCTGGTAATGGCCAGTGTGATTTTCGCTCCGTCATCCTTTTGGTGGTAATGGCCGGTGTGATTTTTGCTACGTCATCCCTTTGGTGGGGGGTCTGTCATCGTAATTGATGTCAGATTGTGCGATAGTGTTTGTCCTATCATCCTTTTGGTGGTAGTGGGCGGTGTGAGTTTTGCTCCATCATCCTTTTGGTGGGGGTCTGTCATCTAATTGATGTCAGATTGTGCGATAGTGTTTGGCCTATCATCCTTTTGGTGGTTGTGGCCGGTGTGAGTTTCGCTCCATCATCCTTTTGGTGGGGGGTCTTTCATCTAATTTATGTCAGATTATGCGATAGCGTTTGTCCTATCATCCTTTTGGTGGTAGTGGCCGGTGTGACTTTCGCTCTGTCATCCTTTTGGTGGGGGGTCTGTCATCGTAATTAATGTCAAATTGTGCGATACTGTTTATCCTATCATCCTTTTGGTGGTAATGACCGGTGTGAGTTTCGCTCCATCATCCTTTTGGTGGAGGTTCTGTCATCGTAATTGATGTCAGATTGTGCAATAGTGGTTGTCCCATAATCCTTATGGTGGTAGTGGTCGGTGTGAGTTTCGCTCCGTCATCCTTTTGGAAGCGGGTCTGTCATCGTAATTGATGTCAGATTGTGCGATAGTGTTTGTCCTATCATCCTTTTGCTGGTAATGGCCGGTGTGATTTTCGCTCCGTCATCCTTTTGGTGGTAATGGCCGGTGTGATTTTTGCTACGTCATCCCTTTGGTGGGGGGTCTGTCATCGTAATTGATGTCAGATTGTGCGATAGTGTTTGTCCTATCATCCTTTTGGTGGTAGTGGGCGGTGTGAGCTTTGCTCCATCATCCTTTTGGTGGGGGTCTGTCATCTAATTGATGTCAGATTGTGCGATAGTGTTTGGCCTATCATCCTTTTGGTGGTTGTGGCCGGTGTGAGTTTCGCTCCATCATCCTTTTGGTGGGGGTTTATCATCGTAATTAATGTCAAATTGTGCGATACTGTTTATCCAATCATCCTTTTGATGGTATTGGCCGGTGTGAGTTTAGCTCCGTCATCCTTTTAGTGGAGGTTCTGTCATCGTTATTGATGTCAGATTGTGCGGTAGTGTTTGTCCTATCATCCTTTTGGTGGTAGTGGCCGATGTGAGTTTCGCTATGTCATCCTTTTGGTGAGGGGTCTGTCATCCTAATTGATGTCAGATTGTGCGATAGTATTTGTCCTATCATCCTTTTTGTGGTAGTGGCCTGTGTGAGTTTCGCTCCCTCATCCTTTTGGTTGGGTGTATGTCATCGTAATTGATGTCAGATTGTGCGATAGTGTTTATCCTATCATCCTTTTGGTGGTAGTGGCCGGTGTGAATTTCGCTCCGCCATCCTTTTGGTGGGGGGTCTGTCATCGTAATTGATGTCAGATGTGCGATAGTGTTTTACCTATCATCCTTTTGGTGGTAGTGGCCGTTTTGAGTTTTGCTACTTCATCCTTATGGTGGGGGTCTGTCATTGTAATTGATGTCAGATTGTACGATACTGTTTGTCCTATCATCCTTTTGGTGGTAGTGGCCGGTGTGAGTTTCACTCCGTAATTCATTTGGTGGAGGGTCTATCATCATAATTGATGTCAGATTGTGCGATAGTGTTTGTCCTATCATCATTTTGGTAGTAGTGGTAGGTGTGAGTTTTGCTTCGTCATCCTTTTTGTGGGGGGTCTATCATCTAACTGATGTCAGATTGTGTGATAGTGTTTATCCTATCATCCTTTTGGTGGTAGTGGCCGGTGTGAGTTTCACTCCTTCATCCTTTTGGTGGGGGGTTTGCCATCTAATTGATGTCAGATTGTGCGATAGTGTTTATCCTATCATCCTTTGTGTGGTAGTGGCCGGTGTGACTTTTGCTTCGTCATCCTTTTGGTGGGGGGTCTGTCATCTAATTCATTGCAGATTGTGCAATAGTGTTTGTCCTATCATCCTTTTAGTGGTAGTGGTCGGTGTGAGTTTTGCTCCGTCATCCTTTTGGTTGGGGGTCTGTCATCGTAATTGATGTCAGACTGTGTGATAGTGTTTGTCCTATCATCGTTTTGGTGGTAGTGGCCGGTGTGAGATTCGCTCCATCATCCTTTTGGTGGGGGTCTGTCATCTAATTGATGTCAGATTGTGCAATAGTGTTTGGCCTATCATCCTCTTGGTGGTTGTGGCTGGTGTGAGTTTCGCTCCATCATCCTTTTGGTGGGGGGTCTTTCATCTAATTAATGTCAGATTATGCGATAGCGTTTGTCCTATCATCCTTTTGATGGTAGTGACCGGTGTGACTTTCGCTCTGTCATCCTTTTGGTGGGGGGTCTGTCATCGTAATTAATATCAAATTGTGCGATACTGTTTATCCTATCATCCTTTTGGTGGTAATGATCGGTGTGAGTTTCGCTCCATCATCCTTTTGGTGGCGGTTCTGTCATTGTAATTGATGTCAGATTGTGCAATAGTGGTTGTCCCATCATCCTTATGGTGGTAGTGGTCGGTGTGAGTTTCGCTCCGTCATCCTTTTGGAAGCGGGTCTGTCATTGTAATTGATGTCAGATTGTGCGATAGTGTTTGTCCTATCATCCTTTTGCTGGTAATGGCCAGTGTGATTTTCGCTCCGTCATCCTTTTGGTGGTAATGGCCGGTGTGATTTTTGCTACGTCATCCCTTTGGTGGGGGGTCTGTCATCGTAATTGATGTCAGATTGTGCGATAGTGTTTGTCCTATCATCCTTTTGGTGGTAGTGGGCGGTGTGAGTTTTGCTCCATCATCCTTTTGGTGGGGGTCTGTCATCTAATTGATGTCAGATTGTGCGATAGTGTTTGGCCTATCATCCTTTTGGTGGTTGTGGCCGGTGTGAGTTTCGCTCCATCATCCTTTTGGTGGGGGGTCTTTCATCTAATTTATGTCAGATTATGCGATAGCGTTTGTCCTATCATCCTTTTGGTGGTAGTGGCCGGTGTGACTTTCGCTCTGTCATCCTTTTGGTGGGGGGTCTGTCATCGTAATTAATGTCAAATTGTGCGGTACTGTTTATCCTATCATCCTTTTGGTGGTAATGACCGGTGTGAGTTTCGCTCCATCATCCTTTTGGTGGCGGTTCTGTCATCGTAATTGATGTCAGATTGTGCAATAGTGGTTGTCCCATCATCCTTATGGTGGTAGTGGTCGGTGTGAGTTTCGCTCCGTCATCCTTTTGGAAGCGGGTCTGTCATCGTAATTGATGTCAGATTGTGCGATAGTGTTTGTCCTATCATCCTTTTGCTGGTAATGGCCAGTCTGATTTTTGCTCCGTCATCCTTTTGGTGGTAATGGCCGGTGTGATTTTTGCTACGTCATCCCTTTGGTGGGGGGTCTGTCATCGTAATTGATGTCAGATTGTGCGATAGTGTTTGTCCTATCATCCTTTTGGTGGGGGTCTGTCATCTAATTGATGTCAGATTGTGCGATAGTGTTTGGCCTATCATCCTTTTGGTGGTTGTGGCCGGTGTGAGTTTCGCTCCATCATCCTTTTGGTGGGGGGTCTTTCATCTAATTTATGTCAGATTATGCGATAGTGTTTGGCCTATCATCCTTTTGGTGGTAGTGGCCGGTGTGAGTTTTGCTCCATCATCCTTTTGGTGGGGGTTTATCATCGTAATTAATGTCAAATTGTGCGATACAGTTTATCCTATCATCCTTTTGATGGTATTGGCCGGTGTGAGTTTAGCTCCGTCATCCTTTTAGTGGAGGTTCTGTCATCGTTATTGATGTCAGATTGTGCGGTAGTGTTTGTCCTATCATCCTTTTGGTGGTAGTGGCCGGTGTGAGTTTCGCTCTGTCATCCTTTTGGTGAGGGGTCTGTCATCCTAATTGATGTCAGATTGTGCGATAGTATTTGTCCTATCATCCTTTTTGTGGTAGTGGCCTGTGTGAGTTTCGCTCCCTCATCCTTTTGGTTGGGTGTATGTCATCGTAATTGATGTCAGATTGTGCGATAGTGTTTATCCTATCATCCTTTTGGTGGTAGTGGCCGGTGTGAATTTCGCTCCGCCATCCTTTTGGTGGGGGGTCTGTCATCGTAATTGATGTCAGATGTGCGATAGTGTTTTACCTATCATCCTTTTAGTGGTAGTGGCCGTTTTGAGTTTTGCTACTTCATCCTTTTGGTGGGGGTCTGTCATTGTAATTGATGTCAGATTGTACGATACTGTTTGTCCTATCATCCTTTTGGTGGTAGTGGCCGGTGTGAGTTTCACTCCGTAATTCATTTGGTGGAGGGTCTATCATCATAATTGATGTCAGATTGTACGATAGTGTTTGTCCTATCATCATTTTGGTAGTAGTGGTCGGTGTGAGTTTTGCTTCGTCATCCTTTTTGTGGGGGGTCTATCATCTAACTGATGTCAGATTGTGCGATAGTGTTTATCCTATCATCCTTTTGGTGGTAGTGGCCGGTGTGAGTTTCACTCCTTCATCCTTTTGGTGGGGGGTTTGCCATCTAATTGATGTCAGATTGTGCGATAGTGTTTATCCTATCATCCTTTGTGTGGTAGTGGCCGGTGTGACTTTTGCTTCGTCATCCTTTTGGTGGGGGGTCTGTCATCTAATTCATTGCAGATTGTGCAATAGTGTTTGTCCTATCATCCTTTTAGTGGTAGTGGTCGGTGTGAGTTTTGCTCCGTCATCCTTTTGGTTGGGGGTCTGTCATCGTAATTGATGTCAGACTGTGTGATAGTGTTTGTCCTATCATCGTTTTGGTGGTAGTGGCCGGTGTGAGTTTCGCTCCATCATCCTTTTGGTGGGGGTCTGTCATCTAATTGATGTCAGATTGTGCGATAGTGTTTGGCCTATCATCCTCTTGGTGGTTATGGCCGGTGTGAGTTTCGCTCCATCATCCTTTTGGTGGGGGGTCTTTCATCTAATTAATGTCAGATTATGCGATAGCGTTTGTCCTATCATCCTTTTGGTGGTAGTGGCCGGTGTGACTTTCGCTCTGTCATCCTTTTGGTGGGGGGTCTGTCATCGTAATTAATGTCAAATTGTGCGATACTGTTTATCCTATCATCCTTTTAGTGGTAATGACCGGCGTGAGTTTCGCTCCATCATCCTTTTGGTGGTGGTTCTGTCATCGTAATTGATGTCAGATTGTGCAATAGTGGTTGTCCCATCATCCTTATGGTGGTAGTGGTCGGTGTGAGTTTCGCTCTGTCATCCTTTTGGAAGGGGGTCTGTCATCGTAATTGATGTCAGATTGTGCGATAGTGTTTGTCCTATCATACTTTTGCTGGTAATGGCCGGTGTGATTTTCGCTCCGTCATCCTTTTGGTTGTAATGGCCGGTGTGATTTTTGCTACGTCATCCTTTTGGTGGGGGGTCTGTCATCGTAATTGATGTCAGATTGTGCGATAGTGTTTGTCCTATCATCCTTTTGGTGGTAGTGGGCGGTGTGAGTTTTGCTCCATCATCCTTTTGGTGGGGGTCTGTCATCTAATTGATGTCAGATTGTGCGATAGTGTTTGGCCTATCATCCTTTTGGTGGGGGGTCTTTCATCTAATTTATGTTAGATTATGCGATAGTGTTTGGTCTATCATCCTTTTGGCTGTAGTGGCCGGTGTGAGTTTCGCTCTATCATCATTTTGGTGGGGGGTTTATCATCGTAATTAATTTCAAATTGTGCGATACTGTTTATCCTATCATCCTTTTGATGGTAATGGCCGATGTGAGTTTCGCTCCGTCATTCTTTTAGTGGAGGTTCTGTCATCGTTATTGATGTCAGATTGTGCGGTAGTGTTTGTCCTATCATCCTTTTGGTGGTAGTGGCCGGTGTGAGTTTCGCTCTGTCATCCTTTTGGTGAGGGGTCAGTCATCCTAATTGATGTCAGATTGTGCGATAGTATTTGTCCTATCATCCTTTTTGTGGTAGTGGCCTGTGTGAGTTTCGCTCCCTCATCCTTTTGGTTGGGTGTATGTCATCGTAATTGATGTCAGATTGTGCGATAGTGTTTATCCTATCATCCTTTTGGTGGTAGTGGCCGGTGTGAATTTCGCTCCGCCATCCTTTTGGTGGGGGGTCTGTCATCGTAATTGATGTCAGATGTCCGATAGTGTTTTACCTATCATCCTTTTGGTGGTAGTGGCCGTTTTGAGTTTTGCTACTTCATCCTTTTGGTGGGGGTCTGTCATTGTAATTGATGTCAGATTGTACGATACTGTTTGTCCTATCATCCTTTTGGTGGTAGTGGCCGGTGTGAGTTTCACTCCGTAATTCATTTGGTGGAGGGTCTATCATCATAATTGATGTCAGATTGTACGATAGTGTTTGTCCTATCATCATTTTGGTAGTAGTGGTCGGTGTGAGTTTTTCTTCGTCAGCCATTTTGTGGGGGGTCTATCATCTAACTGATGTCAGATTGTGCGATAGTGTTTATCCTATCATCCTTTTGGTGGTAGTGGCCGGTGTGAGTTTCACTCCTTCATCCTTTTGGTGGGGGGTCTGCCATCTAATTGATGTTAGATTGTGCGATAGTGTTTATCCTATCATCCTTTGGGTGGTAGTGGCCGGTGTGACTTTTTCTTCGTCATCCTTTTGGTGGGGGGTCTGTCATCTAATTCATTGCAGATTGTGCAATAGTGTTTGTCCTATCATCCTTTTATTGGTAGTGGTCGGTGCGAGTTTTGCTCCGTCATCCTTTTGGTTGGGGGTCTGTCATCGTAATTGATGTCAGACTGTGTGATAGTGTTTGTCCTATCATCGTTTTGGTGGTAGTGGCCGGTGTGAGTTTCGCTCCATCATCCTTTTGGTGGGGGTCTGTCATCTAATTGATGTCAGATTGTGCGATAGTGTTTGGCCTATCATCCTCTTGGTGGTTATGGCCGGTGTGAGTTTCGCTCCATCATCCTTTTGGTGGGGGGTCTTTCATCTAATTAATGTCAGATTATGCGATAGCGTTTGTCCTATCATCCTTTTGGTGGTAGTGGCCGGTGTGAGTTTCGCTCTGTCATCCTTTTGGTGGGGGGTCTGTCATCGTAATTAATGTCAAATTGTGCGATATTGTTTATCCTATCATCCTTTTGGTGGTAATGATCGGTGTGAGTTTCGCTCCGTCATCCATTTGGTGGCGGTTTTGTCATCGTAATTGATGTCAGATTGTGCAATAGTGGTTGTCCCATCATCCTTTTGGTGGTAGTGGACGATGTGAGTTTCGCTCCGTCATCCTTTTTGAGGGGGTCTGTCATCCTAATTGATGTCAGATTGTGCCATAGTGTTTGTCCTATCATCCTATTGGTGGTAATGGTCGGTTTGATTTTTGCTCCGTCATCTTTTTGGTGGTAATGGCCGGTGTGATTTTCGCTACGTCATCCTTTTGGTGGGGGGTCTGTCATCGTAATTGATGTGAGATTGTGCGATAGTGTTTGTCCTATCATCCTTTTGGTGGTAGTGGGCGTTGTGAGTTTTGCTCCATAATCCTTTTGGTGGTGTTCTATCATCTAGTAGATTTCAGATTGTGCGATAGTGTTTGGCCTACCATCCTTTTGGTGGTTGTTGCCGGTGTGATTTTCGCTCCATCATCCTTTTGGTGGGGGGTCTTTCATCTAATTTATGTCAGATTATGCGATAGTGTTTGGCCTATCATCCTTTTGGTAGTAGTGGCCGTTGTGAGTTTCGCTCCATGATCCATTTGGTGGGGGGTCTGTCATCGTAATTAATGTCAAATTGTGCGATACTGTTTATCCTATCATCCTTTTGGTGGTTATGGCCGGTGTGAGTTTCGCTCCGTCATCCTTTTAGTAGAGGTTCTGTCATCGTAATTGATGTCAGATTGAGCGATAGTGTTTGTCCTATCATCCTTTTGGTGGTAGTGGCCGGTGTGAGTTTCGCTCCTTCATCCTTTTGGGCGGGGGTCTTTCATTGTAACTGATGTCAGATTATGCGATAGTGTTTATCCTATCATCCTTTTGGTATTAGTGGCCGGTGTGAGTTTCGCTCCGCCATCCTTTTGGTGGGGGGTTTGTCATTGTAATTGATGTCAGATTGTGCGATAGTGTTTGTCCTATCATCCTTTTCGTGGTAGTGGCCGGTGTGAGTTTCGCTCCCTCATCCTTTTGGTTGGGGGTCTGTCATCGTAATTGATGTCAGATTGTGCGATAGTGTTTATCCTATCATCCTTTTGGTGTTAATGGCCGGTGTGAGTTTCGCTCCGCCATCCTTTTGATGGGGGGTCTGTCATCGTAATTGATGTCAGATTGTGAGATAGTGTTTCTCCTATCATCCTTTTCGTGGTAGTGGCCGGTGTGAGTTTCGCTCCCTCATCCTTTTGGTTGGAGGTCTGTCATCGTAATTGATGTCAGATTGTCCGATAGTGTTTATCCTATCATCCTTTTGGTGGTAGTGGCCGGTGTGATTTTCGCTCCATTATCCTTTTGGTAGGGGGTGTGTCATCGTAATTGATGTTAGATTGTGGGATAGTGTTTGTCCTATCATCCTTTTATTGGTATTGGCCGGTGTGAGTTACGCTTTGTCATCCTTTTGGTGGGGGGTCTATCATAATAATTGATGTAAGATTGTGCGATAGTGTTTGTCCTATCATCCTTTTAGTGGTAGTGGCCGTTGTGAGTATCGCTCCGTCGTCTTTTTGGTGTGTGTGTGTCATCTAATTGATGTTATATAGTGCGATAGTATTTCTCCTATCATCTTTTTCGTGGTAGTGGTCGGTGTGAGTTTCTCCGTCATCCTTTTGGTGGGGGTCTGTCATCTATTTGGCCTATCATCCTTTTGGTGGTAGTGGCCGGTATGAGTTTCGCTCAATCATCCTTTTGGTGGGGAGGTTTGTCATATAATTGATATCAGATTGTTTGACAGTGTTTGTCCTATCAGCCTTTTGGTAGTAGTGGCCGGTGTGAGTTTCGCTCCGTCATCTTTATGGTGGGGGGTATGCCATCGTAATTAATGTTAAATTGTGTGAGAATATTTATGCTATCATCCTTTTGGTGGTAGTGGCCAATGTGAGTTTCGCTCTGTCATCCTTTTGGTGGGCGGTCTGTCATCCTAATTGATGTCCGATTGTGTGATACTGTTTGTCCTATCATCCTTTTCGTGGTAGTGGCCTGTGTGAGTTTTGCCCCCTCATCCTTTTGGTTGGGGGTATGTCATCGTAATTGATGTCAGATTGTGCGATAGTGTTTATCCTATCATCCTTTTGGTGGTAGTGACCGGTGTGAATTTCGCTCCGCCATCCTTTTGGTGGGGGGTCTGTCATCTTAATTGATGTCAGATGTGCGATAGTGTTTTACCTATCATCCTTTTGGTGGTAGTTGCCGTTTTGAGTTTTGCTACTTCATTCTTTTGGTGGGGGTCTGTCATCGTAATTGATGTCAGATTGTGCGATACTGTTTGTCCTATCATCCTTTTGGTTGTAGTAGCCGGTGTGAGTTTCGCTCCGTAATTCATTTCGTGGAGGGTCTATCATCGTAATTGATGTCAGATTGTGCGAGAGTGTTTGTCCTATCATCATTTTGGTAGTAGTGGTCAGTGTGAGTTTTGCTTCGTCATCCTTTTTGTGGGGGGTCTATGATCTAACTGATGTCAGATTGTGCGATAGTGTTTATCCTATCATCCTTTTGGTGGTAGTGGCCGGTGTGAGTTTCACTCCTTCATCCTTTTGGTGGGGGGTCTGCCATCTAATTGATGTCAGATTGTGCGATAGTTTTTATCCTATCATCCTTTCGATGGTAGTGGCCGGTGTGACTTTTACTTCGTCATCCTTTTGGTGGGGGTCTGTCATCTAATTCATTGCAGATTGTGCAATAGTGTTTGTCCTATGATCCTTTTGGTGGTAGTGGTCGGTGTGAGTTTTGCTTCGTCATCCTTTTGGTTGGGGGTATGTCATCGTAATTGATGTCAGATTGTGTGATAGTGTTTGTCCTATCATCCTTTTGGTGGTAGTGGCCGGTGTGAGTTTCGCTTCATCATCCTTTTGGTGGGGGTCAGTCATCTAATTGATGTCAGATTTTGCGATAGTGTTTTGCCTATCATCCTTTTGGTGGTTGTGGCCGGTGTGTGAGTTTCGCTCCATCATCCTTTTGGTGGGGGGTCTTTCATCTAATTGATGTCAGATTATGCGATAGTGTTTGTCCTATCATCCTTTTGGTGGTAGTGGCCGTTTTGAGTTTTGCTACTTCATCCTTTTGGTGGGGGTCTGTCATCGTAATTGATGTCAGATTGTGCGATACTGTTTGTCCTATCATCCTTTTGGTTATAGTGGCCGGTGTGAGTTTCGCTCCGTAATTCATTTCGTGGAGGGTCTATCATCGTAATTGATGTCAGATTGTGCGAGAGTCTTTGTCCTATCATCATTTTGGTAGTAGTGGTCAGTGTGAGTTTTGCTTTGTCATCCTTTTTGTGGGGGGTCTATGATCTAACTGATGTCAGATTGTGCGATAGTGTTTATCCTATCATCCTTTTGGTGGTAGTGGCCGGTGTGAGTTTCACTCCTTCATCCTTTTGGTGGGGGGTCTGTGTCGCTTGCGCGAAAATAAGGTGCCGGCAAAACAGAAGAGTCGCCACCTTTCGTTATTTATCCCTCAGAGCGGGAAAGGAAACGATCGGAAAAACCTGACGAAAAAGGGTAAGACAAGGTCGTCGCAACCATTGTCTGAGTTCGGGAGTCGGTTACGCAAGGGGAAGGTATTAGCACCCCTCACGTCCGTCGTACTCGATGGGATCCTCACTTGCTTGTTTACTTGGACGGGTTGGTTATAATCTATCTACCTATCAAGGCTGGCTGAAAAAGAAAAGAAAAATGACTCGGCAAAGCGTCGCACTTTATGCCTACGTATTCTTATCAGAGAATGAGAAATCAGAGTCAACGTAGTTCGACTTACGAAGGGTTAAGGTGGGGAAGGTTGCTCGCTAGGATATCGCATCCTATGCCTACGTACTTTCATCTGGTATGAAAGATCAGAGCAAACGTAGTTCGGGAAACTACGGGCTATCTCCTAACAGAAGCGTTTTATTGTGTTTGCGATTTCAACCGCACTAGAGACTATGACCTGAGAGTGAATGCGTCGCATGTCACCCAAAGGGTACCATACTAAGCATCCATCCTCAGATAGCTTAAGGCTCGTAACGTACGAAAGGAATCATTCATGATTACTGTATCTTAAACTGCTTCGAGATGAGAAGAGAACAGGCCCAACTAGGAGGGAGACTATCAAGTCCTACTGTTATCATGCCATGGATTCATCCTATGGTTGAGGTTTGAACAGGGAACTCCCAGATGTTGTCATGCATAGGTTTCAACCTAAAAGTCTATCATCAAATCCTCATCAGAGGAAATGAGAGTCCTAAGGGATCATATCAACGATACACCAATACAGACAAAAGCATCAACTTTAACAGTAAAATGCATGCAATGCAAGTGAGGGAGGAAATGTGTGTGGGGCTTCAGCCTCCACAAGCTCGTCTCAACCTCAAGCCAGTCATGAAATAACAGTAATCACACTGAAGATAAACAACATGCTGTCAAGCAATAACAGATAAGGGAAATGAAGTGTCATCAGGCAAACAAAACACATGCTTGAGAAAGAAAGACTCATCTACTCTCTAATCCTAACCCTAACACAGAATCTAAATCAAATCTAAGCAAAGCCCTAAAGCAAAACCTAACCAAAAGAAATCAATCCCAGCCTTCAAGCTTCAGAACAAGCTTACCAAAGAAAGGGAGCTAAGTAAGCAGACTCATAGTGTCTTCCTCAGGAAAGCACTAGGAGGTGTATACTCAGGAATCATATCCTATGTGGCTCAGCCACTGTGATCAGTTTATATTCCTCCTCAGGAGAAATTAAACTCATAAGCAGGCTCCAACATCACTGGATATTTAGGAAATCCTATCTGAACTAGTGGAACTAAATGAACAGACTCATAGGACCTTCCTCAGGAAAGTACTAGGAGGCTTCCACTTAGGAGTTGTATCCCATGTGGCTCAACAACAGGTGATCAGTTTACATTCCTCCTCAGGAGAAATTAAACTCACAAGTTGGCTCCAACATCATTGGATACTTGAGAAATCCTAGACAAACTAATGGAACTAAGTGAATAGACTCATAGGACCTTCCTCAGGAAAGTACTAGGAGGCTTCCACTTAGGAGTTGTATCCCATGTGGCTCAACAACTGTGATCAGTTTACATTCCTCCTCAGGAGAAATTAAACTCACAAGTTGGCTCCAACATCATTGGATACTTGAGAAAGAGGTGAGAAGAAAGAATGAAAGTCATTCATAGTGCCTTCCTCAGGAAAGTACCATGAACTTCCTCCAAACTTCAGGATCTCAAACCTCACAGACAGGGAACAAGCCAAGCTCTGGGTATCTGAGTCTTGATCTACAATCTTCACTTCATCATGCTCTCCAACAAGGTCTTCAAGACAACACAAGCCCCACAACAAATTCCCCAAAACTAAACCCCAGATATGAACAGATAACCACAGGACAGACACAATCAATAGGCAACTTCAGAAAATACCTAAAAATACTAAACCAAGGGGGAAAAATCTAACAATCATTCACAAGGGTCTACAATGTCTATCCATAACATCCACATAGGCCTCTACCCAAAAATCAAGACAAAACTATTTAAAGAAAATGAATTTCCTCACCTATGCACAACCTAAACCCTAATTAGGATACCCTAATGCTACCCTAATTAAACTAATCAAAATTTAATCTAAAAAATCAAGAATAAATCCTATGGGGAACTATGATTCATCATCTAATTACACAAAAAGAATGAGCAAAAAAACCTAAGGGAAAGTCCTAAAACAATTCTTGCAAAATAAGGTATCAACTAAAAGAAAGAAAATACACTATATCAAAGAAAATATCACCAAAAATTCTACATTAAAAATAAAATTCCATTTTTATTTTTATAATTTTCTACACATTATTATCTAAACATAGCAAAAAGAATGAACAAAAAAACATTATTTATCAATTTTATATGAATTTTCTAAGATGCTAAAAATATTAAAGAATTAAAAAGAATTTAAAACAATATAAAAGGGAGGGGGGGTGGAAATAGTAATACGCGCCAGTTGGTTTTCTAATGGGCCAGAAATAGAGGGGGTGCGGATAGCGAAGAGATAGGCCCAGGGACCACCGTTTAAGTGAAACGGTGCGTTTCCTCTTTCAAATTTCCCTCCGTTTTCTGGACGAATCTGGGTCGTGCGATCGAGGGACAAAGTCAATTCTTCAAAGCGAATCAAGGGCGGAGATTATGTCTTCCTCCTCCATCCAGCTAGGGTTTCACGAGACCCCCTCCATGCACAAGCTTTCCCCTCTCTCGTTCTCTCTGCTCAGTGGATGAAATTCCACGATTCCAAAATGAAAATTGCTCTACTAATCAAGAGGAACAAGACTGCACGCATACTTTTTCCTAACACTATCTAGATCATCCCAACAGAAGCTTGCAAGATCGTGGTCCAAATGAAATCTTCTGAGATCAACCATCATTAACCTTGATTCTAATGGTGTACAGTTACTCTACACACTACCCTAACCATTCTAAACTAATTCTTGCTAATTAAAACTAACAATCTAGCTAATTCTTGAAGATTAAAGTTTCATGGCTCTGTTATCAACTATCATGGATCGTGCTATAACTCCTAGGGTTTCATCCTCTAACCTAATGCATCAGTTCTATGCCTATAAAACTAATTAAAACTACATAAATTAGGAGATAGAAGGAAAGAAAGAAACCTGTCAAGTGATGATGGAGAAGGTATGAGGAGAAGGTTTCAGGCCTTGCAATTGCTTCAGGACACTCTTCCAATGGGGAGAAACTTTTTGTTTGCACTTGTGATGATGGAGAAGGTATGCAATGGAAGGAAACCAGAGTTGCTTCAACTTGAAGAAATATCTTCAATGGATGCTTCTCTCTCTCTCTCTCCCCTCTGAATTCTCTTGCTATCACCAACCTTGAACACTATGAAGATCACTCTTCTTATAATGGTGGATGGAAGCTTCTAGATTCATCTAGAAGGTGCTAGAAAAGTGTGGAAAGTATCATGTGATGGTATTTTGAATGATCCATATCTCATGTGCCAAGTCCTTATTCTTGTGTCAAATTCTCCTTATGTGAGATATTGAGAAGGAATGAATGAAAATCAGCCCTTTCTTTCACTTGTGCAAGCTATCTCAAAGTTGCCTTCTTTTTCAAGTAACAAGTTTTCAAAGCATCACCCATTTTAAAGCCTTAAATCAAAATTCTATTTAAACCAATGTTCTCAAAATGATGTTGCCAATCAAAATGATATATTGGATGACCTATTTTGGATTTGTGGATCTTCCAAACCATTTTTCAAATTCAACTTTTCAAACTTATAAGCCATTTTTAGTTCATTTTTGACCAATCATGCAAATCCATGCTATGAGCTTCTCCAACAATTCATGACCTTCTTTCTAGACTTAAAATCACATTTTTAACAACTTTCATGTTTTGAGTTTTTCCATTTGAGGCTTGGAAATAGGAGATATGGCCTTTGCTTAAAAATGACCTATAACTGACAAATGACCAAAATACCCCTGTCTTGTTCAAACCATAAGTTGAGTTCCACAAATCCTATCAAGGACTTCTACCACTCAAAATAAAGCTAAGAAGATGCCCTCCAACATTCATGTTGACCAAGAGATCATAGGAATCATCCTACTAGAGCAAAAGTTGTCTGCAAGTTGGGTGACTTTCAAGGACCCAAATTCACACACCTCTGCTGACCTATAATTTGTCAAAACCATAACTTGAGCTCTGCAACTCCTATCAAGGACTTCCACCACTCAAATTAAATCTAAGAACAAGCTCTACAACATTCATGTTGTGGGGAAGATGAGATATCAATCACATCTAGAGCTAAAACTGCCTGGAAGATAGGGATCAAATTAGGGTTTTTCACTGACAATCCTTGGAAAACCTGACTTGAAACTTCTCAAACTCCTCAATCATGATGAATTGATCTAGGAATTATCTTTATAACACCTATATTCACCATTCCATGATCTCATGGCCCTTGGATTAGGTCTCAACCTTCTCCAAATTTTCAGTTAACCTAGGGTTGACCCAGTCAAAACCCTAATTCTACCATTCATGGCTGAATCTTCTGAATTCTGGCATAATGACCTCTCTGGGCTTCATGATGGTTATCAAGACATCTCATAAGCTTTCTCAAGTCATCAAGTTCATTCTCAAAGTCTCAGAATCATCTGAGGAGCACCCACAACTCTCAAGCTATGAAGCACACAACCCTGGTTTCAATCCACTTCCTCTGGGGATCTCTTGAACTCTCTGATGAAGGTATCCATTTTCAAACACTCAGTGAATAGATAATTGTTGGTCAAATTTTGGGGTGCAACAGCTGGCCCTATTCAAACGGCTTGAACCTGACTGGGTGAGAAGCGAACGACTCTCAATCAATCAAGGTGCGAGACGGTTGAATATCGGTAAACCCGAAAATTTGCCAACTGCACGAGCACACGGTACTCTGCGGGGAACAAATCTTCGAATATTACAATGCTAGCTGCACGGCAACTAGCTGGAGAGATACTGATCTGACATCACCGTCAGTCATCCACATTAAATTCTTCCGACATTGTCATCAAACAACCAAAACACCCAACATCGTCGCTGGAAGACTAAACCACCTGACATCACCGTCAGAAGCAGACCAAACTCTGAGGAACACCCAACATCGTCGCTGGGAGACTAAACCACCTGACATCACCGTCAGAAGCAGACAAAATTCTGAGGAAACAAACATCCAACATCACCGCCGGAGAACTAACTCTGACATCACCGTCAATCAACCAAAATACCCAACCTCACCGCCGGAGAAATAAATCTGACGTCGTCGTCGGACAAACGAAATACCCTGCATCACCGCTGGAGAACTAAATCTGACATCACCGTCGGAAAATCAAAATACCCCGCATCACCGCTGGAGAACTAAATCTGACGTCGTCGTCGGACAATCGAAATACCCCGCATCACCGCTGGAGAACTAAATCTGACATCACCGTCGGAAAATCAAAATACCCCGCATCACCGCTGGAGAACTAAATCTGACATCACCGTCGGACAATCAAAATACCCCGCATCACCGCTGGAGAACTAAATCTGACATCACCGTCGGACAATCGAAATACCCCGCATCACCGCTGGAGAATTAAATCTGACATCACCGTCGGACAATCAAAATACCCAACATCACCGCTGGAGAACTAAATCTGACATCACCGTCAGACAATCAAAATACCCAACATCACCGCTGGAGAACTAAATCTGACATCACCATCGGACAATCAAAACACCCCGCATCACCGCTGGAGAACTAAATCTGACATCACCGTCGGACAATCAAAATACCCCG
The DNA here is from genome assembly GCA_963859935.3 of Lathyrus sativus. Taxonomy (NCBI): domain Eukaryota; kingdom Viridiplantae; phylum Streptophyta; class Magnoliopsida; order Fabales; family Fabaceae; genus Lathyrus; species Lathyrus sativus. The sequence goes on from OZ012738.1 coordinate 267,380,888, forward strand.
CATCACCGCTGGAGAACTAAATCTGACATCACCGTCGGACAATCAAAATACCCCGCATCACCGCTGGAGAACTAAATCTGACATCACCGTCGGACAATCAAAATACCCCGCATCACCGCTGGAGAACTAAATCTGACATCACCGTCGGACAATCAAAATACCCCGCATCACCGCTGGAGAATTAAATCTGACATCACCGTCAGACAATCAAAATACCCAACATCACCGCTGGAGAACTAAATCTAACATCACCGTCGGACAATCAAAATACCCCGCATCACCGCTGGAGAAACATCTTCGACTTCAGTCAGAAGAAATATCATTCACTTGATCGCAATCAATCATCACCTCAGGATAACTGACTTGGTCTTCAGACCCACACGAATCACTCTGTTATATCTACAAGCTCTGGAACCTTGTCTTCAGCCACCCGTTGATCCATCAACACGGAAATCTGAACTCTTAGGAACCTTCTGATATCGCCTTCAGGCGCTTACGAAATCCATCTTCAGATTAGACATCATTGTTGGAGCAGACATATCATGCTGCTCAGGACTTCAAGAATCATCTTGAACAAACAGATCCGTCGGGCATCTTCAAGAATCGTCCTGAACTGATAACCTTTCTGGAGCAAACATTCTGTTGGGTATTCCAGGAATCTTCCTGGGCAACTCTTGCTGGGGACGCTATTGGGGAGCTCAAGTATCACCCTAGGCAAACAACTCGGGAAGCCGTACTGAGGTCTTAAGAATCGTCTTAAGCAAATGGCCCTGCTGAGGGATTCGATAATCATCTCGAACTGAAGACTTCGCTGGGGATCTCAAAAAATCATCTTGAGCGAGCGACCGTGGGGATTACACCGGGGTCTTTAAGAATCATCTCAAAAGCGACCTTGCTGGGGAGAATATCAAGAATCGTCCTGAGCAACCGGTCTTTTGGTGGTACACCTGTACAACAAGGATGATGATGACCTAGATCATGCTTATGATGCGTATGCTTTTGCGCTATGCCCCACACGGTGGGAATGATATGCGTTTATGCTACATGTCGTGCAATCATGCGCAATGCTATGCAGCGTTAAATGCTATGCAGTCATGCACAATGATGCGATCCCGTCAGCAAAATAAATGCCGAAGGGGGAAATCCTCCTGTCAAGGAGAAAGAACCACTCAGGTAGAGGAATCATCCTGCTGAGGAGAACGTGAACACGCCAATATCAATCGGACTCTGTCTGGGGAATTGATCTTCCGCGAACTGCTGCAGGGGAACAACTTCAGCTGACTGCTGCAGGGGACGAAGCTCTACGAGAACTTGGATCTGCTGATATCAATCGCGAGAATGAACTGCGCGGCCGTCTCGGCTACTCTTCTGGGGATGACCACTCTGTGGGGAACCAACTTCAGCTGCTCCACACTCCACTGGGGAAAAATCAATCATGATCTGATCAACTTCCAAGGATTCGGATCTCTTGGACATCTGCAAACTCGGCTGAGGAAGGAGAAATCATTCTGCTTCGATGGAGAGAGTGCGATTCTGGGGAAACACAGCACTAGCTGCCCCACGCTCTGCTGGGGAAAATCGACCATGATCTGATCAACTTCCAAGGATTCTGCTTTTCTGCGGACTCAGCCGGGGAGGGAAATCATTCTACTTCACTGGAGAGTGCGACCCTGGTGCGGAATTTCAATTTCGCCGGGGAGGAAAGGATCATCTGCCTTCGGGGGAGAGTACAACTCTGCACGGGAATACAACATCAGCCGTTCCAATACTCTATTGGGGAAGAGGGAATCATCCAACTTCAGGAGAGAGCATGACTCTGGTGGGGAATCTCAGTTTCGCTGGAGACTTCAGTCTGGCACCATTAGTTACTGCATCCTTCGGCTAACGAACAGCCTCCTGCGAAACCTGCACTTGTGACCCGGTGCTGGGGGAGACACCTGCTTCGGCGACTTTACTGGGGAAAACACGAGCTTCGGCATCCGAACACTTCTCTGAAATCTGCACTTGTGACCCGGTGCTGGGGACATGAGCTTCAGCCCTCGACTCAGCTGATGAGGTGACGTTCCGTCAGGATGTGTCTGCTTGGGGACGAGAATCATCTCTGCGTGGGGAGACATATCAATGCTCACTATCTTGCGTTCAGATTCTGCGGAGGAGAGACTACTGAACTCTGCTGGGGAAGGAGGACTCATCCTGCTTCGGGGATACGCACGACACATCTTCTGGCAAGTGCTACACCTGCAACAACACAAACAAACAGACAGGATACCCTCCTCAAAGGGGCCTATCCAGGTTATTATCTCGTGACAATATTCAGTTAATTAATTGTTTCAACAATCAATGGGCCTAGGCCCGCAAGTTTATGTATGCGCATTTTATCAAAAAAAACATCGGCGTCTTCATTCGCAAACAAAACAGATAAATGCTAAACAGGCAAGCGGAATTGCTGAATAATGTGCATTTTATTGATGATGAACCCCTGAATGGGCAAAAATGTTTTACAATAGAGGCAAGCTCCTGGAATGAGGCAGCCGCGAAAAAAGAAAACATAAATATGCACCAGTATATACAAATGTCGGCAATCGAGGCGTAGACGAACACCATGAGTTGATCCCTCTAAGACCCACTCGACTTCGATACTTCTTCGATGCTTCAGCTTCGGAAGAGATTGATTCAGATAAACGGCCCTCAGGTCTTCCGAACCACTAAACAATGAAAGTCCGTACGCGGAACGCAGTCATTTGCTTATTCATATCCCTAACTTTTGCGTGAACCGCCCTTTACGGGTTCTCAGTTCACCGGGATACCCTTTTTTGCCGAAGCCGCCCAGTGTAGGTTTTCGACTTCGCGGGTGTACATCTTTTCAATATATCCCTAATTTTTGCCCGACTCTTTTATTCTGTTTTTGGTCCGCCGGGATGCCCCTTTTTTGCCTGGACTCTTTCTTTTTTGTCCAGCGGGTCTCTTTCAAGAAAAGTATTTTTTAACTGCGTCCGCGTTCACCGGGGATGCAAAATCTTCACCATCCATCGTGGATAACAACAAAGCTCCTCCTGAGAAGACCTTGCTGACGACATACGGCCCTTCGTAATTCGGAGTCCACTTGCCCCGGTGATCGGAGTGTGGCGGAAGAATCTTCTTCAGGACGAGATCACCCGTCTGAAAGCTTCTAGGACGCACCTTCTTATCATAAGCTTTCTTCATTTGGCTTTGGTACAGGCGACCAAATGCAATCGATGCTAACCTCTTCTCGTCCATCAGGCTGAGTTGGTTCAAACGATTCGTAATCCATTCTGCCTCGTCGAGCTTTACATCAACCAAAACTCGCAAAGAGGGAATCTCCACTTCTAACGGTAGGACAGCCTCCATACCGTACACCAAGGAGAAAGGAGTTGCCCCGGTCGACGTACGCACCGTCGTACGATAACCGTGCAAGGCAAACGGCAGCATCTCGTGCCAATCTTTGTACGTCACAACCATCTTCTGAACAATCTTCTTGATGTTCTTGTTGGCTGCTTCAACAGCGCCATTCATCTTCGGCCGGTAAGGAGATGAGTTGTGGTGTTCAATCTTGAAGCTCTGGCACAGCTCCTTCATCATCTTGTTATTCAAATTCGAACCATTATCAGTAATGATCCGCTCGGGAATTCCATAGCGACAGATGATGTCCCTCTTTATGAATTTAGCTACCACCTGCTTGGTCACATTAGCGTACGAGGCTGCCTCCACCCATTTGGTGAAGTAGTCGATAGCTACCAGAATAAAACGATGACCATTGGATGCAGTGGGCTCGATCTTGCCTATCATGTCGATGCCCCACATGGAGAACGGCCAAGGGGAGGACATGACATTTAATGGGCACGGCGGCACATGAACTTTATCAGCATAAATCTGGCATTTGTGACATTTCTTCGCAAATCTGAAGCAATCCGACTCCATAGTCAACCAGTAATATCCTGCTCTCAGGATCTTTCTCGTCATGGCGTGCCCGCCAGCGTGCGTACCAAATGTGCCCTCATGGACTTCTTCCATGAGCATACTTGCTTCTTTCTCATCTACACATCTGAGTAGCACGAGATCGTGGTTTCTCTTATACAGCACTCCATCAGGATTGAGATAAAAGTTTCCAGATAGCCTCCTTAGAGTCTTCTTATCCTGGGTTGACGCACCCGCAGGATACTCCTTAGTCATAAGGAAGGTCTGGATGTCGTGGAACCATGGTTTGTCGTCAGTGGCATCCTCGATTGCAAAGACAAATGCTGGTCTATCAAGACGCGAAAACACAATTCTTGGAGCCTCATTCCAATAATTGACTTTATACATTGAAGCCAGCGTGGCTAAAGCATCAGCCATTTGATTTTCAGCCCGGGGTACATGATGAAGCTCTACTCGGTCTAAGAACGGAAGCAGCCTCCTGGCATAATTCATGTACGGCACTAGATTCGCTTGACGAGTTTCCCACTCCCCTTTGATCTGATTGATTACAAGCGCTGAGTCACCATATATGTCTAGATTCTTGATTCTCAAATCAATTGCCTCTTCTAGACCCATAATACACGCCTCATACTCTGCTTCGTTGTTGGTAACTGGAAACGTTAGTCTCGCAGTAAAAGGGATGTGGGATCCGTGAGGAGTCGTGATGATGGCCCCGATACCACTTCCATAGGAATTAACCGCTCCGTCGAATATCAACTTCCACTGAGACTTCCTATCTGGCCCCTCATCGGGCAATGGCTCATCGCAGTCCTTCGCTTTGAGAAACATAATGTCCTCGTCAGGGAATTCGAACTTCATCGGCTGGTAGTCTTCGATTGGCTGTTCGGCAAGGTAATCAGACAATACGCTTCCCTTAATGGCTTTCTGGGAGACGTACTGGATATCATATTCGGTTAACACCATTTGCCACCTGGCAATCCTGCCCGAAAGAGCCTGCTTCTCGAAGACGTACTTGATCGGATCCATCTTCGAAATTAGCATAGTGGTGTGGTTGAGCATATACTGTCGTAGACGTTTGGCAGCCCAAGCTAATGCACAACACGTCTTCTCCAGCATCGAGTATCGAGATTCACACTCAGTGAACTTTTTACTCAAATAATAAATGGCATGCTCTTTTCTGCCCGTCTCGTCGTGCTGACCGAGAACACACCCCAAACTATTCTCCAGAACCGTCAGGTACATGATTAATGGCCGTCCAGCCACCGGGGGTATCAAGATTGGAGGTTCTTGAAGATACTGCTTTATTTTATCGAATGCCTTCTGGCAATCCTCATTCCAAGTAATCGCCTGATTTTTCTTTAACAGCTTGAACATCGGTTCACAAGTGGCCGTGAGCTGAGAGATAAATCTTGCAATGTAGTTTATTCGGCCCAGGAAACCACGAACTTCTTTTTCTGTTTTCGGCGCTGGCATTTCTTGGATAGCTTTTATCTTTGCAGGATCAACTTCAATACCCCGTTCACTAACGATAAACCCCAATAACTTTCCGGACCGCACTCCGAAAGTGCACTTGTTAGGATTCAGCCTCAGCCTGAACTTCCTAAGCCTTTCAAATAGCTTCAACAAATTGACCAGATGCTCTTCCTCTATTTGGGACTTTGCAATCATGTCATCAACATAGACCTCGATCTCATGATGAATCATATCATGAAACAAAGTTACCATTGCTCGCTGGTAAGTGGCCCCTGCGTTCTTCAGACCGAAGGGCATTACCTTGTAGCAGAACGTTCCCAGGGGGTAATAAACGTCGTTTTCTCCATGTCCTCCGGCACCATTTTAATCTGATTGTAACCGGAGAAGCCATCCATGAACGAAAACACGGAAAACTGGGCTGTATTGTCGACCAACACATCAATATGAGGCAACGGGAAATCATCCTTAGGGCTCGCCCTATTCAAATCCCGATAATCGACGCACATGCGTACCTTACCGTCCTTCTTCGGTACAGGCACTATGTTGGCGACCCACGGGGGGTAAGTGGTAACGGCTAGAAATCCTGCGTCCAACTGCTTCTGGACTTCTTCCTTGATTTTTACAGCCATGTCTGGTCTTGTCCTCCTAAGCTTCTGCTTGACTGGAGGGCAATCTTCTCGCAACGGCAAGCGATGAACCACGATATCAGTGTCGAGTCCGGGCATATCTTCATATGACCAAGCAAAGACGTCACTATACTCTCGAAGCATCTCAACCAGTCTATGCTTGACATCATTCTGCAGCGCAGCCCCTACTCTGACATTCCTGATAAGCTCCTCAGAACCCAGATTTATGATCTCAATATCCTCCTCGTGGGGCAGAATAACCTTCTCCTCTTGTCTCAACAAGCGGGCCAACTCTTCCGGAAGGTCTTCGTCTTCATCAATCTCATCCTCGGCTTGATAGATCTGGCAATCAAAGTCGTAGTGAGCCGTAGAGGGTCCAGAGTCGATGTCGTCTGTTACGTGGATCCTGCAATAACAAGGGTTAAGTTTAAAGCAAGAATATGCAGGTTAGCACGAACCTTGTTGCCATTTTGCTGTTTTTTCGAAATAAACGTAAAACAGGAATAACAGAGAACACAATATTTGATTACGAAGAAAACGCCTTTTATTTATTAACAAAATGCATGCACATAATCCAACAAGGCCCTGACAGTAAAACCACTATGCCCCGGGCAGGACATAGGGTTGTACAAAGATTGTAAAAAGCAAATCATTACTCTTCACTTGTCAGCTTGATAATCTCCTTGATGGTCCAGTTGTGGAGGCGCTCGCCCGGCTTGCTCGGTTGAATCCAGGCGTCAAGATCGCAATCACTGTCCCCGCTGTCTTCTGACGCAGCGTTGATACTCTCGAAAATTACTCCCCCCTTGGTGAACAGGATCGGCCCTTTCCCACGAGACGAGCTGCCAGAAGAAGATGAAGCTTCAGCTCCAGGAGAATACCCCAATCCAAACTTATCCTGTTTGATTGGTATATCCAAGACATGCCCCCAGCCTGAGGTGGAACCGGCTTCGACAACGGCCCGTGCTTCCTTAAACGAGGAGAGATTCATCTCCTGCTTCTCTGCGACGACAGGAGCTACCTCCTTTACCCCGACGGTTTCAAATGCTTGGCAAAGAGTCTCATGGATCTCACCATCCATTTCGACGTATTTAAAGGACGACAGGTGGCTCACCATGATGTCCTCTTCACCACAGACTGTCACTATGCTGCCCCCGACAGCATATTTAAGCTTCTGATGCAGCGTGGACGTCACGGCACCAGCAGAATGGATCCACGGTCGACCTAAGAGGCAACTATAGGCGGGCATGATATCCATGATATAGAAAATCGTATTGAACGTCTCTGGACCAACTTGAATTGGCAGGGTCAACTCTCCGAAGACGTGGCGCTTGGTTCCGTCAAAGGCTTTCACGACCAGATCACTGGGCGTGCATAGCAGTCCACGGGTGTCCAACTTCATCAGTGCCTTCTTCGGAAGCACATTAAGCGAGGAACCCGTATCCACCAGGACATGTGACATAATCGTGCCTCTGCACTCTATTGAGACGTGCAAGGCGTTGTTGTGATCTCTTCCCTTAGGAGTCAGCTCTAGATCTGTAAATCCCAGCCCATTACCAGCATTAACGTGGGCCACCACCTCCTCGAGTTGATTTACTGATATCTCCTGCGGCACGTATGCAGCATTCAACACCTTTAGTAACGCGTTGCGGTGCGCTTCAGAACACAGCAACAAGTTAAGAATCGAGATCTTTGACGGAGTCTGATGAAGATGATCTACAATTTTGTAGTCACTCTTCTTGATTAGTCGCATGAACTCTTCAGCATCTTTAACCAGCAAGTCTTTTTCTGCCCCTGTAGGGACCTCTTCGACAGCTTTACCTTTACCCTTATCCACAGCGTCAGCCCGGACCACTTTCTCTGTTGCAACTTCTGCTGGCCATAATCGATTACAATAAACTTTGGCGCCATAATGCCATGGAACGGAATTGGTACTCTCGAATGGGATTGGTCCGGCCCTGGTGATGGTGATAGAAGGCGGACGGGGCGCAGAAATAGTAATAGGGTGACGAGGAATAGTAATGGTAGCAACTTCGTCTGCCTGCTTCAGCACGACTTCCCCTGATGTACTCTCAACGCTCTGGCTGAATTGCAAAATACCCTCGGACATCAGACTTTGGATACCTTCGATCAGCTGCTCACACCCATCAGGAAGTGTAGCACATGCCATACATAATTCTCCACATCCAGGAAAGAAGCCCTTCTTCAGCAACTTAGCCTTGACAAAACTCAACGGCGTCTTCAAATCTTTGACATCAGTCAGCAAGTCTGAACTCTCCTCAGTGATAACAGCATTTACTCCACCCCCCTTATGATGAGGCATTGGATTCTTGGTGACGTTGGGCACGTTGTCAGAAAAGTTGATAACCTTGGCGTCCACCAAGTCTTGGACTTTGTGCTTAAAAGCTTTACAATTCTCAATCGTATGGCCTGGTGCCCCAGTATGGAACTCACAAGTAGCATTGGCATCATACCCCGGTGGTGGTGCCCCTGTTAAGGGAGCCATTGTCCTCTTGTGAACCAATTGGAGCTGAAGCAACGTTTGCAAAAGCTGTGCATACGACATAGGTGGAGTTTCAAGATGACGGCTTGCCAGGGGAGCCCGATTCTGATATCTTGTATACCCCTGATTATTCTGCTGCTGAGGCTGCTGCTGCGGCTGCGGTGGAGCAGCTGGAATGTTTATGCTAGCAATCTGAGGCTGAGGGCCCTTGCCCTTTCTCCTAGCATTAGTGACAGCACTGGCATCTCCCTCTCGACGTTTGCCAGTATAGTGTTTCTTGCTACCTCCTCCAGCTGAGGATGATTCGCCCTGAATTTTTCCGATCTTTATACCGTTCTCAACATGCTCGCCCAGAGTGATGAGAGCCGAGAATGTTCCCGACATGCCACTGACCAGCTTTTCATAATAGATTTCAGGAAGGGTAGCCACGAACATTTGCACTAGCTCACGCTCAACCATCGGCGGTTGAACCCGAGCAGCCAATTCACGCCACCGCTGGGCGTACTCTTTGAAGCTTTCATTGTTCCGCTGTGAGAGATTCTGAAGCTGAACTCGGTTGGGAGCCAAGTCGCTATTATATTGATAGTGGAGAACAAACGCTTCTGCAAGATCTTTCCAGGTGCGCACAGTAGCGGGCTCCAAACCCATATACCATTCGAGCGATGGACCAGAAAGACTATCCTGAAAGAAGTGCATCAGCAACTTCTCATCGTCAGAATTGGCGGACATCTTTCTATAATAAGATCGGAGGTGGACCCGGGGACAAGTAGTACCCTTATACTTCTCAAAGGTAGGCACCTTGAACTTGTGAGGTACTTTAAAGTCAGCAATCAACCCGAGTTTGGACATGTCAATGCCCAATGTGTTCTGATTTTCTATGTCTCTCATCTTGTCTTCCAGCGCCTTGAACCTGAGTCGAGCTTCAGCAGTCAACTCTGCCTCTACACCTCTCTGAGAGAATATGTCATCCTGATGGTCCTCCAGCCACGGTTGAGGCACCACCAGATTTCCTGCACCAGCATTGCCGTTGACCGGCCCTATGTTAACATTGGCTCCCAAACTACCATTGCCGGCGCCTGCCGCATTGAGTCCGAGATTAGTCATAAGATTGTCGTTAGCACTGCCGTTGCCCCCGGCAGCAGGAACAACGTTCTGTGGAGTATCCCCTGGGGGAGGAGTGGGCACGGCCCCGCCGTGAAGTATTCCATTACTGTCAACCCTGGAGATGAGAGGTTGAACCAAAGTACGAAGCTGGTCTTGCCCATTCGCAACTACTTGCATCAGCTCCATAAAACGATCCATTCGTTCATGAAGCTCCTGAACATCTGACTGTACCTGGTCCATTATCCTTGTCTGATTGGCGCGAGTTGAGTAGCGGTGGATGAGTCTTTGATCAATCCTGGAGATCGAAAGCAGCTCGGAACCTGAGTACCTGAAAAACCTGTCAACATTAAAGGTTAGGAAAAGCAACAGAATGTATGTCATGCAACAATGCTTTATGCAGATGCATGCGTGTGTCTGTGTGCTTGAGAGATTTCCCCCCGATCCTGACACCTGCTGACAATAATAAGGAGAGGAATCTGGGCCCAACCATGGAAACAGTAATCTCACATATAGTATCAGCAATAGTCAGATTCGACACATCAAGGACCGAGAACTCGTACGCACCAGTCTTCCTGAGAAAGGCTGCAGTAACACAATAAGAGGCGAGAGATCCTGGATCGGGGAAACGGTACCTGTCACGGACACACGCCAATGGAATGCGAATGATTATGCAAGCTAATGCAAAATGCAGGCATGCAACAATATCCAGGTGGCTGCTGTGGAGATTCGGTATCAACAGTCACTGATGAGAAGGAAACCCCGGTGTAAAACCACTGATCTGATCTGCTGAAAATAACCATCTGATAGGATCGAGATCCCAATTCTGCTCTGTCAAGAGTAAGTGCCTGATAATAAGGACCCGGGATGTATGATCAGAAAATGTCCGCTGATGAAGTCTTCAGACCCCAAATCAAAAATCTGCCCCATCCAGAACAAACCTCTGGTGACAATACTCTGATCGAAACCTGCTTTACCAGGAACAGACATACACCCGATGATAAAATCCTTTAATCACAACTCGCTCTGTCAAGAACGGTCAAATCTGCCATTGAGAACCCTGACATCAACATAACTGATTCACTGTCAAGAAAACCAGGTGGTCTAGAGGTCAAAGTTTCCTGCAATATCCCAACCCCACTCACAGGTATGGACCTAATCCACGGACAAAGGTACGGCATCCTATGCGGTCATCAGCCTCACAAACTTTCATGAGTGACGATACGATTCCCAGAAGGAGTGGTATCATCAAGTCATGAAGAGGCCTCTCTTAGCTGACTTCCAAATGATCGGTCCCCAGAGTCGACAATCCTCACGTCTGGACTCCCCTCAGATCCTCAGGACCGGAAAGGAACACCTCTGCAAGAATCTCGTCTGAGCGCAGATTTTCGTAGGGAACTGTGCCTGCTCAGCAGACAGGTTCGTCTACTACTTCTCCGCAACTATATCTAGGTGTGTACTCAAGCCCAGGTCCGGCTTTTCACTCACAGTAACATCCCTCTCCCACAGCAGCACAGATAATCATATCAAACTGAAAATAAAATGCGGGAAATAAAATGCGGGAAGTGAAAATGCGATAAATAAACGCAACCTAACAAGCAAACACACAAACGATAGGATTGACTCTCATAGGGAACCAGAACCAGAGATTCTGGGTTCAATTCCCCAGCAGAGTCGCCAGAGTCGCCAGCAATAGTGGTTGTCCCATCATCCTTTTGGTGGTAGTGGTCGGTGTGAGTTTCGCTCCGTCATCCTTTTGGAGGGGGTTCTGTCATCGTAATTGATGTCAGATTGTGCGATAGTGTTTGCCCTATTATCCTTTTGGTGGTAATGGCCATTGTGATTTTCGCCCCGTCATCCTTTTGGTGGTAATGGCCGGTGTGATTTTTGCTACGTCATCTTTTTGGTGGGGGGTCTGTCATCGTAATTGATGTCAGATTGTGCGATAGTGTTTGTCCTATCATCTTTTTGGTGGTAGTGGGCGGTGTGAGTTTCGCTCTATCATCCTTTTGGTGGTGGTCTGTCATCTAATTGATGTCAGGTTGTGCGATACTGTTTATCCTATCATCCTTTTGGTGGTAACGTCCGGTGTGAGTTTCGCTCCGTCATCCTTTTGGTGGCGGTTTTGTCATCGTAATTGATGTCAGATTGTGCAATAGTGGTTATCCCATCATCCTTTTGGTGGTATTGGTCGGTGTGACTTTCGCTCCGTCATCCTTTTGGAGGGGGGTCTGTCATCGTAATTGATATCAGATTGTGCGATAGTGTTTGTCCTATCATTCTTTTGGTGGTAATGGCCATTGTGATTTTTGCCCCGTCATCCTTTTGGTGGTAATGGCCGGTGTGATTTTTGCTACGTCATCTTTTTGGTGAGGGGTCTGTCATCGTAATTGATGTCAGATTGTGCGATAGTGTTTGTCCTATCATCTTTTTGGTGGTAGTGGGCGGTGTGAGTTTCGCTCTATCATCCTTTTGGTGGTGGTCTGTCATCTAATTCATGTCAGGTTTTGCGATAGTGTTTGGCCTATCATCCTTTTGGTGGTTGTGGCCGGTGTGAGTTTCGCTCCATCATCCTTTTGGTGCGGGGTCTTTCATCTAATTTATGTCAGATTATGCGATAGTGTTTGGCCTATCATCCTTTTCGTGGTAGTGGCCGGTGTGAGTTTTGCTCCATCATCCTTTTGGTGGGGGGTTTGTCATCGTAATTAATGTCAAATTGTGCGATACTGTTTATCCTATTATCCTTTTGGTGGTTATGGCTGGTGTGAGTTTCGCTCTGTCATCCTTTTAGTGGAGGTTTTGTCATCGTAACTGATGTCAGATTGTGCGATAGTGTTTGTCCTGTCATCCTTTTGGTGGTAGTGGTTGGTGTGACTTTCGCTCCGTCATCATTTTGGGCGTGGGTCTTTCATCGTAATTGATGACAGATTGTGCGATAGTGTTTATCCTATTATCCTTTAGGTGGTAGTAGCCGGTGTGAGTTTCGCTCCGCCATCCTTTTAATGGGTGGTCTGTCATCGTAATTGATGTCAGATTGTGCGATAGTGTTTGTCCTATCATCCTTTTCGTGGTAGTGGCTGGTGTGAGTTTCGCTCCCTCATCCTTTCGATTCGGGGTCTGTCATCGTAATGGATGTCAGATTGTGCGATAGTGTTTATCCTATCATCCTTTTGGTGGTAGTGGCCGGTGTGAATTTCGCTCCGCCATCCTTTTGGTGGGGGTTCTGTCATCGTAATTGATGTCAGATGTGCGATAGTGTTTTACTTATCATCCTTTTGGTGGTAGTGGCCGTTTTGAAATTTGCTACTTCATCCTATTGGTGGGGGTTTGTCATCGTAATTGATGTTAGATTGTGTGACACTGTTTGTCCTATCATCCTTTTGGTGGTAGTAGCCGGTGTTAGTTTCGCTCCGTAATTCATTTGGTGGAGGGTCTATCATCGTAATTGATGTCAGATTGTGCGATAGTGTTTGTCCTATCATCATTTATGTAGTAGTGGTCGGTGTGAGTTTTGCTTCGTCATCCTTTTTGTGGGGCCTATCATCTAATTGATGTCAGATTGTGTGATAGTGTTTATCCTATCATCCTTTTGGTGGTAGTGATCGGTAAGAGTTTCACTCCTTCATCCTTTTGGTCGGGGTTCTACCATCTAATTGGTGTCAGATTGTGCGATAGTGTTTATCCTATCATCCTTTGCATGGTAGTGGCCGGTGTGACTTTTGCTCCGTCATCCTTTTGGTGGGGGGTCTGTCATCTAATTCATTGCAGATTGTGCAATAGTGTTTGTCCTATCATCCTTTTGGTGGTAGTGGCCGGTGTGAGTTTCCCTCCATTATCCTTTTGGTGGGGGTCTGTCATCTAATTGATGTCAGATTGTGCGATAGTGTTTGGCCTATCATCCTTTTGGTGGTTGTGGCCGGTGTTAGTGTCGCCCCATCATCTATTTGGTGGGGGGTCTTTCATCTAATTGATGTCAGATTATGCGATAGTGTTTGTCCTATCATCCTTTTGGTGGTAGTGGCCGGTGTGAGTTTCGCTCTGTCATCCTTTTAGTGGGGGTCTGTCATTGTAATTAATGTCAAATTGTGCAATAATGTTTATTCTATCATCCTTTTGGTAGTAATGTCCGGTGTGAGTTTCGCTCCGTCATCCTTTTGGTGGCGGTTCTGTCATCGTAATTGATGTCAGATTGTGCAATAGTGGTTGTTCCATCATCCTTTTGGTGGTATTGGTCGGTGTGAGTTTCGCTCCGTCATCCTTTTGGAGGGGGGTCTGTCATACTAATTGATATCAGATTGTGCGATAGTGTTTGTCCTATCATCCTTTTGGTGGTAATGGCCGGTGTGATTTTTGCTCCGTCATCCTTTTGGTGGTAATGACCGGTGTGATTTTCGCTACGTCATCCATTTGGTGGGGGGTCTGTCATCGTAATTGATGTCAGATTGTGCGATAGTGTTTGTCCAATCATCCTTTTGGTTGTAGTGGGCGGTCTGAGTTTCGCTCCATCATCCTTTTGGTGGTGGTCTGTCATCTAATTGATGTCAGATTGTGCAATAGTGTTTGGCCTATCATCCTTTTGGTGGTTGTGGCCGGTGTGAGTTTCGCTCCGCCATCCTTTTAATGGGTGGTCTGTCATCGTAATTGATGTCAGATTGTGCGATAGTGTTTGGCCTATCATCCTTTTCGTGGTAGTGGCCGGTGTGAGTTTCGCTCCATCATCCTTTTGGTGTGGGGTCTATCATCGTAATTAATGTCAATTTGTGCGATACTGTTTATCCTAGCATCCTTTTGGTGGTTTTGGCCGGTGTGAGTTTCGCTCCGTCATCCTTTTAGTGCAGGTTATGTCATCGTAATTGATGTCATATTGTGCGATAGTGTTTGTCCTATCATCCTTTTGATGGTAGTGGCCGGCGTGAGTTACGCTCCGCCATCCTTTTGGTGGATGGTCTGTCATCGTAATTGATGTCAGATTGTGCAATAGTGTTTGTACTATCATCCTTTTCGTGGTAGTGGCTGGTGTGAGTTTCGCTCCCTCATCCTTTTGGTTGGGGGTCTGTCATCGTAATTAATGTCAGATTGTGCGATAGTGTTTATCCCATCATCCTTTTGGTGGTAGTGGCCGGTGTGAATTTCGCTCCGTAATTCATTTGGTGGGGGGTCTATCATCGTAACTGATGTCAGATTGTGCGATAGTGTCTGTCCTATCATCATTTTGGTAGTAGTGGTCGGTGTGAGTTTTGCTTCGTCATCCTTTTTGTGGGGGGTCTATCATCTAATTGATGTCAGATTGTGTCATAGTGTTTATCCTATCATGCTTTTGGTGGTAGTGATCGGTGTGAGTTTCACTCCTTCATCCTTTTGGTGGGAGTTCTGCCATCTAATTGGTGTCAGATTGTGCGATAGTGTTTATCCTATCATCCTTTGGATGGTAGTGGTTGGTGTGACTTTCGCTCCGTCATCCTTTTGGGCGGGGGTCTTTCATCGTAATTGATGACAGATTGTGCGATAGTGTTTATCCTATTATCCTTTTGGTGGTAGTGGCCGGTGTGAGTTTAGCTCCGCCATCCTTTTAGTGGGTGGTCTGTCATCGTAATTGATGTCAGATTGTGCGATAGTGTTTGTCCTATCATCCTTTTCGTGGTAGTGGCAGGTGTGAGTTTCGCTCCCTCATCCTTTCGGTTGGGCGTCTGTCATCGTAATTGATGTCAGATTGTGCGATAGTGTTTATCCTATCATCCTTTTGGTGGTACTAGCCGGTGTGAATTTCACTCCGCCATCCTTTTAGTGGGGGGTCTGTCATCGTAATTGATGTCAGATGTGCGATAGTGTTTTACTTATTATCCTTTTGGTTGTAGTGGCCGTTTTGAGTTTTGCTACTTCATCCTATTGGTGGGGGTCTGTCATCGTAATTAATGTTAGATTGTGCGATACTGTTTGTCCTATCATCCTTTTGGTGGTAGTAGCCGGTGTTAGTTTCGCTCCGTAATTCATTTGGTGGAGGGTCTATCATCGTAATTGATGTAAGATTGTGCGATAGTGTCTGTCCTATCATCATTTATGTAGTAGTGGTCGGTGTGAGTTTTGCTTCGTCATCCTTTTTGTGGGGGGTCTATCATCTAATTGATGTCAGATTGTGTGATAGTGTTTATCCTATCATCCTTTTGGTGGTAGTGATCGGTGTGAGTTTCACTCCTTCATCCTTTTGGTGGGGGTTCTACCATCTAATTGGTGTCAGATTGTGCGATAGTGTTTGTCCTATCATCCTTTTCGTGGTAGTGGCTGGTGTGAGTTTCGCTCCCTCATCCTTTCGACTCGGGGTCTGTCATCGTAATGGATGTCAGATTGTGCGATAGTGTTTATCCTATCATCCTTTTGGTGGTAGTGGCCGGTGTGAATTTTGCTCCGCCATCCTTTTGGTGGGGGGTCTGTCATCGTAATTGATGTCAGATGTGCGATAGTGTTTTACTTATCATCCTTTTGGTGGTAGTGGCCGTTTTGAAATTTTCTACTTCATCCTTTTGGTGGGGGTCTGTCATCGTAATTGATGTTAGATTGTGTGATACTGTTTGTCCTATCATCCTTTTGGTGGTAGTAGCCGGTGTTAGTTTCGCTCCGTAATTCATTTGGTGGAGGGTCTATCATCGTAATTGATGTCAGATTGTGCGATAGTGTTTGTCCTATCATCATTTATGTAGTAGTGGTCGGTGTGAGTTTTGCTTCGTCATCCTTTTTGTGGGGGTCTATCATCTAATTGATGTCAGATTGTGTGATAGTGTTTATCCTATCATCCTTTTGGTGGTAGTGATCGGTAAGAGTTTCAGTCCTTCATCCTTTTGGTCGGGGTTCTACCATCTAATTGGTGTCAGATTGTGCGATAGTGTTTATCCTATCATCCTTTGCATGGTAGTGGCCGGTGTGACTTTTGCTCCGTCATCCTTTTGGTGGGGGGTCTGTCATCTAATTCATTGCAGATTGTGCAATAGTGTTTGTCCTATCATCCTTTTGGTGGTAGTGGCCGGTGTGAGTTTCCCTCCATTATCCTTTTGGTGGGGGTCTGTCATCTAATTGATGTCAGATTGTGCGATAGTGTTTGGCCTATCATCCTTTTGGTGGTTGTGGCCGGTGTTAGTGTCGCCCCATCATCTATTTGGTGGGGGGTCTTTCATCTAATTGATGTCAGATTATGCGATAGTGTTTGTCCTATCATCCTTTTGGTGGTAGTGGCCGGTGTGAGTTTCGCTCTGTCATCCTTTTGGTGGGGGTTTGTCATTGTAATTAATGTCAAATTGTGCAATAATGTTTATCCTATCATCCTTTTGGTGGTAACGTCCGGTGTGAGTTTCGCTCCGTCATCCTTTTGGTGGCGGTTCTTTCATCGTAATTGATGTCAGATTGTGCAATAGTGGTTGTCCCATCATCCTTTTGGTGGTATTGGTCGGTGTGAGTTTCGCTCCGTCATCCTTTTGGAGGGGGGTCTGTCATACTAATTGATATCAGATTGTGCGATAGTGTTTGTCCTATCATCCTTTTGGTGGTAATGGCCGGTGTGATTTTTGCTCCGTCATCCTTTTGGTGGTAATGACCGGTGTGATTTTCGCTACATCATCCATTTGGTGGGGGGTCTGTCATCGTAATTGATGTCAGATTGTGCGATAGTGTTTGTCCAATCATCCTTTTGGTTGTAGTGGGCAGTCTGAGTTTCGCTCCATCATCCTTTTGGTGGTGGTCTGTCATCTAATTGATGTCAGATTGTGCAATAGTGTTTGGCCTATCATCCTTTTGGTGGTTGTGGCCGGTGTGAGTTTCGCTCCATCATCCTTTTGGTGGGGGGTCTTTCATCTAATTTATGTCAGATTATGCGATAGTGTTTGGCCTATCATCCTTTTGGTGGTAGTGGCCGGTGTGAGTTTCGCTCCATCATCCTTTTGGTGCGGGGTCTATCATCGTAATTAATGTCAATTTGTGCGATACTGTTTATCCTAGCATCCTTTTGGTGGTTTTGGCCGGTGTGAGTTTCGCTCCGTCATCCTTTTAGTGGAGGTTATGTCATCGTAATTGATGTCATATTGTGCGATAGTGTTTGTCCTATCATCCTTTTGATGGTAGTGGCCGGTGTGAGTTACGCTCCGCCATCCTTTTGGTGGATGGTCTGTCATCGTAATTGATGTCAGATTGTGCAATAGTGTTTGTACTATCATCCTTTTCGTGGTAGTGGTCGGTGTGAGTTTCGCTCCCTCATCCTTTTGGTTGGGGGTCTGTCATCGTAATTGATGTCAGATTGTGCGATAGTGTTTATCCCATCATCCTTTTGGTGGGGGGCCTGTCATCTAATTCATTTGGTGGGGGGTCTATCATCGTAACTGATGTCAGATTGTGCGATATTGTCTGTCCTATCATCATTTTGGTAGTAGTGGTCGGTGTGAGTTTTGCTTCGTCATCCTTTTTGTGGGGGGGTCTATCATCTAATTGATGTCAGATTGTGTGATAGTGTTTATCCTATCATCCTTTTGGTGGTAGTGATCGGTGTGAGTTTCACTCCTTCATCCTTTTGGTGGGAGTTCTGCCATCTAATTGGTGTCAGATTGTGCGATATTGTTTATCCTATCATCCTTTGGGTGGTAGTGGTTGGTGTGATCTTCGCTCCGTCATCCTTTTGGGCGGGGGTCCTTCATCGTAATTGATGACAGATTGTGCGATAGTGTTTATCCTATTATCCTTTTGGTGGTAGTGGCCGGTGTGAGTTTCGCTCCGCCATCCTTTTAGTGGGTGGTCTGTCATCGTAATTGATGTCAGATTGTGCGATAGTGTTTGTCCTATCATCCTTTTCGTGGTAGTGGCATGTGTGAGTTTCGCTCCCAAATCCTTTCGGTTGGGGGTCTGTCATCGTAATTGATGTCAGATTGTGCGATAGTGTTTATCCTATCATCCTTTTGCTGGTACTAGCCGGTGTGAATTTCACTCCGCCATCCTTTTAGTGGGGGGTCTGTCATCGTAATTGATGTCAGATGTGCGATAGTGTTTTACTTATTATCCTTTTGGTTGTAGTGGCCGTTTTGAGTTTTTCTACTTCATCCTATTGGTGGGGGTCTGTCATTGTAATTGATGTTAGATTGTGCGATACTGTTTGTCCTATCATCCTTTTGGTGGTAGTAGCCGGTGTTAGTTTCGCTCCGTAATTCATTTGGTGGAGGGTCTATCATCGTAATTGATGTAAGATTGTGCGATAGTGTCTGTCCTATCATCATTTATGTAGTAGTGGTCGATGTGAGTTTTGCTTCGTCATCCTTTTTGTGGGGGGTCTATCATCTAATTGATGTCAGATTGTGTGATAGTGTTTATCCTATCATCCTTTTGGTGGTAGTGATCGGTGTGAGTTTCACTCCTTCATCCTTTTGCTGGGGGTTCTACCATCTAATTGGTGTTAGATTGTGCGATAGTGTTTATCCTATCATCCTTTGCGTGGTAGTGGCCGGTGTGACTTTTGCTCCGTCATCCTTTTGGTGGGGGGCCTGTCATCTAATTCATTGCAGATTGTGCAATAGTGTTTTTCCTATCATCCTTTTGGTGGTAGTGGCCGGTGTGAGTTTCCCTCCATCATCCTTTGGGTGGGGGTCTATCATCTAATTGATGTCAGATTGTGCGATAGTGTTTGGCCTATCATCCTTTTGGTGGTTGTGGCCGGTGTGAGTGTCGCCCCATCATCTATTTGGTGGGGGGTCTTTCATCTAATTGATGTCAGATTATGCGATAGTGTTTGTCCTATCATCCTTTTGGTGGTAGTGGCCGTTGTGAGTTTCGCTCTGTCATCCTTTTGGTGGGGGGTCTGTCATTGTAATTAATGTCAAATTGTGCGATAATGTTTATCCTATCATCCTTTTGGTGGTAATGGCCGGTGTGAGTTTTGCTCCGTCTTCCTTTTGGTGGAGGTTCTGACATCGTAATTTATGTCAGATTGTGCGTTAGTGTTTGTCCTATCATCATTTTGGTGGTAGTGGCCGGTGTGAGTTTCCCTCCGTCATCCTTTTGGGGGGGGGGGGGGGGGGGCTGTCGTCGTAATTGATGTCAGATTATGCGATAATGTTTATCCTATCATCGTTTTGGTGGTAGTGGCCGGTGTGAGTTTCCCTCCGCCATCCTTTTGGTGGGGGGTCTGTCATCGTAATTGATGTCAGATTGTGCGATAGTGTTTATCCTATCATCCTTTTGGTGGTAGTGGCCGGTGTGAATTTCGCTCCACCATCCTTTTGGTGGGGGGCTGTCATCGTAATTGATGTCAGATGTGCGATAGTGTTTTACAAATCTTGCTTTTGGTGGTAGTGGCCGGTGTGAGTTTCGCTCCTTCATCCTTTGGTGGGGGTCGATCATCGTAATTAATGACAGATTGTGCGATAGTGGTTGTCCTATGATCCTTTTGGTGGTAGTGGCCGGTGTGAGTTTCACTCCGTCGTCCTTTTCGTGGGGGGTCTGTGATCGTAATTGTTGTCAGATTGTGAGATAGTGTTTGTCCTATAATCATTTTGGTGGTAGTGGTCGGTGTGAGTTTTGCTCCGTCATCCTTTTTGTGGGAGGTCTATCATCATAATTGATGTCAGATTGTGCGATAGTGGTTGTCCCATCATCCATTTGGTGGTAGTGGCCGGTGTGAGTTTCTCTCCATCATCCTTTTGGTGGGGGTCTGTCTTCGTAATTAATGTCAAATTTTGTGATAGTGTTTATCCTGTCATCCTTTTGGTGGTAGTGGTCGGCGTGAGTTTCGCTCCGCCATCATTTTGTTGGGGGGTCTATCATTGTAATTGATGTCAGATTGTGCGATAGTATTTATCCTATCATCCTTTTGGTGGTAGTGGCTTGTGTGAGTTTCGCTCCGTCATCCTTTTGGTGGGGGGTCTGTCATCGTAATTGATGTCAGATTGTATGATAGTGTTTATCCTAGCATCCATTTGGTGGTAGTGGCCGGTGTGAGTTTCGCTCTGTCATTCTTTTGTGGGGGGTCTGTCATCATAATTGATGTCAGATTGTGCGATAATTTTTTTCCTATCATCGTTTTGGTGGTAGTGGTCGGTGTGAGTTTCGCTCCGTCATCCTTCTGGTGGGGGGTCTATCATCTTAATTGATGTCAGATTGTGCGATAGTCCTTGTCCTATCATCCTTTTGGTTGTAGTGTTCGGTGTGAGTTTCGCTCCCTAATCCTTTTGGTGGGGGGTCTGTCATCTAATTGATGTCAGATTGTGCGATAGTCTTTGTCCTATCATCAGTTTTAGTGGTAGTGGCCATTGTGAGTTTCGCTCCATCATCCTTTTAGTCAGGGATCTGTCATCTAATTGTTGTTAGATTATGTGATAGTGTTTGTCTTATTCTCCTTTTGGTGGTAGGGTCGGTGTGAGTTTCGCTCCGTCATCCTTTTAGTGGGGGGTCTGTCTTCGTAATTAATGTCAAATTGTGCGATACTGTTTTTCCTATCATCCTTTTGGTGGTAATGGCCGGTGTGAGTTTCGCTCCGTCATCCTTTTGGTGGGGTTCTGTCATTGTAATTGATGTCAGATTCTGCGATAGTATTTGTCCTATCATCCTTTTGGTGGTAGTGGTCGGTCTGAGTTTCGCTCCGTCATCCTTTTGGTGGGGGGTCTATCATCATAATTGCTGTCAGATTGTGCGATAGTGTTTGTCCTATCATCCTTTTTGTGGTAATGGCCGATGTGACTTTCGCTCCGTCATCCTTTTGGTGGGGGGTCTGTCACTGTAATTGATGTCTGATTGTGCGATAGTGTTTGTCGTATCATCCTTTTGGTGGTAGTGGTCGGTGTGAGTTTCGCTCCATCATCCTTTTGGTTGGGGTCTATCATTTAATTGATGTTATATTGTAGGATAGTGTTTGGCCTATCATCCTTTTGGTGGTTTTGGTCGGTGTGAGTTTTGCTCCATCATCCTTTTGGTAGGGGGTCTGTCATCTAATTGATGTCAGATTATGCGATAGTGTTTGTCTTATCATCCTTTTGGTGGTAGTGGCCGGTGTGAGTTTCGCTCCATCATCCTTTTGGTGGGGGGCCTGTCATCGTAATTATTGTCAAATTGTGCGATACTGTTTATCCTATCATCCTTTTGGTGGTAATGGCCGGTGTGAGTTTCGCTCCATTATCCTTTTGGTGGCGGTTCTGTCATCGTAATTGATGGCAGATTGTGCGATAGTGTTTCTCCTATCATCCTTTTGGTGGTAGTGGTCGGTGTGAGTTTTGCTCCGTCATCCTTTTGGTGGGGGGTCTGTCATCGTAATTTATGTCAGATTGTGCGATAGTATTTATCCTATCATCCTTTTGGTGGTAGTTGCCGGTGTGAGTTTCGCTCCACCATCCTTTTGGTGGGGGGTCAATCATTGTAATTCATCTCAGATTGTGCGATAGTGTTTATCCTATCATCCTTTTGGTGGTAGTGGCCGGTGTGAATTTCGCTCCGCCATCCTTTTGGTGGGGGGTCTGTCATCGTAATTGTTGTCAGATGTGGGATAGTGTTTTACCTATCATCCTTTTGGTGGTAGTGGCAGTTTTGAGTTTCACTCCTTCATCCTTTTGGTGGGGGTCTATCATCGTAATTGATGTCAGATTGTGCGATAGTGGTTGTCCTATCATCCTTTTGGTGGTAGTGGCCGGTGTAAGTTCCCCTCCGTCATCCTTTTGGTGGGGGGTCTGTCATCGTAATTGCTGTCAGATTGTGCGATAGTGTTTGTCCTATCATCATTTTGGTGGTAGTGGCCGGTGTGAGTTTCGCTACGTCATCCTTTTTGTGGGGGGTCTATCATCCTAATTGATGTCAGATTGTGCAATAGTGGTTATCCCATCATCCTTTTGGTGGTAGTGGCCGGTGTAAGTTTCGCTCCATCATCATTTTGGTGGGGGTTTGTCTTCGTAATTAATGTCAAATTGTGTGATAGTGTTTATCCTGTCATCCTTTTTGTGCTAGTGGTCGGTGTGAGTTTCGCTCCGCCATTATTTTGTTGGGGGGTCTATCATTGTAATTGATGTCAGATTGTGCGATAGTATTTATCCTATCATCCTTTTGATGGTAGTGGCTCGTGTGAGTTTCGCTCCGTCATCCTTTTGGTGGGGGGTCTGTCATCGTAATTGATGTCAGATGGTATGATAGTGTTTATCCTATCATCCATTTGGTGGTAGTGGCCGGTGTGAGTTTCGCTCAGTCATCCTTTTGTCGGGGGTCTGTCATCGTAATTGATGTCAGATTGTGCGATAGTCTTTGTCCTATCATCCTTTTGGTTGTAGTGGTCGGTGTGAGTTTCGCTCCTTAATCCTTTTGGTGGAGGGTCTGTCATCTAATTGATGTCAGATTGTGCGATAGTCTTTGTCCTATCATCAGTTTTAGTGGTAGTGGCCATTGTGAGTTTCGCTCCATCATCCTTTTAGTGGGGGATCTGTCATCTAATTGTTGTAAGAT
Organism: Lathyrus sativus; assembly: GCA_963859935.3. Classification (NCBI taxonomy): domain Eukaryota; kingdom Viridiplantae; phylum Streptophyta; class Magnoliopsida; order Fabales; family Fabaceae; genus Lathyrus; species Lathyrus sativus. The sequence continues at coordinate 267,403,970 of OZ012738.1, forward strand.
TATGTGATAGTGTTTGTCTTATTCTCCTTTTCGTGGTAGTGGCCGGTGTGAGTTTCGCTCCGTCATCCTTTTAGTGGGGGGGTCTGTCTTCGTAATTAATGTCAAATTGTGCGATACTGTTTATCCTATCATCCTTTTGGTGGTAATGGTCGGTGTGAGTTTCGCTCCGTCATCCTTTTGGTGGGGTTCTGTCATCGTAATTGATGTCAGATTCTGCGATAATATTTGTCCTATCATCCTTTTGGTGGTAGTGGTCGGTCTGAGTTTCGCTCCGTCATCCTTTTGGTGGGGGGTCTGTCATCGTAATTGATGTCAGATTGTGCGATAGTGTTTGTCCTATCATCCTTTTTGTGGTAATGGCCGATGTGACTTTCGCTCCGTCATCCTTTTGGTGCGGGGTCTGTCACTGTAATTGATGTCTGATTGTGCGATAGTGTTTGTCGTATCATCCTTTTGGTGGTAGTGGTCGGTGTGAGTTTCGCTCCATCATCCTTTTGGTGGGGGTCTATCATTTAATTGATGTCATATTGTAGGATAGTGTTTGGCCTATCATCCTTTTGGTGGTTTTGGCCGGTGTGAGTTTCGCTCCATCATCCTTTTGGTGGGGGGTCTGTCATCTGATTGATGTCAGATTATGCGATAGTGTTTGTCCTATCATCCTTTTGGTGGTAGTGGTCGGTGTGAGTTTCGCTCCATCATCCTTTTGGTGGGGGGTCTGTCATCGTAATTATTGTCAAATTGTGCGATACTGTTTATCCTATCATCCTTTTGGTGGTAATGGCCAGTGTGAGTTTCGCTCTGTCATCCTTTTGGTGGGGGGTCTGTCATCGTAATTGATGTCAGATTGTGCGATAGTATTTATCCTATCATCCTTTTGGTGGTAGTGGCCGATGTGAGTTTCGCTCCGCCATCCTTTTGGTGGGGGGTCTGTCATTATAATTGATCTTAGATTGTGCGATAGTGTTTATCCTATCATCCTTTTGGTGGTCGTGGCCGGTGTGAATTTTGCTCCGCCATCCTTTTGGTGGGAGGTCTGTCATCGTAATTGTTGTCAGATGTGCGATAGTGTTTTACCTATCATCCTTTTGGTGGTAGTGGCAGTTTTGAGTTTCACTCCTTCATCCTTTTGGTGGGGTTCTGTCATCGTAATTGATGTCAGATTCTGCGATAGTATTTGTCCTATCATCCTTTTGGTGGTAGTGGCCGGTGTAAGTTTCCCTCCGTCATCCTTTTGGTGGGGGGTCTGTCATCGTAATTGATGTCAGATTGTGCGATAGTGTTTGTCCTATCATCCTTTTTGTGGTAATGGCCGATGTGACTTTCGCTCCGTCATCCTTTTGGTGGGGGGTCTGTCACTGTAATTGATGTCTGATTGTGCGATAGTGTTTGTCGTATCATCCTTTTAGTGGTAGTGGTCGGTGTGAGTTTCGCTCCATCATCCTTTTGGTGGGGGTCTATCATTTAATTGATGTCATATTGTAGGATAGTGTTTGGCCTATCATCCTTTTGGTGGTTTTGGCCGGTGTGAGTTTCGCTCCATCATCCTTTTGGTGGGGGGTCTGTCATCTGATAGATGTCAGATTATGCGATAGTGTTTGTCCTATCATCCTTTTGGTGGTAGTGGCCGGTGTGAGTTTCGCTCCATCATCCTTTTGGTGGGGGGTCTGTCATCGTAATTATTGTCAAATTGTGTGATACTGTTTATCCTATCATCCTTTTGGTGGTAATGGCCGGTGTGAGTTTCGCTCTGTCATCCTTTTGGTGGGGGGTCTGTCATCGTAATTGATGTCAGATTGTGCGATAGTATTTATCCTATCATCCTTTTGGTGGTAGTGGCCGGTGTGAGTTTCGCTCCGCCATCCTTTTGGTGGGGGGTCTGTCATTGTAATTGATCTTAGATTGTGCGATAGTGTTTATCGTATCATCCTTTTGGTGGTCGTGGCCGGTGTGAATTTGGCTCCGCCATCCTTTTGGTGGGAGGTCTGTCATCGTAATTGTTGTCAGATGTGCGATAGTGTTTTACCTATCATCCTTTTGGTGGTAGTGGCAGTTTTGAGTTTCACTCCTTCATCCTTTTGGTGGGGGTCTATCATCGTAATTGATGTCAGATTGTGCGGTAGTGGTTGTCCTATCATCCTTTTGGTGGTAGTGGCCGGTGTAAGTTTCCCTCCGTCATCCTTTTGGTGGGGGGTCTGTCATCGTAATTGATGTCAGATTGTGCGATGTTGTTTGTCCTATCATCATTTTGGTGGTAGTGGCCGGTGTGAGTTTCGCTACGTCATCCTTTTTGTGGGGGGTCTATCATCCTAATTGATGTCAGATTGTGCAATAGTGGTTGTCCCATCATCCTTTTGGTGGTAGTGGCCGGTGTAAGTTTCGCTCCATCATCATTTTGGTGGGGGTTTGTCTTCGTAATTAATGTCAAATTGTGTGATAGTGTTTATCCTGTCATCCTTTTTGTGGTAGTGGTCGGTGTGAGTTTCGCTCCGCCATCATTTTGTTGGGGGGTCTATCATTGTAATTGATGTCAGATTGTGCAATAGTATTTATCCTATCATCCTTTTGATGGTAGTGGCTCGTGTGAGTTTCGCTCCGTCATCCTTTTGGTGGGGGGTCTGTCATCGTAATTGATGTCAGATTGTATGATAGTGTTTATCCTATCATCCATTTGGTGGTAGTGGCCGGTGTGAGTTTCGCTCTGTCATCCTTTTGTGGGGGGTCTGTCATCGTAATTGATGTCAGATTGTGCGATAGTCTTTGTCCTATCATCCTTTTGGTTGTAGTGGTCGGTGTGAGTTTCGCTCCTTAATCCTTTTGGTGGGGGGTCTGTCATCTAATTGATGTCAGATTGTGCGATAGTCTTTGTCCTATCATCAGTTTTAGTGGTAGTGGCCATTGTGAGTTTCGCTCCATCATCCTTTTAGTGGGGGATCTGTCATCTAATTGTTGTAAGATTATGTGATAGTGTTTGTCTTATTCTCCTTTTGGTGGTAGTGGCCGGTGTGACTTTCGCTCCGTCATCCTTTTAGTGGGGGGGTCTGTCTTCGTAATTAATGTCAAATTGTGCGATACTGTTTATCCTATCATCCTTTTGGTGGTAATGGCCGGTGTGAGTTTCGCTCCGTCATCCTTTTGGTGGGGTTCTGTCATCGTAATTGATGTCAGATTCTGCGATAGTATTTGTCCTATCATCCTTTTGGTGGTAGTGGTCGGTCTGAGTTTCGCTCCGTCATCCTTTTGGTGGGGGGTCTGTCATCGTAATTGATGTCAGATTGTGCGATAGTGTTTGTCTTATCATCCTTTTTGTGGTAATGGCCGATGTGACTTTCGCTCCGTCATCCTTTTGGTGGGGGGTTTGTCACTGTAATTGATGTCTGATTGTGCGATAGTGTTTGTCGTATCATCCTTTTGGTGGTAGTGGTCGGTGTGAGTTTCGCTCCATCATCCTTTTGGTGGGGGTCTATCATTTAATTGATGTCATATTGTAGGATAGTGTTTGGCCTATCATCCTTTTGGTGGTTTTGGCCGGTGTGAGTTTTGCTCCATCATCCTTTTGGTGGGGGGTCTGTCATCTAATTGATGTCAGATTATGCGATAGTGTTTGTCCTATCATCCTTTTGGTGGTATTGGCCGGTGTGAGTTTCGCTCCATCATCCTTTTGGTGGGGGGTCTGTCATCGTAATTATTGTCAAATTGTGCGATACTGTTTATCCTATCATCCTTTTGGTGGTAATGGCCGGTGTGAGTTTCGCTCTTTCATCCTTTTGGTGGGGGGTCTGTCATCGTAATTGATGTCAGATTGTGCGATAGTATTTATCCTATCATCCTTTTGGTGGTAGTGGCCGGTGTGAGTTTCGCTCCGCCATCCTTTTGGTGGGGGGTCTGTCATTGTAATTGATCTTAGATTGTGCGATAGTGTTTATCCTATCATCCTTTTGGTGGTCGTGGCCGGTGTGAATTTTGCTCCGCCATCCTTTTGGTGGGGGGTCTGTCATCGTAATTGTTGTCAGATGTGCGATAGTGTTTTACCTATCATCCTTTTGGTGGGGGGTCTGTCATCGTAATTGTTGTCAGATGTGCGATAGTGTTTTACCTATAATCCTTTTGGTGGTAGTGGCAGTTTTGAGTTTCACTCCTTCATCCTTTTGGTGGGGGTCTATCATCGTAATTGATGTCAGATTGTGCGATAGTGGTTGTCCTATCATCCTTTTGGTGGTAGTGGCCGGTGTAAGTTTCCCTCCGTCATCCTTTTGGTGGGGGGTCTGTCATCGTAATTGATGTCAGATTGTGCGATAGTGTTTGTCCTATCATCATTTTGGTGGTAGTGGCCGGTGTGAGTTTCGCTACGTCATCCTTTTTGTGGGGGGTCTATCATCGTAATTGATGTCAGATTGTGCAATAGTGGTTGTCCCATCATCCTTTTGGTGGTAGTGGTCGGTGTGAGTTTCGCTCCGTCATCCTTTTGGTGGGGGATCTGTCATCGTAATTGATGTCAGATTGTGCGATAATGTTTGTCCTATCATCCTTTTCTTGATAATGGCCGATGTGATTTTCGCTTCGTCATCCTTTTGGTGGTAATGGTCAGTGTGATTTTCGCTCCGTCATCCTTTTGGTGGGGGTTCTGTCATCGTAATTGATGTCAGATTGTGAGATAGTGTTTGTCCTATCATCCTTTTGATGGTAGTGGGCTGTGTGAGTTTCGCTCCATCATCCTTTAGGTGGTGGTCTGTCATCTAATTGATGTCAGATTGTGCGATAGTGTTTGGCCTATCATCCTTCTGGTGGTTGTGGCCGGTGTGAGTTTCGCTCCATCATCGTTTTGGTGGGGGGTTTTCATCTAATTTATGTCAGATTATGCGATAGTGTTTGGCCTATCATCCTTTTGGTGGTAGTGGCCAGTGTGAGTTTCGCGCCGTCATCCTTTTGATGGGGGGTCTGTCATCCTAATTAATGTCAAATTGTGTGATACTGTTTATCCTATCATCCTTTTGGTGGTAATGGCCGGTGTGAGTTTCGCTCCATCATCCTTTTGGTGGAGGTTCTGACATCGTAATTGATGTCAGATTGTGCCATAGTGTTTGTCCTATCATCATTTTGGTGGTAGTGGCCGGTGTGAGTTTCCCTCCGTCATCCTTTGGGGGGGGGGTCTGTCATCGTAATTGATGTCAGATTGTGCGATAGTGTTTATCCTATCATCCTTTTGGTTGTAGTGGCCGGTGTGAGTTTCGCTCCGCCATCCTTTTGGTGGAGGGTCTGTCATCGTAATTGATGTCAGATTGTGCGATAGTGTTTATCCTATCATCCTTTTGGTGGTAGTGGCCGGTGTGAATTTTGCTCCACCATCCTTTTGGTGGGGGGCTGTCATCGTAATTGATATCAGATGAGCGATAGTGTTTTACCGATCTTCCTTTTGGTGGTAGTGGCCGGTGTGAGTTTCGCTCCTTCATCCTTTTGGTGGGGGTCTGTCATCGTAATTAATGTCAGATTGTGCGATAGTGGTTGTACTATCATCCTTTTGGTGGTAGTGGCCGGTGTGAGTTTTGCTCTGTCATCCTTTTTGTGGGAGGTCTATCATCGTAATTGATGTCAGATTGTGAGATAGTGGTTGTCCCATCATCCTTTTGGTGGTAGTGGCCGGTGTAAGTTTCGCTCCATCATCCTTTTGGTGGGGGTCTGTCTTTGTAATTAATGTCAAATTGTGTGATAGTGTTTATCCTGTCATCCTTTTGGTGGTAGTGGTCGGTGTGAGTTTCGCTCTGCCATCATTTTGTTGGGGGGTCTGTCATTGTAATTGATGTCAGATTGTGCGATAGTATTTATCTTATCATCCTTTTGGTGGTAGTGGCTCGTGTGAGTTTCGCTCCGTCATCCTTTTGGTGGGGGTCTGTCATCGTAATTGATGTCAGATTGTATGATAGTGTTTATCCTATCATCCATTTGGTGGTAGTGGCCGGTGTAAGTTTCGCTCTGTCATCCTTTTGTGGGGGGTCTGTCATCATAATTGATGTCAGATTGTGCAATAATTTTTTTCTATCATCCTTTTGGTGGTAGTGGTCGGTGTGAGTTTCGCTCCGTCATCCTTCTGGTGGGGGGTCTATCATCTTAATTGATGTCAGATTGTGCGATAGTCTTTGTCCTATTATCCTTTTGGTTGTAGTGGCCGGTGTGAGCTTCGCACCTTAATCCTTTTGGTGGGGAGTCTGTCATCTAATTGATGTCAGATTGTGCGATAGTCTTTGTCCTATCATCAGTTTTAGTGGTAGTGGCCATTGTGAGTTTCGCTCCATCATCCTTTTAGTGTGGGGTCTGTCATCTAATTGTTGTAAGATTATGTGATAGTGTTTGTCTTATTCTCCTTTTGGTGGTAGTGGCCGGTGTGAGTTTCGCTCCGTCATCCTTTTAGTGGGGGGTCTGTCTTCGTAATTAATGTCAAATGGTGCGATACTGTTTATCCTATCATCCTTTTGGTGGTAATGGCCGGTGTGAGTTTCGCTCCATCATCCTTTTGGTGGGGTTCTGTCATCGTAATTGATGTCAGATTCTGCGATAGTGTTTGTCCTATCATCCTTTTGGTGGTAGTGGTCGGTCTGAGTTTCGCTCCGTCATCCTTTTGGTGGGGGGTCTGTCATCGTAATTGATGTCAGATTGTGCGATAGTGTTTGTCCTATCATCCTTTTTGTGGTAAAGGCCGGTGTGACTTTCGCTCCGTCATCCTTTTAATGAGGGGTCTGTCATTGTAATTGATGTCTGATATTGCGATAGTGTTTGTCGTATAATCCTTTTGGTGGTAGTGGTCGGTGTGAGTTTCGCTCCATCATCCTTTTGGTGGGGGTCTATCATTTAATTGATGTTAGATTGTAGGATAGTATTTGGCCTATCATCCTTTTGGTGGTAGTGGCCGATGTGAGTTTCGCTCCGCCATCCTTTTGGTGGGGGGTCTGTCATTGTAATTGATCTCAGATTGTGCGATAGTGTTTATCCTATCGTCCTTTTGGTGGTAGTGGCCGGTGTGAATTTCGCTCCGCCATCCTTTTGGTGGGGGGTCTGTCATCGTAATTGTTGTCAGATGTGCAATACTGTTTTACCTATCATCCTTTTGGTGGTAGTGGCAATTTTGAGTTTCACTCCTTCATCCTTTTGGTGGGGGTCTATCATCGTAATTGATGTCAGATTGTGCGATAGTGGTTGTCCTATCATCCTTTTGGTGGTAGTGGCCGGTGTAAGTTTCCCTCCGTCATCCTTTTGGTGGGGGGTCTGTCATCGTAATTGATGTCAGATTGTGCGATAGTGTTTGTCCTATCATTATTTTGGTGGTAGTGGCCGGTGTGAGTTTCGCTACGTCATCCTTTTTGTGGGGGGTCTATCATCGTAATTGATGTCAGATTGTGCAATAGTGGTTGTCCCATCATCCTTTTGGTGGTTGTGGTCGGTGTGAGTTTCGCTCCGTCATCCTTTTGGTGGGGGGTCTGTCATCGTAATTGATGTCACATTGTGCGATAGTGTTTGTCCTATCATCCTTTTGGTGATAATGGCCGTTGTGATTTTCGCTCCGACATCCTTTTGGTGGTAATGGTCGGTGTGATTTCCGCTCCGTCATCCTTTTGTTGGGGGGTCTGTCATCGTAATTGATGTCAGATTGTGAGATAGTGTTTGTCCTATCATCCTTTTGATGGTAGTGGGCGGTGTGAGTTTCGCTCCATCATCCTTTTGGTGGGGGGTTTTTCATCTAATTTATGTCAGATTATGCGATAGTGTTTGGCCTATCATCCTTTTGGTGGTAGTGGCCAGTGTGAGTTTCGCGCCGTCATCCTTTTGGTGGGGGGTCTGTCATCCTAATTAATGTCAAATTGTGTGATACTGTTTATCCTATCGTCCTTTTGGTGGTAGTGGCCGGTGTGAGTTTCGCTCCGTCATCCTTTTGGTGGAGGTTCTGACATCGTAATTGATGTCAGATTGTGCGATAGCGTTTGTCCTATCATCATTTTGGTGGTAGTGGCCGGTGTGAGTTTCCCTCCGTCATCCTTTTGGGGGGGGGGGGGGGTCTGTCATTGTAATTGATGTCAGATTGTGCGATAGTGTTTATCCTATCATCCTTTTGGTTGTAGTGGCCGGTGTGAGTTTCGCTCCGCCATCCTTTTGGTGGGGGGTCTGTCATCGTAATTGATGTCAGATTGCGCGATAGTGTTTATCCTATCATCCTTTTGGTGGTAGTGGCCGGTGTGGATTTCGCTCCACCATCCTTTTGCCGGGGGGCTGTCATCGTAATTGATGTCAGATGTGTGATAGTGTTTTACCGATCTTCCTTTTGGTGGTAGTGGCAGTTTTGAGATTCGCTCCTTCATCCTTTTGGTGGGGGTCTATCATCGTAATTAATGTCAGATTGTGCGATAGTGGTTGTCCTATCATCCTTTTGGTGGTAGTGGCCGGTGTGAGTTTCGCTCCGTCTTTCTTTTGGTGGGGGGTCTGTCATCGTAATTGATGTCAGATTGTGAGATAGTGTTTGTCCTATAATCATTTTGGTGGTAGTGGCCGGTGTGAGTTTTGCTCCGTCATCCTTTTTGTGGGAGGTCTATCATCGTAATTGATGTCAGATTGTGCGATAGTGGTTGTCCCATCATCCTTTTGGTGATAGTGGCCGGTGTAAGTTTCGCTCCATCATCCTTTTGGTGGGGGTCTGTCTTTGTAATTAATGTCAAATTGTGCGTTAGTGTTTATCCTGTCATCCTTTTTGTGGTAGTGGCCGGTGTGATTTTCGCTCCGTCATCCTTTTGTGGGGGGTCTGTCATCGTAATTAATGTCAGATTGTGCGATAGTGTTTATCCTATCATCCTTTTGGTGGTAGTGGCCGGTGTGAGTTTGGCTCCGTCATCCTTCTGGTGGGGGGTCTATCATCTTAATTGATGTCAGATTGTGCGATAGTCTTTGTCCTATCATCAGTTTTAGTGGTAGTGGCCATTGTGAGTTTCGCTTTGTCATCCTTTTAGTGGGGGGTCTGTCATCTAATTGTTGTAAGATTATGTGATAGTGTTTGTCTTATTCTCCTTTTCGTGGTAGTGGCCGGTGTGAGTTTCGCTCTGTCATCCTTTTAATGGGGGGTCTATCATCGTAATTGATGTCAGATTGTGCGATAGTGGTTGTCCTATCATCCTTTTGGTGGTAGTGGCCGGTGTAAGTTTCCCTCCGTCATCCTTTTGGTGGGGGGTCTGTCATCGTAATTGATGTCAGATTGTGCGATAGTGTTTGTCCTATCATCATTTTGGTTGTAGTGGCTGGTGTGAGTTTCGCTTCGTCATCCTTTTTGTGGGGGGTCTATCATCGTAATTGATGTCAGATTGTGTAATAGTGGTTGTCCCATCATCCTTTTGGTGGTAGTGGTCGGTGTGAGTTTCGCTCCGTCATCCTTTTGGTGGGGGGTCTATCATCGTAATTGATGTCAGATTGTGCGATAGTGTTTGTCCTATCATCCTTTTGGTGATAATGGCCGGTGTGATTTTCCCTCCGTAATCCTTTTTTGGGGGGTCTGTCATCATAATTGATGTCAGATTGTGCGATAATGTTTTTCCTATCATCCTTTTGGTGTGAGTTTCGCTCCGTCATCCTTCTGGTGGGGGGTCTATCATCTTAATTGATGTCAGATTGTGTGATAGTCTTTGTCCTATCATCCTTTTGGTTGTAGTGGCCGGTGTGAGTTTCGCTCCTTAATCCTTTTGGTGGGGGGTCTAACATCTAACTGAGGTCAGATTATGCGATAGCCTTTGTCTATCATCAGTTTTAGTGGTAGTGGCCATTGTGAGTTTCGCTCCATCATCCTTTTAGTGGGGGGTCTGTCATCTAATTGTTGTAAGATTATGTGATAGTGTTTGTCTTATTCTCCTTTTGGTGGTAGTGGCCGGTGTGAGTTTCGCTCCGTCATCCTTTTAATGGGGGGTCTGTCTTCGTAATTAATGTCAAATTGTGTGATACTGTTTATCCTATCATCCTTTTGGTGGTAATGGCCGGTGTGAGTTTCGCTCCGTCATCCTTTTGGTGGGGTTCTGTCATCATAATTGATGTCAGATTCTGCGATAGTGTTTGTCCTATTATCCTTTTAGTGGTAGTGGTCGGTCTGACTTTCGCTTCGTCATCCTTTTGGTGGGGGGTCTGTCATCGTAATTGATGTCAGATTGTATGATAGTGTTTATCCTATCATCCATTTGGTGGTAGTGGCCGGTGTGAGTTTCGCTCTGTCATCATTTGTGGGGGGTCTGTCATCATAATTGATGTCAGATTGTGCGATAATGTTTTTCCTATCATCCTTTTGGTGGTAGTGGTCGGCGTGAGTTTCGCTCCGTCATCCTTCTGGTGGGGGGTCTATCATCTTAATTGATATCAGATTGTGCGATAGTCTTTTTCCTATAATCCTTTTGGTTGTAGTGGCCGGTGTGAGTTTTGCTCCTTAATCCTTTTGGTGGAGGGTCTGTCATCTAATTGATGTCAGATTGTGCGATAGTCTTTGTCCTATCATCAGTTTTAGTGGTAGTGGCCATTGTGAGTTTCGCTCCATCATCTTTTTAGTGGGGGGTCTGTCATCTAATTGTTGTAAGATTATGTGATAGTGTTTGTCTTATTCTCCTTTTGGTGGTAGTGGCCGGTGTGAGTTTCGCTCCGTCATCCTTTTAGTGGGGGGTCTGTCTTCGTAATTAATGTCAAATTGTGCGATATTGTTTATCCTATCATCCTTTTGGTGGTAGTGGTTGGTATGAGTTTCGCTTCGTCATCCTTTTGGTGGGGGGTCTGTCATCGTAATTGATGTCAGATTGTACGATAGTGTTTGTCTTATCATCCTTTTTGTGGTAATGGCCGGTGTGACTTTCGCTCCGTCATCCTTTTGGTGGGGGTTCTGTCATTGTAATTCATGTCTGATTGTGCGATAGTATTTGTCGTATCATCCTTTTGGTGGTAGTGGTCGGTGTGAGTTTAGCTCCATCATCCTTTTGGTGGGGTCTATCATTTAATTGATGTCAGATTGTAGGATAGTGTTTGGCCTATCATCCTTTTGGTGGTTTTGGCCGGTGTAAGTTTCGCTCCATCATCCTTTTGGTGGGGGGTCTGTCATCTAACTGAGGTCAGAATGTGCGATAGTCTTTGTCCTATCATCAGTTTTAGTGGTAGTGGCCATTGTGAATTTCGCTCCGCCATCCTTTTGGTGGGGGGTCTGTCATTGTAATTGATGTCAGATTGTGCGATAGTGTTTATCCTATCATCCTTTTGGTGGTAGTGGCCGGTGTTAATTTCGCTCCGCCATCCTTTTGGTGAGGGGTCTGTCATCGTAATTGTGCGATAGTGTTTTACCTATCATCCTTTTGGTGGTAGTGGCAGTTTTGAGTTTCACTCCTTCATCCTTTTAGTGGGGGTCTATCATCGTAATTGATGTCAGATTGTGCGATAGTGGTTGTCCTATCATCCTTTTGGTGGTAGTGGCCGGTGTAAGTTTCCCTCCGTCATCGTTTTGGTGGGGGGTCTGTCATCGTAATTGATGTCAGATTGTGCGATAGTGTTTGTCCTATCATCATTTTGGTAGTAGTGGCCGGTGTGTGTTTCGCTCCGTCATCCTTTTTGTGGGGGGTGTATCATCGTAATTGATGTCAGATTGTGCAATAGTGGTTGTCCCATCATCCTTTTGGTGGTAGTGGTCGGTGTGAGTTTCACTCCGTCATCCTTTTGGTGGGGGGTCTGTCATCGTAATTGATGTCAGATTGTGCGATAGTGTTTGTCCTATCATCCTTTTGGTGATAATGGCCGGTGTGATTTTCGCTCCGTCATCCTTTTGTGGGGGGTCTGTCATCATAATTGATGTCAGATTGTGCGATAATTTTTTTCCTATCATCCTTTTGGTGGTAGTGGTCGGTGTGAGTTTCGCTCCGTCATCCTTCTGGTGGGGGGTCTATCATCTTAATTGATGTCAGATTGTGCGATAGTCTTTTTCCTATCATCCTTTTGGTTATAGTGGCCGGTGTGAGTTTCGCTCCTTAATCCTTTTGGTGGGGGGTCTGTCATCTAATTGAGGTCAGATTGTGCGATAGTCTTTGTCCTATCATCAGTTTTAGTGGTAGTGGCCATTATGAGTTTCGCTCCATCATCCTTTTAGTGGGGGGTCCGTCATCTAATTGTTGTAAGATTATGTGATAGTGTTTATCTTATTCTCCTTTGGGTGGTAGTGGCCGGTGTGAGTTTCGCTCCGTCATCCTTTTAATGGGGGGTCTGTCTTCGTAATTAATGTCAAATTGTGCGATACTGTTTATCCTATCATCCTTTTGGTGGTAATGGCCGGTGTGAGTTTCGCTCCGTCATCCTTTTGGTGGGGTTCTGTCATCATAATTGATGTCAGATTCTGCGATAGTGTTTGTCCTATTATCCTTTTAGTGGTAGTGGTCGGTCTGAGTTTCGCTTCGTCATCCTTTTGGTGGGGGGTCCGTCATTGTAATTAATGTAAAATTATGCGATAGTGTTTGTCCAATCATCCTTTTGGTGGTAATGGCCGGTGTGACTTTCGCTCCGTCATCCTTTTGGTGGGGGTTCTGTCATTGTAATTGATGTGTGATTGTGCGGTAGTGTTTGTCGTATCATCCTTTTGGTGGTAGTGGTCGGTGTGAGTTTCGCTCCATCATCCTTTTGGTGGGGGTCTATCATTTAATTGATGTCAGATTGTAGGATAGTGTTTGGCCTATCATCCTTTTGGTGGTTTTGGCCGGTGTGAGTTTCGCTCCATCATCCTTTTGGTGGGGGGTTTGTCATCTAATTGATGTCAGATTATCATAGTGTTTGTCTTATCATCCTTTTGGTGGGGGGTCTGTCATCGTAATTATTGTCAAATTGTGCGATACTGTTTATCCGATCATCCTGTTGGTGGTAATGGCCGATGTGAGTTTTGCTCTGTCATTCTTTTGGTGGGGGTTCTGTCATCGTAATTGATGTCATATTCTGCGATAGTGTTTGTCCTATCATCCTTTTGGTGGTCGTGGTCGGTGTGAGTTTCGCTCCGTCATCCTTTTGGTGGGGGGTCTGTCATTGTAATTGATGTCAGATTCTGCAATAGTGTTTGTCCTATCATCCTTTTGGTGGTAATAGCCGGTGTGATTTTCGCTCCGTCATCCTTTTGGTGGGGGGTCTGTCATCGTAATTGATGTCAGATTCTGCGATAGTGTTTTTCCTATCATCCTTTTGGTGGTAATAGCCGGTGTGATTTTCGCTCCGTCATCCTTTTGGTGGGGGGTCTGTCATCCTAATTGATGTCAGATTGTGTGATAGTGTTTGTCCTATCATCCTTTTGGTGGTAGTGGTCGGTGTGAGTTTCGCTCCATCATCCTTTTCATAGTGGTCTATCATCTAATTGATGTCAGATTGTGCGATAGTGTTTGGCTATCATCCTTTTGGTGGTTGTGGCCGGTGTGAGTTTCGCTCCATCATCCTTTTGGTGGGGGGTCTGTCATCTAATTGATGTCAGATTATGCGATAGTGTTTGTCCTATCATCCTTTTGGTGGTAGTGGTCGGTGTGTGTTTCGCTCCGTCATCCTTTTGGTGGGGGGTCTGTCATCTGAATTGATGTCAGATTGTGCGATAGTGTTTATCCTATCATCCTTTTGGTGGTAGTGGTCGGTGTGAGTCTCGCACCGCCATCATTTTGGTGGGGGGTCTGTCATCGTAATTGATGTCATATTGTGCGAAAGTATTTATCCTATCATCCTTTTGGTGGTAGTGGCTGGTGTGAGTTTCGCTCCGTCATCCTTTTGGTGGGGGGTCTGTCATTGTAATTGATGTCAGATTGTACGATAGTATTTGTCCTATCATCCATTTGGTGGTATTGGCCGGTGTGAGTTTCGCTCTGTCATCCTTTTGTGGGGGGTCTGTCATCATAATTGATGTCAGATTGTGCGATAATTTTTATCCTATCATCCTTTTGGTGGTAGTGGTCGGTGTGACTTTCACTCCGTCATCCTTTTGGCGGGGGGTCTATCATCTTAATTGATGTCAGATTGTGCGATAGTGTTTGTCCTATCATCCTTTTGGTTGTTGTGGCAGGTGTGAGTTTCGCTCCTTCATCCTTTTGGTGGGGGGTCTGTCATATAATTGATGTCAGATTGTGCGATAGTCTTTGTCCTATCATCATTTTTAGTGGTAGTGGCCATTGTGAGTTTCGCTCCGTCATCCTTTTAGTGGGGGTCTGTCATCTAATTGTTGTCAGATTATGTGATAGTGTTTGTCCTATCATCCTTTTGGTGGTACTGGCCGGAATGAGTTTCGCTCCGTCATCCTTTTAATGGGGGGTCGGGATCGTAATTAATGTCAAATTATGCGATACTGTTTATCTTATCATCCTTTTGGTGGTAATGGCTGGTGTGAGTTTCACTCCGTCATCCTTTTGGTGGGGGTACTGTCATCGTAATTGATGTCAGATTCTGCGATAGTGTTTGTCCTATCATCCTTTTGGTGGTAGTGGCCGGTGTGAGTTTTTCTCCGTCATCCTTTTGGTGGGGGGTCTGTCATCGTAATTGATGTCATATTGTGCGATAGTGTTTGTCCTATCATCCTTTTGGTGGTAATGGTCGGTTTGATTTTCGCTCCGTCATCCTTTTTGTCGGGGGTCTATCATCGTAATTGATGTCAGATTGGGCGATAGTGTTTGTCGTATGATCCTTTTGGTGGTAGTGGTCGGTGTGAGTTTCGCTCCATCATCCTTTTGGTGGGGGGTCTGTCATCTAATTGATGTCAGATTATGCGATAGTGTTTGTCCTATCATCGTTTTGGTGGTAGTGGCCGATGTGAGTTTCGCTCCGTCATCCTTTTGGTGGGGGGTCTGTCATCATAATTAATGTCTAATTGTGTGATACTGTTTATCCTATCATCCTTTTGGTGGTAGTGGCCGGTGTGAGTTTCGCTCCGTCATCCTTTTGGTGGGGTTCTGTCATCGTAATTGATGTCAGATTGTGCGATAGTGTTTGTCCTATCATCCTTTTAGTAGTAGTGGTCGGTGTGTGTTTCGCTCCATCATCCTTTTCGTTGGGGTCTATCATCTAATTGATGTCAGATTGTGCGATAGTGTTTGGCTTTCATCCTTTTGGTGGTTTTGGCCGATGTGAGTTTCGCTCCATCATCCTTTTGGCGGAGGGTCTGTCATCTAATTGATGTCAGATTATGCGATAGTGTTTGTCCTATCATCCTTTTGGTGGTAGTGGCCGGTGTGAGTTTCCCTCTGTCATCCTTTTGGTGGGGGGTCTGTCATCGTAATTAATGTCAAATTGTGTGATACTGTTTATCCTATCATCCTTTTGGTGGTAGTGGCCGGTGTTAGTTTCGCTCCGTCATCCTTTTGGTGGGGTTCTGTCATCGTAATTGATGTCAGATTGTGCGATAGTGTTTGTCCTATCATCCTTTTGGTGGTAGTGATCGGTGTGTGTTTCGCTCCGTCATCCTTTTGGTGGGGGGTCTGTCATCGTAATTGATGTCAGATTGTGCGATAGTGTTTATCCTATCATCCTTTTGGTGGTAGTGGTCGGTGTGAGTCTCGCACCGCCATCATTTCGGTGGGAGGTAAATGATAGTAATTGATGTCATATTGTGCGAAAGTATTTATGCTATCATCCTTTTGGTGGTAGTGACTGGTGTGAGTTTCGCTCCGTCATCCTTTTGGTGGGGGTCTGTCATCATAATTGATGTCAGATTGTATGATAGTATTCGTCCTATCATCCATTTGGTGGTATTAGCCGGTGTGAGTTTCGCTCTGTCATCCTTTTGTGGGGGGTCTGTCATCATAATTGATGTCAGATTGTGCGATAATTTTTGTCCTATCATCCTTTTGGTGGTAGTGGTCGATGTGAGTTTCACTCTGTCATCCTTTTGGTGGGGGGTCTATCATCTTAATTGATGTCAGATTGTGCGATAGTGTTTGTCCTATCATCCTTTTGGTTGTTGTGGCAGGTGTGAGTTTCGCTCCTTCATCCTTTTGGTGGGGGGTCTGTCATATAATTGATGTCAGATTGTGCGATAGTCTTTGTCCTATCATCATTTTTAGTGGTAGTGGCCATTGTGAGTTTCGCTCCATCATCCTTTTAGTGGGGGTCTGTCATCTAATTGTTGTCAGATTATGTGATAGTGTTTGTCCTATCATCCTTTTGGTGGTAGTGGCCGGTGTGAGTTTCGCTCCGTCATCCTTTTAATGGGGGGTCGGTCATCGTAATTAATGTCAAATTATGCGATATTGTTTATCCTATCATCCTTTTGGTGGTAATGGCCGGTGTGAGTTTCGCTCCGTCATCCTTTTGGTGGGGGTTCTGTCAAGGAAATTGATGTCAGATTCTGCGATAGTGTTTGTCCTATCATCCTTTTGGTGGTAGTGGCCGATGTGAGTTTCGCTCCGTCATCCTTTTGGTGGGGGGTCTGTCATCATAATTAATGTCTAATTGTGTGATACTGTTTATCCTATCATCCTTTTGGTGGTAGTGGCCGGTGTGAGTTTCGCTCCGTCATCCTTTTGGTGGGGTTCTGTCATCGTAATTGATGTCAGATTGTGCGATAGTGTTTGTCCTATCATCCTTTTAGTGGTAGTGGTCGGTGTGTGTTTCGCTCCATCATCCTTTTCGTTGGGGTCTATCATCTAATTGATGTCAGATTGTGCGATAGTGTTTGGCTTTCATCCTTTTGGTGGTTTTGGCCGGTGTGAGTTTCGCTCCATCATCCTTTTGGCGGGGGGTCTGTCATCTAATTGATGTCAGATTATGCGATAGTGTTTGTCCTATCATCCTTTTGGTGGTAGTGGCCGCTGTGAGTTTCCCTCCGTCATCCTTTTGGTGGGGGGTCTGTCATCGTAATTAATGTCAAATTGTGTGATACTGTTTATCCTATCATCCTTTTGGTGGTAGTGGCCGGTGTTAGTTTCGCTCCGTCATCCTTTTGGTGGGGTTCTGTCATCGTAATTGATGTCAGATTGTGCGATAGTGTTTGTCCTATCATCCTTTTGGTGGTAGTGGTCGATGTGTGTTTCGCTCCGTCATCCTTATGGTGGGGGGTCTGTCATCGTAATTGATGTCAGATTGTGCGATAGTGTTTATCCTATCATCCTTTTGGTGGTAGTGGTCGGTGTGAGTCTCGCACCGCCATCATTTCGGTGGGAGGTAAATGATAGTAATTGATGTCATATTGTGCGAAAGTATTTATGTTATCATCCTTTTGGTGGTAGTGACTGGTGTGAGTTTCGCTCCGTCATCCTTTTGGTGGGGGTCTGTCATCATAATTGATGTCAGATTGTATGATAGTATTCGTCCTATCATCCATTTGGTGGTATTAGCCGGTGTGAGTTTCGCTCTGTCATCCTTTTGTGGGGGGTCTGTCATCATAATTGATGTCAGATTGTGCGATAATTTTTATCCTATCATCCTTTTGGTGGTAGTGGTCGATGTGAGTTTCACTCTGTCATCCTTTTGGTGGGGGGTCTATCATCTTAATTGATGTCAGATTGTGCGATAGTGTTTGTCCTATCATCCTTTTGGTTGTTGTGGCAGGTGTGAGTTTCGCTCCTTCATCCTTTTGGTGGGGGGTCTGTCATATAGTTGATGTCAGATTGTGCGATAGTCTTTGTCCTATCATCATTTTTAGTGGTAGTGGCCATTGTGAGTTTCGCTCCATCATCCTTTTAGTGGGGGTCTGTCATCTAATTGTTGTCAGATTATGTGATAGTTTTTGTCCTATCATCCTTTTGGTGGTAGTGGCCGGTGTGAGTTTCGCTCCGTCATCCTTTTAGTGGGGGGTCGGTCATCGTAATTAATGTCAAATTATGCGATACTGTTTATCCTATCATCCTTTTGGTGGTAATGGCCGGTGTGAGTTTCGCTCTGTCATCCTTTTGGTGGGGGTTCTGTCAAGGTAATTGATGTCAGATTCTGCGATAATGTTTGTCCTATCATCCTTTTGGTGGTAGTGGCCGGTGTGAGTTTCGCTCCGTCATCCTTTTGGTGGGGGGTCTGTCATCGTAATTGATGTCATATTGTGCGATAGGGTTTGTCCTATCATCCTTTTAGTGGTAATGGCCGGTTTGATTTTTGCTCCGTCATCCTTTTGGTGGGGGGTCTGCAATCGTAATTGATGTCAGATTGTGCGATAGTGTTTGTCGTATGATCCTTTTGGGTGGTAGTGGTTGGTGTGAGTTTCGCTCCATCATTCTTTTGGTGGGGGTCTATCATCTAATTGATGTCAGATTGTGCGATAGTGTTTGGCCTATCATCCTTTTGGTGGTTTTGGCCGGTGTGAGTTTCACTCCATTATCCTTTTGGTGGTGGGTCTATCATCTAATTGATGTCAGATTATGCATAGTGTTTGTCCTATCATCCTTTTGGTGGTAGTGGCCGGTGTGAGTTTCGCTTCGTCATCCTTTTGGTGGGGGGTCTGTCATCGTAATTAATGTCAAATTGTGCGATACTGTTTATCCTATCATCCATTTGGTGGTAATGGCCGGTGTGAGTTTCGCTTCGTCATCCTTTTGATGGGGGTTCTGTCATCGTAATTAATGTCAAATTGTGCGATATTGTTTATCCTATCATCCTGTTGGTGGTAATGGCCGGTGTGAATTTTGCTCTGTCATCCTTTTGGTGGGGGTTCTGTCGTCGTAATTGATGTCATATTTTGCGATAGTGTTTGTCCTATCATCCTTTTGGTGGTAGTGGCCGGTGTGAGTTTCGCTCCGTCATCCTTTTGGTGGGGGGTCTGTCATTGTAATTGATGTCAGATTGTGCGATAGTGTTTGTCCTATCATCCTTTTGGTGGTAGTGGTTGGTGTGACTTTCGCTCCATCATCCTTTTCATGGGGGGTCTGTCATTGTAATTGATGTCTGATTGTGCGATAGTGTTTGTCGTATCATCCTTTTGGTGGTAGTGGTCGGTGTGAGTTTCGCTCCATCATCCTTTTGGTGGGGGTCTATCATTAAATTGATGTCAGATTGTAGGATAGTGTTTGTCCTATCATCCTTTTGGTGGTTTTGGCCGGTGTAAGTTTCGCTCCATCATCCTTTTGGTGGGGGGTCTGTCATCTAATTGATGTCAGATTATGCGATAGTGTTTGTCTTATCATCCTTTTAGTGGTAGTGTCCGGTGTGAGTTTCACTCCATCATCCATTTGGTGGGTGGTCTGTCATCGTAATTATTGTCAAATTGTACGATACTGTTTATCCTATCATCCTTTTGGTGGTAATGGTCGGTGTGAGTTTCGCTCCGTCATCCTTTTGATGGGGGTTCTGTCATCGTAATAAATCTCAAGTTGTGCGATACTGTTTATCCGATCATCCTGTTGGTGGTAATGGCCGGTGTGAGTTTTGCTCTGTCATCCTTTTGGTGGGGGTTCTGTCATCGTAATTGATGTCATATTCTACAATAGTGTTTGTCCTATCATCCTTTTGGTGGTAGTGGTCGGTGTGAGTTTTGCTCCGTCATCCTTTTGGTTTAGGGTCTGTCATCGTAATTGATGTCAGATTGTGCGATAGTGTTTGTCCTATCATCCTTTTGGTGGTAATAGCCGGTGTGATTTTTGCTCCGTCATCCTTTTGGTGGGGGGTCTGTCATCGTAATTGATGTCAGATTGTGCGATAGTGTTTGTCCTATCATCCTTTTGGTGGTAGTGGTCGGTGTGAGTTTCGCTCCATCATCCTTTTCGTAGGGGTCTATCATCTAATTGATGTCAAATTGTGTGATAGTGTTTGGATATCATCCTTTTGGTGGTTGTGGCCGGTGTGAGTTTCGCTCCATCATCCTTTTGGTGGGGGGTATGTCATCTAATTGATGTCAGATTATGCATAGTGTTTGTCCTATCATCCTTTTGGTGGTAGTGGCCGGTGTGAGTTTCGCTTCGTCATCCTTTTGGTGGGGGGTCTGTCATCGTAATTAATGTCAAATTGTGTGATATTGTTTATCCTATCATCCTTTTGGTGGTAGTGGCCGGTGTGAGTTTCGCTCCGTCATCCTTTTGGTGGGGTTCTGTCATCCTAATTGATGTCAGATTGTGCGATAGTGTTTGTCCTATCATGCTTTTGGTGGTAGTGATCGGTGTGTGTTTCGCTCCGTCATCCTTTTGGTGGGGGGTCTGTCATCGTAATTGATGTCAGATTGTGTGATATTGTTTATCCTATCATCCTTTTGGTGGTAGTGGTCGGTGTGAGTCTCGCTCTGTCATCCTTTTGTGGGGGGTCTGTCATCATAATTGATGTCAGATTGTGCGATAATTTTTGTCCTATCATCCTTTTGGTGATAGTGGTCGGTGTGAGTTTCACTCCGTCATCCTTTTGGTGGGGGGTCTATCATCATAGTTGATGTCAGATTGTGCGATAGTGTTTGTCCTATCATCCTTTTGGTTGTTGTGGCTGGTGTGAGTTTCTCTCCTTCATCCTTTTGGTGGGGGGTCTGTCATATAATTGATGTCAGATTGTGCGATAGTCTTTGTCCTATCATCATTTTTAGTGGTATTGGTCATTGTGAGTTTCGCTCTGTCATCCTTTTAGTGGGGGGTCTGTCATCTAATTGTTGTCAGATTATGTGATAGTATTTGTCCTATCATCCTTTTGGTGGTAGTGGTCGGTGTGAGTTTCGCCCCGTCATCCTTTTGGTGGGGGTCTGTCATCGTAATTGATGTCAGATTGTAAGATAGTGTTTGTCCTATCATCCATTTGGTGGTATTGGCCGGTGTGAGTTTCGCTCTGTCATCCTTTTGTGGGGGGTCTGTCATCATAATTGATGTCAGATTGTGCGATAATTTTTGTCCTATCATCCTTTTGGTGGTAGTGGTCGGTGTGAGTTTCACTCTGTCATCCTTTTGTGGGGGGTCTATCATCTTAGTTGATGTCAGATTGTGCGATAGTGTTTGTCCTATCATCCTTTTGGTTGTTGCGGCCGGTGTGAGTTTCGCTCCTTCATCCTTTTGGTGGGGGGTCTGTCATATAATTGATGTCAGATTGTGCGGTAGTCTTTGTCCTATCATCATTTTTAGTGGTAGTGGCCATTGTGAGTTTCGCTCCGTCATCCTTTTAGTGGGGGGTCTGTCATCTAATTGTTGTCAGATTATGTGATAGTGTTTGTCCTATCATCCTTTTGGTGGTAGTGGCCGGTGTGAGTTTCGCTCCGTCATCCTTTTAATGGTGGGTCGGTCATCGTAATTAATGTCAAATTATGCGATACTGTTTATCCTATCATCCTTTTGGTGGTAATGGCCGGTGTGAGTTTCACTCCGTCATCCTTTTGGTGGGTGTTCTGTCATCGTAATTGATGTCAGATTATGTGATAGTGTTTGTCTCATCATCCTTTTGGTGGTAGTGGCCGGTGTGAGTTTCGCTTCGTCGTCCTTTTGGTGGGGGGTCTGTCATCGTAACTGATGTCATATTGTGCGATAGTGTTTGTCCTATCATCCTTTTGGTGGTAATGGTCGGTTTAATTTTCGCTCCGTCATCCTTTTGGTGGGGGGTCTGTCATTGTAATTGATGTCAGATTGTGCGATAGTGTTTGTCGTATCATCCTTTTGGTGGTAGTGGTCGGTGTGAGTTTCGCTCCATCATCCTTTTGGTGGGGGTCTATCATCTAATTGGTGTCAGATTGTGCGATAATGTTTGGCTTATCATCCTTTTGGTGGTTTGGGCCGGTGTGAGTTTCACTCCATTATCCTTTTGGTGGTGGGTATGTCATCTAATTGATGTCAGATTATGCATAGTGTTTGTCCTATCATCCTTTTGGTGGTAGTGGCCGGTGTGAGTTTCGCTTCGTCATCCTTTTGGTGGGGGGTCTGTCATCGTAATTAATGTCAAATTGTGCGATACTGTTTACCCTATCATCCATTTGGTGGTAATGGCCGGTGTGACTTTCGCTTCGTCATCCTTTTGGTGGGGGTTCTGTCATCCGAATTAATGTCAAATTGAGCGATATTGTTTATCCTATCATCCTGTTGGTGGTAATGGCCGGTGTGAATTTTGCTTTGTGATCCTTTTGGTGGGGGTTCTGTCATCGTAATTGATGTCATATTTTGCGATAGTGTTTGTCCTATCATCCATTTGGTGGTAGTGGCCGGTGTGAGTTTCGCTCTGTCATCCTTTTGTGGGGGGTCTGTCATCATAATTGATGTCAGATTGTGCGATAATTTTTGTCCTATCATCCTTTTGGTGGTAGTGGTCGGTGTGAGTTTCACTCCATCATCCTTTTGGTGGGGGGTCTATCATCTTAGTTGATTTGAGATTGTGCGATATTGTTTGTCCTATCATCCTTTTGGTTGTTGTGGCCGGTGTGAGTTTCGCTCCTTCATCCTTTTGGTGGGGGTCTGTCATATAATTGATGTCAGATTGTGCAATAGTCTTTGTCCTATCTTCATTTTTAGTGGTAGTGGCCATTGTGAGTTTCGCTCCATCATCCTTTTAGTGGGGGGTCTGTCATCTAATTGTTGTCAGATTATGTGATAGTGTTTGTCCTATCATCCTTTTGGTGGTAGTGGCCGGTGTGAGTTTCGCTCCGTCATCCTTTTAATGGTGGGTCGGTCATCGTAATTAATGTCAAATTATGCGATACTGTTTATCCTATCATCCTTTTGGTGGTAATGGTCGGTGTGAGTTTCGCTCCGTCATCCTTTTGGTGGGTGTTCTGTCATCGTAATTAATGTCAAATTATGCGATACTGTTTATCCTATCATCCTTTTGATGGTAATGGTCGGTGTGAGTTTCGCACCGTCATCCTTTTGGTGGGTGTTCTGTCATCGTAATTGATGTCAGATTATGCGATAGTGTTTGTCCCATCATCCTTTTGGTGGTAGTGGCCGGTGTGAGTTTCGCTTCGTCATCCTTTTGGTGGGGGGTCTGTCATCGTAATTGATGTCATATTGTGCGATAGTGTTTGTCCTATCATCCTTTTGGTGGTAATGGCCGGTTTAATTTTCGCTCCGTCATCCTTTTGGTGGGGGGTCTGTCATCGTAATTGATGTCAGATTGTGCGATAGTGTTTGTCGTATCATCCCTTTGGTGGTAGTCGTCGGTGTGAGTTTCGCTCCATCATCCTTTTGGTGGGGGTCTATCATCTAATTGATGTCAGATTGTGCGATAGTGTTTGGCCTATCATCCTTTTGGTGGTTTGGGCCGGTGAGTTTCACTCCATTATCCTTTTGGTGGTGGGTCTGTCATCTAATTGATGTCAGATTATGCATAGTGTTTGTCCTATCATCCTTTTGGTGGTAGTGGCCGGTGTGAGTTTCGCTTCGTCATCCTTTTGGTGGGGGGTCTGTCATCGTAATTAATGTTAAATTGTGCTATATTGTTTATCCTATCATCCATTTGGTGGTAATGACCGGTGTGACTTTCGCTTCGTCATCCTTTTGGTGGGGGTTCTGTCATCCGAATTAATGTCAAATTGAGCGATATTGTTTATCCTATCATCCTGTTGGTGGTAATGGCCGGTGTGAATTTTGCTCTGTGATCCTTTTGGTGGGGGTTCTGTCATCGTAATTGATGTCATATTTTGCGATAGTGTTTGTCCTATCATCCTTTTGGTGGTAGTGGCCGGTGTGAGTTTCGCTCCATCATCCTTTTGGTGGGGGGTCTGTCATTGTAACTGATGTCAGATTGTGCGATAGTGTTTGTCCTATCATCCTTTTGGTGGTAGTGGTCGGTGTGACTTTCGCTCCATCATCCTTTTCGTTGGGGTCTGTCATCTAATTGATGTCAGATTGTGCGATAGTGTTGGGCCTATCATCCTTTTGGTGGTTGTGGCCGGTGTGAGTTTCGTTCCATCCTCCTTTTGGTTGGGGGTCTGCCATCTAATTGATGTCAGATTATTTGATAGTGTTTGTCTTATCATCCTTTTGGTGGTAGCGGCCGGTGTGAGTTTCGCTCTGTCATCCTTTTGGTGGATGGTCTGTTATCGTAATTAATGTAAAATTGTGCGATATTGTTTATCCTATCATCCTTTTGGTGGTAATAGCCGGTGTGAGTTTCGCTCCATCATCCTTTTGGTGGGGGTACTGTCATCTAATTGATGCCAGGTTATGCGATAGTGTTTGTCCTATCATCCTTTTGGTGGTTGTGGCCGGTGTGAGTTTCGTTCCATCATCCTTTTGGTTGGGGGTCTGCCATCTAATTGATGTCAGATTATTTGATAGTGTTTGTCTTATCATCCTTTTGGTGGTAGCGGCCGGTGTGAGTTTCGCTCTGTCATCCTTTTGGTGGATGGTCTGTCATCGTAATTAATGTAAAATTGTGCGATATTGTTTATCCTATCATCCTTTTGGTGGTAATAGCCGGTGTGAGTTTCGCTCCATCATCCTTTTGGTGGGGGTACTGTCATCTAATTGATGTCAGGTTATGCGATAGTGTTTGTCCTATCATCCTGTTGGTGGTAGTGGCCGGTGTGAGTTTCGCTCCGTCATCCTTTTGGTGGGGGTTCTGTCATCGTAATTGATGTCAGATTGTGCGATAGTGTTTGGCCTATCATCCTTTTGGTGGTTGTGGCCGGTGTGAGTTTCGCTCCATCATCCTTTTGGTGGGGGGTCTTTCATCTAATTTATGACAGATTATGCGATAGTGTTTGGCCTATCATCCTTTTGGTGGTAGTGGCCGGTGTGAGTTTCGCTCCATCAACCTTTTGGTGGGGGGTCTGTCATCGTAATTAATGTCAATTTGTGCGATACTGTTTATCCTATCATCCTTTTGGTGGTTATGGACGGTGTGAGTTTCACTCCGTCATCCTTTTAGTGGAGGTTCTGTCATCGTAATTGATGTCATATTGTGCGATAGTGTTTGTTCTATCATCCTTTTTGTGATAGTGGCCGGTGTGAGTTTCGCTCCGTCATCCTTTTGGGCGGGGGTCGTTCATCGTAATTGAAGTCAGATTGTGCGATAGTGTTTATCCTATCATCCTTTTGGTGGTAGTGGGCGGTGTGAGTTTCGCTCCGCCATCCTTTTGGAGGGTGGTCTGTCATCGTAATTGATGTGTGATTGTGCAATAGAGTTTGTACTATCATCCTTTTCGTGGTAGTGGCCGGTGTGAGTTCCACTCCGTCATCCTTTTGGTTGGGGGTCTGTCATCGTAATTGATGTCAGATTGTGCGATAGTGTTTATCCTATCATCCTTTTGGTGGTAGTGGCCGGTGTGAATTTCGCTCCGTAATTCATTTGGTGGGGGGTCTATCATTGTAATTAATGTCAGATTGTGCGATAGTGTTTGTCCTATCATCATTTTGGTAGTAGTGGTCGGTGTGAGTTTTGCTTCGTCATCCTTTTTGTGGGGGGTCTATCATCTAATTGATGTCAGATTGTGTGATAGTGTTTATCCTATCATCCTTTTGGTGGTAGTGATCGGTGTGAGTTTCACTCCTTCATCCTTTTGGTGGGAGTTCTGCCATCTAATTGGTGTCAGATTGTGCGATAGTGTTTATCCTATCATCCTTTGGGTGGTAGTGGTTGGTGTGACTTTTGCTCCGTCATCCTTTTGGTGGGGGGTATGTCATCTAATTCATTGCAGATTGCACGATAGTGTTTGTCCTATCATCCTTTTGGAGGTAGTGGTCGGTGTGAGTTTTGCTCCGTCATCCTTTTGGTGGGGGGTCTGTCATCGTAATTGATGTCAGATTGTGCGATAGTATTTATCCTATCATCCTTTTGGTGGTAGTGGCCGGTGTGAGTTTCGCTCCGTCATCCTTTTGGCGGGGGGTCTGTCATTGTAATTGATGTCAGATTGTGCGATAGTGTTTATCCTATCGTCTTTTTGGTGGTAGTGGTCGGTGTGAATTTCGCTCCGCCATCCTTTTGGTGGGGGATCTGTCATCGTAATTGTTGTCAGATGTGCGATAGTGTTTTACCTATCATCCTTTTGGTGGTAGTGGCCGTTTTGAGTTTCACTCCTTCATCGTTTAGGTGGGGGTCTATCATCGTAATTGATGTCAGATTGTGCGATAGTGGTTGTCCTATCATCCTTTTGGTGGTAGTGGCCGGTGTAAGTTTCCCTCCGTCATCCTTTTGGTGGGGGGTCTGTCATAGTAATTGATGTCTGATTGTGCGATAGTGTTTGTCCAATCATCATTTTGGTGGTAGTGGCCGGTGTGAGTTTCGCTCCGTCATCCTTTTTGTGGGGGGTCTATCATCGTAATTGATGTCAGATTATGCAATAGTGGTTGTCCCATCATCCTTTTGGTGGTAGTGGTCAGTGTGAGTTTCGCTCCGTCATCCTTTTGGTGGGGAGTCTGTCATCGTAATTGATGTCAGATTGTGCGATAGTGTTTGTCCTATCATCGTTTTGGTGGTAACGGCCGGTGTGATTTTCGCTACGTAGTCCTTTTGGTGGTAATGGTCCATGTGATTTTCGCTCCTTCATCCTTTTGGTGGGGGGTCTGTCATCGTAATTGATGTCAGATTGTGAGATAGTGTTTGTCCTATCATCCTTTTGATGGTAGTGGGCGGTGTGAGTTTCGCTCCATCATCCTTTTGGTGGTGGTCTGTTATCTAATTGATGTCAGATTGTGCGATAGTGTTTGGCCTATCATCCTTTTGGTGGTTGTGGCCGGTGTGAGTTTCGCTCCATCATCCTTTTGGTGGGGGGTCTTTCATCTAATTTATGACAGATTATGCGATAGTGTTTGGCCTATCATCCTTTTGGTGGTAGTGGCCGGTGTGAGTTTCGCTCCATCAACCTTTTGGTGGGGGGTCTGTCATCGTAATTAATGTCAATTTGTGCGATACTGTTTATCCTATCATCCTTTTGGTGGTTATGGACGGTGTGAGTTTCACTCCGTCATCCTTTTAGTGGAGGTTCTGTCATCGTAATTGATGTCATATTGTGCGATAGTGTTTGTTCTATCATCCTTTTTGTGATAGTGGCCGGTGTGAGTTTCGCTCCGTCATCCTTTTGGGCGGGGGTCTTTCATCGTAATTGAAGTCAGATTGTGCGATAGTGTTTATCCTATCATCCTTTTGGTGGTAGTGGGCGGTGTGAGTTTCGCTCCGCCATCCTTTTGGAGGGTGGTCTGTCATCGTAATTGATGTGTGATTGTGCGATAGAGTTTGTACTATCATCCTTTTCGTGGTAGTGGCCGGTGTGAGTTCCACTCCCTCATCCTTTTGGTTGGGGGTCTGTCATCGTAATTGATGTCAGATTGTGCGATAGTGTTTATCCTATCATCCTTTTGGTGGTAGTGGCCGGTGTGAATTTCGCTCCGTAATTCATTTGGTGGGGGGTCTATCATTGTAATTGATGTCAGATTGTGCGATAGTGTTTGTCCTATCATCATTTTGGTAGTAGTGGTCGGTGTGAGTTTTGCTTCGTCATCCTTTTTGTGGGGGGTCTATCATCTAATTGATGTCAGATTGTGTGATAGTGTTTATCCTATCATCCTTTTGGTGGTAGTGATCGGTGTGAGTTTCACTCCTTCATCCTTTTGGTGGGAGTTCTGCCATCTAATTGGTGTCAGATTGTGCGATAGTGTTTATCCTATCATCCTTTGGGTGGTAGTGGTTGGTGTGACTTTTGCTCCGTCATCCTTTTGGTGGGGGGTATGTCATCTAATTCATTGCAGATTGCACGATAGTGTTTGTCCTATCATCCTTTTGGAGGTAGTGGTCGGTGTGAGTTTTGCTCCGTCATCCTTTTGGTGGGGGGTTTGTCATCGTAATTGATGTCAGATTGTGCGATAGTATTTATCCTATCATCCTTTTGGTGGTAGTGGCCGGTGTGAGTTTCGCTCCGTCATCCTTTTGGTGGGGGGTCTGTCATTGTAATTGATGTCAGATTGTGCGGTAGTGTTTATCCCATCATATTTTTGGTGGTAGTGGCCAGTGTGAATTTCGCTCCGCCATCCTTTTGGTGGGGGGTCTGTCATCGTAATTGTTGTCAGATGTGCGATAGTGTTTTACCTATCATCCTTTTGGTGGTAGTGGCCGTGTTGATTTTCACTCCTTCATCCTTTTGGTGGGGGTGTATCACATAATTGTTGTCAGATTGTGCGATAATGGTTGTCCTATCATCCTTTTGGTGGTAGTGGCCGGTGTAAGTTTCCCTCCGTCATCCTTTTGGTAGGGGGTCTGTCATCGTAATTGATGTCAGATTGTGTGATAGTTTTTGTCCTATCATCATTTTGGTGGTAGTGGCCGGTGTGAGTTTTGCTCCGTCATCCTTTTTGTGGGGGGTATATCATCGTAATTGATGTCAGATTGTGCAATAGTGGTTGTCCCATCATCCTTTTGGTGGTAGTGGTCAGTGTTAGTTTCGCTCCGTCATCCTTTTGGTGGGGAGTCTGTCATCGTAATTGATGTCAGATTGTGCGATAAGGTTTGTCCTATCATCCTTTTGGTGGTAACGGCCGGTGTGATTTTCGCTCCGTCGTCCTTTTGGTGGTAATGGTCGATGTGATTTTTGCTCCTTCATCCTTTTGGTGGGGGGTCTGTCATCGTAATTGATGTCAGATTGTGAGATAGTGTTTGTCCTATCATCCTTTTGATGGTAGTGGGCGGTGTGAGTTTCGCTCCATCATCCTTTAGGTGGTGGTCTGTTATCTAATTGATGTCAGATTGTGCGATTGTGTTTGGCCTATCATCCTTTTGGTGGTTGTGGCCGGTGTGAGTTTCGCTCCATCATCCTTTTGGTGGGGGGTTTTACATCTAATTTATGTCAGATTATGCGATAGTGTTTGGCCTATCATCCTTTTGGTGGTAGTGGCCAGTGTGAGTTTCGCGCCGTCGTCCTTTTGGTGGCGGGTCTGTCATCGTAATTAATGTCAAATTGTGCGATAGTGTTTATCCTGTCATCCTTTTGGTGGTAGTGGTCGGTGTGAGTTTTGCTCCGCCATCATTTTGTTGGGGGGTCTGTCATTGTAATTGATGTCAGATTATGCGATAGTATTTATCCTATCATCCATTTGGTGGTAGTGTCTCGTGTGAGTTTCGCTCCGTCATCCTTTTGGTGGGGGGTCTGTTATCGTAATTGATGTCAGATTGAACGATAGTGTTTATCCTATCATCCATTTGGTGGTAGTGGCAGATGTGAGTTTCGCTCTGTCATCCTTTTGTGGGGGGTCTGTCATCATAATTGATGTCAGATTGTGCGATAATTTTTTTCCTATCATCCTTTTGGTTGTAGTGGTCGGTGTAAGTTTCACTCTGTCATCCTTCTGGTGGGGGGTCTATCATCTTAATTGATGTCAGATTGTGCGATAGTCTTTGTCCTATCATCCTTTTGGTTGTAGTGGCCGGTGTGAGTTTCGCTCCTTAATCCTTTTGGTTGGGGGTCTGTAATCTAATTGATGTCAAATTGTGAGATAGTCTTTGTCTTATCATCAGTTTTAGTGGTAGTGGCCATTGTGAGTTTCGCTCCATCATCCTTTTAGTGGGGGGTCTTTCATCTAATTGATGTTAGAATATGCGATAGTGTTTGTCCTATCATCCTTTTGATGGTAGTGGCTGGTGTGAGTTTCGCTCTGTCATCCTTTTGGTGGGGGGTCTGTCATCGTAATTAATGTCAAATTGTGCGATAATGTTTATCCTATCATCCTTTTGGTGGTAATGGCCGGTGTGAGTTTCGCTCCGTCATCCTTTTGGTGGCGGTTCTGTCATCGTAATTGATGTCAGATTGTGTGATAGTGTTTGTCCTATCATCCTTTTGGTGGTAGTGGTCGGTGTGAGTTTTGCTCCGTCATCCTTTTGGTGGGGGTCTGTCATCGTAATTGATGTCAGATTGTGCGATAGTGTTTGTCATATCATCCTTTTGGTGGTAGTGGCCGGTGTGAGTTTCGCTCCGCCATCCTTTTGGTGGGGGGTCTGTCATTGTAATTGATGTCAGATTGTGCGGTAGTGTTTATCCTATCATCTTTTTGGTGGTATTGGCCGGTGTGAATTTCGCTCCGCCATCCTTTTGGTAGGGGGTCTGTCATCGTAATTGTTGTCAGATGTGCGATAGTGTTTTACCTATCATCCTTTTGGTGGTAGTGGCCGTTCTGAGTTTCACTCCTTCATCCTTTTGGTGGGGGTCTATCATCGTAATTCATTTCAAATTGTGCGATAATGGTTTTCCTATCATCCTTTTGGTGGTAGTGGCCGGTGTAAGTTTCCCTCCGTCATCCTTTTGGTAGGGGGTCTGTCATCATAATTGATGTCAGATTGTGCGATAGTGTTTGTCCTATCATCATTTTTATGGTAGTGGCCGGTGTGAGTTTCGCTCCGTCATCCTTTTTGTGGGGGGTCTATCATTGTAATTGATGTCAGATTGTGCAATAGTGGTTGTCCCATCATCCTTTTGGTGGTAGTGGTCAGTGTGTGTTTCGCTCCGTCATCCTTTTGGTGGGGAGTCTGTCATTGTAATTGATGTCAGATTGTGCGATAGTGTTTGTCCTATCATCCTTTTGGTGGTAACAGCCGTTGTGATTATCGCTCCGTCGTCCTTTTGGTGGTAATGGTTGGTGTGATTTTCGCTCCTTCATCCTTTTGGTGGGGGGTCTGTCATCATAATTGATGTCAGATTGTGAGATAGTGTTTGTCCTCTCATCCTTTTGATGGTAGTGGGCGGTGTGAGTTTCGCTCCATCATCCTTTAGGTGGTGGTCTGTTATCTAATTGATGTCAGATTGTGCGATAGTGTTTGGCCTATCATCCTTTTGGTAGTTGTGGCCGGTGTGAGTTTCGCTCCATCATCCTTTTGGTGGGGGGTTTTCATCTAATTTATGTCAGATTATGCGATAGTGTTTGGCCTATCATCCTTTTGGTGGTAGTGGCCAGTGTGAGTTTCGCGCCGTCATCCTTTTGGTGGGGGGTCTGTCATCGTAATTAATGTCAAATTGTGCGATAGTGTTTATCCTGTCATCCTTTTGGTGGTAGTGGTCGGTGTGAGTTTCGCTCCGCCATCATTTTGTTGGGGGGACTGTCATTGTAATTGATGTCAGATTATGCGATAGTATTTATCCTATCATCCTTTTGGTGGTAGTGGCTCGTGTGAGTTTCGCTCCGTCATCCTTTTGGTGGGGGGTCTGTCATCGTAATTGATGTCAGATTGAACGATAGTGTTTATCCTATCATCCATTTGGTGGTAGTGGCAGATTTGAGTTTCGCTCTGTCATCCTTTTGTGGGGGGTCTGTCATCTTAATTGATGTCAGATTGTGCGATAGTCTTTGTCCTATCATCCTTTTGGTTGTAGTGGCCGGTGTGAGTTTCGCTCCTTAATCCTTTTGGTTGGGGGTCTGTCATCTAATTGATGTCAGATTGTGCGATAGTCTTTGTCCTATCATCAGTTTTAATGGTAGTGGCCATTGTGAGTTTCGCTCCATCATCCTTTTAGTGGGGGGTCTTTCATCTAATTGATGTTAGATTATGCGATAGTGTTTGTCCTATCATCCTTTTGGTGGTAGTGGCTGGTGTGAGTTTTGCTCTGTCATCCTTTTGGTGGGGGGTCTGTCATCGTAATTAATGTCAAATTGTGCGATAATGTTTATCCTATCATCCTTTTGGTGGTAATGGCCGGTGTGAGTTTCGCTCCGTCATCCTTTTGGTGGCGGTTCTGTCATCGTAATTGATGTCAGATTGTGTGATAGTGTTTGTCCTATCATCCTTTTGGTGGTAGTGGTCGGTGTGAGTTTTGCTCCGTCATCCTTTTGGTGGGGGGTCTGTCAACGTAATTGATGTCAGATTGTGCGATAGTGTTTGTCCTACCATCCTTTTGGTGGTAGTGGCCGGTGTGAGTTTCGCTCCGCCATCCTTTTGGTGGGGGGTCTGTCATTGTAATTGATGTCAGATTGTGCGGTAGTGTTTA
Source organism: Lathyrus sativus (assembly GCA_963859935.3). NCBI lineage: Eukaryota > Viridiplantae > Streptophyta > Magnoliopsida > Fabales > Fabaceae > Lathyrus > Lathyrus sativus. Next base: position 267,435,735 of record OZ012738.1, read on the forward strand.
TCCTATCATCTTTTTGGTGGTATTGGCCGGTGTGAATATCGCTCCGCCATCCTTTTGGTGCGGGGTCTATCATCGTAATTGTTGTCAGATGTGCGATAGTGTTTTACCTATCATCCTTTTGGTGGTAGTGGCCGTTTTGAGTTTCACTCCTTCATCCTTTTGTTGGGGGTCTATCATCGTAATTGATGTCAGATTGTGCGATAATGGTTTTCCTATCATCCTTTTGGTGGTAGTGGCCGGTGTAAGTTTCCCTCCGTCATCCTTTTGGTAAGGGGTCTGTCATCGTAATTGATGTCAGATTGTGCGATAGTGTTTGTCCTATCATCATTTTTATGGTAGTGGCCGGTGTGAGTTTCGCTTTGTCATCCTTTTTGTGGGGGGTCTATCATCGTAATTGATGTCAGATTATGCCATAGTGGTTGTCCCATCATCCTTTTGGTGGTAGTGGTCAGTGTGTGTTTCGCTCCGTCATTCTTTTGGTGGGGAGTCTGTCATCGTAATTGATGTCAGATTGTGCGATAGTGTTTTTCCTATCATCCTTTTGGTGGTAACGGCCGGTGTGATTATCGCTCCGTCGTCCTTTTGGTGGTAATGGTCGGTGTGATTTTCGCTCCTTCATCCTTTTGGTGGGGGGTCTGTCATCGTAATTGATGTCAGATTGTGCGATAGTGTTTGGCCTATCATCCTTTTGATGGTTGTGGCCGGTGTGAGTTTCGCTCCATCATCCTTTTGGTGGGGGGTTTTTCATCTAATTTATGTCAGATTATGCGATAGTGTTTGACCTATCATCCTTTTGGTGGTAGTGGCCAGTGTGAGTTTCGCGCCGTCATCCTTTTGGTGGGGGGTCTGTCATCGTAATTAATGTCAAATTGTGCGATAGTGTTTATCCTGTCATCCTTTTGGTGGTAATGGTCGGTGTGAGTTTCGCTCCGCCATCATTTTGTTGGGGGATCTGTCATTGTAATTGATGTCAGATTATGTGATAGTATTTATCCTATCATCCTTTTGGTGGTAGTGGCTCGTGTGAGTTTCGCTCCGTTATCCTTTTGGTGGGGGGTCTGTCATCGTAATTGATGTCAAATTGAACGATAGTGTTTATCCAATCATCCATTTGGTGGTAGTGGCATATTTGAGTTTCGCTCTGTCATCCTTTTGTGGGGGGTCTGTCATCTTAATTGATGTCAGATTGTGCGATAGTCTTTGTCCTATCATCCTTTTGGTTGTAGTGGCCGGTATGAATTTCGCTCCGCCATCCTTTTGGTGGGGGGTCTGTCATCGTAATTGTTGTCAGATGTGCGCTAGTGTTTTACCTATCATCCTTTTGGTGGTAGTGGCAGTTTTGAGTTTCACTCCTTCATCCTTTTGGTGGGGGTCTGTCATCGTAATTGATGTCAGATTGTGCGATAGTGGTTGTCCTATCATCTTTTTGGTGGTAGTGGCCGGTGTAAGTTTCCCTCCGTCATCCTTTTGGTGGGGGGTCTGTCATCGTAATTGATGTCAGATTGTGCGATAGTGTTTGTCCTATCATCCTTTTGGTGGTAATGGCCGGTGTGATTTTTGCTCCGTCATGCTTTTGGTGGTAATGGTCGGTGTGATTTTCGCTCCGTCATCCTTTTGGTGGGGGGTCTGTCATCGTAATTGATGTCAGATTGTGAGATAGTGTTTGTCCAATCATCCTTTTGATGGTAGTGGGCGGTGTGAGTTTCGCTCCATCATCCTTTTTGTGGGGGGTCTTTCATCGTAATTGATGTCAGATTGTGCAATAGTAGTTGTCCCATCATCCTTTTGGTGGTAATGGTCGGTGTGATTTTCGCTCCGTCATCCTTTTGGTGGGGGGTCTGTCATCGTAATTGATGTCAGATTGTGAGATGGTGTTTGTCCTATCATCCTTTTGATGGTAGTGGGCGGTGTGAGTTTCGCTCTATCATCCTTTAGGTTGTGGTCTGTCATCTAATTGATGTCAGATTGTGCGATAGTGTTTGGCCTATCATCCTTTTGGTGGTTGTGGCCGGTGTGAGTTTTGCTCCATCATCCTTTTGGTGGGGGGTTTTTCATCTAATTTATGTCAGATTATGCGATAGTGTTTGGCCTATCATCCTTTTGGTGGTAGTGGCCAGTGTGAGTTTCGCGCCGTCATCCTTTTGGTGGGGGGTCTGTCATCGTAATTAATGTCAAATTGTGTGATACTGTTTATCCTATCATCCTTTTGGTGGTAATGGCTGGTGTAAGTTTCGCTCCGTCATCCTTTTGGTGGAGGTTCTGACATTGTAATTGATGTCAGATTGTGCGATAGTGTTTGTCCTATCATCATTTTGGTGGTAGTGGCCGGTGTGAGTTTCCCTTCGTCATCCTTTTGGGGGGGGTCTGTCATCGTAATTGATGTCAGATTGTGCGATAGTGTTTATCCTATCATCCTTTTGGTGGTAGTGGCCGGTGTGAGTTTCGCTCTGTCATCCTTTTGGTGTGGGGTCTGTCATTGTAATTGATGTCAGATTGTGAGATAGTGTTTGTCCTATAATCATTTTGGTGGTAGTGGCCGGTGTGAGTTTTGCTTCGTCATTCTTTTTGTGCGAGGTCAATCATCGTAATTGATGTCATATTGTGTGATAGTGGTTGTCCCATCATCCTTTTGGTGGTAGTGGCCGGTGTAAGTTTCGCTCCATCATCCTAATGGTGGGGGTCTGTCTTCGTAATTTATGTCAAATTGTGCGATAGTGTTTATCCTGTCATCCTTTTGGTGGTAGTGGCCGATGTGAGTTTCGCTCTGTCATCCTTTTGGTGTGGGGTCTGTCATTGTAATTGATGTCTGATTGTGAGATAGTGTTTGTCCTATAATCATTTTGGTGGTAGTGGCCCGTGTGAGTTTCGCTCCGTCATCCTTTTTGTGGGAGGTCTATCATCGTAATTGATGTCATATTGTGCGATAGTGGTTGTCCCATCATCCTTTTGGTGGTAGTGGCCGGTGTAAGTTTCGCTCAATCATCCTTTTGGTGGGGGTCTGTCTTTGTAATTAATGTTAAATTGTGTGATATTGTTTGTCCTGTCATCCTTTTGGTGGTAGTGGTCGGTGTGAGTTTTGCTCCGCAATCATTTTGTTGGGGGGTCTGTCATCGTAATTGATGTCAGATTGTGCGATAGTATTTATCCTATCATCCTTTTGGTGGTAGTGGCCGGTGTGAGTTTCGCTCCGCCATCCTTTTGGTGGGGGGTCTATCATTGTAATTGATGTTAGATTGTGCGATAGTGTTTATCCTATCATGCTTTTGGTGGTAGTTGCCGGTGTGAATTTCGCTCCGCCATCCTTTTGGTGGGGGGTCTGTCATCGTAATTGTTGTCAGATGTGCGCTAGTGTTTTACCTATCATCCTTTTGGCGGTAGTGGCCGTTTTGAGTTTCACTCCTTCATCCTTTTGGTGGGGGTCTGTCATCGTAATTGATGTCAGATTGTGCGATAGTGGTTGTCCTATCATCCTTTTGGTGGTAGTGGTCGGTGTAAGTTTCCCTCCGTCATCCTTTTGGTGGGGGGTCTGTCATCGTAATTGATGTCAGATTGTGCGATAGTGTTTGTCCTATCATCCTTTTGGTGGTAATGGCCGGTGTGATTTTCGCTCCGTCATCCTTTTGGTGGTAATGGTCGGTGTGATTTTCGCTCCGTCATCCTTTTGGTGGGGGGTCTGTCATCGTAATTGATGTCAGATTGTGAGATAGTGTTTGTCCAATCATCCTTTTGATGGTAGTGGGCGGTGTGAGTTTCGCTCCATCATCCTTTTTGTGGGGGGTCTTTCATCGTAATTGATGTCAGATTGTGCAATAGTAGTTGTCCCATCATCCTTTTGGTGGTAATGGTCGGTGTGATTTTCGCTCCGTCATCCTTTTGGTGGGGGGTCTGTCATCGTAATTAATGTCAGATTGTGAGATAGTGTTTGTCCTATCATCCTTTTAATTGTAGTGGGCGGTGTGAGTTTCGCTCCATCATTCTTTAGGTGGTGGTATGTCATCTAATTGATGTCAGATTGTGCGATAGTGTTTGGCCTATCATCCTTTTTGTGGTTGTGGCCGGTGTGAGTCTCGCTCCATCATCCTTTTGGTGGGGTGTTTTTCATCTAATTTATGTCAGATTATGCGATAGTGTTTGGCCTATCATCCTTTTGGTGGTAGTGGCCAATGTGAGTTTCGCGCCGTCATCCTTTTGGTGGGGGGTCTGTCATCATAATTAATGTCAAATTGTGTGATAATGTTTATCCTATCATCCTTTTGGTGGTAATGGTCGGTGTGAGTTTCTCTCCGTCATCCTTTTGGTGGAGGTTCTGACTTTGTAATTGATGTCAGATTGTGCCATAGTGTTTGTCCTATCATCATTTTGGTGGTAGTGGTCGGTGTGAGTTTCCCTCCGTCATCCTTTTGGGGGGGGGGGGTCTGTCATCGTAATTGATGTCAGATTGTGCGATAGTGTTTATCCTATCATCCATTTGGTGGTAGTGGGCGGTGTGAGTTTCGCTCTGTCATCCTTTTGGTGTGGGGTCTGTCATTGTAATTGATGTCAGATTGTGAGATAGTGTTTGTCCTATAAACATTTTGGTGGTAGTGGCCGGTGTGAGTTTCGCTCCGTCATCGTTTTTGTGGGAGGTCTATCATCGTAATTGATGTCATATTGTGCGATAGTGGTTGTCCCATCATCCTTTTGGTGGTAGTGGCCGGTGTAAGTTTCTCTCAATCATCCTTTTGGTGGGGGTTTGTCTTTGTAATTAATGTCAAATTGTGCGATAGTGTTTATCCTGTCATCCTTTTGGAGGTAGTGGTCGGTGTGAGTTTTGCTCTGCAATCATTTTGTTGGGGGGTCTGTCATTGTAATTGATGTCAGACTGTACGATAGTATTTATCCTATCATCCTTTTGGTGGTAGTGGCTCGTGTGAGTTTCGCTCCGTCATCCTTTTGGTGGGGGGTCTGTCATTGTAATTGATGTCAGATTGTATGATAGTGTTTATCCTATCATCCATTTGGTGGTAGTGGCAGGTGTGAGTTTCGCTCTATCATCCTTTTCTGGGGGGTCTGTCATCATAATTGATGTTAGATTGTGTGATAATTTTTTTCCTATCATCCTTTTGGTGGTAGTGGTCGGTGTGAGTTTCACTCTGTCATCCTTCTGGTGGGGGGTCTATCATCTTAATTGATGTCAGATTGTGCGATAGTGTTTATGCCATCATCCATTTGGTGGTAGTGGCCGGTGTGAGTTTCGCTCTGTCATCCATTTGGTGTGGGGTCTGTCATTGTAATTGATGTCAGATTGTGAGATAGTGTTTGTCCTATAAACATATTGGTGATAGTGGCCGGTGTGAGTTTCGCTCTGTCATCCTTTTTATGGGAGGTCTATCATCGTAATTGATGTCATATTGTGCGATAGTGTTTGTCCCATCATCCTTTTGGTGGTAGTGGCCGGTGTAAGTTTCGCTCCATCATCCTAATGGTGTGGGTCTGTCTTCGTAATTAATGTCAAATTGTGCGATAGTGTTTATCCTGTCATCCTTTTGGTGGTAGTGGTCGGTGTGAGTTTCGCTCTGTCATCCTTTTGGTGTGGGATCTGTCATTGTAATTGATGTCTGATTGTGAGATAGTATTTGTCCTATAATCATTTTGGTGGTAGTGGCCGGCGTGAGTTTCGCTCCGTCATCCTTTTTGTGGGAGGTCTATCATCGTAATTGATGTCATATTGTGCGATAGTGGTTGTCCCATCATCCTTTTGGTGGTAGTGGCCGATGTAAGTTTCTCTCAATCATCCTTTTGGTGGGGGTCTGTCTTTGTATTTAATGTCAAATTGTGCGATAGTGTTTATCCTGTCATCCTTTTGGAGGTAGTGGTCGGTGTGAGTTTTGCTCCGCAATCATTTTCTTGGGGGGTCTGTCATTGTAATTGATGTCAGATTGTGCGATAGTATTTATCCTATCATCCTTTTGGTGGTAGTGGCTCGTGTGAGTTTTGCTCCGTCATCCTTTTGGTGGGAGGTCTGTCATCGTAATTGATGTCAGATTGTGCAATAGTGTTTGTCCTATCATCATTTTGGTGGGGCGTTTGTCATCGTAATTAATGTCAAATTGTGTGATACTGTTTATCCTATCATCCTTTTGGTGGTAATGGCCGATGTGAGTTTGGCTCCGTCATCCTTTCGGTGGAGGTTCTGACATCGTAATTGATGTCAGATTGTGCAATAGTGTTTGTCCTATCATCATTTTGGTGGTTGTGGTCGGTGTGAGTTTCCCTCCGTCATCCTTTGGGGGGGGTCTATCATCGTAATTGATGTCAGATTGTGCGATAGTGTTTATCCTATCATCCTTTTGGTGGTAGTGGCCGGTGTGAATTTCGCTCCACCGTCCTTTTGGTGGGGGGTTGTCATCGTAATTGATGTCAGATGTGCGATAGTGTTTTACATATCTTCCTTTTGGTGGTAGTGGCAATTTTGAGTTTCACTCCTTCATCCTTTTGGTGCGGGTCTATCATCGTAATTAATGTCAGATTGTGCGATAGTGGTTGTCCTATCATCCTTTTGGTGGTAGTGGCCGGTGTGAGTTTCGCTCCGTCATCCTTTTGGTGTGGGGTCTGTCATTGTAATTGATGTCAGATTGTGAGATAGTGTTTGTCCTATAATCATTTTGGTGGTAGTGGCCGGTGTGAGTTTCGCTCCGTCATCCTTTTTGTGGGAGGCCTATCATCGTAATTGATGTCAGATTGTGCGATAGTGGTTGTCCCATCATCCTTTTAGTGGTACTGGCCGGTGTAAGTTTCGCTCCATCATCCTTTTGGTGGGGGTCTGTCTTCATAATTAATGTCAAATTGTGCGATAGTGTTTATCCTGTCATCCTTTTGGTGGTAGTGGTCGGTGTGAGTTTCGCTCCGCCATCATTTTATTGGGGGGTCTGTCATTGTAATTGATGTCAGATTGTGTGATAGTATTTATCCTATCATCCTTTTGGTGGTAGTGGCTCGTGTGAGTTTCGCTCCGTCATCCTTTTGGTGGGGGGTCTGTCATCGTACTTGATGTCAGATTGTACGATAGTGTTTATCCTATTATCCATTTGGTGGTAGTGGCAGGTGTGAGTTTCGCTCTGTAATCCTTTTGTGGGGGGTATGTCATCATAATTGATGTCAGACTATGCGATAATTTTTATCCTATCATCCTTTTGGTGGTAGTGGTCGGTGTGAGTTTCACTCTGTCATCCTTCTGGTGGGAGGTCTATCATCTTAATTGATGTCAGATTGTGCGATAGTCTTTGTCCTATCATCCTTTTGGTTGTAGTGGCCGGTGTGAGTTTCGCTCTATAATCCTTTTGGTGGGGGGTCTGTGATCTAATTGATGTCAGATTGTGCGATAGTCTTTGTCCTATCATCAATTTTAGTGGTAGTGGCCATTGTGAGTTTCGTTCCATCATCCTTTTAGTGGGGGGTCTGTCATCTAATTGTTGTCAGATTATGTGATAGTATTTGTCTTATTCTCCTTTTGGTGGTAGTGGCCGGTGTGAGTTTCGCTCCGCCATCCTTTTAGTGGGGGGTCTGTCTTCGTAATTAATGTCAAATTGTGCGACATTGTTTATCCTATCATCCTTTTGGTGGTAACGGCCGATGTGAGTTTCGCTAAGTCATCCTTTTGGTGGGGTTCTGTCATCGTAATTGATGTCAGATTCTGCGATAGTGTTTGTCCTATCATCCTTTTGGTGGTAGTGGTCGGTCTGAGTTTCGCTCCGTCATCCTTTTGGTGGGGGGTCTGTCATCGTAATTGATGTCAGATTGTTTGATAGTGTTTGTCCTATCATCCTTTTGGTGGTAATAGCCGGTGTGATTTTCGCTCCGTCATCCTTTTGGTGGGGGGTCTGTCATTGTAATTGATGTCTGATTGTGCGATAGTGTTTGTCCTATCATCCTTTTGGTGGTAGTGGTCGGTGTGAGTTTCGCTCCATCATCCTTTTCGTATGGGTCTGTCATCTAATTGATGTCAGATTGTGCGATAGTGTTTGGCCTATCATCCTTTTGGTGGTTGTGGCCGGTGTGAGTTTCGCTCCATCATCCTTTTGGTGGGGGGTCTGTCATCTAATTATTGTCAGGTTATGCGATAGTGTTTGTCCTATCATCCTTTTGGTGGTAGTGGTCGGTGTGAGTTTCGCTCCGTCATCCTTTTGGTGGGGGGTCTGTCATCGTAATTGATGTCAGATTGTGTGATACTGTTTATCCTATCATCATTTTGGTGGTAGTGGCCGGTGTGAGTTTCGCTCCGTCATCCTTTTGGTGGGGGGTCTGTCATCGTAATTGATGTCAGATTGTACGATAGTATTTGTCCTATCATCCTTTTTGTTGTAGTGGCCGGTGTGAGTTTCGCTCCATAATCCTTTTGGTGGGGGGTCGGTCATCTAATTGATGTCAGATTGTGCGATAGTCTTTGTCCTATCATCAATTTTAGTGGTAGTGGCCATTGTCAGTTTCGCTCCATCATCCTTTTAGTGCGGGTCTGTCATCTAATTGTTGTCAGATTATGCGATAGTGTTTGGCCTATCATCCTTTTGGTGGTAGTGGCCAGTGTGAGTTTCGCGCCGTCATCCTTTTGGTGGGGGGTCTGTCATCGTAATTAATGTCAAATTGTGTGATACTGTTTATCCTATCATCCTTTTGGTGGTAATGGCCGGTGTGAGTTTTGCTCCGTCATCCTTTTGATGGGGGTTCTGTTATCGTAATTAATGTCAAATTGTGCGATATTGTTTATCCGATCATCCTGTTGGTTGTAATGGCCGGTGTGAGTTTTGCTCTGTCATCCTTTTGGTGGGGGTTCTGTCATCGTAATTAATGTCATATTCTGCGATAGTGTTTGTCCTATCATCCTTTTGGTGGTAGTGGTCGGTGTGAGTTTCGCTCCGTCATCCTTTTGGTGGGGGGTCTGTCATCGTAATTGATGTCAGATTGTGCGATAGTGTTTGTCCTATCATCCTTTTGGTGGTAAAAGCCGGTGTGAGTTTTGCTCCGTCATCCTTTTGGTGGGGGGCTGTCATCGTAATTGATGTCAGATTGTGCGATAGTGTTTGTCCTATCATCCTTTTGGTGGTAGTGGTCGGTGTGAGTTTCGCTCCATCATCCTTTTCGTAGGGGTCTGTCATCTAATTGATGTCAGATTGTGCGATAGTGTTTGGCCTATCATCCTTTTGGTTGTTGTGGCCGGTGTGAGTTTCGCTCCATCATCTTTTTGGTGGGGGGTCTGTCATCTAATTGACGCCAGGTTATGCGATAGTGTTTGTCCTATCATCCTTTTGGTGGTAGTGGTCGGTGTGAGTTTCACTCCGTCATCCTTTTGGTGGGGGGTCTGTCATCGTAATTAATGTCAAATTGTGTGATACTGTTTATCCTATCATCATTTTGGTGGTATTGGCCGTTGTGAGTTTCACTCTGTCATCCTTTTGTGGGGGGTCTGTCATCGTAATTGATGTCAGATTGTACGATAGTATTTGTCCTATCATCCATTTGGTGGTATTGGCCGGTGTGAGTTTTGCTCTGTCATCCTTTTGTGGGGGGTCTGTCATTATAATTGATGTCAGATTGTGCGATAATTTTTGTCCTATCATCCTTTTGGTGGTAGCGGTCGGTGTGTGTTTCACTCCGTTATCCTTTTGGTGGGGGGTCTATCATCTTAATTGATGTTAGATTGTGCGATAGTGTTTGTCCTATCATCCTTTTGGTTGTTGTGGCCGGTGTGAGTTTCGCTCCTTCATCCTTTTGGTGGGGGGTCTGTCATCGTAATTGATGTCAGATTGTGCAATAGTCTTTGTCCTATCATCATTTTTAGTGGTAATGGCCATTGTGAGTTTCGTACCGTCATCCTTTTGGTGGTAGTGGCCGGTGTGAGTTTCGCTCCGTCATCCTTTTAATGGGGGGTCGGTCATCGTAATTAATCTCAAATTGTGCGATACTGTTTATCCTATCATCCTTTTGGTGGTAATGGTTGGTGTGAGTTTCGCTCCGTCATCCGTTTGGTGGGGGTTCTTTCATCGTAATTGATGTCAGATTCTGCGATACTGTTTATCCTATCATCCTTTTGGTGGTAATGGCCGGTGTGAGTTTTGCTCCGTCATCCTTTTGGTGGGGGTTCTGTCATCGTAATTGATGTCAGATTGTGCGACAGTGTTTGTCTTATAATCCTTTTGGTGGTAGTGGTCGGTGTGAGTTTCGCTCTGTCATCCTTTTGGTGGGGGTTCTGTCATCGTAATTGATGTCAGATTGTGCGATAGTGTTTATCCGATCATCCTTTTGGTTGTAGTGGCCGATGTGAGTTTCGCTCAGTCATCCTTTTGGTGGAGGGGGCTGTCATCTAATTGATGTAAGATTTTGCGATAGTCTTTGTCCTATCATCCTTTTGGTGGTTTTGGCCGGTGTGAGTTTCGCTCCATTATCCTTTTGGTGATGGGTCTATCATCTAATTGATGTCTGATTATGCGATAGTGTTTGTCCCATCATCCTTTTGGTGGTAGTGGCCGGTGTGAGGTTCGCTCCGTCATCCTTTTGGTGGGGGGTCTGTCATCGTAATTAATGTCAAATTGTGCGATACTGTTTATCCTATCATCCTTTTGGTGGTAATGGCCGGTGTGAGTTTCGCTACGTCATCCTTTTGATGGGGGTTCTGTCATCGTAGTTAATGTCAAATAGTGCGATATTGGTTATCCTATCATCTTGTTGGTGGTAATGGCCGGTGTGAGTTTTGCTCTGTCATCCTTTTCGTGGGGGTTCTGTCATCGTAATTGATGTCATATTTTGCGATAGTGTTTGTCCTTTCATCCTTTTGGTGGTAGTGGCCGGTGTGAGTTTCGCTCCGTCATCCTTTTGCTTAGGGGTCTGTCATTGTAATTGATGTCAGATTGTGTGATAGTGTTTGTCTTATCATCCTTTTGGTGGTAGTGGTCGATGTGACTTTCGCTCCATCATCCTTTTCGTGGGGGTCTGTCATCTAATTGATGTCAGATTGTGCGATAGTGTTTTGCCTATCATCCTTTTGGTGGTTGTGGTCGGTGTGAGTTTCACTACATCATCCTTTTGGTGGGGGGTCTGTCATCTAATTGATGTCAGATTATGCGATAGTGTTTGTCTTATCATCCTTTTGGTGGTAGTGGCCGGTGTGAGTTTCGCTCCGTCATCCTTTTGGTGGATGGTCTGTCATTGTAATTAATGTCAAATTGTGCGATACTGTTTATCCTATCATCCTTTTGGTGGTAATGGCCGGTGTGAGTTTTGCTCCGTCATCCTTTTGGTGGGGGTTCTGTCATCGTAATTGATGTCAGATTGTGCGATAGTGTTTGTCCTATAATCCTTTTGGTGGTAGTGGCCGGTGTGAGTTTCGCTCTGTCATCCTTTTGGTGGGGGTTCTGTCGTCGTAATTGATGTCAGATTGTGCGATAGTATTTATCCTATCATCCTTTTGGTTGTAGTGGCTGGTGTGAGTTTCGCTCCGTCATCCTTTTGGTGGAGGGGGCTGTCATCTAATTGATGTCAGATTTTGCGAGAGTGTTTGTCCTATCATCCTTTTGGTTGTAGTGGCCGGTGTGAGTTTCGCTCCGTCATCCTTTTGGAGGGGGGGCTGTCATCTAATTGATGTCAGATTGTGTGATAGTCTTTGTCCTATCATCCTTTTGGTGGTTTTGCCGGTGTGAGTTTCGCTCCGTCATCATTTTGGTGGGGGTTCTGTCATCATAATTGATGTCAGATTGTGCGATAGTGTTTGTCCTATCATCCTTTTGGTGGTAGTGGCCGGTGTGAGTTTCGCTCCGTCATCCTTTTGGTGGGAGGTCTGTCATCATAATTGATGCCAGATTGTGCGATAGTGTTTATCCTATCGTCCTTTTGGTGGTAGTGGCCTGTGTGACTTTCGCTCCGTCATCCTTTTGATGGGGGTTCTGTCATCGTAATTAATGTCAAATTGTGCGATACTGTTTATCCTATCATCCTTTTGGTGGTAATGGCCGGTGTGAGTTTCGCTCCGTCATCCTTTTGATGGGGGAGCTGTCATCGTAATTAATGTCAAATTGTGCGATATTGTTTATCCTATCATCCTGTTGGTGGTAATGGCCGGTGCGAGTTTTGCTCTGTCATCCTTTTGGTGGGGGTTCTGCCATCGTAATTGATGTAATATTTTGCAATAGTGTTTGTCCTATCATCCTTTTGGTGGTAGTGGCCAGAGTGAGTTTCACTTCGTCATCCTTTTGGTGGGGTGTCTGTCATCGTAATTGATGTCAGATTGTGCGATAGTGTTTGTCCTATCATCCTTTTGGTGGTAATAGTCGGTGTGATTTTCGCACCGTCATCCTTTTGGTGGAGGGTCTGTCATTGTAATGGATGTCAGATTGTGCGATAGTGTTTGTCATATCATCCTTTTGGTGGTAGTGGTCTGTGTGAGTTTCGCTCCATAATCCTTTTTGTGGGAGTCAGTCATCTAATTGATGTCAGATTGTGCGATAGTGTTTGGCCTATCATCCTTTTGGTGATTGTGGCCGGTGTGAGTTTCACTCCATCATCCTTTTGGTGGGGGGTATGTCATCTAATTGATGTCAGATTGTGCGATAGTGTTTGTCATATCATCATTTTGGTGGTAGTGGTCAGTGTGAGTTTCGCTGCGTCATCCTTTTTGTGGGGGGTGTATCATCGTAATTGATGTCTGATTGTGCGATAGTGGTTGTCCTACCATCCTTTTGGTGGTAGTGGCCGGTGTGAGTTTGGCTCTGTCATCCTTTTGGTGGGGGGTCTGTCATTGTAATTAATGTCAAATTGTGTGATATTGTTTATCCTATCATCCTTTTGGTGGTAATGGATGGTGCGAGTTTCGCTCCTTCATCCTTTTGGTGGGGGTTCTGTCATCGTAATTGATGTCAGATTGTGTGATAGTGTTTGTCCTATCATCCTTTTGGTGGTAGTGGCCGGTGTCTGTTTCGCTCCGTCATCCTTTTGGTGGGGGGTCTGTCATCGTAGTTGATGTTAGATTGTGCGATAGTGTTTATCCTATCATCCCTTTGGTGGTAGTGGTCGGTGTGAATTTCGCCCCGCCATGATTTTGGTTGGGGGTCAGTGATAGTAATTGATGTCAGATTGTGCGATAGTATTTATCCTATCATCATTTTGGTGGTAGTGGCTGGTGTGAGTTTCGCTCCGTCATCCTTTTGGTGGGGGGTCTGTCATCGTAATTGATGTCAGATTGTACGATAGTATTTGTCCTATCATCCATTTGGTGGTATTGGCCGGTGTGAGTTTCGCTATGTCATCCTTTTGTGGGGGGTCTGTCATCATAATTGATGTCAGATTGTGCGATAATTTTTGTCCTATCATCCTTTTGGTGGTAGTGGTCGGTGTGTGTTTCACTCCGTCATCCTTTTGGTGAGGGGTCTGTCATCTTAATTGATGTTAGATTGTGCGATAGTGTTTGTCCTATCATCCTTTTGGTAGTTGTGGCCGGTGTGAGTTTCGCTCCTTCATCCTTTTGGTGGGGGGTCTGTTATATAATTGATGTCATATTGTGTGATAGTCTTTGTCCTATCATCATTTTTAGTGGTAGTGGCCATTGTGAGTTTCGCTCCGTCATCCTTTTAGTGGGGGGGTCTGTCATATAATTGCTGTCAGATTATGTGATAGTGTTTGTTCTATCATCCTTTTGGTGGTAGTAGCCGGTGTGAGTTTTGCTCTGTCATCCTTTTAATGGGGGGTCGGTCATCGTAATTAATGTCAAATTGTGCGATACTGTTTATCCTATCATCCTTTCGGTGGTAGTGGCCGGTGTGAGTTTCGCTCCGTCATCCTTTTGGTGGGGGGTCTCTCATCGTAATTGATGTCATATTGTGCGATAGTGTTTGTCCTATCATCCTTTTGGTGGGGGGTCTGTCATCGTAATTGATGTCAGATTGTGCGATAGTGTTTGTCGTATGATCCTTTTGGTGGTAGTGGTCGCTGTGAGTTTCGCTCCGTCATCCTTTTGGTGGGGGTCTATCATCTAATTGATGTCAGATGGTGCGATAGTATTTGTCCTATCATCCTTTTGGTGGTTTTGGCCGGTGTGAGTTTCGCTCCATTATCCTTTTGGTGGTGGGTCTGTCATCTAATTGATGTCATATTATGCGATAGTGTTTGTCCTATCATCCTTTTGGTGGTAGTGGCCGGTGTGAGTTTCGCTCCGTCATCCTTTTGATGGGGGTTTTGTCATCGTAATTAATGTCAAATTGTGAGATACTGTTTATCCTATCATCCTTTTGGTGGTAATGGTCGGTGTGAGTTTCGCTCCGTCATCCTTTTGATGGGGGATCTGTCATCGTAATTAATGTCAAATTGTGCGATATTGTTTATCCTATCATCCTGTTGGTGGTAATGGCCGGTGTGAGTTTTTCTCTGTCATCCTTTTGGTGGGGGTTCTGTCATCGTAATTGATGTCATATTTTGCAATAGTGTTTGTCCTACCATCCTTTTGGTGGTAGTGGTCGGTGTGAGTTTCGCTTCGTCATCCTTTTGGTGGGGTGTCTGTCATCGTAATTGATGTCAGATTGTGCGATAGTGTTTGTCCTATCATCCTTTTGGTGGTAATAGCCGGTGTGATTTTCGCACCGTCATCCTTTTGTTGGAGGGTCTGTCATTGTAATTGATGTCAGATTGTGCGATAGTGTTTGTCATATCATCCTTTTGGTGGTAGTGGTCGGTGTGAGTTTCGCTCCATCATCCTTTTTGTGGGGGTCAGTCATCTAATTGATGTCAGATTGTGCGATAGTGTTTGGCCTATCATCCTTTTGGTGGTTGTGGCCGGTGTGAGTTTCACTCCATCATCCTTTTGGTGGGGGGTCTGTCATCTAATTGATGTCAGATTATCCGATAGTGTTTGTCCTATCATCCTTTTGGTGGTAGTGGCCGGTGTGAGTTTCGCTCCGTCATCCTTTTGGTGGGGGTTCTGTCTTCGTAATTGATGTGAGATTGTGCGATAGTGTTCATCCTATCATCCTTTTGGTGGTAGTGGCCGGTGTGAGTTTCGCTCCGCCATCCTTTTGGTGGGGGGTCTGTCATCGTAATTTATGTCAGATTGTGCGATAGTGTTTATGCTATCATCCTTTTGGTGGTAGTGGCCGGTGTGAATTTCGCTCTGCCATCCTTTTGGTGAGGGGTCAGTCATCGTAATTGATGTCAGATGTGCAATAGTGTTTTACCTATCATCCTTTTGGTGGTAGTGGCCATTTTGAGTTTCGCTCCTTCATCCTTTTGGTGGGGTTCTATCATCGTAATTGATGTCAGATTGTGCGATAGTGGTTGTCCTATCATCCTTTTGGTAGTAGTGGCCGGTGTGAGTTTCGCTCTGTCATCCTTTTGGTGGGGATCTGTCATCGTAATTGATGTCAGATTGTGCAATAGTGTTTGTCCTATCATTATTTTGGTGGTAGTGGCAGGTGTGAGTTTCGCTCCGTCATCATTTTTGTAGGGGGTCTATCATCATAATTGATGTCAGATTGTAAGATAGTGGTTGTCCTATCATCCTTTTGGTGGTAGTGGCCAATGTGAGTTTCGCTCCGTCATCCTTATGGTGGGGGGTATGTCTTCGTAATTGATGTCAGATTGTGCGATAGTGTTTATCCTATCATCCTTTTGGTGGTAGTGGCCGGTGTGTGTTTCGTTCCGCCATCCTTTTGGTGGGGGGTCTTTCATCGTAATTGATGTCAGATTGTGTGATAGTTTTTGTCCTATCATCCTTTTGGTGGTAGTGGTCAGTGTGAGTTTCGCTCCGTCATCCTTTTGTTGGGGGGCCTATCATCTTAATTGATGTCAGAATGTGCGATAGTCTTTGTCCTATCATCCTTTTGGTGGTTTGGCCGGTGTGAGTTTTGCTATGTCGTCGTTTTGGTGGGGGTTATGTCATCATAATTGATGTCAGATTGTGCGATAGTGTTTGTCCTATCATCCTTTTGGTGTTAGTGGCCGGTGTGACTTTCGCTCCGTCATCCTTTTGATGGGGGTTCTATCATAGTAATTAATGTCAAATTATGCGATATTGTTTATCCTATCATCCTGTTGGTGGTAATGGCCGGTGTGAGTTTTGCTCTATCATCCTTTTGGTGGGGGTTCTGTCATCGTAATTGACGTCAGATTGGTTGATAGTGTTTGTCCTATCATCCTTTTGGTGGTAGTGGCCGGTGTGAGTTTCGCTCCGTCATCCTTTTGGTGGGGGGGTCTGTCATCAAATTGATGTCAGATTGTGTGATAGTGTTTGTCTTATCATCCTTTTGGTGGTAGTGGACGGTGTGAGTTTCGCTCCATCATCCTTTTGGTAGGGGTTTGTCATCTAATTGATGTCATATTGTGCGATAGTGTTTGTCCTATCATCATTTTGGTGGTAGTGGCCGGTGTGAGTTTTGCTTCGTCATTCTTTTGGTGGTAGTGGCTAGTGTGAGTTTTGCTCCGTCATCCTTTTGGTGGGGGGTCTGTCATCGTAATTGGTGTCAAATTATGCAATAGTGATTGTCCTATCATCATTTTGGTGGTAGTGGCCGGTGTGAATTTTGCTTCTTCATCCTTTTGGTGGGGGTCTGTCATCTAATTGATGTCAGATTGTGCGATAGTGTTTGTCCTATCATCCTTTTCATGGTGGTGGTCGGTGCGAGTTTCGCTCTGTCATCCTTTTGGTGGGGGTGTGTCATTTAATTGATGTCAGATTGTATGATAGTAGTTATCATATCATCTTTTTGGTGGTAGTGGCCGGTGTGAGTTTAACTCCATCATCCTTTTGATGGGGGGTCTGTCATCTAACTGATGTCAGATTGTGCGATAGTGTTTGTCCTATCATCATTTTGGTGGTAGTGGTCGGTGTAAGTTTCGCTCCGTCATCCTTTTTGTGGGGGTTCTATCATCGTAATTGATGTCTGATTGTGCGATAGTGGTTGTCCTATCATCCTTTTGTTGGTAGTGCCGATGTGAGTTTCGTTCCACCATCCTTTTGGTGGGGGGTCTATCATCGTAATTGATGTCAGATATTATGATAGTGTTTGTCCTAACATCCATTTGGTGGTAGTGGCCGGTGTGAGTTTCGCTCTGTCATCCTTTTGTGGGGGGTCTATCATCATAATTGATGTCAGATTGTGCGATAGCTTTTGTCCTATCATCCTTTTTGTGGTAGTGGTCGATGTGAGTTTCGCTCAGTCATTCTTTTGGTGGGGGGTCTATCATCTTAATTGATGTCAGATTGTGCGATAGTGTTTGTCCTATAATCCTTTTGGTTGTAGTGGCCGGTGTGAGTTGCGCTTCGTCATCGTTTTGGTGGGGGTTTTTCGTCTAATTGATGTCAGATTGTGCGATAATGTTTGTCCTATCATCCTTTTGGTGGTAATGGCCGGTGTGACTTTTGCTCCGTCATCCTTTTGGTGAGGGGTCTGTCATCATAATTGATGTCAGGTTGTGCGATAGTGTTTATCCTATCATCCTTTTGGTGGTAGTAGCCGGTGTGAGTTTCGCTCCACCATCCTTTTGGTAGAGGGTCTGTCATCGTAATTGATGTCAGATGTGCGATAGTGTTTTACCCATCATCCTTTTGGTGGTAGTGGCCAGTTTGAGTTTTGCTCCTTCATCCTTTTGGTGGGTGTCTGTCATCGTAATTGATGTCAGATTGGTCGATAGTCATTGTCCTATCATCCTTTTGGTTGTAGTGGCCAGTTTGAGTTTCGCTCCGTCATCCTTTTGGTGGGGGTCTGTCATCTAATTAATGTCAGATTGTGCGATAGGGTTTGTCTTATCATCCTTTTGGTGGTAGTGGTCGGTGTGAGTTTCGCTCCGTCATCCTTTTGGTGGGGGGTTTGTCATCTAATCGATGTCATATTGTGCGATAGTGTTTGTCCTATCATCCTTTTTATGGTAGTGGCTAGTGTGAGTTTTGCTCCGTCATCCTTTTGGTGGGGGGTCTGTCATCGTAATTGGTGTGCAATTGTGCGATAGTGCTTGTCCTATCATTATTTTGGTGGTAGTGGCCGGTGTGAGTTTTGCTTCGTCATCCTTTTTGTGGGGGTTTGTCATCTAATTGATGTCAGATTGTGCGATAGTATTTGTCCTATCATCCTTTTCGTGGTAGTGGCCGGTGTGAGTTTCGCTCCGTCATCCCTTTGGTGGGGGGTGTGTCTTCTAATTGATGTCAGATTGTGTGATAGTATTTGTCATATCATCTTTTTGGTGGTAGTGGCCGGTGTGAGTTTCGCTCCATCATCCTTTTGATGGGGGGTCTGTCATCTAATTGATGTCAGATTGTGCGGTAGTGTTTGTCCTATCATCATTTTGGTGGTAGTGGTCGGTGTGAGTTTCGCTCCGTCATCCTTTTTGTGGGGGGTCTATCATCGTAATTGATGTCAGATTGTGCGATAGTGGTTGTCCTATCATCCTTATGGTGGTAGTGGTCGGTGTGAGTTTCGCTCTGTCATCCTTTTGGTGGGGGGGTCTATTATCTTAATTGATGTCAGATTATGCGATAGTGTTTATCGTATCATCCTTTTAGTGGTAGTGGCCGGTGTGAGCTTCGCTCCGTCATGCTTTTGGTGGGGGGTCTATCATTGTAATTGATGTCAGATTGTGCGATAGTGTTTGTCCTAACATCCATTTGGTGGTAGTGGCCGGTGTGAGTTTCGCTCTGTCATCCTTTTGTGGGGGGTCTATCATCATAATTGATGTCAGATTCGCGATAGCTTTTGTCCTATCATCCTTTTGGTGGTAGTGGTCGGTGTGAGTTTCGCTCTGTCATCCTTTTGGTGGGGGGTCTATCATTTTAATTGATGTCAGATTGTGCGATAGTATTTGTCCTATCATCCTTTTGGTTGTAGTGGCCGGTGTGAGTTTCGCTCCGTCATCCTTTTGGTGGGGGTCTGTCATCTAATTGATGTCAGATAGTGCGATAGTCTTTGCCCTATCATCCCTTTGGTGGTAGTGGCCAGTGTGAGTTTCGCTACGCCATCGTTTTGGTGGGGGTTCTGTCATCATAATTGATGTCAGATTGTGCAATAGGGTTTGTCCTATCATCCTTTTGGTGGTAGTGGTCGGTGTGTGTTTCGCTCTGTCATGCTTTTGTGGGGGGTCTATCATCATAATTAATGTCAGATGGTGCGATAGATTTTGTCCTATCATCCTTTTGGTGGTAGTGGTCGGTGTGAGTTTCGCTCTGTCATCCTTTTGGTGGGGACGTCTATCATCTTAATTGATGTCAGATTGTGAGATAGTCTTTGTCCTATCATCCTTTTGGTGGTAGTGGCTGGTGTGAGTTTCGCTCGTCACCGTTTTGGTGGAGGTTCTGTCATCATAACTGATGTTAGATTGTGCAATAGTGTTTGTCTTATCATCCTTTTGGTGGTAATTGCTGGTGTGAGTTTTGCTCCGTCATCCTTTTGGTGGGGGGGTCTGTCATCGTAATTGCTGTCAGATTGTGCGATAGTGTTTATCCTATCATCCTTTTGGTGGTAGTGGCCGGTGTGAGTTTCGCTCCGCCATCCTTTTGGTGGGGGGTCTATCATCTTAATTGATGTCAGATGTGCGTTAGTGTTTTACCCATCATCCTTTTGGTGGTAGTGGCCGGTTTGAGTTTTGCTCCTTCATCCTTTTGGTGGGGGTCTGTCATCGTAATTGATGTCAGATTGGTCGATAGTCATTGTCCTATCATCCTTTTGGTGTGTCGCTACTGTGAAAATCGGCGCCGGCTATGACAGAAGAGTCGCCACCGTGCGTTATTTATCCCACAGGAGGGAAAGTAAACGCTCAGAGTAAACCTAACGCAAAGAGGGAAAGGAATGGTCATCGTAACCAAATCCTGGATTCGGGAGTCGGTTAAGCAAGGGGAAGGTATTAGCACCCCTCACTTCCGTCATACTCGACGGGATCCACGCTTGTTTTCTATCTAAGGGTGTGTTATTCTATCTACTCTACAGGTATGGGTTAAAAAGAAAAGAAAATGACTCGGCAATGTATCGCACTTTATGCCTACGTATTCCCGTCTGGAACGAGAAATCAGAGTCAACGTAGTTCGCCTACCTACGGGAAAGGAGGGGAAGGTTTCTCGCTAGGATATCGCATCCTACGCCTACGTACTTTCATACGGCATGAAAGATCAGAGCAAACGTAGTTCGGGCTACGAAAGACACAAGCTTGTCTAACAGTTTTTTATCTCCTTAAGAAAGGGTTTTCCTGATTAAAGGTCCAAGAGGACAAAAGCAGAGTTTGAATGTTTGTTTGAGTTTTTTACAAAAGAAATGTTTTTTAGTCTGTTTGTAACTTGTACTGCACTAAAGGCTTGTGATCTGAGAGTGACTACGTCGCATGTCACCCTAAGGGTACCATACTAAGCAGCCAGATTACTGAAAAGTGACCCCCCAGTAACCTTTCCTCAAATAGCTTAAGGCTCGTAACGTATAGCACGCGTTATCCTTATTACTGTGTTTTTGAATTGTTTTGAGATGAGAAGAGAAAGACGCTCTAAAAAGCCTATGGTTGAAAGGGAAACTAGCCTAATGTTATCATGCATGGGTCAAAACCTAATGTCTGTCATAATTTCCTCTTGCACAGAGGAAATCAGAGATCCTAGGGGATAAACAACAAAAGACAGCAAGCAATTACAGTAAACAATAGAATGCATGCAATGCAGCAATATAAGAGAGGCAAGGGAGAAGACAACAGGCAAGAGGAGACAAGCTCCACCTAGAGGTAATCAACACAAGCAAAAAGACAAATCAGAGAAAAACAAAAGACACAGAGGAGGCAGCCCAAGCAGCAGCAACAAACTCTTACAGCAAACAGCAACAGCAGCTTTAAACAGCAAATTTGGATAGACAGCAAAGTTGACAGCAAGGGCTTCATCTTCAAGCAAGCTTCTATCTTCAAGCTCCAACAAGCACACTCCAAGAGGAGGATTAATCATCAAGATCAAGTTATAATGTTAAGAAACTTAATGACAACCAAAGGAAATCACTAAGAACTCAACATTGCAAATGAAAGGTATCCTCAAAGTTGTACTCACTTGGACATACCACTCATCCCTCTTAAGGAGAGATGGAGCTTCCCAAGAAGTACTTTATGTCATTGGATGGAATAGAGGCAAACAGTGCACTCCATGTTTGAAGAAAGAAACAAAACTAGATCTAAGGCACTTCCTAAAACCCTAATTTCCTAAGCTCCTAAAAAAAACCTCCACAAGAGGAAAAGCCTTTAACTCCAAGCTCCAATCTTCAATCACAAACATCTTCAATAAATCCAGAAGCTCCACCAAAAAGAACTCAAGCTTAAACCCACTCCAAAGCAGCCAACAAAACCAAACAATCCAAAGCACTCAAGAGAGGAATTCACAAACACAAGCAACTTGCAAAATACAACTAAAATAGAAAATGATGTTGCAAAAATATAATAAAATTACTAGGGGAGCATACTTGTTTGAAAAGCCTAGGGTTAAAATATTAAAGCCTAATTCAACTTCTAAGTCACCTAAATAAGTTCTAGATTGAAAGGTATCAAGGTAATCCACAAGTTTGGGAAGGCTCTAATCTCAACACCTAAAACAGAACCTAAAGATGTTTTAAAATTCTAATAAATATACTGAGGGAACATGAATATCTACCCTAAAATATACTAAAAAATAAAAGCCAAATTCATCACCAATTGGAAGAAAAAAATTATACAAAACAGATCGTCAAATATGCAACACAGTGGATGTTATCACAAAAGAAAAATCATAACTAATTCAAATAAAATCCTAAAAATGTAAAATCAACGCCTAAAATTTATTAAGACATTAAGAAACTACAGAAAAAAATTTCATAATTTTTTGATGATTTGTACTATTTTTAATGTAATTAAAGCAAACAGCTATCAAAACAGAAAATTAAATGGAAATTAGAAATGATGAATTAGTGAAAATGCAAAGCAGAAAAATGAAAACGCGTTGGGCAGGGACCGAACCCGCGCGCGCCTGGTCCCCTTGCTAGGCCAAAACGACGCCGTTTTGGCGTGATGACACGTGGCGCGCGCATGTTCATCTTCTCCAATGGAATTTTTCAGCATGATGAATAGTAACCCGCAGCCATGGATGTGATGATTTCTGGCAACTTCGAACAATCATAATTCTCTCAATTCTTATCCGTTTTGCATGTTTTTTGGACCGAAATCGAAGAATTTTTCGCAAGGATTCCAAATATCTCATCCAAAATAATTAATAATGCAAGATCAAAGAGAAACGAAGCAAACAAAGTTTGGCACCAAAACCTCAAGTTCATCAAAACCTCTCCAAATTAATTCTAAACTCAACCTTGTGTCATGGAGGTTAAAGATCAAGCAAAAACTAATTTGAATCATGCCAAAATAGTCCATATAAAATCTCACAAGTTTGGAGCTCCAAATTTCGAACGTCATAAACATCAACAATTATAATCCAGAAACGATCTACATGCTTCAAGGAGTGCAAAGAAACGAAAATGGCAAAGAATCATCAAGTATTAAGAGAGATATGGTGAAATTCAAGTACCTAGTGGAGAACTTCCATTGAGCCTTTAATCCTTGATGAAGCTTCGCGAAACTCTCCAGAATCGTTCAATGATCTTCAATAAAGCTTTCTCAATTCACAAGTTGGCTTGAAACGAACTAGATCTTGAAATTCACTTTTGGAATTTTCTTCACTTTTTCAAGCTTGTTCTTGATCAATTCTGCTCCAATTTCCAGAACTAATGATTTGTGAAGGTTAGAAATCTTATATACAATGGATATAGATCAAGAGAAAGCCCAATCCTTGCCCTTAGGCCCAAAATGAATTTTCAAAATTTCACCACTTTTTGCTCTTGAAGGTACACGAAAATGGCATTGTTTTGGCTCCAAGATGATTCAATTCAACTAATAACAGCATGTGGAGTGCGAATGACTGAGATTTGCTCCTTGTATTTGATCCAATGGCTATTTTTGATTATGTAACTTCATAGTGAAGTAATCTAAATGACAACTCCCAAAACTTGGCCTATGCTCAAAATTCTGCCAATGCCAATGTTCTTAGAATGTGATTTCTATTCAAAAAAATGTACTCATATGCCATGCTTTGGTCCTCTAACTCAAAAAGTCAAATTTCCCTCCTTAATCCATTTGAAAAATTCCTTTTTTTAGGCCATTTTAAGTGACTTTTTGCTACAAGCCAAACCAATTCCATATGACCACTTGGTTGCACTTAAAATCCCATTTTAAGCAACTTTCATGTTGAACAAAAATCCATTTGACAAGTGCAAGTTGGAGATTTTGACCTATGATTGAAAATGACCTATAATCTCACTTTCCCAAAATACCCCTGACTTGTAAACCTCATAACTTGAGTTCTACAAATCAGATGGAAGACTTCTAGTACAATATAGAAAGCTAAGATCATAGGGAACAACTTTTATGTTGGCCAGAAGTTCATGTGAAACCTCTTTCTAGGTCAAACGTTGCTTGGAAGTCAAGTGACTTTCACAGATAAATTTCACATTCATCTGGTGACCTGTAACTTGTCTGAACCATAACTTGAGTTCTATAAATCCACTGGAGGACTTCTAGTACTCAAATTAAAGGTATTGAGATGATCTACAAGTTACAAGTTATCCAAAGATCCATTTGAAACTTGTATCTTGACTTATGTGGTCTTTAAGTTTGGCACTAAACAGGAGATTTTACACTGAAACCCTAACTTAGCAATTTCCCACACTTTTGATTCTTCTTGATTTAATCTTGGCACAACACCAAAAATTTCTTAACATATCATTCCATGAACTCCATGACCTAAAAGTAGGCTTTGAACTTCTTCAATTGCTCAATTGATTTAGGATTAACTCAGATGAAACCCTAATTGCTTGCACCTTAACTGTGGCTCTTGCATTTGACACAATGGCTTGATTGAGCTCTCTCATGGCCCTCTAGGAATTCTATGAGCTTCATACCCATCCTCTTCTCACATTCAACACTTCACGACCCTCTGATGGTCTTCAGTTGATCCTCAAGTTAGGAGAAACTCCACATGGAGGCATTCAAACCTCTTAAGGCCTCAAACCACCTTCTGATGACTTGGATGACTTCTCAAGCATGGCTAAGACCTCTTGCTAGGCTTCTCTTGACAAAAACAAACTTGATCCCCTGTTTGATGAATGATGTTATGATATGCAAATGATATAGCTATGCAAATGATAATGCAATGAAACATAAACCAGTTAAAGAGAAAAGTTGGGCAAATTTTGGGGTTCAACAGTTGCCCCTATTCAAGCGGCTTGGACCTAACTGGGTGAAGAGCAAACAACCTTCATACAATCAAGGTAAAGACGGTTGAATACAAAAGAACCTGGAAATTTGCCAATCGCAGAAATAAACTGCGAAAACTGCTTGGGGGAAATATCCAGAAAACCGAATCCAGTTTTTACGGCAACAAACTGATCAAATATCTGATAAAGAACTCGACTTTATCCCCAGTTACTTGCGTGACGCCACAGATAACAAACTCGAAGGTTGGATCAACATGCACTTGATCCTCTCACATCGTCTAGTGATAGACAGGAAGAGAAATACAATCACATCGTCCAGTGATAGACGGGAAGTGAAATACAATCACATCGTCCAATGATAGACGGAAAGAGAAATACAATCACATCGTCCAATGATAGACAGAAAGACACCATCCCGAAGGAAACAAAATCCAATACTCACGACGTCTAAAGATAGACGGAGAAAATCATCCCAAAGGCCATATCAACATGCACTTGATCTTATCATGTTGTCTAAAGATAGATAGGGAGAAACACTTGTCCAAAGAACCACATCGACAGTGAGAACTAGCGGAAGGAAACCCATATATGAACTTCAACACCACCCATCAAATTTCAGAATCCTTTCGTCTACAGGAATTGATGGAAAGAACAATGTCTTCAAAGGGGCCACATCATCAGTAAGAACCGACAGGAAGAAAAACCACCTTCAAAGAGCCATGTCGTCGATAAGGATCAACAACTAGGAAAACCAAACATTCTTCAAAGAGCCTCGACGTCAATAAGGACCGACGGTCAGAAAAACCCTCTTGAAATGTCATCTCATCCAATAAACAGAAAGAAAGCCAATATCTGAAAGATCGCCTTGAAACCTCTCAACGTCTAAAGATAGATGGAGAAAACCATACCCAAAACTCATGACGTCTAATGATAGACGGAGAAAAATCATAATCGAACTCATGACGTCTAAAGATAGACGAAGAAAAACATAATCAAACTCAGGACGTCTAAGGATAGACGGAGAAAACCATAATTGAACTCAGGACGTCTCAAGATAGACGAAGAAAACCATAATCGAACTCAGGACATCTAAAGATAGACGGAGAAAATTCCTGCTGGGGAAATACATCGTCAATAGGAATTGACGGGAAGGACAGTCTGTCTTCATCAGATGATCAATAGACAAAGCATAACCGTTGTATGATCTGAGAATCAAATACCAAAGAGCTGTCTGATCAAAGCTGCTGAATAAATGCCCCTGAACTGATTACAGAGTACTTCATGTTGCCACGTAAGGCTGATAGAAAATGGCTTATGCTTCGTATGCATATGCGTATGTTTGAATTTTTCTATGGCGTAAATGCACCATATAGGATGGAAATGCTACGCATTTGAGGATGAAATGCAGATATGATGCAAATATGATGATATATGCAAGATGCAAATGCAGGCTCAGGCTGCTGGAGAGAAGCGGTACACAGAAGAACCCTTCCAGCAAAATAAATGCTGGAAAGGTGAAGCCAACTCCGTTGATGGAGAAACTGGATATCACTGAATTATTCCAGCAAAATAAATGTTGGAAAGGCGACCCGACTCTGCTGGGGATAACCAAATGTGCTAAGCATGATCGGACTTCCCTGGGAATAGCTTACACGTGCCAATGACCGTTGGACTTTTGCTGGGGAAAACAGACAGAGTCTTCCTACATACCAATGAAGATTGGATTTTGAAACTGATGCACCAACACGGATGGGCCTCACAGTGATTGCCAATATGGATTGGGCTTTTAGGAATGGCTTGCCAATGAGGATTGGGTTTTAGGCTATCCGTGAGGGGTCATATATAACTGACACTGGACAACCTCCTGTCTAAATTCACGGTTTCTGGTTGAAGAGTCAAGGGACGGTAACACGACTTCCCGACATTCGTCTCAAACTTGAAGATCAGCTGAATCTGCTCAAGTAGCTCTGAGTAACTCTGATGACACGGAAAAGAACAATTCCTTCGCTTCTGATATTGCCCCAGCCTGTGGGATCTCTGGGGGATACTCCTCAAAAGGAAATTTGAAAATCTATACCCTGATGGTCTGATATGAACTGCTTCAGCACTCTGAACCTCGGAGAGATGCTTCGGATCAAATACCCTTCAAATAAGAAACAACTTCTGTGCTTTTCTTAGAGTGGCCTGCCCCTGTCTGCGACGACTTTGCCCCTGATAGGCTGATCTGCGGGGAGATACACTGGTTGTCCTCAAGAGATTCATCAAATCTCGACCTGACTGCTTCAGAATAACTGACTTCGGGTGGCTGACATCACTAGGGATTATAGCTTGCCCCAGTTCATGGAGTATTCGGGCGTTCTGCATTCTATCATGATCGTACTTTCCACTGTAGGAAACTTTCCTGCTGTCAAGCACTTACTCGCAAGTAAAACCAATTGTTCTGCACAAAAGATATATTACTGCAATGCATATGACAGTTTTGACATCCAATCTGTTCACTGGAAAAGGAAAAACAGTTTATGGCATATAATGCACAAATCATCTATCATAATATCAACATCAATACCAACATGGTAAGAAGAACCCTTTTAGGAGTCAGCTTCGACGCGATCTTGACCGATGTATGCCTTCGAAAAAAACCTGCTTCAATTAGGACTTTTGAAGGTTGTAACGTGGTCAGGTTCACGGTTTTGAAAGAAAGGATAAAGGCTCAAATTTTATTTTAACCCACCCATTCTCTTTGATGTTCTCCAATCCTACGTTCGGCTAATTCGACCTTAGCGGTTACCTCTTAAAGATTGAAATATAGGAGTGATAGTTCGAGAAACTATGAGTTTTTGGAGTGACAGCCACTCACTCTTCGTCTTTGACACTTGGGGTCACACGACTCGTATTTGATTTGAGGATTTTTCTTTTGTAATCCTTTTCATTTTTCTTTTTCTTTCCCTAACTTTTTCCTAGACTGACTCTTTTGAGTTTCTTTTGATTTTCAAGTCCAGCGGGATGCCCTTATTTTTGCCTAAGTCGTTTGTTTTCAAGTTTTGACTTAGAGGGCTTTTGATTCTTTTTCCTTCCCCTTTTTTGAACAAGTCGTGTGACACTGGTTGTCTAACTCTTTGGGGAATAATGTGACTGTTTCACTTTTGAAATTTAACCCTTGTGGTTTTTTAGGCACGACCTCTAGAGGTGTGATTGATCCTCAAACGGACACTCCTTTTTGTAATTTGGACGTTCTTTCAAATTAGTTAACACCTACCCTGCCCCAGGTTAAGATTGAGGGTTTTTCGTTTTCAGAAAGAACTCCTACTACTAGGCTCAAAGGGGTTGACAAGGGATTATCTTCCTTATATCTCCGGTGTTTAGGGATTTGAAACAATGCCTGTATATCATCAACATGTTTTATTTCAAAAGCATACAATATCGGAAGCTTGCATGTCGTTCATTTTCGTCATCCTCCCCAGATTCCGCTTAACCAAGCGTTGGATATCTGTAAAAACAATTGAGTGAACACGAATGGACTGAATCAAAACATGCATACTCATTTCATTATCATCAATTGAATGGAAACAACAAGTTTTACAAACAAGATTGCAATTTAAACAGGAAAGAAACTACAAATAATGACAAGATAAAACAAAGGAAAATGCCAGCTTCCGAGAACCGGGCTTTCATATCTGATTCACTGCTGAACCAGCCATCTTCAAAGTTGCTTATTGAAACCATTCCGCTCAAAACGGAAACCGGGTGAACTGTCTCTCTGACTTCATTGGGTTTTGCCTAGCACGCAGGTTTGATCGATAACGAGAAGGCTGCTGATCCTGGAGAGGAGCTGATGTCTGTTGCAAAGACTGGACCGACTGTTGACCTTGAATAGTTGAACCACTTGGCGGTTGAGCCTGAATTAACAGGGACTCCTTTTGTTCAGGCGTTTTCATCCTCAGGCTTGGTCTAGGTACCGGCAACAACTGGGGACAAGGGGGTTCTGACACCAATGATTGCAGAATATACTTCTGATCTACTGCAGCTTCGGGAATATCCATCATCATGGCAGCAGCTGGAATAGGACCATTAGGTACCGTTACGCCGCTTGGTGTAAATTCAATAGCTTTTGAGTCAATCAGGTCTTGAACCTTGTGCTTAAAAGCATGAAAATTCTCAAGGCTATGCCCCGGTCCTCCAGAGTGGAAGTCGCAATGAGCGTTCACGTCAAAACATGCTGGTAGGCTACCCTTAGGTGGATCCAAAGTCCGAAGTTTGACCAATTGAAATTAAAGCAAAACTTGCAACGCCATAGCGTATGTCATATGAATCTTGTCATAAACTCTGCCTCTCTTAGGCACCTGATTTTCCCGATCAACAATGCGTTGGAGAGCGAAATACGAAGGTCCTCGTCGTCCACAAGACATCTGAGATTTATCAACCTTTGGTATAGGCTCCATAGGTACAGGTTCCACAGGCACAAGTGGAACAAGCTTCTTCACTGCGACTTCAGGTAGCTGATCACCCTCCTTCCTAAGCACACTCTTTAACACTTCCATAATCAAGCCCACTTGGGTCTTCAGCTGATTGTTTTCCTCTTTGAGCGTCTTCTAGTCTAGACGCATCTCTTGCGTGCCTCTCATCATCTTCCCTAGTTGGCTTCGAACCTCAATCAATTCAGCCTTATTCTGTTCCATAACTCTGAGAGAATTCCTGCAGCAAACTAGTGAAGAACATGAAATAAGACCCACAGTTCTGAGGTACCTGTTATGTGAGAATGCAATGCGGAAAGCAAACATATATTCACAACAAGATAAGGAGAAACCCAAGCTATAAGCACAGAGATAAACACCTCACACAAATATGCAAAACCATCAAAATCAACATATAAGCACACATGAGTACGAATACAATGACCTCAGCCAACAAGCCTGGTGTTGGTCAGCAAACAACAATGCACGAAATCTAAATAGGTCAGCAGAGAAAACAGATGCAACACCCGGCACAGAAACCTCTAGCAACTTCCTCCATATTCAACTGAGCTCTCAGTTTGACATTCTTCCAAACACACACTTTCGGTGGAGTCTTCCATGACATTAACTGACGAACCCACACAACTGGATGAAGGAAAATCAATAATCTGAACAAAACCCTGAGGTGTGATGAAGATCTTGTTAGAGTCTAACAGATTCTGAACTTGACTCCTAAGCACATTACAATCATCTGTCGAATGCCCCTGTGTCCCTACATGGTACTCACAGTGGGCGCTGGCATCAGAACCTGGAGGATAAGGCATGATCATTGGATTAGTCTCTTTCGGCACTATCAATCCACTTTCAACCAAATCCGGCAACAACTGGCTGTACGACACCGGTAGCTGAGTAAACTGCCTTTCAGGCTTCCTTGGTCTTTGTCGGGCGTGCTGATGCGGCTGACGATAATATGACTGTTGACTTTGAACACTTGAAGCGTCTGAAAACTGAGCTTGAGATGCTAGGGATTTTGAAACAACATCACTTCCTCCTTCCCACTCCTCTTGAGGTCTGACAACTGATTCATTCTTATCAGCTAGGATATAAGGAGGATCTCGAATCTTTCCATTCTTGAGTCCTCTCTCAACAAGCTCTCCTATTCTTATCAAGCCCGCAAAGTTTGTATAACTGAACATTATGTCATAATAACGGCCTTTCAGAGTACCCAAGAAGAGGTCAACCATTTCTCTCTCAAGAAGCGGTGGTTGAACACTGGCAGCCAATTCTCTCCATCTCTGCACATACCCTCTAAAGGATTCATTATCCGCCCGAGATAACTCTTGCAAATGCACGCGACTAGGAGCCATATCCAGGTTGTAGTCGTACTGCTTCACGAAGGCATTGGCTAAATCCGACCATGACTTGATACTATCACTCTTCAACTGCATGTACCAATCCAAAGATGCTCTTATCAAACTATTTTAGAAACAATGAATCATGAGCTTGTCATTGGTGACATGTGAAGTCATCCTTCTGCAGAACATAACCAAATGTAGCTTCAGACAACTATCCCCTTTGTATTTCTCAAAATTGGGCATCTTGAACTTCAGAGGCAACACAAGGCCTGGCACCAAACACATGCTCGAAGCATTCAGATCAAGAGTATTCTTATTCATCAGGGCAGCAATCTGATCTTCCAACGTCTGAAGTCTTCTCATATACTCAACAGTCCTTGGGTCCTGAACATTAACCTGCGGAACAACTCTTGGAGGTGGAACAATCCTTGGAGAAACTGGCGTAGAGAAAGTGAAACTCTGATACTTTGTGTCATTGAGAGAAAATGGGTCTCTGACAGGGGTTTGCACAATCTGAGCTACATTGTTCATCGGAGTTCTTTGAACATTGTTTCCTCCTCTATTCACAGCTGTTATGGCTTTCAAGAACTGACTCAACTGGTTCTTCAACAATTCAAACTCTGCCCGAGTAACAACCAAGTTCTGCTCTTCTGAAGCCGTGATCCTTTCCCAAAAGCTAACTCAAGTCCAATGCGAATGTCGGGAAATCAACTGACGAAACGGACAAAAACGGGTAAGCTCCCTGTTCCGGCTGAGGATGAATATGAAAAATGAAATGCAAATGCAAACAGAAATGCAAAATGCAAAATACACACACAAGGGATCAAGATCACTGCTGTAGCTTGAGAAATTTGTTGACTGTAGCTCGAGAATGACCAGAGCTTCGCCTCAAACCAAACCAACCACTCAAAAGGACCCTTGTAACCAATTCTCACTGACAGAGACAAACCAGGTGTTTTGAGGCCAGAGTTTTCCTGCAAAAAGACCCACCTACCCCTCACAGGTATGTACTTAACTCGCATACGAGGTACGACATCCTATGCGGGCATCAGCGTCACAGACTTTCAAGAGCGATGATACGATACCCAGAAGGTGTGGCATCATCATCCCTTGAAGCGGCCTCACTTAGCTGAATCCCAATTGATAGGTCCCCAGAGTCGACAATCCTCGGGCCAGACAACTTGTCGAGCCCTAAGGGCCAGGAAAGAAGCATCAAAGAGAATCTCGTCCGAGCGCAGATTTCGCGGCTAGCTGGTGCGAGCTAAGCAAGCAGGCTAACCACTACTCTCTACTTCTAAGTCTATGTGCAAACTCAAGCCCAGGTCCGGCTTATCTCTCAATCTAACCCTCTACCCAGCACAACAATAATAATATAGTACTGAAAGTAAAGGCAGAAAGGTAAATACATTAAAACCCCAGACGGGAAGACAAACGCTAGGACTGACTCGCATAGGGAACCGTTGGAATCCCCAGCAGAGTCTCCAGCTGTCGCTACTGCGAAAATCGGTGCCGGCTATGACAGAAGAGTCACCACCGTGCGTTATTTATCCCACAGGAGGGAAAGGAAACGCTCAGAGTAAACCTAACGCAAAGAGGGAAAGGAATGGTCATCGCAACTAAATCCTGGATTCAGGAGTCGGTTACGCAAGGGGAAGGTATTAGCACCCCTCACGTCCGTCGTACTCGATGGAATCCACGCTTGTTTTCTATCTAAGGGTGTGTTATTCTATCTACTCTGCAGGTCTGGGTTAAAAAGAAAAGAAAATGACTCGGCAAAGTATCGCACTTTATACCTACGTATTCTCGTCTGGAACGAGAAATCCGAGTCAACGTAGTTCGCCTACCTACGGGAAAGGAGGGGAAGGTTGTTCGCTAGGATATCGCATCTTATGCCTATGTACTTTCATACGGCATGAAAGATCAGAGCAAAAGTAGTTCAGGCTATGGAAGACACAAGCTTGTCTGACAGTTTTTTATCTCCTTAAGAAAGGGTTTTCCTGATTAAAGGTCCAAAAGGACAAAAGCAGAGTTTGAATGTTTGTTTGAGTTTTTTACGAAAGAAATGTTTTTTAGTCTGTTTGTAACTTGTACTGCACTAAAGACTTGTGATCTGAGAGTGACTACGTCGCATGTCAGCCTAAGGGTACCATACTAAGCAGCCAGATTACTGAAGAGTGACCCTCCAGCAACCTTTCCTCAAATAGCTTAAGGCTCGTAACGTACAGCACGCGTTATCCTTATTAGTGTGTTTTTGAATTGTTTTGAGATGAGAAGAGAAAGACGCTCTAAAAAGCCTATGGTTGAAAGGGAAACTAGCCTAATATTATCATGCATGGGTCAAAACCTAATGTCTGTCATAATTTCCTCTTGCACAGAGGAAATCAGAGATCCTAGGGGATAAACAACAAAAGACAGCAAGCAATTACAGTAAACAATAGAATGCATGCAATGCAACAATATAAGAGAGGCAAGGGAGAAGACAACAGGCAAGAGGAGACAAGCTCCACCTAGAGGTAATCAACACAAGCAAACAGACAAATCAGAGAAAAACAAAAGACACAGAGGAGGCAACCCAAGCAGCAGCAACAAACTCTTACAGCAAACAGCAACAACAGCTTTAAACAGCAAAGTTGGATAGACAGCAAAGTTAACAGCAAGGGCTTCATCTTCAAGCAAGCTTCTATCTTCAAGCTCCAACAAGCACACTCCAAGAGGAGGATTAATCATCAAGATCAAGTTATAATGTTAAGAAACTTAATGACAACCAAAGGAAATCACTAAGAACTCAACATTGCAAATGAAAGGTATCCTCAAAGTTGTACTCACTTGGGCATACCACTCATCCCTCCTAAGGAGATATGGAGCTTCCCAAGAAGGACTTTATGTCATTGGATGGAATAGAGGCAAACAGTGCACTCCATGTTTGAAGAAAGAAACAAAACTAGATCTAAGGCACTTCCTAAAACCCTAATTTCCTAAGCTCCTAAAAAAAACCTCCACAAGAGGAAAAGCCTTCAACTCCAAGCTCCAATCTTCAATCCCAAACATATTCACTGAATCCAGAAGCTCCACCAAAAAGAACTCAAGCTTAAACCCACTCCAAAGCAGCCAACCAAACCAACTATCCAAAGCACTCAAGAGAGGAATTTACAAACACAAGCAACTTGCAAAATACAACTAAAATATAAAATGTGGTTGCAAAAATCTAATAAAATTCCTAGGGGAACATACGTGTTTGAAAAGCCTAGGGTTAAAATATTAAAGCTTAA
Organism: Lathyrus sativus; assembly: GCA_963859935.3. Classification (NCBI taxonomy): domain Eukaryota; kingdom Viridiplantae; phylum Streptophyta; class Magnoliopsida; order Fabales; family Fabaceae; genus Lathyrus; species Lathyrus sativus. The sequence continues at coordinate 267,469,061 of OZ012738.1, forward strand.
TTCAACTTCTAAGTCACCTAAATCAGTTCTATATTGAAAGGTATCAAGGTAATCCACAAGTTTGGGAAGGCTCTAATCCCAACACCTAAAACAGAACCTAAATATGTTTTAAAATTCTAATAAAAATCCTGATGGAACATGAATATCTACCCTAAAACATACTAAAAAATCAAAGCCAAATTCATCACCAATTGGAAGAAAAAATATATACAAAACAGATGGTCAAATATGTAACACAATGGATGTTAGCACAAAAGAAAAATCATACCTAATTAAAATAAAATCCCAAAAATTTAAAATCAATGCCTAAAATTTCTTAAGATATTCAGGAACTACAGAAAAACGTTTCATAATTTTTTGATGATTTTTACTATTTTTAATGTAATTAAAGCAAACAGCTATCAAAACAGAAAATTAAATGGAAATTAGAAATGATGAATTAGTGAAAATGCAAAGCAGAAAAATGAAAACGCGTTGGGCAGGGATCGAACCCACGCGCGCCTGGTCCCCTTGCTAGGCCAAAAAGACGCCGTTTTGGTGTGATGACACGTGGCGCGCACATGTTCATCTTCTCCAATGGAATTTTTTAGCATGATGAATAGTAACCCACAGCCATGGATGTGATGATTTCCGGCAACTTCGAACAACCATAACTCTCTCAATTCTTATCCGTTTTGCATGTTTTTTGGACCGAAATCGAAGGATTTTTCGTAAGGATTCCAAATATCTCATCCAAAATTATTAATAATGCAAGATCAAAGAGAAACGAAGCAAACAAAGTTTGGCACCAAAACCTCAAGTTCATCAAAACCTCTCCAAATTAATTCTAAACTCAACCTTATGTCATGGAGGTTAAAGATCAAGCAAAAACTAAGCCGAATCATGCCAAAATAGTCCATATAAAATCTCCCAAGTTTGGAGCTCCAAATTTCGAACGTCATAAACATCAACAATTATAATCCAGAAACGATCCACATGCTTCAAGGAGTGCAAAGAAACGAAAATGGCAAAGAATCATCAAGTATTAAGAGAGATATGGTGAAATTCAAGTACCTAGTGGATAACTTCCACTGAGCCTTTAATCCTTGATGAAGCTTCGCGAAACTCTCCAGAATCGTTCAATGATCTTCAATAAAGCTTTCTCAATTCACAATTTGGCTTGAAACGAACTAGATCTTGGAATTCACTTTTGGAATTTTCTTCACTTTTTCAAGCTTGTTCTTGATCAATTCTGCTCCAATTTCCAAAACTAATAATTTGTGAAGGTTAGAAATCTTATATACAATGTATATGGATCAAGAGAAAGCCCAATCCTTGCCCCTAGGCCCAAAATGAATTTTCAAAATTTCACCACTTTTTGCTCTTGAAGGTACACTAAAATGGCATTGTTTTGGCTCCAAGATGATTCAATTCAACTTATAACAGCATGTGGAGTGTGAATGGCTGAGATTTGCTCCTTGTATTTGATCCAATGGCTATTTTTTATTATGTAACTTCATGGTGAAGTAATCTAAATGACAACTCCCAAAACTTGGCCTATGCTCAAAATTCTGCCAATTCCAATGTTCTTAGAATGTGATTTCCATTCAAAAAATGTACTCATATGCCATGCTTTGGTCCTCTAACTCAAAAAGTCAATTTTCCCTCCTTAATCCATTTGAAAAATTCCCTTTTTTAGGCCATTTTAAGTGACTTTTTGCTACAAGTCAAACTAATTCCACATGACCAATTGGTTGCACTTAAAATCCCATTTTAAGAAACTTTCATGTTGACCAAAAATCCATTTGACAAGTGAAAGTTGGAGATTTTGACCTATGATTGAAAATGACCTATAATCTCACTTTCCCAAAATACCCCTGACTTGTAAACCTCATAACTTGAGTTCTACAAATCAGATGGAAGACTTCTAGTACAATTTAGAAAGCTACGATCATGGGGAACAACTTTCATGTTGGCCATAAGTTCATTTGAAACCTCTTTCTAGGTCAAAAGTTGCTTGGAATTCAAGTGACTTTCAAAGATAAATTTCACATTCATCTGGTGACCTGTAACTTGTCTGAACCATAACTTGAGTTCTATATATCCACTGGAGGACTTCTAGTACTCAAATTAAAAGTATTGAGATGCTCTACAAGTTACATGTTGTCCAAAGATCCATTTGAAACTTTTATCTTGACTTATGTGGTCTTGAAGTTAGGCACTAAACAGGGTATTTTACACTGAAACCCTAACTTAGCAACTTCCCACACTCTTGATTCTTCTTGATTTGATATTGGCACAACACCACAAATGTCTTAACATATCATTCCATGACCTAAAATTAGGCTTTGAACTCCTTCAATTGCTCAATTGATTTAGGATTAACCCAGATGAAACCCTAATTGCTTGCACCTCAACTGTGGCTCTTGCATTTGATACAATGGCTTGATTGAGCTCTCTCATGGCCCTCTAGGAATTCTATGAGCTTCATACCCATCCTCTTCTCACATTCAACACTTCACGACCCTCTGATGGTCTTCAGTTGAACCTCAAGTTAGAAGAAACTCCACATGGAGGCATTCAAACCTCTTAAGGCCTCAAACTACCTCCTGATGACTCGGATGACTTCTCAAGCTTGGCTAAGACCTCTTGCTAGGCTTCTCTTGACAAAAACACACTTGATCCCCTGTTGGATGAATGATGTTATGATATGCAAATGATATAGCTATGCAAATGATAATGCAATGAAACATAAACCAGTTAAAGAAAAAAGCTGGGCAAATTTTAGGGTGCAACATGGTGGTAGTGGCCAGTGTGAGTTTCGCTCCGTCATCCTTTTGGTGGGGGGTCTGTCATCTAATTGAAGTCAGATTGTGCAATAGTGTTTGTCTTATCATCCTTTTGGTGGTAGTGGCCGGTGTGAGTTTCGCTCCGTCATCCTTTTGGTGGGGAGTTTGTCATCTAATTGATGTCTGATTGTGCGATAGTGTTTGTCCTATCATCCTTTTGGTGATAGTGGCTAGTGTGAGTTTCGCTCCGTCATCCTTTTGGTGGGGGGTCTGTCATCATAATTGGTGTCAGATTGTACGATAGTGTTTGTCCTATCATCATTTTGGTGGTAGTGGTCGGTGTGAATTTTGCTTCGTCATCCTTTTGGTAGGGGGTCTCTCATCTAATTGATGTTAGATTGTGCGATAGTGTTTGTCCTATCATCCTTTTCGTGGCAGTGGCCGATATGAGTTTCGCTCCGTCATCCTTTTGGTGGGGGTGTGTCATCTAATTGATGTCAGATTGTGTGATAGTGTTTGTCCTATCATCATTTTGGTGGTAGTGGCCGGTGTGAGTTTCTCTCCGTCATCCTTTTTATGGGGGTCTATCATCGTAATTAATCTCAGATTGTGCAATAGTTGTTGTCCTATCATACTTTTGGTGGTAGTGGCCGGTGTGAGTTTCGCTCCGTCATCCTTTTGGTGGGGGGCTGTCTTCGTAATTGATATCAGATTGTGCGATAGTGTTTATCCTATCATCCTTTTGGTGGTAGTGGTCGGTGTGAGTTTCGCTCCGCCATCCTTTTGGTAGGGGGTCTGTCATCGTAATTGATGTCAGATTGTGCGATAGTGTTTATCCTATCATCCTTTTGGTGGTAGTGGCCGGTGTGAGTTTCGCTTCGTCATCCTTTTGGTGGGGGTTCTGTCATCATAATTGATGTCAGATTGTACGATAGTGTTTGTCCTATCATCCATTTGGTGGTAGTGGCTGCTGTGAGTTTCGCTCTGTCATCCTTTTGTAAGGGGTATATCATCATAATTGATGTCAGATTATGCGATAGTTTTTGTCCTATCATCCTTTTGGTGGTAGTGGTCGGTGTGAGATTCGCTCCGTCATCCTTTTGGTGGGGGGGGGTCTATCATCTTAATTGATGTCAGATTGTGCGATAGTGTTTGTCCTATCATACTTTAGGTTTTAGTGGCCGGTGTGAGTTTCGCTCCGTCATCCTTTTGGTGCGGGGTCTGTAATCTAATTGATGTCAGATTGTATGATAGTCTTTGTCCTATCATCCTTTTGGTGGTTGTGGCCGATGTGAGTTTCGCTCCGTCATCGTTTTGGTGGGGGTTCTGTCATCATAATTGATGTCAGATTGTGCGATTGTGTTCTCCTATCATCCTTTTGGTGGTAATGGCCGGTGTGAGTTTCGCTCCGTCGTCCTTTTGGTGGGGGGTCTGTCATCGTAATTGATGTCAGATTGTGCGATAGTGTTTATCCTATCATCCTTTTGGTGGTAGTGGCCGGTGTGAGTTTCGCTCCGCCACACTTTTGGTGGGGGGTCTGTCATCGTAATTGATGTCAGATGTGTGATAGTGTTTTACCCATCATCCTTTTGGTGGTAGTGGAAGGTTTGAGTTTTGCTCCTTCATCCTTTTGGTGGGGGTTTGTCATCGTAATTGATGTCAGATTGGTCGATAGTCATTGTCCTATCATCCTTTTGGTGGTAGTGGCCGGTATGAGTTTTGCTCCGTCATCAGATTGTGCGATAGTGTTTGTCCTATCATCTTTTTGTGGTAATGGCCGGTGTGAGTTTCGCTCCGTCATCCTTTTGGTGGGGGGTCTGTCATTGTAATAAATGTCAGATTGTGCGATAGTGTTTATCCTATCATCCTTTTGGTGGTAGTGGCCGGTATGAGTTTCGCTCCGCCACACTTTTGTTGGGGGGTCGGTCATCGTAATTGATATCTGATGTGTGATAGTGTTTTACCCATCATCCTTTTGGTGGTAGTGGCCGGTTTGAGTTTTTCTCCTTCATCCTTTTAGTGGGGGTCTGTCATTGAAATTGATGTCAGATTGGTCGATAGTCATTGTCCTATCATCCTTTTGGTGGTACTGGCTAGTGTGAGTTTCGCTCCGTCATCCTTTTGGTGGGGGGTCTATCATATAATTGATGTCAGATTGTGCGATAGTGTTTGTCCTATCATCATTTTTGTGGTAGTGGCCGGTGTGAGTTTTGCTTCGTCATCCTTTTGGTGGGGGGTCTGTCATCTAATTGATGTCAAATTGTGCGATAGTGTTTATCCTATCATCCATTTGGTGGTAGTGGCTAGTGCGAGTTTCGCTCCGTCATCCTTTTGGTGGAGGGTCTGTCATTGTAATTGGTGTCAGATTGTACGATAGTGTTTGTCCTATCATCATTTTGGTGGTAGTGGCCTATGTGAGTTTTGCTTCGTCATCTTTTTGGTGGAGGGTCTGTCATCTAATTGATGTCAGATTGTGCGATAGTGTTTGTCCTATCATCCTTTTCGTAGTAGTGGCCAGTGTGAGTTTCACTCTGTCATCCATTTGGTGGGGGGTGTGTCATCTAATTGATTTCAGATTGTGTGATAGTGTTTGTCCTATCATCTTTTTTGTGGTAGTGGCCGGTGTGAGTTTCGCTCCATCATCCTTTTGGTGGGGGGTCTGTCATCTAATTGATGTAAGATTGTACGATAGTGTTTGGTCAATCATCCTTTTGTTGGTAGTGGCAGGTGTGAGTTTTGCTCCATCATCCTTTTGGTGGGGGGTCTGTCATCTAATTCATGTCAGGTTATTCGATAGTGTTTGTCCTATCATCCTTTTGGTGGTAGCGGCTGGTGCGAGTTTCGCTCCGTCCTCCTTTTGCTAGGGGCTCTGTCATCGTAATCAATGTCAAATGGTGCGATAATGCTTATCCTATCATCCTTTTGGTGGTAGCGGCTCGTATGAGTTTTGCTCCGTCATCCTTTTGGTGGGGGGTCTGTCATTGTAATTGATGTCAGATTGTGAAATAGTGTTTCTCCTATCATCCTTTTGGTGGTAGTGGCAGGTGTGAGTTTCACTTTGCCATCCTTTTGGTGGGGGGTCTGTCATCATAATTGATGTCAGATTATGCGATAGTGTTTGTCTTATCATCTTTTTGGTTGTAGTGGCCGGTTTGAGTTTTTCTCCTTCATTCTTTTTGTGGGGGTCTGTCATCGTAATTGATGTCAGATTGTGTGATAGTGTTTGTCCTATCATCCTTTTGGTGGTAGTGGTCGGTGTGAGTTTCGCTTCGTCATCCTTTTAGGGATTCTGTCTTCTAATTCATGTCAGATTGTGCGATAATGTTTGTCCTATCATCCTTTTGGTGGTAGTGGTCGGTTTGAGTTTTGCTCCGTCATACTTTTGGTGGGGGGTCTGTCATTGTAATTTATGTCAGATTGTGCGATAGTGTTTGTCCTATCATCCTTTTGGTGGTAGTGGCCGATGTGAGTTTCGATCCGTCATTCTTTTGGTGGTGGGTCTGTCATCGTAATTGATGTTAGATTGTGCGATAGTGTTTATCCTATAATCCTTTTAGTGGTAGTGGCCGGTGTGAGTTTCGCTCCTCCATCCTTTTGGTGGGGGGTCTGTCATCTTAATTGATGTCACATATACGATAGTTTTTTTCCTATCTTCCTTTTGGTGGTAGTGGCCGGTTTAAGTTTTGCTCCTTCATCCTTTTGGTGGGGTCTGTCTTCGTAATTAATGTCAGATTGTTCGATAGTTTTTGTCCTATCATCCTTTTGGTGGTAGTGGCCAGTGTGAGTTTCGCTCTGTCATCCTTTTGGTGGGGGTTCTTTCATCTAATTGATATCAAATGTTGCGATAGTGTTTGTCCTATCATCCTTTTGGTGGTAGTGGTCGGTGTCAGTTTCGCTCTGTCATCCTTTTGGTGTGGGATCTGTCATCGTAATTAATGTTAAATTGTGCGATACTGTTTATCCTATCGTCCTTTTGGTGGTAGTTGCCGGTGTCAGTTTCGCTTCGTCATCCTTTTGATGAGGGTTCTGTGATCGTAATTGATATCAGATTGTGCGATAGTGTTTGTCCTATCATCCTTTTGGTGGTAGTGGCCGGTGTGAGTTTCTCTCCGTCATCCTTTTGGTGGGGGGTCTGTCTTCGTAATTGATGTCAGATTGTGCGATAGTGTTTATCCTATCATCCTTTTGGTGGTAGTGACCGGTGTGAGTTTCGCTCTGTCATCCTTTTAGTGGGGGGTCTGTCATCGTAATTGATGTCAGATGTGCGATAGTGTTTTACCCATCATCCTTTTGGTGGTAGTAGCTGGTGTGAGTTTTACTCCTTCATCCTTTTGGTGGGGGTCTGTCATTTTAATTGATGTCAGATTGGTCGATAGTCTTTGTCCTATCATCATTTTGGTGGTAGTGGCCGGTGTGAGTTTCGCTCCGTCATCTTTTTGGTGTCGGGTTTGTCATCTAATTGATGTCAGATTATGCGATAGTGTTCCTCCTATCATCCTTTTGGTGGTACTGGCTAGTGTGAGTTTCGCTATGTCATCCTTTTGGTGGGGGGTCTGCAATCGTAATTGATATCAGATTGTGCGATAGTGTTTGTCCTATCATGATTTTTGTGGTAGTGGCCGGTGTGAGTTTTGCTTCGTCATCCTTTTGGTGGGGGGTCTGTCATCTAATTGATGTCAAATTGTGCGATAGTGTTTGTCCTATCATCCATTTGGTGGTAGTGGCTAGTGTGAGTTTCGCTCCGTCATCCTTTTGGTGGAGGGTCAGTCATTGTAATTGGTGTCAGATTGTACGATAGTGTTTGTCATATCATCATTTTGGTGGTAGTGGCCTATGTGAGTTTTGCTTCGTCATCTTTTTGGTGGAGGGTCTGTCATCTAATTAATGTCAGATTCTGCGATAGTGTTTCTCCTATCATCCTTTTCGTAGTAGTGGCCATTTGGTGGGGGTGTGTCATCGAATTGATGTCAGATTGTGTGATAGTGTTTGTCCTATCATCTTTTTTGTGGTAGTGGCCGGTGTGAGTTTCGCTCCATCATCCTTTTGGTGGGGGATCTGTCATCTAATTGATGTAAGATTGTACGATAGTGTTTGGCCAATCATCCTTTTGTTGGTAGTGGCAGGTGTGAGTTTTGCTCCATCATCCTTTTGGTGGGGGGTCTGTCATCTAATTGATGTCAGATTATGCGATAGTGTTTGTCCTATCATCCTTTTGGTTGTAGCGGCCGATGCGAGTTTCGCTCCGTCCTCCTTTTGCTAGGGGTTCTTTCATCGTAATCAATGTCAAATGGTGTGATACTGTTTATCCTATCATCCTTTTGGTGGTAGCGGCTGGTATGAGTTTTGCTCCGTCATCCTTTTTGTGGGGGGTCTGTCATTGTAATTGATGTCAGATTGTGAGATAGTGTTTCTCCTATCATCCTTTTGGTGGTAGTGGCAGGTACGAGTTTCGCTTTGCCATCCTTTTGGTGGGGGGTCTGTCATCGTAATGGATGTCTGATTATGCGATAGTGTTTGTCTTATCATCTTTTTGGTTGTAGTGGCCGATTTGAGTTTTTCTCCTTCATCCTTTTGGTGGGGGTCTGTCATCGTAATTGATGTCAGATTGTGTGATAGTGTTTGTCCTATCATCCTTTTGGTGGTAGTGGCCGGTGTGAGTTTCTCCTCGTCATCCTTTTGGGGATTCTGTCTTCTAATTCATGTCAGATTGTGTGATAATGTTTGTCCTATCATCCTTTTGGTGGTAGTGGTCGGTTTGCGTTTCGCTCCGTCATACTTTTGGTGGGGGGTCTGTCATTGTAATTTATGTCAGATTGTGCGATAGTGTTTGTCCTATCATCCTTTTGGTGGTAGTGGCCAGTGTGAGTTTCGCTACGTCATCCTTATGGTGGGGGGTCTTTCATCTAATTGATATCAAATTTTGCGATAGTGTTTGTCCTATCATCCTTTTTGTGGTAGTGGTCGGTGTCTGTTTCGCTCCGTCATCTTTTTGGGTGGGGGTCTGTCATCGTAATTAATGTCAAATTATGTGATACTGTTTATCCTATCATCCTTTTGGTGGTATTTGCCGGTGAGAGTTTCGCTCCGTCATCCTTTTGGTGGCGGGTTTGTCATCTAATTGATGTCAGATTATGCGATAGTGTTCCTCCTATCATCCTTTTGGTGGTACTGGCTAGTGTGAGTTTCGCTCAGTCATCCTTTTGGTGGGGGGTCTACAATCGTAATTGATATCAGATTGTGCGATAGTGTTTGTCCTATCATCATTTTTGTGGTAGTGGCCGGTGTGAGTTTTGCTTCGTCATCCTTTTGGTGGGGGGTCTGTCATCTAATTGATGTCAAATTGTGCGATAGTGTTTGTCCTATCATCCATTTGGTGGTAGTGGCTAGTGTGAGTTTCGCTTCGTCATCCTTTTGGTGGAGGGTCAGTCATTGTAATTGGTGTCAGATTGTACGATAGTGTTTGTCCTATCATCATTTTGGTGGTAGTGGCCTATGTGAGTTTTGCTTTGTCATCTTTTTGGTGGAGGGTATGTCATCTAATTAATGTCAGATTTTGCGATAGTGTTTGTCCTATCATCCTTTTCATTGTAGTGGCCAGTGTGAGTTTCGCTCTGTCATCCATTTGGTGGGGGTGTGTCATCTAATTGATGTCAGATTGTGTGATAGTGTTTGTCCTATCATCTTTTTTGTGGTAGTGGCCGGTGTGAGTTTCGCTCCATCATCCTTTTGGTGGGGGGTCTGTCATCTAATTGATGTAAGATTGTACGATAGTGTTTGGCCAATAATCCTTTTGTTGGTAGTGGCAGGTGTGAGTTTTGCTCCATCATCCTTTTGGTGGGGGGTCTGTAATCTAATTGATGTCAGATAATGCGATAGTGTTTGTCCTATCATCCTTTTGGTGGTAGCGGCCGGTGCGAGTTTCGCTCCGTCCTCCTTTTGCTAGGGGTTCTTTCATCGTAATCAATGTCAAATGGTGTGATACTGTTTATCCTATCATCCTTTTGGTGGTAGCGGCTGGTATGAGTTTTGCTCCGTCATCCTTTTTGTGAGGGGTCTGTCATTGTAATTGATGTCAGATTGTGAGATAGTGTTTCTCCTATCATCCTTTTAGTGGTAGTGGCAGGTGTGAGTTTCGCTTTGCCATCCTTTTGCTGGGGGGTCTGTCATCGTAATTGATGTCAGATTATGCGATAGTGTTTATCTTATCATCTTTTTGGTTGTAGTGGCCGATTTGAGTTTTTCTCCTTCATCCTTTTGGTGGGGGTCTGTCATCGTAATTGATGTCAGATTGTGTGATAGTGTTTGTCCTATCATCCTTTTGGTGGTAGTGGCCGGTGTGAGTTTCTCCTCGTCATCCTTTTGGGGATTCTGTCTTCTAATTCATGTCAGATTGTGTGATAATGTTTGTCCTATCATCCTTTTGGTGGTAGTGGTCGGTTTACGTTTCGCTCCGTCATACTTTTGGTGGGGGGTCTGTCATTGTAATTTATGTCAGATTGTGCGATAGTGTTTGTCCTATCATCCTTTTGGTGGTAGTGGCCAGTGTGAGTTTCGCTACGTCATCCTTATGGTGGGGGGTCTTTCATCTAATTGATATCAAATTTTGCGATAGTGTTTGTCCTATCATCCTTTTTGTGGTAGTGGTCGGTGTCAGTTTCGCTCCATCATCTTTTTGGGTGGGGGTCTGTCATCGTAATTAATGTCAAATTGTGTGATACTGTTTATCCTATCATCCTTTTGGTGGTATTTGTCGGTGAGAGTTTCGCTCCGTCATCCTTTTGGTGGCGGGTTTGTCATCTAATTGATGTCAGATTATGCGATAGTGTTCCTCCTATCATCCTTTTGGTGGTACTGGCTAGTGTGAATTTCGCTCAGTCATCCTTTTGGTGGGGGGTCTACAATCGTAATTGATATCAGATTGTGCGATAGTGTTTGTCCTATCATCATTTTTGTGGTAGTGGCCGGTGTGAGTTTTGCTTCGTCATCCTTTTGGTGGGGGGTCTGTCATCTAATTGATGTCAAATTGTGCGATAGTGTTTGTCCTATCATCCATTTGGTGGTAGTGGCTAGTGTGAGTTTCGCTCCGTCATCCTTTTGGTGGAGGGTCAGTCATTGTAATTGGTGTCAGATTGTACGATAGTGTTTGTCCTATCATCATTTTGGTGGTAGTGGCCTATGTGAGTTTTGCTTTGTCATCTTTTTGGTGGAGGGTATGTCATCTAATTAATGTCAGATTCTGCGATAGTGTTTGTCCTATCATCCTTTTCATTGTAGTGGCCAGTGTGAGTTTTGCTCTGTTATCCATTTGGTGGGGGTGTGTCATCTAATTGATATCAGATTGTGTGATAGTGTTTGTCCTATCATCTTTTTTGTGGTAGTGGCCGGTGTGAGTTTCGCTCCATCATCCTTTTGGTGGGGGGGTCTGTCATCTAATTGATGTAAGATTGTACGATAGTGTTTGGCCAATCATCCTTTTGTTGGTAGTGGCAGGTGTGAGTTTTGCTCCATCATCCTTTTGGTGGGGGGTCTGTAATCTAATTGATGTCAGATAATGCGATAGTGTTTGTCCTATCATCCTTTTGGTGGTAGCGGCCGGTGCGAGTTTCGCTCCGTCCTCCTTTTGCTAGGGGTTCTTTCATCGTAATCAATGTCAAATGGTGTGATACTGTTTATCCTATCATCCTTTTGGTGGTAGCGGCTGGTATGAGTTTTGCTCCGTCATCCTTTTTGTGGGGGGTCTGTCATTGTAATTGATGTCAGATTGTGAGATAGTGTTTCTCCTATCATCCTTTTGGTGGTAGTGGCAGGTGTGAGTTTCGCTTTGCCATCCTTTTGCTGGGGGGTCTGTCATCGTAATGGATGTCAGATTATGCGATAGTGTTTGTCTTATCATCTTTTTGGTTGTAGTGGCCGATTTGAGTTTTTCTCCTTCATCCTTTTGGTGGGGGTCTGTCATCGTAATTGATGTCAGATTGTGTGATAGTGTTTGTCCTATCATCCTTTTGGTGGTAGTGGCCGGTGTGAGTTTCTCCTCGTCATCCTTTTGGGGATTCTGTCTTTTAATTCATGTCAGATTGTGTGATATTGTTTGTCCTATCATCCTTTTGGTGGTAGTGGTCGGTTTGCGTTTCGCTCCGTCATACTTTTGGTGGGGGGTCTGTCATTGTAATTTATGTCAGATTGCACGATAGTGTTTGTCCTATCATCCTTTTGGTGGTAGTGGCCAGTGTGAGTTTCGCTACGTCATCCTTATGGTGGGGGGTCTTTCATCTAATTGATATCAAATTTTGCGATAGTGTTTGTCCTATCATCCTTTTTGTGGTAGTGGTCGGTGTCAGTTTCGCTCCGTCATCTTTTTGGGTGGGGGTCTGTCATCGTAATTAAGGTCAAATTGTGCGATACTGTTTATCCTATCATCCTTTTGGTGGTAGTTGCCGGTGTGAGTTTCGCTCCGTCATCCTTTTGGTGTCGGGTTTGTCATCTAATTGATGTCAGATTATGCGATAGTGTTCCTCCTATCATCCTTTTGGTGGTACTGGCTAGTGTGAGTTTCGCTCAGTCATCCTTTTGGTGGAAGGTCTGTCATCGTAATTGATGTCAGATTGTGCAATAGTGTTTATCCTATCATCCTTTTGGTGGTAGTGGCCGGTGTGAGTTTCGCTCCTCCATCCTTTTAGTGAGGGGCCTGTCATCGTAATTGATGTCAGATGTGTGATAGTGTTTTACCCATCTTCCTTTTGGTGGTAGTGGCTGGTGTGAGTTTTACTCCTTCATACTTTTGGTGGGGGTCTATCGTTGTAATTGATGTCAGATTGGTCGATAGTCTTTGTCCTATCATCATTTTGGTGGTAGTGCCCGGTGTGAGTTTCGCTCCGTCATCCTTTTGGTGGCGGGTTTGTCATCTAATTGATGTCAGATTATGCGATAGTGTTCCTCCTATCATCCTTTTGGTGGTACTGGCTAGTGTGAGTTTCGCTCTGTCATCCTTTTGGTGGGGGGGTCTGTCATCGTAAATTATATCAGATTGTTCGTTAGTGTTTGCCCTATCATCCTTTTAGTGGTAGTGGCCGGTGTGAGTTTCACTTCGTCATCCTTTTGGTGGGGGCTCTGTCATCATCCTTTTGACGGTAGTGGCCGGTGTGAGTTTCGATTCGTCATCCAATTGCTGGGGGGTCTGTCATCTAATTCATGTTAGATTATGCGATATTGTTTGTCCTATCATCCTTTTGGTGGTAGTCTCCGCTGTGAGTTTCACTCCGTCATCCTTTTGATGGGGGGTCTGCCATCTAATTGATGTCAAATTGCGCGATAGTGTTTATCCTATCATCCTTTTGTTGGTAGTGGCAGGTGTGAGTTTTGCTCCATCATCCTTTTGGTGGGGGGTCTGTCATCTAATTGATGTCAGATAATGCGATAGTGTTTGTCCTATCATCCTTTTGGTGGAAGCGGCCGGTGCGAGTTTCGCTCCGTCCTCCTTTTGCTAGGGGTTCTTTCATCGTAATCAATGTCAAATGGTGTGATATTGTTTATCCTATCATCATTTTGGTGGTAGCGGCTGGTATGAGTTTTGCTCTGTCATCCTTTTTGTGGGGGGTCTGCCATTGTAATTGATGTCAGATTGTGAGATAGTGTTTCTCCTATCATCCTTTTGGTGGTAGTGGCAGGTGTGAGTTTCGCTTTGCCATCCTTTTGGTGGGGGGTCTGTCATCGTAATTGATGTCAGATTATGCGATAGTGTTTGTCTTATCATCTTTTTGGTTGTAGTGGCCGATTTGAGTTTTTCTCCTTCATCCTTTTGGTGGGGGTCTGTCATCGTAATTGATGTCAGATTGTGTGATAGTGTTTGTCCTATCATCCTTTTGGTGGTAGTGGCCGGTGTGAGTTTCTCCTCGTCATCCTTTTAGGGATTCTGTCTTCTAATTCATGTCAGATTGTGTGATAATGTTTGTCCTATCATCCTTTTGGTGGTAGTGGTCGGTTTGCGTTTCGCTCCGTCATACTTTTGGTGGGGGGTCTGTCATTGTAATTTATGTCAGATTGTGCGATAGTGTTTGTCCTATCATCCTTTTGGTGGTAGTGGCCAGTGTGAGTTTCGCTACGTCATCCTTATGGTGGGGGGTCTTTCATCTAATTGATATCAAATTTTGCGATAGTGTTTGTCCTATCATCCTTTTTGTGGTAGTGGTCGGTGTCAGTTTCGCTCCGTCATCTTTTTGGGTGGGGGTCTGTCATCGTAATTAATGTCAAATTGTGCGATACTGTTTATCCTATCATCCTTTTGGTGGTAGTTGCCAGTGTGAGTTTCGCTCCGTCATCCTTTTGGTGTCGGGTTTGTCATCTAATTGATGTCAGATTATGCGATAGTGTTCCTGCTATCATCCTTTTGGTGGTACTGGCTAGTGTGAGTTTCGCTCAGTCATCCTTTTGGTGGAAGGTCTGTCATCGTAATTGATGTCAGATTGTGCAATAGTGTTTATCCTATCATCCTTTTGGTGGTAGTGGCCGGTGTGAGTTTCGCTCCTCCATCCTTTTAGTGAGGGGCCTGTCATCGTAATTGATGTCAGATGTGTGATAGTGTTTTACCCATCTTCCTTTTGGTGGTAGTGGCTGGTGTGAGTTTTACTCCTTCATACTTTTGGTGGGGGTCTATCGTTGTAATTGATGTCAGATTGGTTGATAGTCTTTGTCCTATCATCATTTTGGTGGTAGTGGTCGGTGTGAGTTTCGCTCCGTCATCCTTTTGGTGGCGGGTTTGTCATCTAATTGATGTCAGATTATGCGATAGTGTTCCTCCTATCATCCTTTTGGTTGTACTGGCTAGTGTGAGTTTCGCTCTGTCATCCTTTTAGTGGGGGGGTCTGTCATCGTAAATTATATTAGATTGTTCGTTAGTGTTTGCCCTATCATCCTTTTAGTGGTACTGGCCGGTGTGAGTTTCACTTCGTCATCCTTTTGGTGGGAGCTCTGTCATCATCCTTTTGACGAGAGTGGTCGGTGTGAGTTTCGCTTCGTCATCCTATTGCTAGGGGGGTCTGTCATCTAATTCATGTTAGATTGTGCGATATTGTTTGTCCTATCATCCTTTTGGTGGTAGTCTCCGCTGTGAGTTTCACTCCGTCATCCTTTTGATGGGGGGTCTGCCATCTAATTGATGTCAAATTGCGCGATAGTGTTTATCCTATCATCCTTTTGTTGGTAGTGGCAGGTGTGAGTTTTGCTCCATCATCCTTTTGGTGGGGGGTCTGTCATCTAATTGATGTCAGATAATGCGATAGTGTTTGTCCTATCATCCTTTTGGTGGTCGCGGCCGGTGCGAGTTTCGCTCCGTCCTCCTTTTGCTAGGGGTTCTTTCATCGTAATCAATGTCAAATGGTGTGATACTGTTTATCCTATCATCCTTTTGGTGGTAGCGGCTGGTATGAGTTTTCCTCCGTCATCCTTTTTGTGGGGGGTCTGCCATTGTAATTGATGTCAGATTGTGAGATAGTGTTTCTCCTATCATCCTTTTGGTGGTAGTGGCAGGTGTGAGTTTCGCTTTGCCATCCTTTTGGTGGGGGGTCTGTCATCGTAATTGATGTCAGATTATGCGATAGTGTTTGTCTTATCATCTTTTTGGTTGTAGTGGCCGATTTGAGTTTTTCTCCTTCATCCTTTTGGTGGGGGTTTGTCATCGTAATTGATGTCAGATTGTGTGATAGTGTTTGTCCTATCATCCTTTTGGTGGTAGTGGCCGGTGTGAGTTTCTCCTCGTCATCCTTTTAGGGATTCTGTCTTCTAATTCATGTCAGATTGTGTGATAATGTTTGTCCTATCATCCTTTTGGTGGTAGTGGTCGGTTTGCGTTTCGCTCCGTCATACTTTTGGTGGGGGGTCTGTCATTGTAATTTATGTCAGATTTTGCGATAGTGTTTGTCCTATCATCCTTTTGGTGGTAGTGGCCAGTGTGAGTTTCGCTACGTCATCCTTATGGTGGGGGGTCTTTCATCTAATTGATATCAAATTTTGCGATAGTGTTTGTCCTATCATCCTTTTTGTGGTAGTGGTCGATGTCAGTTTCGCTCCGTCATCTTTTTGGGTGGGGGTCTGTCATCGTAATTAATGTCAAATTGTGCGATACTGTTTATCCTATCATCCTTTTGGTGGTAGTTGCCGGTGTGAGTTTCGCTCCGTCATCCTTTTGGTGTCGGGTTTGTCATCTAATTGATGTCAGATTGTGCGATAGTGTTTGTCCTATCATCCTTTTGGTGGTAGTGGCCGGTGTGAGTTTCTCTCCGTCATCCTTTTGGTGGAGGGTCTGTCATCGTAATTGATGTCAGATTGTGCAATAGTGTTTATCCTACCATCCTTTTGGTGGTAGTGGCCGGTGTGAGTTTCGCTCCTCCATCCTTTTAGTGGGGGGGTCTGTCATCGTAATTGATGTCAGATGTGTGATAGTGTTTTACCCATCTTCCTTTTGGTGGTAGTGGCTGGTGTGAGTTTTACTCCTTCATACTTTTGGTGGGGGTCTATCGTTGTAATTGATGTCAGATTGGTCGATAGTCTTTGTCCTATCATCATTTTGGTGGTAGTGGCCGGTGTGAGTTTTGCTCCGTCATCCTTTTGGTGGCGGGTTTGTCATCCAATTGATGTCAGATTATGCGATAGTGTTCCTCCTATCATCCTTTTGGTGGTACTGGCTATTGTGAGTTTCGCTCTGTCATCCTTTTGGTGGGGGGGGGGGGGGGGTATGTCGTCGTAATTGATATCAGATTGTTCGTTAGTGTTTGCCCCATCATCATTTTAGTGGTAGTGGCCAGTGTGAGTTTCGCTTCGTCATCCTTTTGGTGGGGGCTCTGTCATCATCCTTTTGACGGTAGTGGCCGGTGTGAGTTTCGCTTCGTCATCCTATTGCTGGGGGTCTCTGTCATCTAATTCATGTCAGATTGTGCGATATTGTTTGTCCTATCATCCTTTTGGTGGTAGTCTCCGCTGTGAGTTTCACTCCGTCATCCTTTTGATGGGGGGTCTGCCATCTAATTGATGTCAAATTGCGCGATAGTGTTTATCCTATCATCCTTTTGGTTGTAGTGGCCGGTGTGAGTGTTGCTTCATCAGCCTTTTGGTTGGGTGTCTATCATCTAATTGATGTTAGATTGTGCGATAGTGTTTGTCCTATAATCCTTTTGGTGGTAGTGGTCGGTGTGAGTTTCGCTCTGTCATCCGTTTGGTGGGGGGTCGTTCATCGTTATTGATGTCAGATTGTCCGATAGTGTTTGTCCTATCATCATTTTGGTGGTAGTGGCCGGTGTGGGTTTTTCTCCGCCATCCTTTTGGTGGGGGGTCTGTCATCATAATTGATGTCGGATGTACGATAGTGTTTGTCCTATCATCCTTTTAGTGGTAGTGGCCGGTGTGAGTTTCGCTTCGTCATCCTTTTGGTGGGGGGTCTGTCATCTAATTGATATCAAATTGTGCGATAATGTTTGTCCTATCATCTTTTTGGTGGTTGTGGTCGGTGTGAGTTTCGCTCTTTCATACTTTTGGTGGGGGTTCTGTCATCTAATTGATGTCAGATTGTGCAATTGTGTTTGTCCTATCATTCTTTTTCACGTAGTGGCTAGTGTGAGTTTCGATCCATCGTCCTTTTGGTGGGGGGGTCTGTCATCGTAATTGATGTCTGATTGTGCGATAGTGTTTGTCCTATCATCATTTTTGTGATTGTGGCCAGTGTGAGTTTCGCTCCGTCATCCTTTTTGTGGGGGGTCTATCATCTAATTCATGTCAGATTTTGCGATAGTGTTTAGCCTATAATCTTTTTGGTGGTAGTGCTCGGTGCGAGTTTCACTCCATCATCCTTTTGATGGGGGATTTGTCATCTAATTGATATCAAATTGTGCGATAGTGTTTGTCCTATCATCTTTTTGGTGGTAGTGGTCGGTGTGAGTTTTGCTCTGTCATCGTTTTGGTGGGGGTTTTGTCATCTAATTGATGTCAATTTGTGCGATTGTGTTTGTCCTATCATTCTTTTTCTCGTAGTGGCTAGTGTGAGTTTCGATCCGTCATCCATTTGGTGGGGGGTCTGTCATCGTAATTGATGTTAGATTGTGCGATAGTGTTTGTCCTATCATCATTTCAGTGGTAGTGGCCGGTGTGAGTTTCACTCCGTCATTAATTACGTGGGGGGTCTCTCATTGTAATTGATGTCAGATTGTGCGATAGTGTTTGTCCTATCATCCTTTTGGTGGTAGTGGCCGGAGTGAGTTTCGCTCAGGCATCCTTTTGGTGGGGGGTCTGTCATCGTAATTGATGTCAAATGTACGATAATGTTTTTCCTATCATACTTTTGGTGGTAGTGGCCGGTTTAAGTTTTGCTCCTGCATCCTTTTGGTGGGGGTCTGTCATCGTAGTTAATGTCAGATTGTTCGATAGTATTTGTCCTATCATCCTTTTGGTTGTAGTGGCCAGTGTGTGTTTCGCTCCGTCATCCTTTTGGTGGGGGGGTCTGTCATCTAATTAACATCAGATTGTGCGATAGTGTTTGTCCTATCATCCTTTTGGTGGTAGTGGTCGATGTGAGTTTCGCTCCGTCATCCTTTTGGTGGGGGGTCTGTCATCTAATTGATGTCAGATTGTGCGATAGTGTTTGTCGTTTCATTCTTTTTATGGTAGTGGCTAGTGTGAGTTTCGATCCGTCATCCATTTGGTGGGGGGTCTATCATCATAATTGATGTTAGATTGTGCGATAGTGTTTGTCCTATCCTCATTTAAGTGGTAGTGGCCGGTGTGAGTTTCACTCCGTCATCATTTTGGTGGGGGGTCTCTCATTGTAATTGATGTCAGATTGTGCGATAGTGTTTATCCTATCATCCTTTTGGTGGTAGTGGCCGGTGTGAGTTTCGCTCGGCCATCCTTTTGGTGGGGGGTCTGTAATCGTAATTGATCTCAAATGTACGATAGTGTTTTTCCTATCATACTTTTCGTGGTAGTGGCCGGTTTAAGTTTTTCTCCTGCATCCTTTTGGTGGGGGTCTGTCATCGTAGTTAATGTCAGATTGTTTGATAATATTTGTCCTATCATCCTTTTGGTGGTAATGGCCACTGTGAGGTACGCTCCGTCATCCTTTTGGTGGGGGGTCTGTCATCTAATTGATATCAGATTGTGCAATAGTGTTTGTCCTATCATCCTTTTGGTGGTAGTGGTCGGTGTGAGTTTCGCTCCGTCATCCTTTTGGTGGGGGGTCTGTCATCTAATTGATGTCAGATTGTGCGATAGTGTTTGTCGTATCATTCTTTTTATGGTAGTGGCTAGTGTGAGTTTCGCTTCGTCATCCTTTTGCTGGGGGATGGTCATCGTAATTGATGTCAGATTGTGCAATAGTGTTTGTCCTATCATCATTTTGGTGGTAGTGGCTGGTGCGAGTTTCACTCCGTCATCCTTTTTGTGGGGGGTCTATCATCTAATTCATGTCAGATTGTGCGATATTGTTTGTCCTATCATCCTTTTGGTGGTAGTGGCTGTTGTGAGTTTTGCTTCATCATCCTTTTGGTGAGGGGTCTATCATCTAATTGATTCCAGATTGTGTGATAGTGTTTGTTCTATCATCCTTTTGGTGGTAGTGGTCGCGGTGAGTTTCGTTCTGTCATCCTTTTGCTGGGGTGTCTATCATCGTAATTGATGTCAGATTGTGTCATCATTTCAGTGGTAGTGGCCGGTGTGAGTTTCATTCCGTCATCATTTTGGTAGGGGGTCTCTCATCGTAATTAATGTCAGATTGTGCGATAGTGTTTATCCTATCATCTTTTTGGTGGTAGTGTCCGGTGTGAGTTTCGCTCCGCCATCCTTTTGGTGGGGGGTCTGTCATCGTAATTGATGTAAAATGTAGAATAGTGTTTTTCCTGTCATACTTTTGGTGGTAGTGGCCGGTTTAAGTTTTGCTCCTTCAACCTTTTGGTGGGGGTCTGTCATCGTAGTTAATGTCAGATTGTTCGATAGTGTTTGTCCTATCATCCTTTTGGTGGTAGTGGCCGGTGTGAGTTTCGCTCTATCGTCCTGTTGGTTGGGGGTATGCCACCTAATTTATATCAGATTGTGCGATAGTGTTTGTCCTATCATCCTTTTGGTGGTAGTGGTCGGTGTGAGTTTTGCTCCGTCATCCTTTTGGTGGGGGGTCTGTCATCTAATTAATGTCACACTGTGCAATAGTGTTTGTCCTATCATTCTTTTTGTGGTAGTGGCTAGTGTGAGTTTTGCTCCATCATACTTTTATTGGGGGGTCTGTCATCGTAACTGATGTCAGATTTTGCAATAGTGTTTGTCCTATCATCATTTTGGTTGTAGTGGCCGGTGTGAGTTTCACTCCGTCATCCTTTTTGTGGGGGGTCTATCATATAATTCATCTCAGATTGTGTGATATTGTTTGTCCTATCATCCTTTTGGTGGTAGTGCCCGGTGTGAGTTTCACTCTTCATCCTTTTGATGGGGGGGGTCTGCCATCTAATTAATGCCAGATTGTTCGATAGTGTTTGTCCTATCATCCTTTTGGTGGTTGTGGCCAGTGTGAGTTTCGCTCCGTCATCCTTTTGGTGGGGGGTCTGTCATCTAATTGATATCAAATTGTGATATAGTGTTTGTCCTATCATCCTTTTGGTGGTAGTGGTCGGTGTGAGTTTCGCTCCGTCATCCTTTTGGTGGGGGGTCTTTCATCTAATTGATTTCAGATTGTGCGATAGTGTTTGCCCTATCATTCTTTTTATGGTAGTGGCTAGTGTGAGTTTCGATCCGTCATCCTTTTGGTGGGGGGTCTGTCATCGTAATTGATGTCAGATTGTGTGATAGTGTTTTTCCTATCATCATTTTGGTGGTAATGGCCGATATGAGTTTCGCTCCATCATCCTTTTTGTGGGGGGTTTATCGTCTAATTCATGTCAGATTGTGTGATAGTGTTTATCCTATTATCCTTTTGATGGTAGTGCCCGCTGTGAGTTACACTCCGTCATCCTTTTGATGGGGGGTCTTGCATCTAATTGATGTCAGATTGTGCGATAGTGTTTATCCTATCATCCTTTTGGTGATACTGGCCGGTGTGAGTTTTGCTTCGTCATCCTTTTGGTGGGGGGTCTGTCATCTAATTGATGCCAGATTGTTCAATAGTATTTGTCCTTTCATCCTTTTCATGGTAGTCGTCAGTGTGAGTTTCGCTCTGTCATCCTTTTGGTGGGGGGTCTGTCATCGTAATTGATGTCAGATAGTGCGATAGTGTTTGTCCTATCATCCTTTTGGTGATAGTGGCCGATGTGAGTTTTGCACGTCATACTTTTGGTGGTTGGTCTCTCATTGTAATTGATGTCGGATTGTGCGATTGTGTTTGTCCTATCATCCTTTTGGTGGTAGTGGCCGGTGTGAGTTTCGCTCCGCCATCCTTTTGGTGGGGGGTCTGTCATCGTAATTGATGTCAGATGTACGATGGTGTTTTTCCTATCATCGTTTTAGTGGTACTAGCCGGTTTAAGTTTTTCTCCTTTATCCTTTTGGTGGGGGTCTGTCATTGTAATTAATGTTAGATTGTTCAATAGTGTTTGTCCTATCATCCTTTGATGGTAGTGGCCGGTGTGAGTTTTGCTCCGTCATCCTTTTGGTGGGGGGTCTGTCATTCAATTGATATCAGATTGTACGATAGTGTTTGTCCTATCATCCTTTTGGTGGTTGTGGCCAGTGTGAGTTTCGCTCCGTCATCCTTTTGGTGGGGGTCTGTCATCTAATTGATATCAGATTGTGATATAGTGTTTGTCCTATCATCCTTTTGGTGGTAGTGGTCGGTGTGAGTTTTGCTCCGTCATCGTTTTGGTGTGGGGTCTATCATCTAATTGATGTCAGATTGTGCGCTAGTGTTTGTCCTATCTTTCTTTTTATGGTAATGGCTAGTGTGAGTTTTGCTCCGTCATCCTTTTGGTGGGGGGTCTGTCATCGTAATTGATGTCAGATTGTGCGATAGTGTTTGTCCTATCATCATTTTGATGGTAGTGGCCAGTGTGACTTTCGCTCCGTCATCCTTTTTGTGGGGGTCGATCATCTAAAGACGTTTTTTGTGAATATAAATTCTTTGTTTTAGTTTCCTAAACGTTTTCTTATTTATATTAATAATAATAGTATTTTTGTGTATATATTAATTTATTTATGTTAGATTATGTATGTTAATAATAATTCTATTTATGCTTATGTTAGTTTATTTATATATTGGTATTTGTTTATTATATTAGTTTATATTATTTTTATTATTTAAATTAATGTTATTATTAATTAAACAGTTAGTAAAAGAAGAGGATCAGTTAAATAGTTAATTAAGAAAAATATTTAGAAAAAAAGAGAAAAAAGAGTCCGAGTTTTAAATAAGGGAAAGGAGGCCCATTAGTGGAGGCCTATGCAGTTTCGGACAACACCATATAAGAGGAGGGGGATCGTTCAAAAAAGGAGAACCCTAAAAATCTACTTTTCACGGCCTCTTTCACTAAACCCTAGCTGCATGACTGCTCATCTTCTCCCCAAGTTCTAACAAACCCTAGCCGCTGGCGAACTTCCCCCCTTTCAAATTCTCGTCGTCTTCCCATTACCTTCACTCAAACACCTTATCTTGTTCCTCCAAAGAACTCTCCCCAAAACGTGAAAATCCAACACCTTCTTCAACCCTTCGATTTTTGCACCAATGCCTCTCTGTCTTCTTCCACCATTATCACCGTCTCAACTACCTTTAAAAAAATTCCTCTTCTTCTTCTTCAAAAAGCCAAACCCTCACTGGAAATCCTTTCATCTTCTCCTTCCGAAAAAAACCCTCACAGTCTTTGATCGCGACTTTCTATGTCTAACTGAATTAACTGCAAGTGCACAGTCTATCGCGTAGTAATAATAGATATCGATCCCACAGGGATTCGTAATCAAGCTAGTATTTTCGGGTGTTACTGTGTTTAGCTAGGTTGAATCAGAATGTAATATGTTAGTTCTTCAAGGATTCGACAAGTCACCAGTGTGTTTATGTTTTCAAAAATAGTTTAAGAAGAAAATGACGATTTAAAGACCTTTGTCTCACGATGGTTGTTGACGCTCGTCGCAACTCTAAGGCGGAACGTATGCTGTCGCTATCCCGTTCGGGGTTAAAATTACTTTTTGAAAACCATTAAGTTCTAATTCCTTTTAAAGCGTTGTCGCTGTTTTTGAAATGAATGCTTAGTTTTTACTATCCGGACTTAATCTCAGTTGTCGCTTGTTGGTTCGTACCTTTATGAATTTCCCACTGTCGTGGCAAAACTGCTTTTAAATAAGTTCTCGTTGTCACGACGAACATTTATTTTAGAAAAATTGATTTAAAAACTGAAGCCATAAATAAGTTTTGAAAAGGAAGGTATACACCGGTTAATTATCGAATCCCATCTGATTACTTATTACATACCGATTACTTAAGATTTAGCCGGACATGGAATGTAAATTAACAACACGTAAATAATGGAAAAAAAATAATAATATGCATTATAATGGGAAATGTAAATCAATTAACGATTAAAATAAGAACCTGTAAACAATTCGATTGACTTTTGAGAAATCCTCCAAAATGACGGCAGGATTTAGTCTTTATGCCAATTACTCGTACAGAATAAAATTTGGAAAGTAAAACAACAATTGCAAGGAAAGAAAGAAAAAGGAAACAATATAACGATAAGAAAATGGGAAACTGAAAGTTGCTCTGAAAGTAAATTGGCAGCACTTCGTCTCTTCAATGCGGCTCCCCTTTTTCTGGTACCAACTCTCTCCTTTTATAGATGGAATTTCCAACGGTTAATTGCCTCAGGAGGTGGGATTGATCTCAGAAAATATAGGAGTTAGTGGTCCGCTCCTTTTTGGCATTTTAAAAGCACTTCACAGCACGTGCAACATTTCTGCATTTTTATTCCATGACGGTCGTCATGGACCTGTGACGATCATAACACGTATAACGGTCGTCACACCCTTGTGACGCTCGTCACATCAGCAGAACTCGCTTTTGCTGTCTTTGGCCTGTTTTTCACCTGGTTTTCACCTGAAAATGCTTGTTTTCTTCATCTTGCTCCATTTGAGCATGGACTTTGAATACCTGCAAAATACTGGACAAATAATGTGGAAATATCCTAAATCGGAGTGAAAACGGTCACAGATTAGTAAAAAAGTACGTCATTATATATATATATATATATGATTTCGTGTTACAAACTCACCTAAACTTGAATCTTTGCTTGTCCTCAAGTAAAGGTTGGAAAAATTTAAAGTTTGGCAAGCACGCGGCACGCTCTTCCTTTGATAAGATTTCTCGGACGTCAAGTTAGGAAAAACCGGGGGTCCAATGGAAACAAAGCATATACGGAAACGACACTGGATTGTAAGTCTTCGAAGGCCTCTCTTTTATGCAAGCCAGTCCCAATCATGTTACTGCAACTCGGTTTCAAGTTTCTCGCAACAAATTTTACCCGGTTTCGCTCTGGCGCAATCACATTAAGCCTGTTGTCCATACACGTTCATGGCAAGCAAACCTGTTGGTGACTATGATCTCTTTGCTAGTTTGATTTTTTCTTTGCACATATGCTCATTCTGCTATAAATCTGCAAGAGTTTCGTACCATTGGGCTAAATGCTCGGGCGAGGAGCATCTAACTTAGAAGGGACATGTCTCTATATTCAGGCTATATGGCTTTTCTTTTCTTTCAAGATTATTGAATTCATACTAGAGATCATACACTTATTTGCATCAGTTTCTTGCTGAGAAGTGTTTAGGATGGTGCTGACTGCTCGTATAAACTACTTGGGGCTCCGTTCGAGTCGAAACTTAAGGCTTTGGTACGAGTAAGTAGTGAGACTGACTCGTATAAACCAAAGGTCTAACGTGTCAGGGCGGTAGTGGCTTTGTTAGAATTTTCTTCTCGGGGATTCCAAACTTGGTAAAGTTTAGGCGTGTCACGTGATGCTTTGGAGAGGATAGAAGTTTCTTTCTATATGTCGGATAAAGCGTGGGGAGTTCACGTACCGGAGGGATATATATATATATATATATATATATATATATATATATATATATATATATATATATATATATATATATATATATATATATATATATATATATATATATATATATATATATATATATATATATATATATATATATATATATATATATATATATATATATATATATATATATATATATATATAAGAGCTTATTTGCCAAAATTAAACTTGCTTTAAATTGAAAATTTGAAAGAAAAAGTACAATCGGAAATGGGAAATAACAGGGAAAAGGGAAATAACGGTCCGCTCCCACACTATCTCAATCAATGTCCTCACTGATTTGAAAGAATGCGGAAGGGAAAAATACAAAGGAAAGAAAAACAAAAAGACAAAAAATGAAAAATACTACTAGTCCCTTCCTCTTCCTCGATCTCTACCTCTACCTCTGGCTCTGCCGTCGCGTGCCTCGAGGTTCAAAGCTCCGGTGTGGAAGATGTAATCGCGGAGGCCGTCGACTCGCACAGTGAGGTTGGCCATGTCATCGGCTAGGCCGGAATGGACGTCCTGGATCTGCTACATAGTTTGCCTCATGTGACTAGTTTGTTCTCTCTGCCACGCTTCGAATTCTTTAGCCCGTCGGTTCTGCTGTTCCATCATAAGCATCATCTGATTCTGCTGGTCGATGCAGCGGAGGAGGGCCTCAGATGTGTCATTAGTGGCAGGACGGCGGCGGCGGGGCGAGGAAGGGCCTTCGGCAGCATTTGTTTGTGATGGCTCAGGCTGGTCGGCTCTGTCTAACTCCTCTTGAACTTCATCCCTGGGCTCTTGGGAAGTATCCTGAGTTGGGGCAGCAGGAACATTCGGATCGAAAAGCCAGTTGGCTCTGTCCTGCGGATGCATTCGGGTGTGGGAAGGCATGATGATGCTCTGGATAGTGCGGCCTTGCACTACCGGATGACATTTCCCATCTGCGTGGGATCTGATTAGGTGAGAGGCGCGGCAGTGGTCGGTGTCTAAGAAGACAGGGGGCATCTGGCGAAGGGTCTAGAGGCGGTCGCCCAGGCCGAGGCCTAAGGCAATGGATGTGATGATGCCACCAAAATAGAAAGGTTTTGAGCCGCGGTTGCAATTGTCTTGAATGTGAGCCAAGAGGAACGGGGCGGCGTTAACACGTTCCGAAGCGAACACGCAACGGAGATAAAACAGCTCCTTCGAGTTGACCTTGTGGTTACTGTCACGTGCGAAGATGGTGTTGCTCAACACGCGATGAAAATAGCGGATTGTTGGGTTGTGGATGTGAGTGGCATTCAGAGTGTCCCAACTTTCTGGAGTGGTGCCAGTAAGTTGGTTCCATAGAGGGAAAGCTTCTTGGTAGAACTGATCGGAGGGGCGGCGATGAGCATCGTCGCCGTGAGGGAACTGTAGAATGACGGCGATGCGGTCCTGGGGGACTTGATATTCGGTGCCGAACAAGCGGAAGCAAGCGGTGCCGGTAAGCTCATTGGTATCGCCGGGTGAAGTTACGTACGCGAAGGAACTAAGAAACTCCAGTGTGAGTTGCTCGTAGGTGGGTTGGGGATTGGTGCAGAGATGTCAGATGCCGGCTCTCTGTAACATCCAAGTTACGCCATCCAAAATTCTCAGTTCTGTCAGAGACTCTAGGTGAGCATACCGGGTCGGCTGAAGCGACCGTTGATGGAAAGCTATGTAGTTGGTCTGCTGTCTTTCGCCGGTCTCGCCTTCTCGGAAAGTGATATTGCTCAAGTCGGGGTTTGCACGATTTTGTCTGGCCATTTTTCGTTAGAGAGGTGCAGAGGTTGAGAATAGAAAGTTTCTGTGGATGGAGAGGTATGGGAATGCAGAGGTCAATATATAATAGTGAATTGGAAGTTGAAATGGTGGAGGGTTAATGGGGGATTCAGAAGGTTTTTAGTGGGGTTTAAATGTGTGGAAGTGGGGAATTAGGAGAGTGAAGGTGGAGAGGTGCGTAACCTCTGTTTTGACAGAATTGGGGTTTTATTCGCGTGATGACCGTCAGGGGTGTGTGACGGTCGTAATACGCATGACGACCGTCAGGGGAGTGTGATGACCGTCACACCAGCAAATTCTGCAGAAATGCAGAAGTTCGCTTGGGGGGCGTTTTAATAGTGGAATATGTGATTTTTGAATTCTTTTGCAGTATGATAGACTGATTACAAAATAGAAAATAACATGAAACAAAATGAAGGGAAATACCAGAATGAAATTAACATAACATTGTATCAAGAACGAGTTTAATGTAATACAATATTCAAAAAGAAACAATTGCAAAATTAAATAATGTGAAACAATGTGAAATGCAGTAAACTAAAATTAAAGAGAAAACTAAAATATCACTCCTTTGGTTTCTTCAAGTTGTTGATCTGCTGAATAACGTCATTAAATTGGTCGCTAACTACGTCCATGTAAGTAACGAAATCCATGTGAAGCTGCATTAGTTCATCTTTTATAGTGGTTACTTCCAGCTTGAGGTCGTCCATAGTTCTCAGAACAGTGTCCAACTTGTCTGTGTCTTGTTCAGGAGTGGGGTCGGGAAAGTTATGGTAGTTAGGAGGGGTCTCAGGATCTATCTCCACTTCGGACTCATAATCTTGGTAGTACAAATAGTCATGTGCTTCTGATATTTGATCACTGTCATACATGTAAGCCTGGGGTGTAGAGTGAGGTGATGGAGGTCCCATAGGCTCGTCCAATTCATAAAGCCAATTGTTTCTATTGTGGATACTTGTTAGCTCGTGGTTGGGCAATGTGAAAAGGTGGACAGGTTGATCAGCTATGAGGTATTTGTAGGCTCCTGGTCCTAAGGTACCTAAGATACGTCTATTGAAGCAGAATTGGATGTCCATTGATCTGAGGTTGCCGAAACGAATGGCTTTGTTCAAGTAATACCTCAGGCCAATTTCATGGGCAATCATGGTGACTAAGCCTCCTATTAAAATGGGTGAGTGAGGTTCCTAATTAAGGCGTGTGAATGCCCTCATCATAAAAGGGATAGCATTTACAGGGCGGCCTTGTGAAGCATAGAGAAGGATGAACAACTCTTCCTTTGAGACTGTTGTAATGTTTTCCTCCTTCCCAAAGAGGGTATGGGCTAAAATCCTATGGAATAATGGAGGGCTGGATTGTGTATCTCGTTGTTGTGCATGTCATTCGGTTCAGGGTGATAGTTATCGGTGATGGTACCCCAGAATTGTTCTAACTCGAGATCAATATCCTCTTCAGTGTTGGTAAACACAAAAGGTCCGCTATAGAAGCCTAGGATGTTAGTTAACGATGTACGGTTGTGTGTTTGATCCATTCCAAACATTGTAAAGGTTATCAGCTCTTTGGTGGATCCATAGCCATGTTCGGGTAAGTAACTTAGTGTTGCACCCTAAAATTTGCTCAACCTTCTTCACTTGGTTTATGTTTCAATTGCATTAGCATTTGCATATAGAGTCATGTACATAGTCTAATCATCTGCATAGCATAGCATAGCAAATCATCCAACAGGGGACCAAGTACTATTCTCATCTCTATGGGCCTATCAAGAGGTTATTATTCAATTTCAAGCATATCCAAGTCATCAGAAAGAATTTGAAAGCTAAAGAAGTCAATGGATCAAGCAGTGCATCTATCTCCTATCTGAGGGTATCTGAAGATCATCAAAGAAGTTGTGAGCTGTGAGTTGAGCATGGGGTGTATATAGACATCATGGAAGACTTAGAAAGTCATTTGGAGAAGGAGGCAAGTCATTGATGTGATCACAAGAGTTGCAGTTGAAGACAGTCAACTAGGGTTTCATCTAGGTCAACCCTGGGTCAACTCTAGGTCAAATGATTGATTGAAAGGCATTAAGGTCTATTTGAGAGATGTGGGGTTCATCATTTGACATGTGGATAAGGATATGGTGTTGTGCTAAGAAGAAATCAAGAGAAATCAAGGAGAAGAGGAGTTTCTAAATTAGGGTTTCTGTGTAAAATCCCCTAGTTTAGGTCAAACTTCCAAGCAAGATAAGTCAAAATTCAAGCTTCAAATGGATCCTTGGTCAACATGAAACTTGTAGAGGATCTCAAGACCTTTGATTTGAGTGGTGGAAGACATCAAGGAGATTTATATAACTCAAGTTATGGTCCTTGCAAGTTACAGGTCATCTGAGGTATCTGAACTTTTGTCTGTAAAAGTTACTTGTCTTCCAAGAAACTTTTACCCCTCAAGGAGATTTCAAATGAATTTCTGGTAAACATAAGAGTTGTTCCTCATTGTCTTAGCTTTCTATAATGGTATGGTATGCCTTCATATGATTTGTGGAACTCTACGTATGGTCTTGGCAAGCAAAGGGTATTTTGGTCATCTGAGAATTACAGGTCATTTCAAGCCTATGCCCAAAACTCGTACAAGGAAGCTTCAAATGGAAAACTTCACAACATCAAACTTGCTCCAAATGACATTTTGAGTCTAGAAAAGTGACCATGAAAGTTTGGAAAGGCTCATAGCTCCAAGTTTCAAAATTGGTGAATTTAATGAATAAAAAATGACCTAAAATTGAGATTTTTCATAATTTGGCCAAATGGGATGAAATTATAGGTCATTTTGATTGGAAAAAATGTTTTAAGAACATTGGCAAAAGTGGATTTTTGAGTTTGGTTCAAGATTTTAAAGTTATGCTTGGTTACTTACAAAAGAAGTTACATAATCAAAATCCAAGGGAAAGTGTGCATGGGAAGTTTCTCCAAAGTTCTAGGGCTTTCCAATGACATCTATATATTGCATTGAGTGGCTTCATGCATTGGTTGGTGATTCATTTTGTGCATGATACCAAGTTTCACATCATTCTTCCACTTTGCAAAACCATCTCAAACTTCATCAAATCTCCATTAATTTCAACATTTCTTGATCTGATCATCATCAACATCTTTCATAGATCACAATTCCATCAGAATTTGGTTAAATTGAAGAAGAAATCGTGTTGTTCCATTTCATCATCCAAGGAGCAAGAACTTTGTGGTTGCAAGATTTAAGGCATTGGAGCAAGAACCTTTGCATACAGAACAAAGAATTGAGTATGTGGATCAAGTTCAGAGCATTGAAAGCATTGGATCTGAAGAATTCAGCAACTGTTTTCATCATTTACACCAGGTTGGTAATCCATTCGAATTGCTTGATTTAGTTAGCATGTTATAGATTTATTAGGTTAGAGTTGTTAGGTTAGGTTAGATGATTAATCCTGGTGAGTTTGAGAAGGTTTCATGGAGGTTGTTAATGGTGCACCAAATCTGTTAGGGTTTAGAACTCATAGAGTATTGCACTATAATCTTGGATATGTAGCTTAATTTGATCAGCATGAAGTGTAGATTGTGTTAGGGTAAGATTTGGAAGGAATTAGAAGGTTTGATAGCAGGTGAAAATGGTGGAATCAGAACCTTCTACTCATCAGGTTTGATTTTTGGTTGAGTTTTAGAGGAATCTATCATTATGGTTGTGTAAAGGGAAAGAAGTAGAGCAACTTTGCTCTTTACAGAATTTGTTTTCATGGAGAATTGAGGGCGTATGAGAAGGTGGAAGATATGGTCCACGAGCTCGAGCATGGAGCTCCCATGGCTGAAAACCCTAATCGGTTGGAGAAGATACATGAGGTTCGTTGGATGGAGTCTGGTTGGTTGACTAAGTAATGGATCTAATGGTCACGATTTAAAATGAAATTTGGAGGGAGACTACTCAGCCAAACGCACCGTTTTACTAATTCCCTCAGAGTGGGCTTTGCAATCCCGTGCTATTCGTACCCCCGTTCGCATGCCCAAAACCAATTTGAACTGATTTTATTGCTATATACACCGTTTCCATCTTTTTTATTTTTTTGTTGTGATTTCTGTTTGACTGGGCCCAGACGTGCATTGCTAGGCGCGCCCCCCAGTCTGGGCCCATCTTGTTTTTTCAACTGAATTGATTACTCCCTGCACCCCTCAGCCAAATTAATTCATTCATTATTTTCTTAATTCATTTCATTTCTTCAAAAAATCATAAATAATTGAAAATTGCATATTTTTCATTGGTTGTTTTTGCATCCTTTTCACATTTTTGTCAAGAAAATTATCACACAAAAAAATTAACATTTCATTTTGTTTTAATATTTTTAGCATATTTTTCTTTTAAATAGCTTTTTAAGATGTTTAGTTTAATGCATGATATTGATAATTTTGGTTTGATTAGATGCTTTAATATTTTTGATCCATTCTTTTTAGGTTGATTAGCTTAGACCTTTAGCTTGTATATAAGATTTAATTCATAATTTTAGGTTAAAATTTTAGATGATTTGTTTAGGTGTGATTAGTGTGACCAAAACTAGGGTTTAGGAGATAACATAGGAGAATTAAATCATTTCCCTTAGGAGTTGTAGATTGAATCTTTGGGGTATGGGACTATAGGGATTGTGGGTAGATAGTAGATCCATTAGAAATTACTAGGTTTCCCCTATTACTATCAGTATACTGCTTATATTTGTTTGACTGTGTGGTGTGCCCTCTCTGGGGGTTATTTCATTTGTCTGTGTGGGGTATTGGGTTTGCTTGGGGATTGGGAGAGCTGAAGACTGTGCTGATGATGAAGACCATTGGAGATCAAAAGGGATTGAAGACCAACTTCCAGAGTTGACGAGGAGCATCCTTTGCTGGCAGCTGTTGAGAAGTATAGGATTTAGGAGCTAGGCAGAGCTCTAGAGTAGAGAACTTGATTCACAAACATGGAAGGTCTTGTGTGCCTCCATTCTTTCTCTATGATTCAAAGTCTCTTTCAAATATCCACCTCCTTCCTTTGGAAGGATTAGTGAATATATTTGAAAGATAGAACTTTTGAGGGAAAATTGTTTGTATAATGTTAACAGTTAATGAGCCACCCTTGGTAGGCAATTGACTGTTTAACATTCATTTCATCTTGTTGACTGATATTCCTCTTGGAGATTGAGACTTGAAGAAAAGCCATTGCAGACTGAAGACTGATGATAAAGACCTTGTTTGAAGGCTGTGAAGATGAAGATTGATGCATTGCTTGAAGCCTGTAGCTGTTTGGAGATGACTTGAAGACAGATGTTGATGCAGAGCTGTTGTTGCTGTTTCTCTTTTGCTGTTTATATTCTTGATGTATTGATTGGTTTTCCCTGACTGTATTGTTTGCTGTTTAACCTGTTGGGTTGAGAGTGAATTCTGTTCACTTTTGCCTATTGTTTTCTAGGTTCGAGGTTGAGTGGGACTCCCTTGCCTCGCTTGTATTGCTGCATCCATGCATTTTACTGCTTTATTGTATATATGCTATTGTTTCTGTTTCCGTCTATTCCCCTAGGATCTCTGTTTCTCTCTGTGCAAGAGAGGAGCATGATAGACATTAGGTCTTAACCCATGCATGATAACATTAGGTCAGTTTGATTCCCTTCGCAACCGTAGGTTAGAGTTCTGTCTCTTATTTCAAACAAACAAAAAAACACAATAAGATTTCAAGCGCAATAAAAGACACTTCTTCCGTAAAAGAATGTGAACTCATCAAAACGTCATTTTTGTCCGCTTGGACTGGTAAGCAGAAAAACCTTTTTCAGAAGGAATAAAAACAATCAAGACAGACTTGTGTCGTACGTGGCCCGAACTACGTTTGCTCTGATCTTTCATGCTGAAAGTACGTAGGCATAGGATGCGATATCCTAGCGAGCAACCTTCCCCTCCTTTCCCGTAGGTAGGCGAACTACGTTGACTCTGATTTCTCGTTCCAGACGGGAATACGTAGGCATAAAGTGCGATACTTTGCCGAGTCATTTTCTTTTCTTTTAACCCCTGACCTGTAGAGTAGATAGAATAACAATCCATACCCGAAAGCAAGCGTGGATCCCGTCGAGTACGACGGACGTGAGGGGTGCTAATACCTTCCCCTTGCGTAACCGACTCCCGAACCCAGGTTTTGGTTGCGATGACCATACATTTCCCCGTTTTGCGGTAGGTTTACCTCGAGCGTTTCCTTTCCCTCCTGTGGGATAAATAATGCGCGGTGGCGACTCTTCTGTTCAGCCGGCGCCGATTTTCGCAGTAGCGACAGCTGGCGACTCTGCTGGGGAGGGAATCTCTACTGGGAAGAGTAGACTGCGATAGTTCCTTATGCATTTGGGATCCAACGTCCCTTAAGAGAGTCAATCCTAGCGCTTGTTTTCCCGTCGAGGATTTTGTATGGATTTATATTTCTGTCATTTATTTTCAGCATTATATTATTGGTATTATTGCTGTATTTGGGGTGTGACGGGTGATTCTATGATTGAGAGATAAGTCGGACCTGGGCTTGAGTGCACCTAGAATTAGAGTAGAAAGTAGTGGGCGCGTGCCGGCTTTGCTTGCATTAGGGTCTCACGAAATCTACACTCGGACGAGGTTCTTCTGGTTGGCTTCTTTTTCTACCCTTTGGGTCGAAGGGGTTGTTGGTCAGCTGAATTGTCGACTCCGGGAACCGATCATTTGGAAGTTGGCTAAGTGAGGCCTCTTCAGGATTTGATGATGCCACTCCTTCTGGGAATCGTATCATCAACCCTGAAAGTCTGTGACGCCGACGACCGCATAGGATGCCATACCTTTGTCAGTTACTAGGACACCTACCTGTGAGAGGGTTTGGGGTTATGCAGGTAACTAGACCTTCAGAGACCGGTTATTTCTTGATCTGAGATCCTGGGTATTTATGGACAGTTATGAGGTCTGTCAGAGACCAGTCAGAGTTACGATATGGGGTCTGTCAGAGACCAGTCAGAGTTATGTTGTGGGATCTATCAGAGACCAGTGTTGGAGCTTTGTTTTGGGTCTATCTGAGACCAGGGTTTCAGGAATTCTGGAGGGTCTATCTGAGACTTTTTGATATGGTTCAGGCTTCTCAGCCACGACATTTGGTCCCTATTGCATGTTACTTGCATTGCATTGCTTGCATACCCATTATCATTGCATCCCATTAACGTGTGTCTGTGCTGCAGGTGCATTTGCATATTCCCTGGTTCTAGTGCCCGGACTTCTGAGTACTGATCATGGCTGGTTTGAGGAAGACAGTTGCGTATAAGCTACCTACACCTGACATTACTCCTTTACTTGGTCTGATGTCTCTTGCTGATGAGGAGGTTAGGAGAAGCTTCAGAATGAGTCATGGGAGGTTGCTGAGACTGGTCTGCAAGCCAACTGCTGTTGAGATGAATGGGCTGTACACCTTGATGCAATTCTATGACCCGGCATTGAGATGTTTCACGTTTGCTGACTTTATTTTGGGGCCTACCATTGAGGAGTATGTGGAGTTCACTGAGCTACCAGTACAGAACAAGGTTCCCTTTATTCATTCTGCCGCTGAGCCCAAGTTGGAGGACTTAGCTAAGGCCTTGCACATGAACGCTGCTGAACTACTAGTGACTTCTTGGCTTGGGGTTCCAGGTTTCTCCATTGATTTTCTGGTTGGCAAAGCTCAAGAGTATGCCAAGAACGGGTGCTGGATAGTCTTTAATGCTATCTTGGCTCTATGCATTTATGGAATAGTGCTGTTTCCCAACTTACCCAATTTTGTGGACTTGGACGCTTTCCATCTGTTCGCTGCTGGCAACCCGGTGCCCACTTTGATCGGAGATCTCTATCATTCATTGCACTACAAAAATGAAAATAGAAGGGGAAAGACTGTTTACTGTTGTGCGCCGCTGTTGAACATGTGGTTTAAGAGTCATCTTCCCCTGAAGGGACCTTTCGTGGATAGTGCAACTACAGCTAACTGGCCAGAGCGCCTGATGAGGTTATCTTCTGAAGACATTGAGTGGTTTGATCGAGACTTGTTGGGGTCTGAGCTTATCTTCAGTTGTTCTGGGTATCCTAATGTGCCGTTGATAGGAAGAAAAGGGTGTATCAACTACAACCCTTCTCTGTTCGTTCGTCAGTTTGGATACGCGCTGAAGAGCCCACCTAAAGAGGAAGAAGTACAAGAATCTTTGTACTTCACTAGTGATTTGAAGGGAGAGTTACTAGCCAAGCTGCAGCATGCCTGGACGCGTATTAACAGAAGAGGGAAGCCACTGTTAGGGAAGAATGATTGTCAGGCTTATGCACCCTACAGAGTTTGGATCCAAGAGAGAGCAAAACAGTTGCGGATGCCATTTCCAGATGCACCAGTCCCTGTTCATATTTCGGTGGAAGAACCAACTACTGTTACTAGGGAGGCCTACGAGCAAGTTGTTAAAGAAAAAGAAGCCTTGATGAAGATCAATGAAGGGTTAGAACAAGAACTGGCTCAGATACGCAGTGAGAAAAACAAGGCTGTGCATGCTTTCCAACAGCAGATCGAACTAGTAAACAAGCTTGGTGCTGAGTTGACTGAGGAGAAAAAGAAGCGCGAACGTCTGGGTCAAGAGTTCAGAAGCTCCCATGACATGTTGGAGTCCAAAAAGAAAGCACTCGACGCCGCACACCGGGAAATCTCTTCTTGTAACAAGACTTGGAATGCTACGCTAACCAACAATAAAAAGAGGGAAGATAAATTGAAGCAGCAAATTTCCGACCTCGAAGAGCAGTTGAAAGCTAGCATTAAGAAGTATGAAGAAGAGGTGATGACCAGGTACAGTCTCCAGAATGCATTGAACAAGGCTATCGAAGGCAGGAATGAAGCTGTGTCTCAGAAGCGGAAGCTAGAGGATCGCTTCGGAGAAGGGGCATGGGAAGAAACCGCTGGTGACGTGCGACGTGTTCTCAAGAGAAGAAATCAACTTGTTGAGGGTCTGCTTACCCGACCAAGTCATCCAGAGACCAAGAAGTTACTAGAAGAGTATCAGGCTTATGAGTGTATTTGACCATTTCATGTATTGATGCTTTATCTGCATAGCGCTGACCATCACCAGGATTGTTGGTTGAGGTCAAGCCTTCTTATTATACTCAGTGATATTGTATTCTTGGCTTAATGGTTTTCTCTGCAATATATGAGGCTTTCTATGATTCGGCTTCGATCTTCGTATTGCTAGCACTGTCACTGCACTGGCACATTCGCACTAGAATCGGGGAATGATGTTCCCTAATGCACAGACACACACTGCATTGCATTCATATTCATATTGCATCACAGGTGATTACTGAATGATATCTTACTGCTTGCACTGTACCAGGTCTTTTCAGGATTGAAGATCAACGCCCACACCGATACTCCACTCGCACCAACTGTCGAAGAATCATGGATCAAATACAGAACGAAATGCAAGATATGCGTGAGAAGCTGGCGCTCTTCATGCAGACAATGGAGACTATTGCAAAGGTCAAGAGAATTTGCAAGCTATGGTGCAGCCTCTGTTGGAAAGGAATGCAGGACATGGAAATGAGGATCATCAGTCTGTGCGAGTCGACACGATTCATGGGGATGGCACTCCCACACCAGTGGCTCCACCTGTAGTCAATATACCTGCTGTCAATGTCAACAACGGCGCTGCTGCCGGAAACGGTAACGTTGGAATTGGGAACGAGACTGCTGTCCATAACGTCGGGCTCGATGATGCTAACTTGGGTGATAATATGGGAGGCAATGGCTTTGGTAATGCTGGATTCGGGTTCAATGACCAGGGATTCGATAATACTGGGAAATATGGTTTCAATGCTCAAGGCTTCGGGCAAGACGGATATGGTATGACTAATCAGGGTTATGGAGGATTCGGAAATGGGAATGGCGCTGGGTTAATGGCTTTTGGACCTGCTGGAGTTGCTCCGGGGTATGGCAACAGAGGGCGAGGCCCGATAATGAATCAGACCAGAGCTGGCCGCAACAATGGATACGATGGGTATGGAGCTGGGAATGGTATGTGGCAAGAGGATCAGCAGGAGGACGCTTTCTCCGGTGGAGGTTTCGAAGGGCCTATGGATGACTCCCAGAGGATCAGAATGCTAGAGGAGCAGATGAGGGGGGTCGTAAATCAAAGTGTTGTGGGCTTAGATATGTCAACAATGGGTCTGGTACCTGGCTTGAGGGTGCCAATCAAATTCAAAGCTCCCACATTTGATAAGTATAAAGGGGACACCTGTCCAAAAGTGCACGTGCGGTCATATTACAGAAGGATGTCGGCGTATTCTACTGATGAAAGAATGCTAATGCATTTCTTTCAAGATAGCTTGTCAGGCCCTTCCCTCGAGTGGTATATGGGGTTGGAACCAACTCATATAAAGACATGGAAGCAGCTGGCAGAAGCATTTGTAGCTCACTATAAGTATAACAGCGACTTGGCACCCAACCGGGTCCAATTGCAAGGGTTGTCTCAGAAGAAGGGTGAGAGCTTTAAAGAGTATGCGCAAAGATGGCGCGACATGGCTGCTAGAGTCCATCCCCCTTTGGAGGACAAGGAGATGAATGACATGTTCATAGGAACATTCACCGACATGTTTTATGACAAGTTGTTTCACACATCTTTGGGCAGTTTCTCAGACTTAATTCTGATGGGAGAAAAGATTGAGAGCAACATTAAGCAGGGGAGATTCCAAGCTGAGGAATCCACCTCGACTGGCAATAACAGAAAGGCTTTTGGTGGGCGCCGTCAGGGCGATGCAAGCGCAGTGTTTGGGGGCCGAGGCCGAGGCCGGGGCAGAGGTCGAAACCAGTATAATCAGCCGCAGCAGGTGGCAAGTGTTACTATTCCGTTTCAGCAACAACCATTTCAACAACAACAACAGCAACAACAACAGCAACCACAGCAGGGGGCACAACCTGCCCAGCGCAGATTCCAAGGGGGTAAACCAAGGAGGGTGTTTGAAAAGCCTCCTTCAACGTATGCAGATTTGTTACAGACGTTATTGGGTTTGAACTTGGTAGAGAAGAGAACTCTGGCGCCTATAACGGGAACTCCTCCGTATGGTTACGATGCAAGCAGGCACTATGAATTCCACTCTGGGGCTCCGGGCCATGATGTAGAGGGTTGCCATGCGTTCAAGCATGTAGTGCAGGATTTATTGGATAGTAAGGCTATCAATTTCGGAACGGCGGGTCCGAACATAGTGCAGAAGCCCATGCCCAACCATGGGGCAAACGCCATTTTGACTGAGGAGGATTTGAATTTGATTATGAGTGTGGATGATCTAAAGACACCGTTGTGTGAAATAAAGAGCCGATTATTGCAAGGGGGTGTCTATCCAGGGTGCGACGAGTATTGTTTAGAATGCTGGACCCGAGCTGGGGGGTGTGATGATTTAAAGAAAGGTATTCAGGCTTTAATAAATGGCGGCACATTGCAATTTGACCAAGCAGCAATTGAAGATCCTGCAGGGGTATTAGCAGTTAATCAGAGTGATGTGGCTACTGTAACGATTCCTCGGAAAATGATCACCATAACGGCACCGGCCCAGCGACCACCGATCACTATCACTAAGGCCGGACCAATCCCGTACGAGAGTACTAAAGCAGTTCCTTGGTCATATGGATTGGAAGTGTATTGTGATGGAGTAAAGATTGATGTTAATAAGCAGCCAGCAGAGGCTGTAGACAACGTTGTCGGTACGGGAGGTATGACAAGGAGTGGTAGGATCTTTATATCGCCTGAGGTAGAGGCTGAAAGGCTGGCGAAGGGAAAGGGAAAGATGAATGAGACTGTCCCTGTGCAGGCAAGCGGAAAAGAAATGGCATCGAAAGATGTAGAAGAGTTCATGCGCTTGATTCGTAAAAGCGATTATAAGATTGTTGAGCATCTGCAACAGACGCCGTCAAAGATATCTATACTTTCGTTGCTATTGTGTTCTGAAGCTCACAGAAATGCATTGCTGAAAGTCCTGGATACTTCCTTCGTACCCCAAGATGTTTCCGTGAACCAGCTGGAGGGGGTGTTAGCGCATGTGAATGCATGCCATAGCTTGGGATTTACAGACTTCGATTTGACCCCGAAAGGGAGAGAGCATAATATGGCGCTGCACATCTCTGTGGAGTGTAGAGGATCAGTCATGTCGCATGTATTGGTCGACACCGGATCGTCTTTGAATGTGCTGCCCAAGAAAGCGATGATGAAGCTAGATGTCAGAGGAATCCTGTGTACGCCCAGCGACTTGGTGGTCAGGGCATTCGATGGCACGCGAAGAACAGTTTTTGGATCTATAACGTTACCTCTACAGGTGGGGCCGGAGGTTTTCGCGACTGAATTTTATATCATGGACATCCAGCCTGCATACAACTGCCTTCTCGGACGACCCTGGATCCATGGGGCTGGGGCAGTCACGTCCACTTTGCATCAAAAGCTGAAATATATGGTAGGAGACAGCGTGGTTACAGTATGTGGGGAAGAAGATATACTGGTCAGCCACCTGTCATCATTTAAGTATGTGGAGGTCGACGGAGAGATTCACGAAACACCCTGTCAGGCATTTGAAGGGTTGCGCATCAAAGACAAAGGTCCCGGGCCGAGTAAAGCGTCGGAGATAGCTGTCTCGTCATATAAGGAAGCTCAAGCTCTAGTAGAGACTGGTGAGACAAAGGGTTGGGGCAAAGTGCTGGATATTCCTGTGAAGATGGACCGGTTTGGGCTGGGATACCAACCGTCGTCATCTACACCTGTTGTGGGGGCACCCCGTTTCAGAGGACCAATAACCATCACTGCCAGTGGAGTATGTCATGAGACCGTCAACGCTGCTTCAGAGTCTGACAAAAGAGACAGCGATTGCAATATGGACGCTTGGATTCAGCCGAGCGTGCCAGGACAAGGATTGTGCAACTGGTCTATTCAGGAGATTGTTCCTGTGACTCTTAAACAGTAATGCTTTGTTTTATTAATTGTTGAACAATCTGGTGTCTTGCCCGGGGCATCATGATTTGCTTAGGGCTGTGCTGTTATGAACATTGCGTATTAATCATTAAATAAAAGGCGTTTTTTCATGTGCAAATATTGTGATCCCTGTTTTTCTTGTTTTGTATTTTAAAATAAAATGGCAACGTGGTTATTCGCTTTATACGCATTTTGAAGCATTTAACCATTCCTTTTGCAGGATAACATTTTCAGATGACATCCTTGAACCACCTATGACTCGTCTCGACTTTGAGCACCCGGTATTTCAGACCGAAGAAGAGATTGTTGAAGATAGTGACGTTCCTGAAGAATTGTCTTGGTTGGTGAAGCAAGAAGAACGAGTCATTCTGCCTCATGAGGAGGTCATTGAAATTATTAACTTGGGGTCGGAAGGGGTTGAAAAGAACATCCGAATAGGAGCCGCGCTGCAGAGCGACGTCAAGCGAAGACTGGTTGAAATGCTCAGAGAGTATAGTGATGTGTTCGCTTGGTCGTATGAAGACATGCCTGGGCTTGATACAGATATGGTTGTGCACCGTCTGCCGTTGAAAGAAGAATGCCCGCCGGTCAAGCAGAAGCTTCGCAGAACTAGACGTGACATGGCAGTGAAAATTAAGGAAGAGGTTCAAAAACAGTGGGATGCTGGTTTCCTAGCTGTGACAAAATATCCCTCATGGGTCGCTAACATCGTACCAGTGCCAAAGAAAGACGGTAAAGTGAGAATGTGCGTAGATTACCGAGATTTAAATAAAGCGAGCCCGAAAGATGATTTTCCGCTTCCTCACATCGATGTGCTAGTTGACAACACTGCTCAATACTCCGTATTCTCCTTCATGGATGGCTTCTCGGGCTATAATCAGATTAAGATGGTGCCAGAGGACATGGAGAAGACTACCTTTATCACGCCTTGGGGAACATTTTGTTACAAAGTGATGCCCTTCGGATTAAAGAATGCTGGGGCAACGTATCAGCGTGCAATGACGACTCTTTTTCATGATATGATGCATAAGGAGATCGAAGTTTATGTTGATGATATGATTGCCAAATCCCAGACGAAGGAAGAGCATCTAGTGAATCTGCTGAAGTTATTCAAAAGGCTTAGGAAGTTCAGGCTGAGACTGAACCCTAACAAGTGCACCTTCGGGGTGAGATCGGGTAAACTGCTGGGGTTTATCGTAAGCGAAAAGGGAATAGAGGTTGATCCTGCTAAAATAAAAGCAATACAAGAGATGCCGACGCCTAAAACAGAGAAAGAGGTGCGCGGGTTTTTAGGGAGGTTGAACTACATCGCCCGATTCATATCTCACCTAACTGCTACGTGTGAACCATTATTCAAGTTGTTGAAAAAAGATCAAGCTGTGACGTGGAACGAAAATTGTCAAAAGGCGTTTGATAAAATAAAGCAGTATTTGCAGGAGCCTCCTATTTTGATACCCCCGGTGGCAGGGAGACCCTTGATTATGTATTTGACAGTTCTTGAGGGAAGCATGGGTTGTGTTCTCGGTCAACACGACGAGACAGGGAGAAAAGAGCATGCGATCTACTACTTGAGTAAGAAATTTACTGAATGTGAATCTCGATATTCAATGCTTGAAAAGACTTGTTGCGCGCTAGCCTGGGCCGCCAAGCGTTTGAGGCAATACATGCTGAATCATACAACCATGCTCATCTCGAAGATGGATCCTATCAAATATGTATTCGAAAAGCAGGCATTATCAGGGAGAATTGCCCGTTGGCAGATGGTCTTGACTGAATATGACATCCAGTATGTCTCGCAAAAGGCTATAAAGGGGAGTGTACTGTCTGAGTACTTGGCAGAGCAGCCTATAGAAGATTACCAATCGGTGAGGTTTAATTTTCCTGACGAGGATATCATGTACCTAAAGATGAAAGATTGTGAAGAGCCTTTGCCAGACGAAGGACCAGAATTGGGTTCCAAGTGGAAGTTGATATTTGACGGAGCTGTGAACGCCTACGGTAGCGGAATAGGGGCAATCATCACTACTCCACACGGGTCGCACATCCCGTTTACCGCTCGATTGACCTTTTCAGTTACCAATAATGAAGCCGAATACGAAGCTTGTATTATGGGGCTTGAAGAAGCCATTGATTTGCGAATCAAAAATCTGGACGTATACGGAGACTCAGCTCTGGTGGTGAATCCGATAAAAGGAGAATGGGAGACACGTCAGCCCAATTTAATACCGTACATGAACTATGCAAGGAGATTGTTGCCTTTCTTTGACAAGGTTGAATTGCATCATGTACCGCGAGCAGAGAATCAGATGGCTGACGCCCTGGCCACTTTGTCTTCCATGTACAAAGTCAACTTCTGGAACGAGGCTCCCAGAATTGTTATCTCTCGGCTTGACAGACCTGCCTTCGTATTTGCTATTGATGAGGCATCCGACGACAAACCATGGTATTTTGATATCCTTAATTTCCTGAAAAATAAAGAGTATCCAGCTGGGGCATCCAGTCAAGATCAGAAGACTCTCAGGAGATTGGCGGGTAATTTCTATTTGAATCCGGATGGTGTCTTATACAGAAGAAATCACGACTTGGTGCTGCTGCGTTGTGTGGATGAAAAAGAGGCGAAGTTGCTCATGGAGGAAATACATGAGGGTACCTTTGGTACGCATGCTGGTGGGCATGCTATGAGGAGGAAGCTGCTGCGGGCAGGTTATTTTTGGCTGACTATGGAAACTGATTGTTTCAAGTTTGCGAGGAAGTGCCACAAATGCCAAATCTATGCTGATAAGATCCATGTGCCTCCGAGTCCTCTGAATGTGATGTCGTCACCATGGCCATTCTCGATGTGGGGAATCGATATGATTGGAAAGATCGAGCCGACGGCTTCTAATGGACACCGGTTCATTCTAGTAGCAATCGATTATTTCACCAAGTGGGTGGAAGCGGCGTCTTATGCAAACGTAACTAAGCAGGTGGTGGCCAGATTTATCAAGAGAGATATCATTTGCAGATATGGAATCCCCGAGCGGATAATCACTGACAATGGTTCAAACCTGAACAACAAAATGATGAAGGAGCTCTGTCAGAATTTTAAGATCGAGCATCACAACTCCTCCCCTTACCGACCCAAGATGAATGGCGCTGTTGAAGCGGCCAATAAGAATATAAAGAAGATCGTTCAGAAGATGGTGGTGACCTATAAGGATTGGCATGAGATGCTACCTTTCGCTTTGCACGGTTATCGTACGACGGTACGCACCTCAACCGGGGCAACCCCGTTCTCGTTGGTATACGGAATGGAAGCAGTATTACCATTGGAAGTTGAGATCCCTTCTCTGAGGGTATTGCGAGATGTCCAATTAGATGAGGCAGAATGGGTAAAAGACAGGTTGAACCAGCTGAGTTTAATGGATGAGAAGAGGCTAGCTTCTCTAGCATACGGTCGTTTGTACCAGAGACGAATGAAGAAAGTATATGATAAGAAGATACATCCTCAGAGCTTTCAGACGGGCGACCTTGTGCTGAAAAGGATTCTCCCGCCACAGGCAGATCACAGGGGCAAGTGGACCCCCAACTACGAAGGGCCATATGTTGTCAGAAAAGTCTTTTCAGGAGGGGCTTTATTGTTGTCCACCATGGACGGTGAAGACTTTGCGTCGCCTGTGAATTCGGACGCAGTTAAAAAATACTTTGCTTGAAATTGACCCGCTGGACAGAAAAAAGAGAGTCCAGGCAAAAATGGGGCATCCTGGCGAACCAAAAACAGAATGAAAGGTTCGGGCAAAAATTAGGGATAAACTCGAAAAAAATGTACACCCGCGAAGTTGGAAACCTACACTAGGCGGCTTCGGCAAAAAAGGGTATCCCGGTGAACTGAAAACCCGTAAAGGGCGGTTCACGCAAAAGTTAGGGATTTGAAAAGCAAACGACTGC
Organism: Lathyrus sativus; assembly: GCA_963859935.3. Lineage (NCBI taxonomy): Eukaryota > Viridiplantae > Streptophyta > Magnoliopsida > Fabales > Fabaceae > Lathyrus > Lathyrus sativus. Next base: position 267,512,535 of record OZ012738.1, read on the forward strand.
GGTCCGAATTTGATACTGCATTGAGCGTTGGTGCGGGAGAATATACCTGAGGGGGTCGATTATCAGATGCAATCTCTTCGGAAGTGTGGATACCAGGAAAGCATTAGAGTCGGGCGAGTCATAGGAGGATCAGTTCGTGATGTTCGTCTGCATCCCGTTGCCGACATGTGTACAAATTTAATTTGTCAATATATTTATGCTTCTTGTGCATACTTGTATATTTGTTGTGCGTAGCTTCCTCTTTTTAGGAGTTACATCCCGTGTACAAAACTCCGCCCATTTAGGGGCCCAATCAATAAAATATGTTATTCAGTATTTGATGCTGGTTCTTTACTATTTTGTGCATGATAAACGCCCAGGTTTAATGAAACTAGCATGTGTATAACATCAATGGCCCTTGCCAATAATTGCTAAAACTTTGGATTAACTGAAAATGATGTCACTAACACTAACCTGAATAGATTTGGTTGCATAGACTTGTTTTGTCTTGCTTGTGGTGTTGCAGGGTTCATAGCCGTACAAAGTGGACGATCAAAAGATGGTAGGATGGACCAGAAGCTCGTGACGAAAGACTCGATCCCCACGCAGGTCGTGCTTCCAAGATAACATTGTCCCTTACTGAAGAAGGATCGAATTTCCCAACTAGTCGTAATTTATCCAAAGGACATTCTCCAGCAAAGTCGTTTATCTTCAGCAGAGTTTGATGATTCCAAGATCAAAGGCTGTATTCAGACAGTGTAGTGTCCCCCATAAGGATTCCTCTATCTCAAGCAAAGTGGTTCAGCCTCAGAAGATTAATATTTCCAATTTGTGAGCTGTATTCAGGCAGTTTACCTTTCCCCGCAGGGTCATTTACTCTCCCCCAGCGGAGTCAGTGGATTTTTCCCAAGAGAGTCGTTCCATCCCCAACGGAGTTCTCTTTTCAGCAAGTGTTTTCCTTCCTCTCCCCGGCAGAGTTGGTTGCACCCTGGCATTTATTTTGTCAGAATACCGTGTGATACCCGTTCACTCCCTCGATAGAAGTCCAATCATACTGGGCTCATCTGCTATTCCCCAGTGGAGTTATATTCCCCAGCAGGGTTGACTTCACTCTTCCAGCGTGTATTTTGCTGGAATAATTCTGTAGCACCTGGCTATCCCCAGCGGAGTCGGCATTGTCTTCAGCATTTATTTTGCTGAAGCAGTTCTTGTATCCCCGCAGTTCGAGTCCGCATTTGCATCGACATATAGTGTCATATTTGCATCTACCAAATAAAATGCGTAGCATTTCCTTCTCGAATGGAGCATTACGCCATTGTCAAACATATGCATTTTGAAACATGAACCAGGTTGGCTAACCGTTTGTTTCAAGTATTGTTCTCTTGCAGGTGAAAGGAGCTCTTGCTCAAATGAATTACCAAGCATTCAAGATCTCGGCGTGAGATATTCAACGAAAGTGTCAGCTTTGGCATTATTCCCCATAGAGTTATCATGATGAATTTCTCCTTGTCCCCAAGCAGAGTTATTTGTCATCAAAGGGTTTCAGGAATCAGAATTTCAGAGGCTGCCGCCGATTACCAGAACAGGCGTCCGTTAGTTTGGGTTTCCAAATATTCCCAGTAGAGTCCTCCCCAAAGTTGCTGTCACGTCAGTATTAAGAAGTTTGTGGGTTGGGACCAATGGAGAAATGAGTCCTGGAGTGGACAATTTTATTGACGGGATTTCTTCGTGCTAGAGAAGTGGGCGTCCTAACGTGGACAGATTTATTTCCTCGGGTTGACAAGATTTGCTAGTCCTAACGTGGACAGATTTGATTTCTTGGTATTGATCGAATGAGAAGTCCTGACGTGGACAAAGTTGATTACTCTCCGTGTTGGCATCCTGACGTGGACCATTTATTCCTAGTAGTTATTTTCCTTCGTAATGGTGAAATGTGCGTCCTGGCGTGGACAAGTTTATAGTTTTTCGGGCTGATAAGAGGCGCAAGTCCTGACGTGGACAAGTTTGTCTCTCTTCGTGTTAGTGAAGCGTGAGTCCTGATGTGGACAAGTTTTATTTCTTCAGCAGGTTGAGATATGAGTCCTGACGTGGACAAGTTTTATTTCCCCAGCGGGTCGAAGAAGCATTAGTCCTGACGTGGACAAATTTTCTTTCCTCAGCAAGTCAAGAGTTGAGTCCTGACATGGACAAATCAAGACGAAACGTGAGTCCTGACGTGGACAAGTTTATTCCTTACGTGGAAAGTTGGAGTCCTTACGTGGACAAATCAAGAAGAGAGTTATTCCTAATGTGGAAAGGTGGGTCCTAACGTGGACGATGTAGTCCTAACGTGGACAAGTTAGTTCCTTACGTGGAAAGATTGTATTCCTTACGTGGAAAGAAGATGGTTTCCTTACGTGGAAAAATTGTATTCCTTACGTGGAAAGAGGCATTCCTTACGTGGAAAGATGTTATTCACAAGATGGAAAGAAGTTTATTCCTAACGTGGAAGGGTGAGTCCTAACGTGGACGAAGTATTCATAACCTAGAAGGTTTAGTCCTGACGTGGACAGATCCAGACGAAGTCTTAGTCCTAACGTGGACGGTGTTATTCCTAACGTGGAAGAGTTTATTCCTAACGTGGACGATTTATTTCTGATAAAATGCAGACGAATTATCCCCAGCGAAGTTGCCGAGATTTTTCCGGGTTGACGGCAGGTGGAGTCCTTACGTGGACAAGTTTTAGTTAAGATTTCTTCGTATTGACGGCGCAGGCGTCCTAACGTGGACAAAGTTATATCCTTGCGATGATAGAATTTTTTTCTGGATGATGAAAATAATCCCCAGCACGTCGCTAATGAGTCAGTGGGTTTCCGTAATAACCAGATCCAGTCGGCAAATGTTGTTCCCCAAGCAGTGGTGCAGTTTATTTCTACGGTTGGCAAATTTCCGGGTTCTTAGTATTCAACCGTCTCGTACCTCGAATGTTTGAAGGTCGTTCGCTCTTCACCCAATCGGGTCCAAGTCGCTTGAATAGGGGCAGCTGTTGCACCCTAAAATTTGCTCAACCTTCTTCACTTGGTTTATGTTTCAATTGCATTAGCATTTGCATATAGAGTCATGTACATAGTCTAATCATCTGCATAGCATAGCATAGCAAATCATCCAACAGGGGACCAAGTACTATTCTCATCTCTATGGGCCTATCAAGAGGTTATTATTCAATTTAAAGCATATCCAAGTCATCAGAAAGAATTTGAAAGCTAAAGAAGTCAATGGATCAAGCAGTGCATCTATCTCCTATCTGAGGGTATCTGAAGATCATCAAAGAAGTTGTGAGCTGTGAGTTGAGCATGGAGTGTATATAGACATCATGGAAGACTTAGAAAGTCATTTGGAGAAGGAGGCAAGTCATTGATGTGATCACAAGAGTTGCAGTTGAAGACAGTCAACTAGGGTTTCATCTGGGTCAACCCTGGGTCAACTCTAGGTCAAATGATTGATTGAAAGGCATTAAGGTCTATTTGAGAGATGTGGGGTTCATCATTTGACATGTGGATAAGGATATGGTGTTGTGCCAAGAATAAATCAAGAGAAATCAAGGAGAAGAGGAGTTTCTAAATTAGGGTTTCTGTGTAAAATCCCCTAGTTTAGGTCAAACTTACAAGCAAGATAAGTCAAAATGCAAGCTTCAAATGGATCCTTGGTCAACATGAAACTTGTAGAGGATATCAAGACCTTTGATTTGAGTGGTGGAAGACATCAAGGAGATTTATATAACTCAAGTTATGGTCCTTGCAAGTTACAGGTCATCTGAGGTATCTGAAATTTTGTCTGTAAAAGTTACTTGTCTTCCAATAAACCTTTACCCCTCAAGGAGATTTCAAATGAATTTCTGGTCAACATAAGAGTTGTTCCTCATTGTCTTATCTTTCTAGAATGGTATGGTATGCCTTCATATGATTTGTGGAACTCTACTTATGGTCTTGGAAAGCAAAGGGTATTTTGGTCATCTGAGAATTACAGGTCATTTCAAGCCTATGCCCAAAACGCATACAAGGAAGCTTCAAATGGAAAACTTCACAACATAAAACTTGCTCCAAATGACATTTTGAGTCTAGAAAAGTGACCATGAAAGTTTGGAAAGGCTCATAGCTCAAATTTTCAAAATTGGTGAATTTAATGAATAAAAAATGACCTAAAATTGAGATTTTTCATAATTTGGCCAAATGGGATGAAATTATAGGTCATTTTGATTGGAAAAAATGTTTTAAGGACATTGGAAAAAGTGGATTTTTGATTTTGGTTCAATATTTGAAAGTTATGCTTGGTTACTTACAAAAGAAGTTACATAATCAAAATCCAAGGGAAAGTGTGCATGGGAAGTTTCTCCAAAGTTCTAGGGCTTTCCAATGACATCTATATATTGCATTGAGTGGCTTCATGCATTGGTTGGTGATTCATTTTGTGCATGATACCAAGTTTCACATCATTCTTCCACTTTGCAAAACCATCTCAAACTTCATCAAATCTCCATTAATTTCAACATTTCTTGATCTGATCATCATCAACATCTTTCATAGATCACAATTCCATCAGAATTTGGTTAAATTGAAGAAGAAATCGTGCTGTTCCATTTCATCATCCAAGGAGCAAGAACTTTGTGGTTGCAAGATTTAAGGCATTGGAGCAAGAACCTTTGCATACAGAACAAAGAATTGAGTGTGTGGATCAAGTTCAGAGCATTGAAAGCATTGGATCTGAAGAATTCAACAACTGTTTTCATCATTTACACCAGGTTGGTAATCCATTCGAATTGCTTGATTTAGTTAGCATGTTAGAGATTTATTAGGTTAGAGTTGTTAGGTTAGGTTAGATGATTAATCCTGGTGAGTTTGAGAAGGTTTCATGGAGGTTGTTAATGGTGCAACAAATCTGTTAGGGTTTAGAACTCATAGAGTATTGCACTATAATCTTGGATATGTAGCTTAATTTGATCAACATGAAGTGTAGATTGTGTTAGGGTAAGATTTGGAAGGAATTAGAAGGTTTGATAGCAGGTGAAAATGGTGGAATCAGAACCTTCTACTCATCGGGTTTGATTTTTGGTTGAGTTTTAGAGGAATCTATCATTATGGTTGTGTAAAGGGAAAGAAGTAGAGCAACTTTGCTCTTTACAGAATTTGTTTTCATGGAGAATTGAGGGCGTATGAGAAGGTGGAAGATCTGGTCCACGAGCTCGTGCATGGAGCTCCCATGGCTGAAAACCCTAATCAGTTGGAGAAGATACATGAGGTTCGTTGGATGGAGTCTGGTTGGTTGACTAAGTAATGGATCTAATGGTCACGATTTAAAATGAAATTTGGAGGGAGACTACTCAGCCAAACGCACCGTTTTACTAATTCCCTCAGAGTGGGCTTTGCAATCCCGTGCTATTCGTACCCCCGTTCGCAGGCCCAAAACCAATTTGAACTGATTTTATTGCTATATACACCGTTTCCATCTTTTTTATTTTTTTGTTGTGATTTATGTTTGACTGGGCCCAGACGCGCATTGCTAGGCGCGCCCCCCAGTCTGGGCCCATCTTGTTTTTTCAACTGAATTGATTACTCCCTGCACCCCTCAGCCAAATTAATTCATTCATTATTTTCTTAATTCATTTCATTTCTTCAAAAAATCATAAATAATTGAAAATTGCATATTTTTCATTGGTTATTTTTGCATCCTTTTCACATTTTTGTCAAGAAAATTATCACACAAAAAAATTAACATTTCATTTTGTTTTAATATTTTTAGCATATTTTTCTTTTAAATAGCTTTTTAAGATGTTTAGTTTAATGCATGATATTGATAATTTTGGTTTGATTAGATGCTTTAATATTTTTGATCCATTCTTTTTAGGTTGATTAGCTTAGACCTTTAGCTTGTATATAAGATTTAATTCATAATTTTAGGTTAAAAGTTTAGATGATTTGTTTAGGTGTGATTAGTGTGACCAAAACTAGGGTTTAGGAGATAACATAGGAGAATTAAATCATTTCTTTTAGGAGTTGTAGATTGAATCTTTGGGGTATGGGACTATAGGGATTATGGGTAGATAGTAGATCCCTTAGAAATTACTAGGTTTCCCCTATTACTATCAGTATACTGCTTATATTTGTTTGACTGTGTAGTGTGCCCTCTCTGGGGGTTATTTCATTTGTCTGTGTGGGGTATTGGGTTTGCTTGGGGATTGGGAGAGCTGAAGACTGTGCTGATGATGAAGACCATTGGAGATCAAAAGGGATTGAAGACCAACTTCCATAGTTGATGAGGAGCATCCTTTGCTGGCAGCTGTTGAGGAGTATAGGATTTAGGAGCTAGGCAGAGCTCTAGAGTAGAGAACTTGATTCACAAACATGGAAGGTCTTGTGTGCCTCCATTCTTTCTCTATGATTCAAAGTCTCTTTCAAATATCCACCTCCTTCCTTTGGAAGGATTAGTGACTATATTTGAAAGATAGAACTTTTGAGGGAAAATTGTCTGTATAATGTTAACAGTTAATGAGCCACCCTTGGTAGGCAATTGACTGTTTAACATTCATTTCATCTTGTTGACTGATATTCCTCTTGGAGATTGAGACTTGAAGAAAAGCCATTGCAGACTGAAGACTGATGATAAAGACCTTGTTTGAAGGCTGTGAAGATGAAGATTGATACATTGCTTGAAGCCTGTAGCTGTTTGGAGATGACTTGAAGACAAATGTTGATGCAGAGCTGCTGTTGCTGTTTCTATTTTGCTGTTTATATTCTTGATGTATTGATTGGTTTTCCCTGACTGTATTGTTTGTTGTTTAACCTGTTGGGTTGAGAGTGAATTCTGTTCACTTTTGCCTATTGTTTTCTAGGTTCGAGGTTGAGTGGGACTCCCTTGCCTCGCTTGTATTGATGCATCCATGCATTTTACTGCTTTATTGTATATATGCTATTGTTTCTGTTTCCGTCTATTCCCCTAGGATCTCTGTTTCTCTCTGTGCAAGAGAGGAGCATGATAGACATTAGGTCTTAACCCATGCATGATAACATTAGGTCAGTTTGATTCCCTTCGCAACCGTAGGTTAGAGTTCTGTCTCTTCTTTCAAACAAACAAAAAAACACAATAAGATTTCAAACGCAATAAAAGACACTTCTTCCATAAAAGAATGTGAACTCATCAAAACTTCATTTTTGTCCGCTTGGACTGGTATGCAGAAAAACCTTTTTCAGAAGGAATAAAAACAATCAAGACAGACTTGTGTCGTACGTGGCCCGAACTACGTTTGCTCTGATCTTTCATGCTGTATGAAAGTACGTAGGCATAGGATGCGATATCCTGGCGAGCAACCTTCCCCTCCTTTCCCGTAGGTAGGCGAACTACGTTGACTCTGATTTCTCGTTCCAGACGGGAATACGTAGGCATAAAGTGCGATACTTTGCCGAGTCATTTTCTTTTCTTTTAACCCCTGACCTGTAGAGTAGATAGAATAACAATCCATACCCGAAAGCAAGCGTGGATCCCGTCGAGTACGACGGACGTGAGGGGTGCTAATACCTTCCCCTTGCGTAACCGACTCCCGAACCCAGGTTTTGGTTGCGATGACCATACCTTTCCCCGTTTTGCGGTAGGTTTACCTCGAGCGTTTCCTTTCCCTCCTGTGGGATAAATAACGCGCGGTGGCGACTCTTCTGTTCAGCCGGCGCCGATTTTCGCAGTAGCGACACTTAGGGAGCTAAGGAATTCGAACGTGAGTTCGGGGTAGGTAGCAAATCAGGTCTTTAGCGCAGTTCTCTCCCAGCCTAATTGGTTAAATAAATACTGAATGATATCCTCGATTCCTAGCTTGTCCATGGTGGGTCTATCGTAGTACAGAGTCGAAGCAAAGCTTCTCTGAGTCAGTGCCTCAAATCTGGCCTTATGAGCTAGTCCTCTAAATACAACAGTCGTAACGTCGATGTCAGCCATACTCGGAGGTTAGTCGGATAAAAACGGGAGAAAAGTAGAATGACTTTAAAATCCTGGAAAAGTTAAAATCTCATTCACTCAGATTAGATTTTTAAGAAGCAAAGGGTGATAAAAGAAATAAAATAAAGTAAATAGTAAAAAAATAAGAAAATAGAAATTTATAGAAATTATAAGTTAAAAGGAAAACATAGTTTTAATAAATTTAGAAGGGAAAAACGGGAAAAATTGGGTTGCCTCCCAATCAGCGTTGTTTTTAACGTCAAAAGCCTGACGATAGCTTGGCTGCAAGCTATTCGGGAAGCTCGAGCAATTTCATATTGCTCACGTGGTGGCTGTGTTCATTTTGATTATAATGCTTCAAACGTTGTCCGTTTACTATAAACGGTGCGTTGATTTGATTTCTGATTTCAACAGCTCCACTCTTAAGGACTTCGGTGACCTCAAAAGGTCCAGACCATCTAGATTTTAATTTTCCAGGGAACAGTTTTAATCTTGAGTTGAATAGAGCACGAAGTCTCCCACACTGAATTGTTTCCGGATCGAACGTTTATCATGCCATTTCTTAGTTCTTTCTTTGTAGATGCGGGCATTCTCGTATGCGTCCAATCTGAGCTCTTCCAATTCATGGAGGTTCAAGATTCGTTTCTCTCCTGCCGCAGTGTAGTTGAAGTTTAGCGTCTTAATAGCCCAGAAGGCTTTATGCTCTAATTCTACCGGCAGGTGACATAATTTTCCGTAAACTAATTTAAATGGTGTGGTGCCTATTGGTGTCTTAAAGGCGGTCCTATAAGCCCATAAAGCTTCGTTCAGCTTTGATGACCAATCTTTCCTGGAGGTTGCGACAGTCTTTTCCAAAATTTTCTTTATTTCTCTGTTCGAAACCTCCACTTGTCCACTAGTTTGTGGATGATATGGTGTAGCTACGCGGTGTTTGACTCCGTATTTGGAGAGGAGTTTGTCAAAGATTCCTGATATGAAGTGCGAACCACTGTCACTAATGACGAGTCTGGGCACACCGAATCTAGGAAAGATTGTGTTTCTAAAGAGTTTGACGACTACTCGCGTGTCATTAGTTGGAGCGGCAACGGCCTCTATCCATTTAGATACATAATCGACAGCGACGAGTATATATTTGTTTCCAAAAGAAGACGGGAAAGGTCCCATGAAGTCTATTCCCCATACGTCAAAGATTTCTACTTCTAAAATTCCTTTCTGAGGCATTTCATCGCGTCGTGAGATGTTGCCAGTGCGTTGGCACCGGTCGCATTTTAGTACAGCGATATGGACATCCTTCCAGAGACTGGGCCAAAATAGGCCAGATTGTAGAATTTTAGCACACGTCTTTGAAGTACTAGCATGACCACCAAAAGGTGCTGAATGGCATTGGGAAATGATGTCTTCAATTTCTTCCTCTGGGACACAGCGACAGTATAAGTTGTCGGCGCCTCGTTTGAAGAGTAGAGGTTCGTCCCAATAGTAATGCTTTAAGTCGTGGAATAATTTCTTCTTTTGTTGATAAGTTAGGTCCGGTGGAAGCACGCCTGCGGCCAAGTAATTAACGATGTCGGCAAACCAAGGCAAAGTGGCTTGGGCATAGACAGCTTCCACGGCTTTTTCCAGTTCTGGTTCTTCCGAAGTTGATTTGGACATATCGCTTTCCAATTTGGCTATTAGACGTTCGTAGGGAAAGTCGTCATTGATAGGCACTGGTTCTTGTTTAATGCCCTCTATACGGGATAAGTGATCTGCAACTATGTTCTCGGTCCCCTCCTTATCTTTAATTTCTAAGTCGAACTCTTGTAATAATAGGATCCATCTCAATAATCTTGGTTTGGCGTCCTTTTTGCTTATTAGGTACCTAATGGCAGCGTGATCTGTGTATATGATTATTTTGGCTCCTACCAAGTAGGAACGGAATTTGTCAAGTGCAAACACAACTGCTAGAAGTTCCTTTTCCGTTGTGGCATAGTTCATTTGGGCAGGGTCTAAAGTTCTACTGGCGTAGTAGATAGCATGAAGCTTCTTGTCTTTCCTTTGTCCTAGAACTGCGCCTACAGCATAATCACTCGCATCGCACATGATTTCGAATGGTAGTCGCCAATCTGGGGGTTGCATGATTGGTGCGGTGATAAGTGTTGTCTTTAGAGTTTCGAATGCTTCTAAGCATTCTTTGTCGAAGATGAACTCGGCATCCTTCATTAACAAACCTGTAAGAGGTTTTGTGATTTTCGAGAAATCTTTTATGAATCTTCGGTAGAATCCAGCGTGTCCTAAGAAGCTTCGTATTTCTCGTACGATTTTCGGAGGTTAAAGATCCTTTATGATCTCTATTTTAGCTTGGTCGACTTCAATCCATTTTTCAGATATGACGTGTCCTAAAACGATGCCTTGTCGGACCATGAAATGGCATTTCTCCCAATTAAGGACAAGGTTCACTTTAGCGCATCTTTTGAGTACCATTTCTAAATTTGACAGGCAGCTCTCAAAGCTTTGTCCGCATACAGAGAAGTCATCCATGAATACTTCCATGATGTCATCTATGAAATCCGCAAAGATTGCCATCATGCATCTTTGGAAGGTTGCTGGAGCATTGCATAGTCCGAACGACATTCGTCGATAAGCAAAAGTACCATAAGGACAGGTGAATGTTGTCTTTTCTTGGTCATCGGGGTGAATAGGAATTTGAAAGAATCCCGAATAACCATCTAGATAGCAGAAGTACGAATGTTTCGCTAGTCTTTCCAACATCTGGTCTATGAAAGGTAAAGGGAAATGATCTTTCTGAGTCGCCTTATTCAGTTTTCTATAATCGATACACATCCTGTTTCCGGTCACAACTCTTTGGGTTATCGATTCACCTTTTGCATTCTTCACTACAGTAACGCCTCCTTTCTTTGGTACTACGTGTACTGGGCTGACCCATTGGCTGTCGGATATCGGGTATATGATTCCTGCGTCTAGTAACTTTTTCACCTCGTCTTTGACTACAGTGCTCAGGATCGGGTTTATCCTTCTCTGATGTTCTCTTGAAGTTTTGCAGTCTTCCTTTATCATGATACGGTGCATACAGATGGAAGGACTTATGCCTTTTAGACCGCTTATATTATAGCCTAACGCAGTTGGATATTTCCTTAGGACTTCTAGTAATTGTTCAGTTTTTTACTGTCCTAAATTAGCGTTGACTATTACTGGTCTTTTTTGTTCTGTATCTAAGAATTCGTACCTGAGGGTTTTAGGTAGTTCTTTAAGTTCTAAAGCTGGTTTTTTTGGACCTGGCATGTGAGTTGGAGTTAGTGCTAAGATCTCGCTCAGACAATCATCTTTGTATGGTGCACGCCAGTTGTCGTCTTCATGAATAGCAGGGATCTGGATTTTCATGATTTCAGAATATGTAATTTCTTCCTTCTCTAATTCTCGTATGCATTCGTCAATGACATCTACTATATAGCATGTGTCATCTATAGTTGGTGCCTTCAAGAACTTAGTAAGGATGAACTCTATCTTTTCTTCCCCTACTTCGAATGTTAGCCTTCCTTTCTTTACGTCTACGGTTGTCGCTAGAATGGTCTTCCTAGGATAATTAGGGTAACAGAGTCCTCTTTGATGTCCATGATTATGAAGTCGGTTGGGATATAGAATTGGCCTATGCGTACTGGAACATTTTCCAGTACACCGACAGGATATTTGACTGATCGGTCAGCCAATTGCACGGACATTTTGGTTGGTCTTAGTTCTCCCATATTCAGCTTTTTGCATATAGATAAAGGCATGACACTTATACTGGCTCCTAGATCGCATAGAGCTTTGTCTATAACGAACTTTCCTATGACGCAAGGTATGGAGAAACTACCTGGGTCTTTTAGTTTAGGAGGCATGTTGTTTTGAATGATTGCGCTACATTCGGCAGTAAGTGTAACTATTTCGTTATCCTCTATTTTCCTTTTATTAGACAAGATTTCTTTAAGAAACTTAGCGTATGACGGCATTTGAGTTATCGCTTCTGTGAAAGGAATAGTGATGTTTAGTTGTTTCAGAAGTTCAACAAATTTCTTAAATTGTCCTGAAGTTTTGGAGTTTATTAATCTTTGAGGATAAGGGATAGGTGGTTTATATGGCGCTGGAGGCACATATGAGTTTTCATCTTTTGTGGCCTTTTGCTCGTCGCATTCCTTCTTTTCTGTTTCAGACTCCTTTTCTGTTGGTTTATCAGATTTCTGATGCATGACTAAATCTTCATTCCTAGGATCTGTTGGGCCTTCCAATTCTTTTCCACTTCTTAATATAACAACGTTTGCGTGGCCTTTCGGATTAGGTTCTGGCTGGCCTGGAAATGTTCCAGCTGGGGCGGCTGAAGAGGCTTGTTGTTGAGCCACTTGTGATATCTGCGTTTCGAGCATTTTATTATGGGTGGCTAAAGCGTCTACTTTTCCGGTCAGCTGTTTAATTTGCTCGCTAGTGTGTATGTTTTGATTCAGGAATTCTTTATTTGTTTGAGCTTGAGTAGCTATGAATTTTTCCATCATCACTTCGAGGGTTGATTTCCTAGGGGCAGTCTGGGCAGCAGCGGCTGGTTTCTAATATCCTGGCGGAGCAGCGGGTGCTTGCAGGGCATTATCGTTCTTGTAGGAAACGTTTGGGTGGTTCCTCCATCCTGGGTTGTAAGTATTTGCGTAAGGATTTCCTTGAGCGTAGTTTACTTGGTCTGGTGGGATTCCTGCCAATAATGGGCACTCGGGCGCATTATGAGTGGCGATTCCACATAACTCGCAGTTTGGAGTTACAGCAGCTACGGTTGCAGTTGGGGTAACGGTCAGACTGTCGATTTTCTGCGCTAGAGCATCTACCTTAGCGTTGAACTTTTCAAGGCTGCTGATCTCGTACATCCCACCTTTCGCTGCGGGTTTCTCTGCTGGAGTTCGTTCACCTCCCCATTGGCAGTGGTTCTGAGACATGTTTTCGATAAGTTGATAGGCTTCATCGTATGGCTTATCCATAAGTGCACCGCCTGTGGCGGCATCTACCGTTAATCTGGTGTTATACAGAAGCCCATTGTAGAAAGTATGGATCGTCACCCAGTCTTCTAAACCGTGGTGAGGACATGCTCTCGTCATATCTTTGAACCTTTCCCACGCTTTGTAGAGAGATTCAGTATCTTTTTGTCGAAATCCGTTGATTTGAGCTCTAAGCATAGCAGTTTTGCTTGGCGGAAAGTATCTCGCTAAGAAAACATTCTTCAACGGTTCCTACGTCGTAACAGAGTTGGATGGTAAGGATTGTAACCATGTCCAAGCTCTATCTCTAAGAGAGAAAGGAAAAAGACAAAGTCTTATTGCGTATGAAGTTACTCCATTTGCCTTCACTGTGTCTGCGTATTACACAAACTTCGTTAAGTGTTCGTTCGGATCCTCAGTTGCATTTCCTGAGAATTTATTTTGTTGTACAGCTGACAGCAATGACGGTTTTAGTTCGAAATCGTTTCGATTTATAGCTGGGGCAACAATGCTACTTCGAGGTTCCAACTAAGAGGGTGTAGCGTAGTCCTTCAGCGGTTTGTTCTGAGGTCCGTCAGCCATCTTTGCTTCTTCAAAAGGAGGATGAGCTAGAAGATCAGGAATATTGTGTTTTCGATGATATTCGAGGATACGCCTTCTTAAATGTAAGAAGCGCTCTAGTTCGGCGATTGTAGGTTGTAAGATGTCGCCTTGTGAGCGAGTACTTGGCATACAATCGAAGAACAAGTAGAGGGAGAGAGAATAGTTAACCTAGTCTTTACTGTGTAACAAAGGATTACACTATTGAATAAACGGGTCCCCGACAATGGCGCCAAAAACTTGATCGCGACTTTCTATGGCTAACTGAATTAACTGCAAGTGCACAGTCTATCGCGTAGTAATAATAGATATCGATCCCACAGGGACTCGTAATCAAGCTAGTATTTTCGGGTGTTACTGTGTTTAGCTAGGTTGGTAATGTTTTAGAGGAATAAAAGCAAAATAAGTGCGTAAACTATAAGGGAACTAAAGCGTTACTTAAGGTTTAAATGCTTGAATCGGTATGTAATATCTTAGTTCTTCAAGGATTCGACAAGTCACTGGTGTTTTTATGTTTTCAAAAATAGTTTAAGAAGAAAATGACGGTTTAAAGACCTTTGTCTCACGATGGTTGTTAACGCTAGTCGCAACTCAAAGGCGGAACGTATGTTGTCGCTATCCCGTTCGGGGTTAAAATTACTTTTTGAAAACCATTAAGTTCTAATTCCTTTTAAAGCGCTGTTGCTGTTTTTAAAATGAATGCTTAGTTTTTACTATCCGGACTTAACCTCAGCTGTCGCTTGTTGGTTCGTACCTTTATGAATTTCCCACTGTCGTGGCAAAACTACTTTTAAATAAGTTCTCACTGTCGCGACGAACAGTTATTTTAGAAAAATCGATTTAAAAACTGAAGCCATAAATAAGTTTTGAAAAGGAAGGTATACACCGGTTAATTATCGAATCCCATCTGATTACTTATTACATACCGATTACTTAAGATTTAGCCGGACATGGAATGTAAATTAACAACATGTAAATAATGGCAAAAAATAATAATATGCATTATAATGGGAAATGGAAATCAATTAACGATTAAAATAAGAACCTGTAAACAATTCGATTGGCTTTTGGGAAATCCTCCGAAATGACGGCAGGATTTAGTCTTTATACCAATTACTCGTACAAAATAAAATTTGGAAAGTAAAACAACAATTGCAAGGAAAGAAAGAAAAAGGAAACAATATAACGATAAGAAAATGGGAAACTGAAAATTGCTCTGAAAGTAAATTGGCAGCACTTCGTCTCTTCAATGCGGCTCCCCTTTTTCTGGTACCAGCTCTCTCCTTTTATAGATGGAATTTCCAACGGTTAATTGCCTCAAGAGGTGGGATTGATCTCAGAAAATATAGGAGTTAGTGGTCCACTCCTTTTTGGCATTTTGAAAGCACTTCACAACACGTGCAGCGTATCTGCATTTTTATTCCATGACGGTCGTCATGGACCTGTGACGGTCGTAACACGTATGACGGTCGTCACACTCTTGTGACGGTCGTCACATCAGCAGAACTCGTTTTTGTTGTCTTTGTCCTGGTTTTCACCTGTAAATGCTGGTTTTCTTCATCTTGCTCCATTTGAGCATGGACTTTGAATACCTGCAAAATACTGGACAAATAATGTGGAAATATCCGAAATCGGAGTGAAAACGGTCACAGATTAGTAAAAAAGTACGTCATTATATATATACGATTTCGCGTTATCAGTATTCCTCTACTCCTCGCCCATATCTCGAAACATTCTTCTTTCTCTTCACTCCTTCAAATCCAGTTTCCGCCACCGAAACTTTCATCACAACCACCGTCGAACCATCCAAGTGCGATATGACTCACTGTCGTGAAATAGTCACGACACTACACCAACAACAACTTGAAGCGGAGATCCAAGCCATAGACACAGGAAGCAATTTTGACATGACGATTTTCACGACACAGCTTCAGTAATGTCAAAGTTAGAAGCAACAACTTGACTTTGCGGCAATGCGGTCCATTCTCAAGTTCCGCCTCCGACAAGCTCAAATCGCAGCGATGTGCGTACCTCTTCGGTTGGTTTTTCCCCTTGGTTCCATTTTTGTTTAATGTCATTATATTAACGCGTCATTGGTAATTGGTACGGTAATGGTTATTTTCATGGTCATATTCTGGTTTTTGCATGTCGACAGTATAAGTGATGTTGGATTAGCACTCTGTAACAATTGTATAAAATTTGTATGCTTGAAATTTGTTCTCGGTTTGTTTTACAGTACTGTGCATTATCGATTTGATATAGAATAGTCACTACTACTTCATTCAAATCAAACATGTTGTTATTTGTCTGTCGATATTTCAAATCGAACTTTGGGGTTGTATTGGTTTTGCAGGTTCATTTATAAGAAGGATGAACTGTGTTAGAGGTGTTGATTATATATGATTGTTTTGATAAAAAAAATTGTCATGACTTTCTTTATTATAGTAATATGAGTCTTTTGGATCTATATTAAAATCGATTAAAAACGCTAAACACTGTTTGATCATTTTTTAGTAAATTATTCTGGTACCTATTTGATATGATGTTGAACACTTTGGTGCTGTTTTGAGGCAAATTTTTGTGAATAAGCTATTATTAGTTATTGGCATAAAGTTTGAGAAAATTCATTGGAGATGCTTATGTTAGTGCAGGTGCTTTTGGAAGATCAGTAATTCAACAAAAATCCAAACCATGTGCACTGGAAATGCATGGGCTTTCTATAAATTTGTCATTTTATATGGATTTCTAGGAAACTTAAGAGTCCAAGGTCTTGCTTGAGCTTGTAAGATTAATTGGTGTGGGCTGCTTGAAGTGAGGATTTAAACTTATGTCTCTATTTTCTCATTATTTAGTAATTGCAATTTCCATGAACTTGTAACAATTTAGTGATGAGGTTGATGTTGATTTAGATTTAAAATCATTTAACTCTATTAATCTATTTTAATTAATTCAATTATTTGATTGCATTAATTTGTAATCGAATAATTTTGGTAATTGGTTTAGATTAATATAATTAAGTGATTTAATAAATTTGGATCATTTGACTTTGTTAAATAAATTGGGCTAAGATCAAAGGAATTTCAAAACTACATCTCGTTTATACGCATTTGTTGTTTCGTCTTCTCCATATTCGATAAAAATGTATCCCCACTCCCTTCAAAATGTAATAAACTTTTATCACTTTTGTTTTATTTATGCTTTAATACTTTTAAACCCTTTACAAAAATAAATTCTCGATTTGTCGAGCCATTTTCTACCCATGTAAGTCGATTGCTTTCAAAGCATCGCCATCAACCTTTGATCACCATACACAACATTTAATGCTTAATCCTGGGCTTTCTTATAGTGACACCTATTTGATCAATTATTTCTAGTTGGTCACTTAGAAGATTATCCCACTTTGCTAGTGCACACGTTTAAAATTCAAATCCAAACCTTGAATCACCTCGAGTATTTTTTTCAAAACAAACTAAATCCTTGAAGTCTAGCACTTCTTGGGTTTTTGGACGATTGTTATTGAGGCGTACGCCTTAAGTAATGTATTGTTCGACTTTTCGTTTTTAGTACACTCTTTTGGACAAAGAAATATCATAGGAATCTAGCATTCCGTGTGACATTTCCGTTGTTCATCCAAACATTTTTCAAATGAAAAAGGTGTTGTCAAGATCTAGCCTCTCCATAATACCCGGATTAATTGGTTGTGAGGCCTACGTCTCATCTACCAAATAATCATCATTTCTTCCAAAACTTTCAAATCCAATCTCATCTTCTTGCCTCGCATTTTCATACCTCATTTCACTTCAAATTATTCCAAAACATTTTCTCGATTTAAACTTCTAAAGAAGGAGGTTCTTGGAATCTAGCATTCCTTGAATCTTAGAATGAATAATTCTCGAGGCATGCCCTTGAGTTATTACTAATTTAATCTTTTGACTTTTTCAAAACATTTTCAAACGCTCTCCTAAGTCGAGTGCTCATAAGCATTCGCAACCTTCGACATTTCGCACACATTCACAATTCACCGTGGTTTCGATATTAAGGGCACCCTTAGGGACTAATATCATTTCTCACAATCTAACCCTTGACACGTCGTCAAGTCGGTTCCATCTTCAATTAATACTTTGACACATCGTCGAGCCATTTTCAAACTAACCTCCTTTTGCCTTGCATTCCATTTTCGACTCAATCTTTTACAAACGTTTTTCTCAAACTTATGAAAGAAGGATCTTCTTGGAATCTAGCATTCCTTGAATATTCAAATGAGTAACTCTCGAGGCGCGCCCTTGAGTTGCTATTAGTTTATTCTTTCATTTTTCAAAACATCCAACTCTTTTTCTTCAACCCAATTTTAGAAAGACTTTAGTTCTTGGAATCATGCATTCCTTGAATTCTTGAGTGACAAGCTCTTGAGGCACGCCCTTAGGTTGCTTGTCAGTCACTCTTTCGTATCTCAACTCGACTTTAAATCAATTCAAACCTCGTCTTTTCGCGGTTGTTACCACGAACTACGGACGCTCTGATTCTTCATTCTCTTTGGAATGTAAGATACGTAGGCACAAGATTGCGATGATCTTGGCGAGCACACTTCTATCTTTCTGCACTTCCATCCCCCATTTCCTCATCCTTTCCAACTCATCCTTTCCCATAGTTAAACTACGACGCTCTGATTTCTCATTCTCGTCCGAATGAGCATATGTAGGCACAAGGGCCCAAATCCTTGGCGAGCACCCTATCTTGTAACCACCCATTTTTCCCAGCGTCTTTATTTGTTTACCCTACCAATTCGCCTTTAACATTGAGAAGAAAAACAAGCAAACCTAGACAACACCCACCACAAAATACCCTAAGAGGTTCCCGTTGAGTACAACGGACACGAGGGGTTCTAACATCTTCCCCTTGCGTAACCGACTCTCGAACCCGGAACATGGTTGCGACAGCCCTGTTCATATCCTTTAATTTTAAGAGGTTTTCTCGATATTTTCCTCTCCCGTTTATTCGGGAAAAATAAATTTCGGTGGCCTTTGTCAAACTGCATTTTCGCGCCTTTCGCGAGAGGGTCGTTTCTCCGAAATGTCTCCGTGGTTTTTCGAGGTGCGATAGTGGGATTGAAAGGAAAGCAATTTTTCAAGATTTTTATTCTATAAATCGACCTATTATAGCAATGTGTTGATATATCAAGGTCTCAGGTCAACCTAAGTGAGGCGACCTAAAGGCAGTGGCTACAGGCTTCATTATTGAGGTATGGGTGTTGACCTAAGTGGTTTATGTGTTAACCTGTCCTGAAACAAAATCTTCTTCAGGATAAGTGGTTTTGATGCATGTATCTTACCTAACTCAATTCCAATCATTTTCAAACATGTTTGCATGCATCATAATGTTAAGATGATCAATGCACATCTATGATTAGGTTAATACCATCCAATATACAAAAAAAAAATACTAAATTTGCTCCTAGTTTTGACATCATTCAAAACATGACCATATGGAAGAATGCACTCACACAGCTTTCGCGTGTTCAGCGTGTTAAAGTGAAAAAAAATTGTTTTTGAAAATTAATTACTTTTGATTAATTAAAAAGTTGTTTAAGATGAAAAATAAGTTTAAAGATGTTACCGATTTTCACTCGTCTAACATCGGATTTTAAGATCATAAACACCCACTTTCATGTATCTGTTTATACTCTTAAAATCTATTTTTGAGAACATTTATTTTTACAATTTAAAGAAAATATTGCTTTTGTTAGACGACGACACAGCTCTAGAAGGGGGGTTGAATATATCACTCATTAATAACAGAGTCGGCGCTTACCAATATTTGGTTTTTAAAAGTTTTAAGCGGAAGCTACCGATGAATTATATTCGTCTAAACGAACCTTTACCGTAAAGATCAGATATACGCAATACCTATGGAATCCGATAAAGATGAGATATATAATCACTAATTTGAACACACATCAATTAGATTTTATTCACTACAAGGTTGGACAGTTTCTAATGTGTGTAAAATATAACCCAATTGAAAAGACAACACAAGTGTTTGTGTTCACACAATTAGTCAAACACTTGGTGTGCAAGGCACCACAAGTGAATTTCAATATGCGAGTCAATTTCCACCTTCTTCTTCTTCTTCTTCTTCTACGTGTTCATCACTCTCATCAGATTCTTCTAACCCAAAACTAGTGGCCTTAATAATGAATCTGTAGAGACTATATTTTAGATCCTAAATATACCCCATCATAGTCAAAGTCTTTTGGCAGAACTCTTGGTCAGTTTTCAGAGATGTATATGGATAACCTAGAATAGTGCTGTTTGCATTATTGAGAACGGATTGTATAAAGGAGCCATATGACAAAGTGGTTCCTCTACCAGAATCCTTCAGTGAGTAGATTCGACTAGCAATGTAATGAGGCCAGCTAATTTTGGTCTTTTTCTTAAGAATGTAGACCAAGTGAACCTCAGCTTGATCCACCCGAGAGTAGCCACCTTTCTTGGGACACAGAATATGCGAAATAATCCACTGCAAGATTCTATCAACAAGTTTTAGAAACCAATCGTGACCGATTTCGGAAAGAGGTCACTAACGATGATGTCGGTGTCATAGGGTTTCTTCAGCATGGAATTCAAGGCCTCCTTGAAGTCATAACCAACCACAGTACGAACATCTGTTGCCTTAATGATTGGCTCGGTAGACAAAGGAGACATATTGAACAGATTTTTCCATACCGAGTCATTAACACAAACCTTGTTATTTCCAAGCTTGGTATTAAACTCAAAACCCTGAAATTTACCTTGAAGTCCAGTATAGAAGACTCTTACTAAGTCTTCATAGTATTTAACATCACATTCTAAGAAATTGTTGAAATTTTGCTCATCCAAAAGGTCAATCACTTCTTGTATATGCATTCTCTCAGCAACTCTTCTATAGTAAATATGTTGCTTGATAATAGATCTTTAGCTAAAAAATTTCTCATAAATTTAAGAGTATTCAGGAGGTAAGAGAAAGACATCTGTTATCGGTAACATAGTGTTGCGGTGAGAATCGTGATACCAAGCTATTGATTAACTTGAATCTTTAATTCTTAAATTACAACCGAACTTTAATTTATCCAAAGGAAAGGTCTAAAGAAAGAAAGAACCTTTTGCGCGATGTTACAACAACGCTAAGAGATTCGGGGATCGGGGGTTGGTTATGCATAGGGTAGGTATTTCGCATCCTAAACATCTGTAGTACTCTACAGGAACCTTTTGTTTGTTTGCATGCTAAGTTTGGTAAATATTTGCTAAGATTTGGGATTGGGTAAAGGTGAAGGATGATAGGTAAAGACCTAAAGATAATTTCTAAGTTTGCTCGCAAAGACATCACGTCTTCTGCCTACGTATCCTAACTAGGATAGAATCAGAGCAATCGTAGTTCGCCTCACAAGGGAAAGAACACTTGATTATGATCAAAGGTCCAAAGGGGAACGAACATAACAATGTTTGTATAGAGTTTAACAAAACTCCCTAAACTAAGTTATGCACTCAAGGGGGAGTAAGAGATCATGACGATGATCCTTACGTAGAGTTGACGAACTCTACCCTAGGGTTCTAGTTGAATAACGCTCCTAGTATGGGTGGGTCTTTTAGACTTAAAGCAAAGTCTATGACTTCTAAAAGATGGTTTAACAAAGTCAAGAAGATGGGTAATGAGTTGTCCATGACTCAAGGGTCGTTGGAGAGACTTTTCCTTTGGAAGGAGGGAAGGGAGGCAACATGGATGCAAACTAAAGAGTTCCATCACTTGGGGAAGAAATAAATTGACAAAGAAGTAAACATTCAAACATGATGAATATAGGAGACATGATTACAATCAAAGATGAGCAAGCACATTACAATGAGTGATTAATTCAAGTGAGATGAATGGCTACAACCAAAGTATATAAGCATATTACAATAGGCATACCTTGACAAAGATGAAGAAATGTCTTAACAAAGATGGGAAGCATAATCTTGACAAAGATTTAGGGCATGATAAAGGTGACAACCATATGAACAAATAACAATTTGAAAACAATCATGCTATAAACTTAAAGTGGAACAAATGTGACAACAAAGTGTATAGATGACAATCAAACACAAATAAATTAGTTTAACCTCATAATTTAGGAGGAAATCATGGAGATGAAATCACTTAATCAAGTAAACGTGATGAAACTATAAAGGTAACAACCAACGAAAGAGTGTCATAAGTGAAAATGTATAGGTGATACTCAAAGCAAATAGTCAAGCAAGGGTCGCATTTACGAATCGCGCACACAGATAAAAAGGGATATTTTATGGTAACAATCAAAATGGGAAAATCCTAACATGTTTACTAACATACAAGAGATGAGAATGAATAAATATCTTAACAAAAATAGTCATGGTGAAAAAGAAATTCATCTGCATACGGGAGATAACAATCTCAATACAAAAGCAACTTACAAGCAAACAAAAGGCATGAAAATTTGAACAATCATGGAATTAAAAAATATCACATGAAAGTAGGCATCAAGACAAACACAATGCAAAAAGAATGGGTTTAAAATGATTAAAAATGAGTGAGTTATGAATTTTCAAAGATTGGATGAAAAATTACAAAAATAAATAAAAGGGTTGCCCTCCTCAGGGGTCGAACCCAGGTCATGCAGGTACAAGGCGCGCTTAAGGCATATGGTCTTACCACTGGGGTGGCTATACATCCGTTGATGAAAGCCACCCCATAAATACAAATACCTAACAAGGCGCGTATGGCTGGGCTAAGCTTGGGGCAAAAACAAAGGAATGTTTGAAATTCGTTTTCACTCGTAACTCACTCGATACTTAACCAAATTGAATGAATTTTTTATCAAACTTGAATAGAATCAAATGAGGAAGATGATGGTGATGTTTTTTTTCCAGAAAATGCATGTATTTCAAAATTTGAAGGCTCAAGCAAATTGACATCATGATATGCCTTTTGAGTTCCAAAACATGAATCAACTGTTGTAAAAATCAAATGATGGTTTGAACATGTTATAAATGATGTACTTGATGAACTCCAACAGCGAGTTTAAGCAAAACATAGTCAGAATGATGAATGGCATGATAATTGCAAGTGTTATGCTTGAAATGCACTTTGATACTCAGTTCAAGTGTTGATTATTTTCAGGTCAAACCAGATACATGTACACATTAAAGACATGTTGATGAATGAATTTGAGCAAAGTTTTAGTTCAAGACTAGCTCATATTGGAAAGTGATGTTTAAGTTGCAAATTTGGCAAGTTTGATGCATGAGGAGGTCCAAAATGAGATTTATGCAATTTCAACTCAACCAAATCTTTCACACAGGTCACATAAATGATGATGAATGATTCCAAGTTCAAAAAGAAGTTCAAGACAAACTGTTGGTAAAAATGATATGTCAAGTGGTAATTTATGTTAAAAGATGCCTCTTGAGGTACATCATTCATGACAGCTGGTTTGAATGACAAGAAAGTTATGTACACACAACATATAAATGATGAGGGATGAGTTTATGCAAAGGAAACAGTGCAAGTCATGCTGTGATGGAAAATGAGGTGTGAGCTACAATCTTGTGATGAAATGCATAGTGATGTGCAGTTCAGGTTTTCATGAGTAACAAGCCAATGCAGATCACACATGCACTTTGGAAATGTATTAACAAGTGAGATTCAAGCCAAAGGAAAGCTCAACACATTCTGTTATGGAAAATAGCATGTCAAGTTGCAAGATGAATTGAAAGATGCATTTTGAAGTACACAACTCATGACAGTTGGTTTTGATGATATACAGAGGTATGCACAAATCATAAATGCCTAAACTAATGATTTTGATACCAACAATTACACTAAATCAAGTCCTATCAAAACAAACTATGACAAGTGCCTTGAAATGTATTTTGATAAACATGGTATGTAGCTGATGCAATCTAAGGTTCGGCCAGGCACAAGCAATTTTCAAAAGTGATTATGATTAAGTTCTAAACAAGGTTTTGTTCAAAACAACCCTGGATCAAAAAAGGGCAAGTGAGTTGCAATGATGGTTTTGAAGTTTGGTGTTTGTTTTGCTTGCTAAAATCAAAACAGTAGCTGCATCTTATCCATATGGCAGACACACATGAAAATGGTGAGGGAGTGTGAGCAACTGAGATTGCTAGGAACTGACAGTATCTCATCATATCAGTCATTTCACTAAGAGCTTTGGTAACAACACAATAAAAACGAAACCCCTACAGCCAAGCTGAACTGAAAAAGATGCACAAGGTACTGAGTTGATTTCCAGATGAAATTTAAATGTCTAAATGCAAACCCGAGGTTATCAAAAGTGGCAGATTTCTTGAAGGAAATGTAGATAGCAAAAAGAGCATTAAGTCAAACTCTATACTAAGTCACTAACTGACCACAAGCTGGCCTGAGTTCAAATGGTTATAGTTTCTGCTTCTATACACTCAACAAACAATAAGTGTGAGCCCAAGACCAATACGGGTCTGCTTATGCCTAGAACATCAGACTCATGATGAGTCCTACTGCTTATCATGAAACAAACTGTCAGGCTATAATCTTAACAAAGAGGTTAGGAACCTGTTGTAAAAGCCAGGGCCAAGATTCACAATGGCTGGACCTCAAGAACATGAAAATATTCAAATGGTTTATCCTACTCCAAAGCACTTACTAAACCCCAACAGACCTCAAAAAAAGCTAAAGCCACAATGATGAGTAATTTGAAGATGATAGCTAAAGTTAGACAACAGTCCTAGCATTAACACTAACTTGTCAACCAATAGCCTAAAACTTCAAGAACAAACCAACAACAAACTTACTTTTTCATGCAAACAAGAACAGAAGTATCACAATAGTATTCTCAAGATTCTCATGATAGCCTCCTCCCTAAAGGTAAACCCATGTGCCTCTCCCAAAACAAATATTAAGTTGAGAGCCAAAAACACATTCTCACAGTTGCTCAAAAATAAAAAGACTACAACAAACCTTGAAGCCTATCCTAAGAAGACAAACTCCAACAGTGGGAGAATTTCTAAACAGGTCTGTAGCACCTCAAGCATAAACAAGAGTCAGCAGACTCCAAAGTATGGCAATGTGGATTGATAAATCCAAACATCCTGGCAGCAACAATAACCAAATTCCTGCTTGAAAATTGGTAACAACTAAGTTGGGCGACCCAGTTCTCAAGCACAGATCTCCTTGACAGTAAAACCAACTATTCCAAGCATGCTCAACAGGTCCTATTGCATAACTACTGAAAAATTAATAAAGGCATGCTGGCAGAGTCCTAGGTAGACTAATCATGGGATTCCTAATAGATATACTTGCAAATTTATAGCCTCTAGCAGCAGGTGTTGGTAATCAGAATAATAAAACACAAATTAAGCAAGACTGCTTAAGGCACATATGGGATCACAGCTACAAAAGAGAAATAAAGACAACAAGCTTTGAAATACACAATGCCATACATGTTGTTGCTCAGAGTTTAAACCAAATGAGCCTTAAGACTTTAAGTGCAGAACAGGCTTCCAATAGATTTTTGGTTGCAAGAAAACAAGTTTATAGCTACCACAGTAAGTTTCTTTTAAGCATTAGACAAAAAAAAAACATCATAGTGTGTTTCTTCTATTAACAGTTGTAGCACACATATGATTGACAGCTCTCCAACACAAAGACATAATCAAGGGAGTCTTGTTTAAAATAGAACTAGGAGCAAAATTCACTATCCCAACATTAGTCCAAACACATTACAAGTAACACAAATTGTACAAACTCAATTCAACAATAATTTTGACAGCACTAGTCATAACTTCAAGATAACAATGTGAATCAACTAATATCAAAAGCTTTGCATATTTCTCATGACAATCACAAACTCATGACAACAAACCAAGTTCCACATGCTCTAATGATTCAAGATATTTCAATATATTCATACCAAGTGAGAGGTTTTGTAGCCACATACCTTTGTAGTCCTCAGAAAATGAGCTAGCTGCCTTGAGTGAGAATCCTATGGAACAAGATATTCTCTTTTAATGCAAGCCTTAGTGTTACTTTCCTTTGAAGAAATGAGTGACAAATGATGGCAGTTTGAGTAGGTGGACTTCCAGTTGATCTTTGATGCCTTGGACAGTTGTAGTAAGATGTATATGAGCTGTATAAACGATTAAAACAGAAGGAGAAGACTTAGACCAAGATTTGGCAGGTTTTGAGGGTTGTGGTCAAACTTTCTTAGTGTGAAAGTTGACTTTTGGCAATTTGATAGTTTTTGAAGAATTAAATGTATGGACACCTTCTATATGACATTTTGAGATTGTAGGTGTGGTTTTTAGAGGTTTGGAGAGGATGGAACTGGTCTTGAGCAGAGTTTTGCTCAAGACAGTTTTTTGTGAAAGTGGAGGTTTTTGAGATTTTGGAATTCTTTGAGGAATGAGAGGAGATTGAGAGCTGTGGTGTTGTGATATTGCTCTGGTGTGTCTGAAGAGGAAGACAAGGTCTCTATTTATTGGAGAAATGAGGATGAGGGCAGCTTGGTACTTTGCCACTTTTGGAGGGAGTTTGATGAAATTTCTTGCAAAATCTTGCAAAGATCTTCTCCTATCAGCTCCATGGCTCAAGGAGGATCAAAAACATCAAGTGGATATTGACATGAAATGACTGAGATAAGCTTAGAGTATAGAGTAAGCCAGCTGCAACAGTTGGAAGTGAAAAAGTTTCTCTCTCATTCTTACACATTTGAATATTTTAATCCACAAATTGCAACTTGCGTCTCTCTCTCCTCAATCTCTCTTTTTTCTGTCATTCTCTTCCTCTACACATCTAAATATCATAATGTATCATGACCCAAGGGTGGAGAGTGGTTAGAGAGTGAAAAATTCTGATTTTGAGAAGTTGGGCCAAGTGGATTTTTAGTGTGACAGACCCAACTTCAAGGCACCATAACTCCTAGCTCATAAATCTCCTTGGGGAGTTCTTGCACATTTTAGAAATCCCTTGTGTAGATCCATAACTTTTATGTTTTGGGAATTTCCAAATTCTTGATGGAACTAGGTTGAAAAACCCTTCAAAGTTCTGAAAAAAGTGGTTTGTATGGCCAGAATTTGTGAAATTTCACTAAGTCCTTTACCCTTGAAAAATGATTTCAACTATAACTCCAATTCCATGCATTTTTTTAATATGGACCACTGTGGGACTTTTGTAGGATTTGTCAAGACCTTTCAGACAAGCTTAGAACCACTTCAATTGGATGTGTGGTTGAGGAGTTATGGTTTTGCCCCTTTCGAAACCCTAATTCCCGATTTTTGCAATTACTTCCTAACCCTTGATCCAATGGTCATGAAATTTTATGGGGAGGTGTAATGTGATATAAGGAACAGTTTTCATTCACACCTTGAAGTCAAATTCCTTATTGTTGGAGAGTTGACTTTTTGGTCAACTTTTCGATCGATCGGTGTCTACCGAGTCGCCCGTCGGTGATCCGGACATCCTAAGAACTTGAAACTCTTCGGATGAACTTTACTAAGCCATAGGAGCTTAATGGACCTTGATACCATCATTGAAATACTCTTTGAATCAAAAGTCAAACTACAGTTGACTTTTTCTAGTCAAAAACCCTAATCGGGTGTCTCAAATTGCACTGTTCTCGAACCCCGGGTGACCACCTCAAATTGGATTCATACTTGACCCAATGTTGTATTCTTGATCTTGTTTGAAGTTGAATCAATCCAAAACATTGATTGATCGGACCACTGAAGTCTCGATTTTGACGGTACGGAACCCTAATTCATCTGCATCTTGACAAAGATAAACTTGAACTAGATTAAGGTTAGTTATCAAATGAATATGATCCTACAATGATGATGAGGATCTAAGGGGTCAAAATTTGAGGTGCAACACATAGCTCTAGAAGAACCAGCTTGAGCGGATGGAGCTCGAGTAGTTCTTTTTCCGGTAGCTCTTCTTGTAGCCATTTGATTAACTTTGTGGAGATGAAGAATTGTATAAACAGAGTTTTTCTTTTGGGATAGATAGGAGAAACTAACTTTACCCTTTTGATGGAGAAATTAGGTTTTGTGGAGGACTTTGGGAAGAGGAGAGGTAGATAGATAGCCTTGAGTAGGTGCAATGAACAATGAAAATGGTAATGATGATGTACTTTGAATACATAACATGAGAATAAATGCATTATATGAATTAAGGAATTTGAACTATTCATTAAACAAATTTCAAGCATCATCGTGCGACACGTCGACCTATGCAGGTTGTGCATCAATGCATACTGTAATAACAAATTCAATGAGAAATTCTTAGGGTTTGAGTCTACCAGAAGGATGACCTTAGCAGACCCGCTTTATAAACCTGAAAAATTGCAGTTTTGTGAATCGACTACAATTATGTGCAGGTCGACTCATATAGTTGAAAATTGCATAATTCGTTAATTTGGTTCAAACAAGCATCCAAAAGAAATAGACATCATACTCATTTTTCAAACATGCAAAGGGATGAAACATGCTTAATCATGAAATAAACATCAACACCAACACATAGTTTGATACATTACATTACACGAATGAGGTGAATGCAAGAATTTATGAATAAGGAAAAATAGTACCTCAACTCCAATTGATAGCTAATGCCCTCATATATGGCTATATACTTCTTCATTTGTTAGATAAAAAGATGAAAAAAGCACACACACACACACACGCACACACACACACACACAGATATATATATATATATATATATATATATATATATATATATATATATATATATATATATATATATATATATATATATATATATATATATATATATATATATATATATATATAAAGCATGTGATAATGACCTCCTAAACACGATCTAAGATGTCGAGAACACCGAGTTCCGCTTCGGCTGTTGACAAAGCAATGAAAACTTGCTTTTTGCTATGCCAACTCACTAAAGAATTAGAAAACAGATGACACGTGCCACTTGTGTTTTTCCTATTCGATTTGCAACCAGCAAAGTCGAAATCAAAAAAGCCAACCAAGGAGCAATCATTACCCTTAGAATACCAAATCCCATACTTTGGAGTACCAGAGAGGTATCTAAGTATGCGCTTTATAGCTTTCAAGCGAGATTCTTTGGGACATGATTGATACCTCGCGGACATGCAAACACTAAACATTATGTCAGGTCAAGATGCGGTAAGATAGAGGAGAGAGCCAATCATACCTCTATAATTTTTCACCTCCACATCCTTACCATTTTCGTCTCGATTGAGATTCGCACATGAGGCATCGGAGTATCAATCGCCTTGGAGTTTGCCATGTCAAAACGCTTGAAAAGCTCAAGGCAATATTTTGTCTAGCTCACTAATGTACCCTCTTTCAGTTGTTTGATTTACAATCTGAGGAAATAGTTGAGCTCCCCCATCATGCTCATCTCAAAATCTCCCTGCATTAATCTAGAAAACTCCCTTACCAGATTCATGTTAGTTTATCCAAAATAAAATCATCAACATATATTTGTACCAAGATTAAGTGTTTTCCTTGACATTTAATAAAGAGAGTTATGTCAAACTTTCCTCTTGAGTACCCTTGATCAAGAAGAAATTTTCTACGACGGTCATACCAAGCCCTAGGGGCTTGTTTGAGTTCGTAGAAAGCTCGTTTTAACTTGTAGACATGATCAGGATACTCATGGTATTCAAACCCGGGAGGTTGGGCTACATAAAACTCTTCCTTTATATATCCATTAGGGAAAGCACTTTTTATTTGAAATTTTTCGCACAAGCAAAAGCAAGCAGAAGGCGTATAGCCTCGAGTCAGGAAACAGGCGCATAAGTTTCCTCATAGTTGATTCCCTCCTCTTGGTTATACCCATGTGCGACCAATCGCGCCTTATTGCGAGTTATAACTCTGTTTTCATCTAGTTTATTCCTAAACACCCATCGGGTGCCAATTACTCGATGGTCTCGCAAAGGAGGGACAAGGTCCCAAACCTCATTTCTTTTAAACTGATTAAGTTCCTATTTCATTGATAGGAACCAATGTTCATCGAGTAATTCCTCTTTTGGGTTTTTAGGCTCAACTTGAGAGACGAAAGCAAAGTGATAATAGAAATTACTTAGCTTAGATCGAGTTGTCACTTCCTTTGAGATATCACCGAGAATGTTATTGATGGGATGGTCTTTAGAAGACTTCAAACTTTCATTGGGTCAGGTTGATCAATTCCTTTCTCAACGTCTTTGAGTGTGTCTTCAGAAGATACACCTGCACCATGAAATGAAATATCTTTTTCGACACTTTTTGGATAAGACTCATCAAATGTGACATGAACAGACTCCTCAACTGGAAGTAACCTCTTATTGTATATTCTATAAGCTTTACTTGACTGGGAGTATCTGAGAAAGATGCCTTCATCTGCCTTAGAGTCAAATTTACCTAGACTCTCCTTTCCATTGTCTAACACGAAACACTTACAACCAAAAACATGAAGGTGAGACACATTTGGCTTCCTCCCTTTTAAAAGTTCATACGGAGTCTTGTTAAGAATAGGAGGGATGAGCACCCTATTCAAAACATAACAAGCCGTACTAGTGGCATCGGCCCAAAAATATTTAGGAAGCCCACTTTCATTGATCATAGTTCTTCCTAGCTCTTCCAAAATTCTATTTTTACGTTCCACGACCCCATTTTGTTGAGGGGTACACGGAGCAGAAAAGTTATAATCAATTCCGTGTCTACCATAATATTCTTCAAAAAGATGATTTTCAAACTCACCTCCATGATCACTTCTAATTGATATAATATTTGTGTTTAACTTGTTTTGAGAAAGTTTAGCAAAATTTTCAAAGGCGGAGAAAGTATCGCTCTTGCTAGCCAAGAAGATAGTCCAACAAAATCTAGAGAAATCATCGACTATAAAAAAACCATAGTAGTTACCACGTAGACTCTTAATTCTATATGGTCCAAAGCGGTCCATATGAAGAAGTTCAAGAGGTCTCATAGTTAACACAATGTTTTTATATTTAAACGAAATCCTTGTTTGCTTCCCGCATTTGGCATGCATCACATAAGTGATCCTTTGTAAACTTGATTTTGGGTAAGACAATAACTAGGTCCTTAGAAACTATCTTATATAGCAAGTCAAAATTTTACATGCGTCAAACGTCTATGCCACAACCATGAGTCCTCACTCATAGTCACGATACATTTGTCGCTGATTAATGATACTTGACTCAAATCTAGCATATAGACATTATTTACCCTTAAGCCATTAAACACATCCTTCTTTTATCATTATTTTCAATCATGCAACAATCTTTTGAAAAAGATACTTAGTATCCCTTGTCACATAATTGACTAATGCTAATGAGATTGTGTTTAAGGCCCTCAACTAGTAATACATCAGAGATAGTAGTAGACGAGGGATTACCTTCACTACCTTTTCCAAGTATTGCTCCCTTGTTGTTGTCTCCATAGGTTACAAATCCCTTCTTCTTTGCCACAAAGTCAATGACGAGAGATATGTCTCATGTCATATGTCTTGAGCATCCATTATCGAGAACCCATCTTCTCTCAGTAGGCTCAAGACTTTGTACTTATAAAAACAATCAACGAAAATAGGTACCCAATTGTTTATTGGGTCCTTGGTTGTGAGTGAAATCTTGGTTTCATTTAGGAAACCATTGATAAACCGCTTTAGAAACTAAAAATATCCTAAAGAGACATTTAGCAATGGTGACCCCTTTTGCAACAATACAAGCAAGGCTAACTTTTGTATCTCTTTTTTTATCTTGATTTTTGACCGCATATGTATATTTTTTATAAGGATTAATCATACTTTTTCTAAAATATGCTCTATCAATAGCAAAAGTGATTTTGGATTCTAGAGCCTTGTCAAGTTTGGCCTTGAGAGTTCTAACCTCCTTTTGCTAAATATAACAAGTATCACACCCAAAATTTACCCATCTACATCTTTCTTCCTTACAATCCACCTTTGTTTCTATCGCTATGGATGCCTTTAGAGCCTCCAATTTCCTTTCGGAATCGAGGATCTTTCGCTCCAAATGAGTAAAAATTTGTTTGTTTGAGGCCAGTCTGTTGCACCCTAAATTTTGACCCCTTAGATCCTCATCATCATTGTAGGATCATATTCATTTGATTAACTAACCTTAACCCATTTCAAGTTTATCTTTGTTAAGATGCAGATGAATTAGGGTTCCGTACCGTCAAAATCCAGATTTCGGTGGTCTGATCAATCAATGGTTTGGATTGATTCAACTTCAAATAAGTCTCCACATCATCAAGAATACAACATTGGATCAAGTATTGATTCCATTTGAGGTGGTCACCCGGAAATTGAGAACAGTGCAGTTCAAGACGCCCGATTAGGGTTTTCCGATCAGGAAAAGTCAATTGTGGTTTGACCTTTAGTTTAAAGAGTATTTCAATGGTGGGATTTTGATCCATTAAGCTCCTATGGCTTATTAAAGTCCATTTAAAGAGTTTCAAGTCCTCAGGATGTTCGGATCATCGACAGTCAACTCGGTAGTCACCGATTGATCGAACGTTTGACTGAAAAGTCAACTCTTCAACAATAAGGAATTTGACTTCAAGGTGTGAATCAAAAATGTTCCTTATATCATATTACACCTCCCCATAAAATTTCATGACCATTGGATCAAGGGTTAAGAAGTAATTGCAAAAATCGGGAACTAGGGTTTCGAAAGGGGCAAGACCATAACTCCTCAACCACACATCCAAATGAAGTGGTTCAAAGCTCATTGGAAAGATCTTGAAAAATCCTACAAAATCCTCAAAGTGGTCCATGATTAAAAAAATGCATATAATTGGATTTATAGCAAAATTCATTTTTGAAGGGGAAATAACTTAGAAAAATTCTAAGTTATTTAGCACTTTTAAGTGGTTCTTTCAGAAACTTTGAAGGGTTTTTCAACCTAGTTCCATAAAGAATTTGAAAATTCCCAAAAAATTAAAATTTTAGAGCTACTTGAGGGCTTTCCAAATTGTGGTAGAACTCCTCAATAGCATGTTTGAGCAGGAAGTTATGCACCATAGAAGTTGGGCCTGTCACACTTGAAATCACTTTGTCAAGAATTCTCAAAATTGGATTTTCACAACTTAAGCTACTCTCAACCCTTGATTATTGATCCAAAATGATAATGTGAGGCATAGATAGAAATAAAACCAGAAAAAAAGGATGGTTTTGGTGAACATAGCAAGTTGTTGCAACTTGATAATATAATAATCAAATGTAAGAAGGAGAAAGAAACTTTAATGCTAGGAGTGTTGCAGCTGGCTTAATCTACCCTCAAAAATCATCTCAGTCACTTCATGTCCATCTCCACTTGATTTTTCTGATCTCCTTTGAACATTGGAGCTGATAGGAGAAGATCTTGTAAGAATCATTTGAAAATCTCATGAAAACTCCCTCCAAAAGTGGTAAAACACCAAGGCTGCCCTCACTCTTTTTTGGCTATAAATAGAGGCCTCTTCTATGGGTTTAAGTACACCAGAGCAATCTCAAAAAAACGGAGAAAACATAGCTCTCATTCTCCTCTCATTCCTCAAGAATTTCAAAAAATCTCAAAGTCACCATTTTCACCATAAAGCTGTCTTGAGCAAAACTCTGCTCAAGACCAGTTCTATCATTTCTAAGCCTCTAAAAATCATCCACACAATCCCTAAATATGGTATAGAAGGTGTCTATACCCTCAAATCTCTCAAAATTACCATTTTGCAAAAAGTCAACTTTCACACCAAGAAAGTTTGACCACCATACTCAAAACTTGCCAAATTCTTGCATAGGCTTGTTCTTGCTGTTCTAACCATCCACACACCTCACATATGTCACATTACAACTGTCCAAAGCATTGAAAATCAACTGTGAATCACCTAACTCCAACTATCTTGAAGTTTGGTTTTGTTGCTTCAAGAGGAAGTAAGCTTCATCTCATTGCAAAGGAAGGATTATCTCTGGGTTTCTAAGCTTTTTAGCTTGTTCAAGGCTGGTCAACAAGAGGTATGTGATATTATAGCTATCTATAAATCATACATTGTCATGTATTGTCATTTTGTGGTGATTTGTGTGAAAACATACCATGGTTGCCCTATTGTGCTTCTTTGTCAAAGATCCTAGTTTTATGATCATAATGCTTATTTTGTAAAATATATTGTCATTTGTAAATGATATGTGGATGATAGATTGCAAGTTTGTGCCTTATTATCATGTTTAGACTTATGTGTGAGTTTTTGGTCATTTGGTAGATTTAGGATCCAACCTTGAAAAAGTGATATGCTTGCCCTAAAACTATAAACCTATCTCATTAATGAGATATGTAGATGACTTGTAAGTTGCTCATAGATCCCCCCTTGCCCTTGATCATGTGTGAATAAATGTGGCCTTTTGTTTTCATTATGATGATTTCATGTTTGTCTTGCCTATCATTGCTTTGAAGTGGTTCTTAAGTGGTAATACTTGCTATTCCTCACGCCTCAAGTCTTTGGTCAATGTTTGATTTTGTTCATAATGCTTGTGTTGGTGGATGAAGCTTAGTCATTAGTGTAACACCCCAAATCTAAACTTACGGATAACAGGAAAAAGAACAATTCATATGGCAAACAAAGCGCAGCAGCGCAAATATTGACTGCATGACGGTCGTCATGAGCCTGTGACGGTCGTCATACGGGAAAAATTCGATAAAGTATACTACATGCTCTCTTAAACAATTTAATAAAACAACGTAACAAGTTCAATCAACAATAACATCGACTAAAATAATAACAGCAATCGTCCATCCCCCCAAGAGTGCTACGTATCAGAGCGACCAACGACACCTTAACGGGAACTACGCTCTATTCCTGACTACCTGCAAATTACCACCAAAGGAGGTAACATACAACGGGAAAGGGTGAGATATCAATAATATAACATAAAGCATGATAGAAACACATGCCGGAAACTCATCACAACATTATGGTTTCGAAATCATAAACATCATCGACAACAACTGCGAGTAATCCATATCTCACATAAACAACATTAACATACAACTAGCGTAATTATGCGACTTCATGCGACTCAATTGTGCACATGCATGTGGTACCATTTAGGAGCCAACACTTCAAAACTCAGGATACGAGCCAACACCCCAAACCCATCTAGGAGCCAACACTCCAAAACTCGGGACAGGGCCAACACCCCGAACCCATCTAGGAGCCAACACTCCAAATAACGCCAATACAGGCACAACCGTCGCCAATCCAGGCCAAATGATATGCCATGAAATGCATCTATTATGGACTACAACACAACCATAGCAACCATATAACAAGGCATTACGCCTACAACCAGAATGTCCATAACAGAGCATCATAACATCATACCACTCATACAACCATCACTTTCCACCCGTTCACATACGGGAACAATAACAACATAATTTCAACATTTACGACTGTTCATGTAAAGGAACATTACAACATCGTACCAACAAATTGGAACTCAAAGTGTTCATACAAAACGGCTATTCCTATGCAGGTATAACATGAACATAAGTTCAACAATTAAGGATTCAGCATCTTATCGTAATAACAACATTACAGCATTTTCTTACATAATTAATTACAAATCAATCACAACCAGGTAACTGTCCTTTTTGGCCCATTAGGGAAAACCATTAGAGCGTTGTACGAATAACCGTATAGCATATTTGTTCTACGTATTTGCCTATAAGGAAAACCTTAGAGCATCGCACTAATAACTACGTAACACATTTATTCCTACATAGAAATCTTGTCCCATTAGGGAAACATTTTCCTTAATATTTATCGATTAACGAAAACTATACCTATGACTCGATTCCCCACATGAATTCAATCATACCCACAGTTATAGAATTGAACCCCACCCTTACCTTAGAATTGAGGTCAATTCCACGCTCTCCGGTTCCGCTTCCGCTCTACGGTGACTTTTCTGTAGAAATCCTCCAAATTTGTCGGTGGTTGATTCTTTGCTCTCAACTTTCCTCAATGTGTAACTTCTCTTTTCAGTCTTTATTTTCCCTAAATGGTGTAATTGAGGGTAAAAGAGTCTACGGGAATGTATTTTTGCTACCCCCTCTCAGCCACGTCCAAATTCTGCATTTAACTGAATTTCGTTACTATGACGGTCGTGGCAAGTCTATGACGAGCGTCACGGTCGTGACGGTCGTGGCAAGTCCATGACGGTCGTCATATCAGAAAAATTCAATTTTTTTCTAGATAGAACATCTCTTTAGCTTTCCAACGCTTCGAACGGGGGTCAAATCCGACTTACGGATCAAGAGATATGATTTTTCGAAGTTTTCCTAAAACTGCTACGGAATTTTACACTTTTTCCCGACAATTCGACCGATTCAATTCTTTCCTTCGATCCAAACACATACTCAACTACGACTACGACGCAGCGAGACATAGAAAAGTCATAATTGAATTTAATCAAAATAAAACGGGCGTTACAACTCTCCCCTACTTACAAGAATTTCGTCCTCGAAATTACTTTAATCAAACAGCTCGGGATAAGACTCCCGCATCTTGCTCTCTAGTTCCCACGTCAAGCTTTCGCCAGCAGCTCCCAACCAGACCACTTTCACCAAAGCAATCTCTTTACCTCATAACGTCTTCACCTCCCGATCATCAATTCTCACAGGCTTCGTCTCCACGGTAAGATTCTCACGTACTTGCACATCGTCCATGGGAAGGACATGCGACGGATCTGAAATATACTTGCGGAGCTGTGACACATGAAATACATCGTGTAGATTCGACAAATTTGGCGGCAACACCACTCGATATGCCACCTTTCCAACTATGTCCAATATGTGATACGGACCAATGAAACGAGGAGTAAGCTTCTTAGATTTCAAAGCTCTACCAACACCGGTCACAGGCGTGACTCTCAAAAATACATGATCTCCAGCTTCAAATTCTAAATCCTTCCTGCGCTTATCATGATAACATTTCTGCCTACTCTGTGAA